>CM042692.1:177387012-178587012 GCA_023614405.1 Avena insularis | reverse complement strand
TTGTAAATTTGGATGAATCTATATACTCAATTCTAGCTATAATTTGGATGAAAACAAAAGATATAAAAATAAATCATATGATGAGACAATACTCAAGGCAGTGTGCCAATCTAGCTAGGATCTTCTTTATCATTTTTCTAGAGCATGTTGAGTATTAGGTAGCTAATATGTTGATTTCTACATGATACAAAGTACAAGAATCAAATATACACCCGATACTTTATGGATGTGGCTCAAAATTATAATTATTTTTGAGCTTCACCTATTATATTTTTATATAAAAAATGATATATCATACTTCTATTATCTTATTCTCACGTGTGTAAGGCACGTGCAACTTACTAGTAGCAC
This sequence comes from Avena insularis, assembly GCA_023614405.1. Taxonomy (NCBI): domain Eukaryota; kingdom Viridiplantae; phylum Streptophyta; class Magnoliopsida; order Poales; family Poaceae; genus Avena; species Avena insularis. The sequence continues at coordinate 178,586,661 of CM042692.1, read as the reverse complement.
GATAAACACTATGCATGTGTATATTTAGTTCTTATACTTTGTATCATGTAGAAGTCAATGTTTTTTAACTATACCTAATACTTTTTTTGGTAACATGGTCTAGATAAACGTCTGAGAAGATTATAGAATGATAGAGAAGTGTGTGATGAGGTTTGTGCATAGGGTTCATTGTGCTAATTAAAGACAATCAATAGTACCTTATAGATGCTATCTCGAATGAAAAATAATATCCAATGGTTGATAATACTAGGATTCGCGAGTCTTGATCCAAGAGTCAATATTCAAAGTTATACATGCACTATATAGTGTATGATACGGAAATTTTCTTTGTCGTTTCTCTAGACCATGGTATGAGAATTTTCAAGTATTAGGTAGCTAATAAATGTTTATTTCTACATAATACAAAGTACACAAGAACTAAATACATCCATACTTTATTGATGTGGTCAAATTTATAACTATTTCAAGCTTTACCTATAATAATTTCACATAGTGATGATATTTCATACTTCTATATATTATGCGAGTCTTACGTGCAAAGGCACATGCAACTAACTCATCCTACTAGGAAGAGCATGGCTCTCCTCCACAGTGGAGAAGGAGCAGGACCTGACTAATTTTATTTTCTTGCTTGATTTTAGGGTCCTTTGTGCTAAATGTATGGATTTGGATGTATTTTTTCTCTTTTTTAGGTCCTTGGTGTAACATATATGTACACATCCTTTGACCGTGTTAATTGAAGAATCTCGCTCCCTCGAGATATACCCTAGTCAGAAAAATAAAGTGCCACCACCTGGTTTAAAAAAGTGGATGATGTTTTCTTACAATTCCCCTAGTCTTAGCACATTTCAAGCTTGCTTAGCTAACCGTGCCCACTTAAATTGACGTTACCTAGATTTAAAGAAATTAGGTCAAATTTTAACTACAAGTAAGCATGATAGACTCTTGATTTTTCCAAATGTCATCAAAAGGTACCCACTGTTAGCTTTGCGACAAGTAAATAACGAAGAACGAAAATAAAATCGCAGCAGGGAGACACAGATTTAACGTGGAAAACCCTCTCCAACAAAGAGAGGGGAAAAACCACGGGCGCCAGCCAGTGAAACTTCACTATAATGGAAAGTGTTTACACAACGCCAGAGATTTCACAGATGCAACTTATCCTAGCTGGCAGCTTACAAGAGGTTTATATAATGGTGGAAACCTAGGTCTTGGACGATCAGTATCGCGGGGGCGGCCTCGCTCCGCTCCATCAGAAGTTGGCCTTTACTTTGTAGAATTTGGATCAACATATAACACCCACGATGTCAATATATATATCAAGTACCACCGAGAGTTTTGAAAAATGCAACTAACTTCGTGCGAAAATTTTGAATGCCAACAAATTCGATCATGTTTTGAAAACATTGAAATAAAATTAAGAAAAATAAAATACTTTGGTGTGGCATCCTCTTATGTGTATTACTTTCCTTAAAAAATGAGAAACATGTGTTTTAACATCTTTGAATAGAAAAAATGCTCTGGCTGCTTCACAATATATTGGCCTATGGTGTATGAATATTTCTGGTTTCGACCAGAATGGCCAAGCTCATGACCATATCGACATCATATATATTTTATGATACAGTTCCCATATCTAGTAGATTTGTGTATTTTCTTCAACAAGATCTACTGAAAGTGAGCATTTCACTATTTTCCTTTGTTAAGCAAGTACTAGTCTTACCATTATCACTATATAGTGTACGAATAATATTAAATATTTACCCTTGGATCAAGCCTCGCAAATCCCAACATTGCCAACGGTTGGATCTTCTTTTCCATTCTAGTATCTACAAGATTCTATTGAGATATAGTCTTTAGAACAATTAACACTATATATTCAGAAACCTCAAAACACACTTATCCATCATTCTAGAATCTTCTCTATCATTTCCATAGACCATGGTACGAGAATTTTCAAGTATTAGGCAGCTAATAAATGTTTATTTCTACATGATGATATAAAGTCCAAGAACCAAATATACACAATACTTTATATATGTGGCTCAGTTTTATAATTATTTCGAGCTTTACCTATTATAATTTTATATAGTGATGATATGTCATACTTCTATATATTACGTGAGTCTCACATGCAAGCCACGTGCAACTTACTGGTACTACTAGGAAAAACATGGCTTAGCTCCACGGTGGAGAAGGAGCAGGACCCGACTACTTCTCATTGCTTGATTTTAGGGTCCTTTGTGCTAAATGTATGGACATGGATGTAATTTTTATTTTTTTAGGTCCTTAGTGTAACATGTACACATCCACTGACTGTGTTAATTAATTAAAGAATCTCGCTCCCTCGGGATATACCCTAGTCAAAAATATAAAGTGCCACCATCTGGTTTTCAGAAAAAGTGGGGACCATGTTTCCTTACAATTTCCTAGTCTTAGCACATTTCAAGATTCCCTCAATTTAAAGAAATTAGGTCAAATTTGAACTATAAGCACGGTAGATTCCTCTTGAATTTTCTAAACGTCATCTGAAGGGACCCACAATGTCTATATATCAAGCACCACTGAGATTTTTTTAAAATGCAACTAACTTCGTGCTAAGAATATGCATGCCGACAAATTTGACCCTGTTTTGCAAACATTCAAATAAAACAAAGAAATAACAAAATACTTCCCCGTGATGTCCTCTTGTGTGTAGTACTTGTCTTGAAAAATGAGAAGCACGTGTTTTGACAACTTTGAATAGAAAAAACTAATTTGGCTGCTTCGCAATTTTGGCCTACGGTGTATGAATATTCTTGGGTTTCAACCCAAACGGCCAAGATCATGACCATATCAATATCATAGTTTATATGATATAGTTCCCACATCTGGTAGAGGGTGTATCTTCTTGTAATAGTACTCCTTCCGTCCTAGAGCTATGTTTTTTTAAAATTCAAGCTACTTTTAGAAAACATTTTCAAGAACTATGATATTATATTAGTAAAAGGCACATGATATACACGTATATATTGTATGAAATATGATTTATTAACAAACATTAGGTTGTTGTTAACCAATAGTCTTGCTAGATAAAAAATACATACATTAAGTCTATTAATAATAACTATCTACATATATTGAGAATACATCCTATAGTGTTATTAGGGAGGATTGTGACATGATGGTTCTAGAACATGGTGGAGTTTGCGCTATGTACTATTCAATATGAATCTAGCTGCTCTGAACCATTGGATCTAATAGTCCAACAGGCAGGATTAGTGATATGTCTCCAATTCAAAACTGCTCCATATAGTAGTAGAGATATAGTTATTTTAAAAATCATATCTACAAGTATCTTTTAAATGAAAATAGTTTTGTACGTCATCAAGGTTGTATTATACAAGTATGTAAAAGCGCAACACGGAATTCTTTTTATTTGGGGGCTACATAAGAACCACAAAACATAATAATGTTTTGTATTTGAAAAAATACATGGACAGATCCAGGCTTTTGTTATTTTTTGTGTAGCTGAGAATACAGAGAATTTGAAATTGATACTCTGTACTTCGTGAGAAAAATTAACTACTCCCTCCATTTCAAAATATAAGATATTTTAGCCTTTTTAAACCCATTTATCTAAACGACATTTAGTGTGTAGGTTTGGAACAGAATTGGTGAACCCATACACTAAAATACATCTAGATACATGTGTTTTAGAAAAAGCTAAATCATCATATATTTTGAAACGAAGGGTGTACATCTGGGTATATTTAAAAAACTCATAAATAAGATTTTCAATTTTTTAAAGGTGCTCTAGAGCCAAAAATCTACAAAATAGCACAGAAGATATAGATTCGAGGAAAAATAATATTATCAATGTCTAATGCAGAAAGGATTATAAAAGTAGAAAATTAGTAACAAATCCCATTGTTTGATGGTTTGGTGATGGAGAGAGAAAATTAAAAAAAAAGACTACATATGTGCACCGACAGGATCCGTATAATTAGTTGTTTAATCTACCCATTTATCCCTCGGTCCTCCCGCTAGGTCATCTCCCTTAAGATGAATACACTCTCTCTATGTTGTAGCATGACCCACATGCATCAGCCTCTTTTCCAGGGAATGGCTACGCAAATAAGTGAGACGGTTCTAGAACATCGGGAGACAACTCTGATGTACTATTCATAGTGAATCCCATTGTTTTTAGCTGTTGGATTTAGAAGACCGGCAAGGGCTGAAATTGATGCGTTAGGCCCAATTCAAAACTGGCACATTATATAGTGGCATAGATAGATACCATGTGAAAATATGTTTCATGATGTATCAAAGGGTATGAATTTCGTAATATAAATATTAATATTTTCTCTAAAACTTGGTCAAACTTTACGTATTTTTACTTTTTAAAAAACACTAATATAAGCCTTAAGCTACGGGACAGAGTACTAACAAGTAGTACCTCCGTCCCAAGGCTTAAGGCCTTTAAAAAAAAGTAAAACTATGCAAATTTTGACCAAGTTTGTAGAATAATATATTAATATTTACAATATGAAATGCATACTCTTTGGTACATCATGAAACATATATTCACATGGTATCTAATAATATTTTATTTCTTGATAGTTTTTTCTAGAAGTTTGGTCAAACTTTTCGTAGCTTGACTTTTCAAAAAAAGCCTTAAGCTTTAGGACAGAGGGGTAGTACATGGATAGAAATGGAGAGGAAAAACCGAAGAGCAAGAGGAGACTATGAGCAAAGAGAATAAATGGGAAGAAGCACGGGAGGGCAACACGACAGGGCAGTTGAGGGCGGTGCGATGTCAGAGAAAAATTGTGGTGGGTTCCTGACATGAGGTACTACTTCAGCCTTTACAGCGTGCAGACTCTACCAGTAGTACTCCATAGTTAATTTTAGGACTGATGCGCATGCAAAACAAATTGGTTTTTTCTCTCTCATTCGCTGCCTCTCACCATCCATCTCTCCTCAGCATTCCCTCGTCCACAGCCAAGTGTTGCACTGTGATGCGCACGTGTGTCTTCGTACGGTGGCTCAGTTGTGTCCCCGACGTGTGTGTTGGTGTACATAGGAAGGAACCACTTAGGGCATTGGTGGCAAAAATCAATAGTATTCAAACTTTGGAATTTTTCTCTTCCTTCCCAAACATCGGGAATGAAGGTTATTCAAAGGATCGCCACTCCCGGTACTACAAAACGATGGACAAGGGATACATTATTTGATACGTCCCATCGCATTTGATACGTCCCAACATTACCAACTGTTGGATCTTCTTTTCTGTTTTAGCATCTACAAGATTCTATTGATAATCTTTAGCAGAATGAATGCTCTGCAGAATCCTCAGAACACACTTTTCCATCATTCTACTACTAAGTTGCAAGTGCCTTTGCACGTGAGAATCAGATAATAGATTTATGGCATATCTTTTTTTATAAAATTATAATAATTATTATAATTTCCAGCCACGTCCATAAAGTACCGGGTGTGTTTGGTTCCTGTACTTTGTATCATGTAGAAATCAACCTATTAGCTACCTCTAGTACTCGACATGCTCTAGAGATATGACAAAGAAGATTCTAGAATTATCGAGAAGTGTATTTTGATGTTTGTGCATAGTGTTTATTGTGCTAAAGACTATCAATAGAATCTTTTAGATGCTAGAATGGATAGAAGATCCAATGGTTAGCAATGTTGGGATTTGCCAGTCTTGAATCCAATGATAAAAGTTCAAAGTTATTCATACACTATATAGTGGTAAGACAAGATTATATAATAGGTAAATCTAGATCAAAAAATTATAAATTTGAACAACATCTATAAAGTATGTGTCATCGGATTGAAGACAAGTATGCCATGAGGGGGTTCTCGAGGCGTCGGAAAGTGAAGGGTGTTGATACCTTCGATCCGGATTCACGGATGTAGTATTATAGCTTTTTCCCTAGAAGACATAGGTTTAATCGAACCTCAGAAAGCACTGCTAAAAGGTAATAAAAAGGACACATCTACAAGACTTTGTTTGTTCGTTTTACCTTAGTTTACTGGACCAATCTAGTTTACTTTATCAAGGGTTGAATCAATGGAAGGACATATGCGAGGGTTGAAGATCCACCTGTAGCTGCACATCAAATGGGATAAAGATAATAATATGCATAGACATGTATAATGTTTGAATGGAGATAATCTCTTGTGGGCAACACATCCTAATATTCTAGAGCCCCCGTGATGCAGCGGGCATAGCAATAGACTTTTAATCCAATTGACTACACATCGAAGCCACGGGTTACAAACGATTATTAAGTGTAAAGCACAGATCAAAGCTTTAAGTGGTGATGTTGTTCTTGATCCCGAATCAGGCGCTAAGCAAAGACCGTACTACACTTTCTGTCACCAAGGTTCCTATGAGATCACCGCTAGCCAAGTATCTCACTTCAAGACTTTATCAATCTATGGGATCTTGGGTACCTACAAGTCCACAGATCGAGACAAGAGACGAAGAAACAAAAGATACAAATCTCAATTGCAAACAAAATACAATACTCCCATGATCTAGATGCACATATTTTCTGTGAGGTTTCAGCCCAACCCGCAGCCCGTGAGGACTACTCACTCATAACAAATAGATCGGAGATAGAAAACATCATACAAATACTTAGATTGAAATCAAATATTCTTACAATGGTCACCAAATAACAAGGAGATCTAAAGTACAAAGCAATGGATATGGCTAGTGGATGGATGGATAGTGGAAGTGATGAACAATGGTGTGGATCTCCTTTGGTTGTGTTGTGATTGAATATAAGAATGGTGGCTCTCTGGCTGGCGGCTGGAGCCTCAAAATATATAGGCGTCTTCACGAAAGTTGTAGGGTTTGACGATATGAAGCCGTCACCACCTGGTACGGGCGGGCCCTGCCCGTACTAGTGGTTGTTAAGCGTTCTGACGCCCTGGCATAGCTTCCCAATTACTTGGCCATGTGTACTTCCTCAAAATCCTTCATTATGACTCCTTATTTAGTATTAAAAGCCGTGATTTCCTGCACAACATAATTCAAAGAGAGGTTTTGCATATATTTGCAATTATTAGTCATTAGTGGCAAGGATTGAGAGTTTCTTGGAAATTTCTTGAACAAAAACAATGTTTAAACACAGTGGAAGATGGAAAATATTGGAGCCATCAGGTGTGAAATGTATGGTCATCTGGGATAGTGAGCACATAAGCTTACCTAGGTTTGAATCCATCTGCGATGGACGGATCCTACTCCTGCTAGCAATCCAGTAATACGGCAAAGCCGAAAGTACAGATTACAATAGAGGTTTCGCTTGTGGGAGTTGATGATGTGATTGGTTTCCCTAAAGGCATACCCCTAAGACGGCTTATATAGTCATCCGGTCCTAGGGTTTATAGGGGAGTCCTATCCGGCTACGATATAGAGTCGGTTACATAGTAAATCTTGGACTACAAGTATTCCTACAGGCCTAAGTCGGTAGGTATTCTGGGCCTTCCCGTAGTCGAATGGGATTCCAACTTCTATCCCTGACTGGGCCGCCCGTGAAGCATAACTCTAACCCGGAAGTGGGACACCCTAGTCAAGTCACAGTGGGTATACCTAGAAAGTATATGCCCAATAGTAGCCCCCGAAGGCCTCCAAGATCCAAAGTAGGATTTCATCATCTAGCTTGATTCTTCTTAGTCTGTAGAATCTTGAAGTGTTCCTAAAACTCCAAAACAAAAAGCAATATTCGAGTCCCAAACATGAGTTGGACCTGTCAATATCTTATCGTTACTTTCCTGCTCGATTTCAAACTGAGTCAGAACTTGGCCTGTGACACAACCTGACGTCAGTCAAGGTCTAGTCTTGTCACTGACAAACATTCTTGTCAGTATGATTGTTGGTGGGTCTGCCTCACGTGGAACCGAGGTGTAGTTTTAATGCATGCGCATAAATTGAGGTGGCATATCCTTCGCGAGGAAGGCGCCCAGCCCGTTCCACGACGTGTGGTGCAACGCTTATGCGTTTACACTAATCTTGGCATAGATGAGGCTTATAAGGGGTCAATTCTCCTCATTTTTCTCTCACCCGTGCTGACATGGGTATGATTACTCGGATGCTCATTGTTCGCTACCCTACATTGGGTAAAAGGCCTACGGCCCATAAAGATTCCAGATAACAGCCCAAGGCAGCAACCGACAGAGACTTGCTATTGTATTAGGAAAGAAACCACGAATCGATATTATGTTGGTATTGTAATCATGCGTGTATGAAACCTATCCACATACAACTTTGAGACCCGGCCTATTATATATAGGGTGGGAGAAGCCCAAGTGAGGGTACAGAAATCTAGAGGACAACTTGTAATAGAGTGTTTTCCCAATATTCAGGCGACTTTGTCTTCATTGTTTTCCTGACATCCGACAAAATCCCCAGCATTCTCTTTTCCATGAAACCCTAAGTCCATCACCATGGGCATTGCCGAGGTTACCCCTCGTCAATTGGCGCCGTCTGTGGGAAACTTGAAAGCTAGAAACAAGGATTCGGCGGAACGCTTTCTACCAAGCATCAACTCGATGAAAGCAAATCCACACCCGCCCACACTTGTATTGGTACCCGCCGATTTCAACAGTGGACCCGATCTAATCATCGAAAGCCTCCACTTCCAAGCAGACAAAATGCAGGAATCACACCCTTCGGCCCTGATCGCATCGAAACCGTCGGTGGGAAAGACCACACCTATAGTAGTACCAGCAGGATCCTCCACATACATCACAGCTCAGATCAAAACAAGAAAAGTAGGTCACCAATCAATCTCACCACATGGAGCAAACACAACAAACTCAGAACCCGAAGAAAGCAGCGAGAACATCGACTTTGAAGAAAGGATGGAGGAAATTTATCCAGAACTACGATCTCGGAGTACTACCAACACACCCGCAGAAGCAAAAGACGACGTCGTCAGGCCACACATAACACGCCACCAAGTGTACATGATCAACGGAGATACCTCAACACTACACGACAAAAACAGTAATCCTATCATAAACCCCGATGATATTTTATCAGATGACCATGTAGGAAACCACGGCAATGAAGGAGAACACAACAACAGAGGAGAACACGGAAATGGAGGAGAAACAGCAGATAGTCGCATAATCCAAGGAGGAGGCGGAGAACCTCACACAAGAGAGAGACCAGGATTTCGGCTACCAGCATCGACATGGCAAAAAGCAAGGAGGCAATTTCGGGAGCAGTCCCAATGACAGCAGATGCTTCACATGAGGATCTACTGGCATACCAATATTTGCTCCACCACAAGAAGAGAGACCTACTCCGGATGCAAAGACAGCTCGATGAATGGAAAAGGCTAGCTGACGAATCCAGTTTATGATGGGCCCAACTAAGTTCTATCTACGGGTCAAGAAGTGTGACAGGAGCAGTACCACCAAGAAGGGCGACATCTCAATTACAGAATATCCCCGAAGCAGAAAGAAGTGGAATCATCCGAGATCTCGACCTATCATTCATGTCAATCGATCAAGCGGGAAACATCAAGGCAAAAATAGCTCATGCAGCCATTATGGCCACGCAAACATATCTGATCACCACTCAACCCACACCTGACGATCCACGCGCGGCCCTCTACCGCTCTGCTCTGATGAACCTTGGCATGGTAGGAGCCTCACTCGCGGAAGCAAAACAAGGACTCACACAAAGGTCCCCACACCTTCACAACAGTCCTCGGCAAGTAGGACACACACGGCGATCTCGATCACCACACTAGGTGCACCTCGTAGGATCCGAGCCGTGAAGTAGCACAAGAAACGACAACACCCAGCATAGGAGCAGTGGACCCAGAGACGAAAGCCGCACCCGACGATATCAAGACGGAGATGACGAAGATGACCATGGGCTATGCAGGGCCAGCTGTTTTACACAGAGGATTCACAAAGCCTCATTACCCAAAGACTTCAAACTTCCACACGACCGACATAAATACGATGGACTCCAGGAACCCGAAGCTTGGTTAGCAGACTATCTAGCCACCGTCAAATTACAGGGTGCCTCCACAACTACTGCAATGCAAAGTCTACAGCTACACCTCACCGGCGCCGCAAGATCATGGTTGAAGCAGCTACCCGAAGATTCAATTGGTAGTTGGAACAATCTGGAAGATAAATTCATCTGACATTTCCATTCTACATTCAAAAGACCAGCATCCTTGGAGCAGTTGTGAGCGTGCAAGCAAAAATTTGGGGAGTCAATTAGAGCGTTCATACAGCGATGGAATATCACCAAAAAATCCACCGAATCCATATCCGATGAAAGGGCCATCGACGCCTTCAACGACGGTCTCTATTGCCAAGAATTCATAGAAGAGATGGGTCGGGTTAAACCAAAGATAGTATCACAGTTACTGGAAATAGCAAACCGCTGGGCTAATGGAGAAGACGCGCTACATAATAAGCGCGCGCAGTCACCCGAAGAAGATAGGGATAAACGCGGCAATGACAGAAGACGAAGGAACAACGATGGAAACTCGGGACCAAGTTACGTCGCAGCAGGTTTTTTGGGTGAAGGTAACAACAGAATCAACGACAATAACGGCGGATACCGTCAAAATAGGGATGACGTCGGAGGAAGCCAGCCCGCATAGCGGTATCAGCCAAGAGCACGAGACCCACCTATGTCCGCAATACAAATGCTGGAAGGGCCCAGTAATATGCATTTTTACGTCGACTCAGTAGGCAGACGACAATCCAACCACCTAATGAAAGACTGTCGAACATTCCTGAAAATGCAGGAGTTGTGCAATGCAAAGGCAGTCGAAGCAGCAAATCGAGGGTACACATCCAAGCCTGGTGCACTAGCTATAGGTGCACCACCACCAACTGCACCACCACAAAATTCAAACGACCAAAACAACGAGTACCCCGGATCAAAAGGAACAATGTCTATGATTCAGAAAGGGCGTCCACCCAACAGAATTCAGAAGCTCATCACAAGACAAATCAATATGGCGGAAACATCAACATCAGCTACGTCCGAATATCTCCATTGGTCAGAGCAAGAAATCAAATTCAGCAGACCAGATCACCCACTCCGGGTCCCATGACCAGGTCATTCAGCCCTGATAGTTGAAGCACAAATTGGCGGATTCGATATGAGAAAGGTCTTCATGGATGTAGGGACTAGCATAAATCTGATCTACACCAAAATGTTGCGAATGATAGGCTATCCCCTAGATAATCTCGCTCCAATAGAAACCTCTTTCCACGAAATAGTACCAGGTAAAGCCGAAATTCCTTTAGGCAAAGTTTTTCTTGACATTGTTTTTGGTTCAAAAATAAATTTCAGGCGAGAAAAACTCGAATTCGAAGTCATGGATTGGCCATCACAGTACCATGCAATCCTAGGATGACCAGCCTTTGCACAATTCATGGCAGTGCCACATTACGCATACTTAGTAATGAAAATGCCAGCACCAAAGGGAATTATCACGGTACAAGGAAGCTTCACACGTGCGGACAATTGTGATGCAGAGTTCAACAAAATTTCTGAATCTTTTGGGATGGCAACGGAGTTCGAGCAACTCAAAAGTTCAGCAAACGAACAACCTCTGGAGGTACCACGTGTCAATCCCGATCAGGCTTTTGACATGGCAAAAGACACAAAAGAAGTACAGATCCACCCCGCTGACCCGACGAAAACAACATTTGTGGCTTCTAACCTTGATCCTGCATAGGAAAGCGCGCTCATCGAGTTCCTCCGTGAGCACTGGGAGATTTTCGCATGGCTACCTTCTGACATGCCAGGAATCCCCAAGGAACCCGCTGAGCACGCACTAAATTTAGATCCAAAGGCAAAGCCAGTAAAACAACCGATTCGACGCTTCGCAGAACCAAAACTCAAGGCCATTGGTAAGGAGCTCCATCGCCTAACCGATGCCAATTTTATCAAAGAATCAACAAAATCAGAGTGGCTTGCAAACCCAGTATGTGTTTCGAAGAAAAACACTACGGAACTTCAGATGTGCATCAACTTTACTGCATTGAACAAACATTGTCCAAAAGAGCACTTCTCATTGCTGCGAATCAACCAAATCATTGATGCAACTGCGGGATGCGAACGCCTTTCTTTCTTGGACGCTTACTCAGGTTACCACTAGATCAGGATGAAGGAAGAAGATCAGGAGAAAATAGCGTTTATCACGCCTTATGGCGTATTCTGCTACACAACAATGTCGTTTGGCCTCAAGAACGCTGGAGCAACATATCAGCGGATGATGCCGAAGTGCCTAGGAAGTCAAATAGGCACAAACATGCAAGTATATATTGATGACGTCATAGTTACCACAGGTCAAGGATCTGCGTTGATAAAGGACCTAGAAGAAAAATTCATAAATCTCGACAGGTTTAGCATCAAACTGAATTCGAAGAAATGTTCCTTTGGAGTCCTGGCAGGGCAACTCCTCGGATATTTGGTATCAGCTAGAGGAATCGAGGCTAATCCTGACAAAATACAAGCAATCCTCACAATGGAGAAGCCAACAAATTTACGTGGTGTACAACAACTGGCGGGACGAGTGGCGGCTCTAAGTCGTTTTATCGCAAGATTAGGATAAAAGGCGCTACCATTCTACGCCCTCATGAGGAAATCAAAAAAATCGAATGGATGGAAGAAGCTCAGCGTGCCTTCGAAGATCTTAAAAGAACACTTTCGACATCTCCTGTCATCGTGTCACCAAAAGAAAAGGAACCTCTGCTCTTTTATATTGCTGCCACACATCAGGTGGTCAGCACGGTCCTAGTCGTAGAGCGACCCGAAGAAGGAAAAACCCACAACATGCAGAGACCAGTTTACTTCCTAAGCGAGGTTTTATCGCCATCCAAACAAAGGTACCCACACTACAACAAATTAGCATACAGGGTATTTATGACAGCACGAAAACTACGCCACTATTTCTTAGAGCACCCGATCGTAGTGGTCAACGAGGCACCTTTGCCAAGCATCCTCAACAATCCAGAAGCAACTGGGTGTGTTTCTCTATAGGGCATCGAATTATCCCCTCGGGTTATCACTTATGAGAAGCATAAAGCAATTAAGTCACAAGTTCTGCCGGATTTCATCACAGAGTGGACGGAATTGCAATGTGCGGGTCCACCAGACCTTTCTAGCACCTGGACAATGTACTTTGATGGATCAAAAAGAACGGAGGGAGCAGGAGCAGGAGTCGTACTAATATCACCTCAAGGCGATATTCTTCGGATGAGCTTTACAAACGCATCCAATAACGAAGCAGAGTACGAGGCCCTATTTCATGGCATGCGGATGGCCAAAGCTTGCGATGCAACTCGCCTAAAAATCTTCAGAGATTCCAATCTCGTGGCATAGCAGGCAATGAACTAATGTGATGATGTCAGCAAAAATATGATTCCTTATCGCGACTTATATAGCATTATGGAGGCTCAATTTGATGGGTGTGAAGTATCACATATAGGAAGAGCAAGCAATGAGGAATCTGACAACCTAGCAAACATCGGATCATTGTGTTTACCAATACCACCAGGAGTTTTTTGGGAGGAGATAGTGGAGCGATCGATCAAAGCGAAAAGAGTGTCCGAGGTCGTAGCACCAAAAACAGGGAAAAAGAAGCATCCGCAAAAAGAGTCAGGGCTCCTTCAGAAACCAAGAACATAGAAGAGGCCATCGAAGAAGAAGAACAAGAAATCAAAGAGGTTATGCTAACTGAGCCAACATGGATGCAGCCATATATAGCATATATGACTAAGGGACAGTTACCAGAGATTGTGATAGAAGCTCGGCGAATCACCCGACGATCAAAGGCTTTCAGGATAATCAAAGGAGAACTATACAAAAGAAGTATTTCGGGTGTGTTGCAACGTTGTGTAACACCCGAAGAAGGAAAAATTATACTGAAAGATATACATGAAGGAGTCTGTGGTCACCATGCTAGTAGCCGAGTAATTGCTGCAAAAGCATTCAAGGCAGGATTTTATTGGCTCACTGTAGTACAAGATGCAAAGGACATTGTCAGAACATGTGAAGCATGTGAACGATTCGCAACAAAGCCTGGAGCACCCACCGCTGAGCTAAATCCCATACCGTTGTCCTGGCCTTTCGCTCGGTGGGGACTCGACATGGTGGGAAAACTTCACAAATCATCACCAGGAGGACACATCTTTATGCTAGTAGTAGTCGACAAATTTACTAAATGGATTGAAGCAATGCCTGTCACCACCCAAGATTGAACCTCGGCTGTGAATTTTATCAAATCCATAGTTTTCCGGTTTGACGTACCAAACAGCATCATCATAGATAATGGGACCAACTTCACTTCCAGTGAGTTCAAGTAGTACTGCCAGGATATGGGCATCAAAATAAGCTACGCTTCGGTGGCTCACCCACAAACAAATGGACAGGTCGAAAAAGCCAATGGACTAGTTACCGCTGGACTCAAAAAGAGACTACTAGCACCACTTGACAGAGAAAAAGTAGCATGGGTGGATGAATTGTCATCCGTGTTATGGAGTTTACGTACAACTTCAAATAATTTGACTCAAGAGATGCCTTTTTTTTGGTCCACGGTGCGAAAGCCGTGCTTCTAGTTGAGGTATCACACGAATCGCTAAGAGTAGCTGCATATAATGAAGAAGAATCAAGAGAAGCACTTGAAGATGATGTGGATGCATTTGATGAAGCTCGAGACGAAGCCCTCCAAAGATCAACTATGTACCAGCAGAACCTACGCAATTACCATAGCAGAAGATTGCGTCCTAGGTCCTTTGCAGTAGGGGACCTAGTTCTTCGCCTCAAGCAAGACGGCCACCCGATAGAAATTCCGTTGTGTATGAAGTACATTGAAAAATTGCAAAAAAACCTTTTTGAGTTTTACACTAGTGTATCCTCAAAAAGGTGTTACTCCCATCGGGAGACAGTATAAAATAATAAAATTATCTGATATAATCAGAAAAATTGGTGGCCTAGCAGGCTAACCGCCAATCAAGCCAGAAATCTTGGATCATGCTCAAACGCGGGGAAAAAATCCGAATGTCGTGTTCAGAAACATGAAGGTAAGACCCCAGCATCCGTCCTCTGTGGCCTGGTAATCGCACAAGAATGCCCTCTGCCAGTAAAAATCCGTATCAACGGACGCGTTGGGTACCTGATAAAAAATAAAAAACTAGAATTCAGTATTCGGTAAGACCTCAGCGGCCCGAACTGAATTACGCCAGCGACAAATTCTGGATTCAAGCCTGGGGACTTGAGGTTGATGTAGGTCAGCCTTGTTTTTTCCCAGAAGCAATTAACTAATTCCCGATCTATCGGAAGCATCAGACTCGTTGTACCAAAATCCCTACAAAAATAAAATCAAATAAAATGAGAGAAAGAAGAAAAGAGAACTTTGAGACTCAACCTGAAAATTATGGATTCAGATAGAGTCTCGGGGGCTACTGACATGGATATGATTACTCAGATGCTCATTGTTCACTACCCTACATTGGGTAAAAGGCCTACGGCCCATAAATATTCTAGATAACAGCCCAAGGCAGCAACCAACAGAGACTTGTTATTGTATTAGGAAAGAAACCACGAACCAACACTATGTTAGTATTGTAATCACGCGTGTATGAAGCCTATCCACATACAGCTTTGAGACCCGGCCTATTATATATAGGGCAGGAGAAGCCCAAGCGAGGGTACCAAAATCTAGAGGACAACTTGTAATATAGTGTTTTCCTAATATTCAGGCGACTTTGTCTTCATTGTTTTCCTAACATCCGACGAAATCCGAAGCATTCTCTTTTCCGTGAAACCCCAAGTCCATCACCATGGGCATTGCCGAGGTTACCCCTCGTCACGTGCCCTTGCCCTTCTTATCCCTGAGCAAAAACCAGTGCCCCATCTCCTTCTCCTCTACCCCCAAATCTCCACAGTGTCGCCCACCTTTGCTCATATTCTCCGGCGAGATGGAAGACGCATCAATATCCAGTGCGGTAGCGTCGATGGTGGTGGCGGAGGACAAAGTCCATCGCGGGGTTTGGATCCCCTGTGCCCTGGATGACGAGAAGCTTCACGGAGTCGAGGAGGGAGGTCTCCTTTGCGCTGGCGGGTGGTGGAGCGGCTTTGGCGAGCCACTTCCTGCCCCCAGAACAACGAGCGGGTCTACTTTGAGACTCATATTGATAGAGGTTTGAGCTTTCCGCCTTTGGATTTCTTTTCCAAGGTGATTTCTTACGATGGTATTCAGCTACACAATCTTCCTTCCAATTTGATTCTTGAGATGAGCACCCATGTCTCTCTTTGTGAGGGTTACCTCGGAATTAAACCGAGTCTTACTTTGTTCCGATACTACCTTAGTACTAGGATAAACTCTATCACTGTCGGTGTTTCATACAATACCGGAACCCTTAGCCTAGTCCTTAGGAGAGACCAAGTCTACCCTAAGGTCATAGACAGTGAATCATTAAAGATGTGGCCTTCCACCTTTTCTATCATAAGGATAAACCAGCTCCCGACAAGCAGGAAAGCTTGCAGGATTTTGTTGACGGTGCCGCCGCCCACCAAGAATCTTGGGATGCGGAGGCGCCAACTCTTTCTGAATATTTGATCTGCGCCAAGAGGTGGATTGAGTTTTTAATGAAGCATAAGGGATTGTGGGGATCCGACCTAGTCCACTCCTGGCTAGCTCGTCGGATTCAACCTCTACAGCACCATGGTGACCAGTCGATGCATAAGGTCACCACCAAAAGGAAGGACAGCTTGAGGATTAGTCGGAACCCGATTCCCACCAAGGAATACGAGTCCTGGATCAGGTGGTTGATCAAGGAGCGAATATATTGGAAAATTCCGATGATCTCGCTAGACATGTTCACAATAGAGAAACCCTTGACCCTAGTAAGATTTCGATTGTCCCATCTTGTACTTGTTTCATCTATATATGTTTATTCGCAATGCTGAGAACTTTTCAAATTTCAGCTTGTTGACCTCCCCGAGTTGGAGCTAGGTCCTCTTGAGGGATATCCACATAAGAATCTAGTTCCTCAGGAGGATTAAGAGCTCAAGGTGTTGCCAGAAGCGCTTACCCGGAAACGTAAGGTTCTGGTTGTGCAAGCTGGACCACAAACTATGCCAGTCGTTAAGAAGTAAGTTCTTCCATCAAACCAAGTATTTTTGTTTATGTTCTTTTCGGCTCATAACGATCTTGATCTGTTATTATCCAGAGCTAAACCATTGATCAAGGGAAAAGGAAAAGCAAAGATGGGAAAATTTCTGTGCCAGCAGGAACTAACCATAGTTTCACCTGCTACTGCGCCTCTGACTCCTACCCCAAACCCATCCTTAGTGCTAGAGGATATTCCACCTCCGTGCATTGAGGATGTTGTGGCACCATCAGAAGAGCCAGTGAACCAAAGTTCACAAACCGACGTCACCATGGGTGACTCGGAAACTGATAAGGGTGAACCCTCTAAGGGTAATGATCCCTCAACCAAAGTCTTTGTTGAGAACCTTCTGCAGAATCCGGGTATCACCAAACTTGGCCTTACTCGGAAAAGCGTAGAAGAAATCTAGAAGTTGGCCCTCCACTGTTTGGAGACCAGAAATATTATGGCTGAAGAAGAATCTCAAGAAGCTGAAGACGTGAAGCTTGTTGGGCTGCTAGATCAAGTCCGTCTTTGCAACGAGAAGCTGAAAGCTGGCGCAGTTCCACCTCCACCTATCATCCCCATAACTTTCGCCAAGAAGGTTTATGCTGATATCAACAGCAGCCTCAACAAGTTGCAACACGAGCATTTCATGAGCCCTTTTTCAACTCTTTTTACTGTATTTATATCATATCCTCTAGCCCCAAGCATGAAGTTGGATAGAACCAGAAGTCAGAGTTTATGATTTTATAGGATGCCAAAGAACGAAGTAGTGTAGCCCCCAAGTCTCGTGCTGCAATTTAGTTAAAAATAGAAGCCAGAGTCTAAGTAGCCATCTGACTCTGGTTATAATTCTGACTTACAAAAAATTATGATTACAACTAGGAACTGTTAAAGAACATCTGTAACAAGCAAAGAGATGTCAAGGCTCTCCGTTTAAAATGCTCAGTTAAAAGTTGAGAAGGATGATGTTAAAAGTAAGTTTTTTGACAATCTCTTCTCGGATTTATATTTAGTCGAATTCAACTAACTTGAATGCCTTATTCTAGGATTTCTTGCTGAATCCTACAAACTTGTGGAGGAACCTAAAAATTCCAAAACTCTAGAATCTGAGAATGTTGGCCTACGCGATAAACTCAAGAAATTGCAAGAGGATCATGAGTGTAGCGTTAACAACATTCTTAAGTCGAGCAATATGGTCACCGAAGAATGTGATATGACCATTGCTCGCCAAGATAAAGAGATCTCGGATTTAAGAGTAGAACTGGATAGGTAGAAGGATACCACCCAGGCCCTTCGGGATGAACTCCAGAGTCTAAGACCAAAGTAGATGAAGCTATCTTCGGTAAGTTTACTGCCATTCCAACTCATTTCTTGGTCTTTCGGATTTTGTATATCGGATTTTAATATTGCTCCGTTTTCAGGGCCTCTCAACCTCCTGGACTCATCTTCATCTGAGTCATGCCTAACAGGCTTGTCACAGTCAGAGATTTGATACATGATTCCTGCCAATCCCTTATGGATATTGGGGAAACCGTTAATCTCTCTGATTTAGACAAGTTGTCCGCCTTTGAGCTGCGTGACAAAGTGAAGGATATTCCACAGCTGGTCGAGGATTGGAAGATGTCCTATGCTCGCACAGTGATGGCTCTAAAATATAGCCATCCATGTCCACATTTAAACTAGATATTATTCATATTTTTTATGAAATATCTCTCTAAATCCTACCACTAATGCCTAATGGTCAAAGGGGTATGCAATCCTTTCTTTATATTTTTCCCTATGCAGATAATGATGTTTGATGATGGGAATCACTACATTAAAGTCAAAGATACGAGATTTCCAACAACCCAAAGAAACCAGGAGCCATGAAGAGGAGGCAGACGCTTTAACGACCAACTATACAATCAGAATAAAATTCTGGTCGTATAGTTGCCATCAACACCGCTAGGTCAAACAGAACAACTTTTGTGAAGGGACCCCTATATAAAGAGGCCTCAGGCGATGAGAAAAGGGTGAGCTCCAGAGACCATCAACCACCCCCAGATCTCCATCCACAACACCGAAGAGCCGCCGGAGGAATAGACTTAGATCTAATCTCTCCACCACCATAGCCATATTCCACCACTTGTAACAGTAGATCTCTTCTTTGATTGGCAACATTGTAAGACTATTTGCTATCAATCTCATGATTTCCACTACAATGTTTATGATCTTTTACCTCATCTCTATGTGTGAGTAATTATCCTTGGGCTAAGGGCTTCGGCCTAGCCATGTAGCTTTTTGTGCATGTTATTTATCATAGATGGGATCATGTATTAGTTTGTATGACATGATGATTATTGCATCCTCTCTTGCCTCAATCTAAGGACTTGTCAGGTACCCAAGACCCCGAGGATTGAGCCAGGTATAGGGAGTATGAGTAATAACTAATCTGCAGGTTGGGAACCCAGTGACAGAAGGGGTAGTATGGTTGTATGTGCGGGATTTACTTAGGATTAACGGTGACGTCACTATGCATATCATTAGATCTCTTTCTTCTATGGATGAGACTAGTAGGTTATTTCTATAAGCGGTTGCGGAGGCAACAGTAATTATGGATGCACTTCCCACATATAATTTATCTTGCTCTAACAATTACATGCATACTTTATTTTTATCTTTTATTCCCATCAGATGTTTTGCATAGCTACTGGTGAAACCGAACGCCCTAGACCCTCTCTCTCCATCATCGACAACAACAAAAAGACGCAAAATCTTGGTTTGGTAAAAACACAAAAGGAATTCTAAAACTCTCGAAGGTCCATTAAAGTAACTTCACGCTTCTGCTTCCTGAGGATTTGATAAATCTAGGTCTACTAGGGAAAAATAGCTATACTACATCTATAATCCGGATCGAAGGTATCACACAGCAACACAGAACGCCCTCACAATGGTAATGATCCACCATGGAAACATGGAAATCTAGCAAGTTACCAAGGGTTATTCAACTATTGATGAAGATGGCAAGCGTCAGAATGTTGGTGCAATCTGGAATTCTTGTGTCGGTTATGCTTGCCGCATAGCCAATGCAATGAACTACGAGAAGCCATTTTTCAAAGCCATTGAAGTGCCTCCAAGCCCCCCAGCCGAAGATGAAGAACTTCTCGAAGACGATGACAAAGATACTGAGTCCGACTTCTCCATCTCAGAAAAAGATTAGGGCGACTTGGGTGCTGGCAACAGCAAGCCGGTAGATCCTTCTCCTGCAACATAAAAATTTGCAGGAAAATTTGTGTGATTCTAAAACAATCCTTTTGATGTAATGGTTAAAATTAGTTATTTTATGGTGTTGCTATGTAAGAACTAATGCTTTTACTCTTAGCACATATATTTTTTGTTTTCATGCTTGAAAAAATACTTCAGCACTTTTTGTTCATACTTATTGTTTATCTGGCTTTCTGCCTCATCCCTTTCATGAGCCGGCAAACCTTTAGAACTTAAACTTTGATGAGCAATGGATCTCAATTGCTAAACTAATATAAACCCAGAATCAAGCCAGCCTCTAGTACGAACAATTCACTACTCAGAAAATACCTGCGTTCAGCAATCAGACAAAAACCAAAGTATAAACAGAAAATGAGACTTACACCCGAAGGTAGCTTTTATTTAGAATCGGAAATATAACCAGAACAAACATGAGAATAAAGTACATTCAAGTATCCTGGGATTTTCGACTATGACATGATCATTCGGAAATAAGATGGTACTTAAAAACATCTCAGAAAAAACGTTGAGGAGACCAATACTTTATTTCACTTTTAACATGTACATTGATATGATTACAAAGAAATAAGAATAAAGGGGATGTAGCTGAGCAATATTACAGGGACGGTCTATCTGATCTGGGTTTGTACTGTCTCTAGCTCTCTTTCTCTTCTTAGTAGCAGGTCTTTCTTTTTCTGGCCTCATGTCAGTTAGGTAGTATGCACAATTGTACAATACTCTACTAACTATTAAGGGCCCTTCCCAGATTGGGGAAAGTTTATGCTTTCTTTTTTGCACTAGTAGGAGAACCAGATTGCCCTTTTTGAAAGATTGATTTCTGAATCTCTGACTATGATACTTACGTAACTTTTGCTGATAGGTTGTAGATCTCTTCTCAGCAATGACGTGAACTTCCTCGAGTACATAGAGGTCATGTTGTCGAGAAACTTTGGCATCCTCTTTAAAATACTTAGCGACTCGGGGAGAAAGATGAATAAGATCACTCGGAAGAACTGCCTCTGCCGTAAACCAAGAAGAAATGTGTATATTTAGTTGACCGGTTAGGAGTAATTTGTAAGCTCCATACAATAGACGGCAATTCGTCCGCCCAAGCCCCTGCAACACGATGAAGTGGTGCTTCGAGTCTGGGATGGAGGCCTTGAAGAATTAAACCATTAGCCCTTTCAACTTGTCCATTAGCTTGCAGATGTGCGATTGATGCAATATCGAGTTGGATCTTTTGATCTTCCCAAAACTCGGCAAGTTCTCCCATTGAAAAGTTACTCCCGCTGTTTGTAATTATACTGTGCGGATAACCGAATCGGATTATAACATCCTCGATGAATCTTTTGGTTGTTGCTCCATCACAACTTGTGATGGGTTTAGTATCAATCCATTTCATAAATTTATCCACCATTACAAGTAGGTGAGTAAATCCACTAGGAGCCTGTTTGAATGTTCCTACCATGTCAACCCCCAGACTGCAAAGGGCCATGTAATCAGAATTGTTCACAGCTGATCAGCCAGAACATGGGCTTTCCTAGCATATTTTTTGAAGCCTTTGCACGTTTTGACTAGTTTGTCGGCATCTGCCTTAGCTGTAAGCCACAAAAATCCATCTCGAAAAGCTTTTGTCGCTAAGGATTTGGTTGCGGTATGATGTCCGCTTTCGCCTTCGTGGATTTCCCTAAGGATTTCCACTCCTTCCAGAAACACAACGCTAAAAACCCCCAGACACACTCCACCGATAGAGCTCACCACTTATCACTTTGTAATATTTCACTCGTCGAACAATCTGTTGGCTCAAAACTTCGTCTTCGGGTAATTTTCCATCTACCAAGAATTCGAGGTAGGGTTTTGTCTAGCTGGGTATTACAGCCAGAACTGCTATGAGCGGTGAGTCAGATTTTGTCAGATACTCCTCATCAACTCTTGTGATAGAGGGAACCCTTATGTGCTCTAGAAAAGCACCATCCAGGACCTTTTTCCGTGCAGAGCCTATTGTTGATAGTGCATATCCTTCCTTGTTTTTTATTCGAGGATTGTGTTGAACTTCAAACCCTTCAAATGATTTTTCTAGTTCATCAATGATAGCTCGATATCTTGCCATGTGCTTATTTGCCCTACAAATGCCGGATACTTGCTGAGCAACTAAATCCGAGTCTCCGTAGCACATGAGTCGGCGAATGCCAATGTCTTTTGTAATTCGGGTTCCATGCAGCAGGGCTTCATATTCGACAATGTTATTTGTCACAGTGAAGTGAATCTGCAACACATAGAATAGTTTGTCTCCTTGGGGTGATTTGAGTACCATGCCAGCCCCCGAGGGCGTTCGACCCGTCAAAGTGCAGGGTCCAATATTCTGACTCAGGGACACTCATATTTTCCACCGTCTTCGTCCAATCAGCAACAAAATCGGCAAGTATATAGGACTTTCTGTTGTACATGGTTTATACTTGATGTCAAAAGCTGCTAGCTCAATTCCCCACTTAGCAACATGTCCAGTGGCATCCTTGTTGTTGATTATATCTCTCATGGGAGTTGTACTCACCATGGTAATCTTGTGCTCTTGAAAATAGTGTCATAGCTTTCTGGATGGAAAGAACACACCATAGGCTAACTTTTGATAATGAGGATACCTTTGTTTTGATTATGTCAGGACCTCGCTGAGATAATAAGTCAAACACTGCAGCAGGTGCTCTTGTTTTTTTCTAGTCGTTCCACCACCATTACGATGCTGACGACTCTGTCGGTCGCAACCATTAGAGCAACATAGGTTCCTGAGGTTCCGGTGCTACAAGGATAGGGGTGGATGAAAGTACGTGAAGCGACCTGACCTGGTAGGGGTCCAAGTCTCTATGATATATTGTGCTAGTCCCTGGATTGACTTGCTAGCACACACAGTTCAAGATGTAATATCACGAAACAAAGGTCATAATTCTATTACATCGAATGATCTAGAATATAACATAGTTTAAAACAATGCATAGCAGAAGGGTTAGCTCCTCATAAACAAAATTTAATAGAGGAATACTAAACAAAGATAAGAAGCTCCATCCAAATGTCACAGGAAGTATGCTGAGTGGAGACTCGCGACCCTAACATCGTACTTCAACCATCTTTAGGGGAACCTGCAACATGAAACATTGGAGCCACAAAGGGTCAATACTTTGAATGTATTGGCAAGCGTCACTAAAATGGGGATATAATAATCCAATCAGGCAAAATCAATCAACTCTTCTTAATCTATTGGTCTGTGGGTTAATCCAAAGCCTTCTTCCAAATCATCCTTCACTCAAAATCCAAAGCCTTCCTCCAAATCATCCTTTGCTCCACTACTCCTTAAGGGCCAAGCTCAATATGTCAGTAGTCAGACTGTAGCCCTACACCATGCTACTTGTCCAACCCCTCCTATTATTAGGACTCAGCTCAATATGTCAGAAAGTCAGGCCATAGCCAAGCCATGCCACACATCCACCCTATTATCAGGACTCAGCTCAACATGTCAGATAGTCCGGCCGTAGCCCTTCCATGCCACGCATTCCACCCTATTATCAAGACTCAGCTCAACATGTCAGATAGTCAGGACTTAGCCCTTCCATGCCATGCAATCTAGAAAATATCCTCCTCTGTTCTTCCAAATATTGTCTCCTTCATTCTTCCAAGTCCAGTCTCTTACTAGGTCAATCCAATCTCACTATCACACTAAGTCAAAGTCTATTCCTGGGTTTTCAATCTACATTTCTAAGTTGGTATAGCCAAGCTTTTCCCAACACAAACATTGGTCACAGAACAAACAATTTGAGAATCCATATGATTATCCTATTCGGGTTTCAGAGTATATCAACATACAAATTAAATTACTTCTATGCTCGCATAGTAAGCATAACATAGACAAAGGGATAGTTCCACTTGCAAAGCAATCATAACATGGGCAAAGATCGACTTGCCTTATTGGTGATGGACGTGCACACACTTCTTACAATCACATTACTTGTGCACTTTATAATCTATAAGACAAAGAATTCCAATGAACACCCATTCACACCACAAACATCATGCACAAGTAATTGTCAAAAAATATCATGCACCAGTAATTGTCAAAAAACATCATGCACAAGTAAGACATGCATGATACAAAAAGATTTATTTGGAACTCATATTTATTATGAAAGTTATGTTTAAAACAGTTATTAAAAGGGTATAGTTTCATATTTAAACAATTTTGTTGTAAACATATTTTAAACTCTTATGCACTGATATAAGCATTTAGCAAAAAGAAACACATTAAAACCATTTTTAAAATTAAAGTTATGCCTAGAATACCCTAATGGAAATCCTATAATATTTTTCAAGTTAAGTTATTCAAATTTGAAAATAACAGTGGGAAACATTATATTTGTCATAAGGATTCCAGAAATATATCATTTGCATTATTTGGACTTGTGAGTAAAAACTTATGAGACTTCTAAATTGCAGGGGTTTTCTGTAAAATTACCATTTTAATCTGAGCGGGACACGTGGCGCTCTCCTATTCGCTGGTACCCTTTCGCTTAGTAGGCAGACGATGGCCATCGGATCAACATAAAACCTACGGCCTAGATACGCTGCAACTCGGCTCGGCTCGCAGATCGACAAAAGTCGTGGCTCAAATCCGAGCTTGGCTTGGATCGATCTCAATCGTTGGAGGGCAATCAAACGACTGAGGGGAGGGGGACATGCTCACCGCTGGGCTCGGGTCACCGATGATTAAGGTGATGGTAGCGGTGCACTCGAACATGGTCGAGGCAGGGGCTACGGTGGTCGGAGGTCTTCGGCGAGATGCGGACGGGGTGCGACATGGCACAAGGGCGATGCTGACAGCGGCAGCACGGTGCGGTGCTTTCTGGTACGGTGGGGAAGGGTGGCTGGAGGCGCGGCGGCGTAGGTCGTCGTCGTGGAGCTTCTCCAACTACCAGCAGAAAGGGAAAAATGGGGTCAGGAGGTGCTCCATGGAGAGGGGAAATGGGGTTGCTAAAAGGGGACGGTGTGGTGGCTCGGCGTTGTCAGAATTTTCCTAGAGGCGTTGGCGGCAGTGCGGTCTCCAACGAGCAAATTGGACGTCCTGGCAGTAGGGAAAGTGGGAAAGAGGAGGTGGAAAGAGATACGAGGGCAGGGGATTTAAGGGGGGAGCACGGGCGAGGCTGTGGGCGAGTGGGGCGAATAGGGAACATGGGGTGGGAGTGCGATGTGGTCGGGATCGAGTAGGAGGTCATGGGCGATTGGAGGTTGGGGATGGCCTCTACTGACAGGTGGGGCCCGGCTGGCGGTGAGAGAGAGGGGGCAGGCGGGCTGGCGAGGAGTACCTAGGTGGGCCACCGTTGGGCTTCTGCTGCTGCGCGTGTGGTAGATAGGGTAGAGGGGAGGGCTGGCTAGCTGAGCTGGCCTGGCTGGGAAGGTTTGGGTCGGCCCAGTTAGTCATCTGCCTTTTTTTGTTTCATTTATTTTTCTTTATTGAGTTTTACCTTTTCTTCTGTAGTTTTAGTTTTGTAAACCTAAAAAGAGTGAAACCAGTTTCCAAATTTTTGTAAATTCAAAATACACAGCAATAACTTTAAAGAAACTATTTTTGATCAAAACAAAAATAACAAAATTGACATTTGCCTAATAAGCACTATAGGGCTAATTTGGAAATAAGGTTTGGGTTTTAGGAATAAGAGAAGATTTTGTTCAAAAATTATTTTTGGGCACTCAAAATGTTTAAATAATGCTATTACAAATTAACATTCCAACATTTAGAAAATTTTGGAATGTTACAGTATGGCTTTCAGATCCTTGAGTGCAGCTTTAGCTTCATCGGTCTAGACAAATTTCTTGGTCTTCTTCAAGAGCTTGTATAATGGTGTGTCTCTCTCACTGAGCCAGCTTATGAACCGACTGATCGCAGCGATGCAGCTAGTGAGCCGATGTACGTCCTTCAGACGAGTCGGCCTGGTAATGTTGAGTATATGCTTTATCTTTGTCATGGTTCACCTATATGCCTCTCTCAGATACAATGAAACCTAACAATTTTTCGACTGGTATTTCAAAGAAACATTTCTTCAGGTTAAGCATAATGTTGTATTTTTGTAGATTTGTGAACATTTTCTATAAGTCATAAATGAGTGTTTCCTTCTTTTTGGATATCACAACTATGTCATCCACATATGCATGTACATTGCGTCTGATTTAATCGTGGAGGTAACGTTGCATAGTGCGCTGGTACGTGGCTCCTGTATTTTTTATCCCAAAAGGGATCGTCACATAGCATAAGGTTCCGAAAGGGGTGATGAGTGAAGTCTTTAATTTGTCTTAATCTTTCATACGAATTTTGTGATAACCGGAATATGCACCGAGAAAGCATAGGAGTTCTGAGCCTGCTGTCAAGTCGATTACTTGATCGATTCTAGGCAGAGCGAATGGATCTTTTGGATAAGCCTTGTTTAAGGAAGTATAATTAACACATATCCTTAAATCAGTAGTGTCCTTTTTAGGGACCATTACAGGATTGGCCGACTACTCGGTGTGGATGACCTCTTCAATAAATCCAGCTAACTCTAATAGAGTCAACTCCTTAGCTATTGCTTTATGCTTTTCATCGTTGAAACATCGTAAGAACTGTTTGACGGGTTTCGCATTAGGATACACATTTAGAGAGTCCTCGGCAAGGTCCCTAGGTACTCTGGTCATGTTAGAAGGTTGCCATGCAAATATATCTTTATTAGCTTTGAGGAACTCGACGAGCATGCTTTCCTATGCGTGGTCTAAGCCTTCTCCTATATGTGTCACATTGGAGGGATCATCGTCCTTCAGTGGTGTCGTCTTCGGCTCTTCCGATGCCTTGAACTCTGGAGTCGGCTTTAGCACCTCCTTCTTTGTTGCGGGCATCTCGGACGGGTCGATGTTCTTCTTGATCTCCTGGTACTCCTCGGCGTGCAATACGACTTCAGCAAAGGCGGAAGCTCCGTCCTCGCACTCTCGTGCTTTCTTCGAGTTTCCCTAGAGTGATGACGCCATTGGGACCTGAAATTTTCAACATGTTGTAAATATAACAAGGGTGAGCCATGAAAGCCCAGTAAGCTGGACGCCCAAAGATAGCATGGTATGCGCTCTTGAACTGCACCAGTTCGAAAGACAGTGGTTTCGTCCGATAGTTTCTTGGCGTTCCAAAAGTAACGTCCAAGGTGATTTCTCCTAGAGAGTTCGCTTGCCTTTCGGGGACAACTCCGTGGAAAATCACAGTGTCGTGGTTTAGCTGTGTTTTCGATATCCTCATACGGTGCAGTGTTTTGACGTAAAGTATGTTGATGCTACTGCCACCATCCATGAGAGTCTTGGAGAACCCATAGTCGTTGATCACTGGATTGACAATCAGTGCATACTTTCCTTGCCTATGTGGTTTAAGCGGATGATCACTTCGGTCAAATGTAATTGTTACTTTTGACCAGTCCAAAAACTGGGGGACGGCTAGAATAGTTGCGTTGAGCTCATGCATCACTGCCTTTTTGACCTTGGCGGTTTAGGACTTGAGGAAGCAGACGTAGGTGTCTTTTGATGGGGATACTAATTGGGGTATACCCATGGAGAGGAGTCGCCCATGGCGAGTGGGTTCGCAAGAACCGGCGACTAGACCAGGTCTGTCCAGGAAGAAGCAGAGCGTCCCAATAGGCCCGAACAACGACTCCACGACTCGCCAAATACGACGACTGGCGCATACTGGACCCAAACGACATACCGACTGAAAGCCCAACATAGAGACTACAATATGTAGCCCACCAAAACACTTGTAAACCCTATCTGGCTGCATATATAAACCAACCAGAGGCACCCCCACGGGATACGTTATATTATATCTCATTAGACATAGTCTCTCCCTCCACCCATGGCGGCTCTATGAAAACCAATATATGATCATATACTGGATTGACAGTAGGTTGTAGCGATCCTCCATCGAGGGGACGTGAACCTGGGTACATCATGTGTCAGTCTTGCTCCCGGATTCTCCTACCTCGCCTGGCCTCCTCTACGTAAGCTACCCCTGTAGCATCTGTCATACCAATACCACGACAGTTGGCGCCCACCGTGGGGCAAGCGGTGCTTGGAGGTGATCCAGGTGTGATCCTTCATCAACATCGACAAGATCTCCATCGACTGATTCATCCGCGCCACTGCGTCCAACATCACCACCACAAGGCGGACGGCCGAGCCTGCGGAATTGAGGGATACAACGCGATTGCGGTCCACGCGTGCAATCGATATGGACGTAGGCAACAGGCGCCGCAGCAAGCAGATCGGTCGGTATAGTGCGTCCTTTTCTATTATTTAATTCAATTGCACGATACCTCATCGATCGCAAGAGCAAAAGGCTCTGCCACATGTGGTGTTTCCCCTGATTGGGTTGTTTAATTAATTGTGGATACTAATCTCTATTTGCAACTTAGACATGATCGTGTGATTCATTGTTTTGAGCGCTGGAGGGCCACATCGATTGCACGACAGCACGAGCCGACCAGGAATTTAGGCTTTGGCGAGTCTACCGCAAACTTCTTCGACCTTTTTCCGTCGTGTCTGCCTATAATTTCTCCAACGATGACTCAGCTATGACCGATAATTTCCTTCCACTCGATCTTATTTCAAATATTTATTTGTATACTAATAGTAGTTTTACTGAATATGTGTTGATGCGTATGTGCGAGGAAGAAGCAATGTAACGCCCCAGTTTTAGTTAATCTTAAATAGGGTTTGTGTAGGGGTTCCGCGTATGAAAACAATAATTTTTACCCTACGCCCCTGAACCCCGGATGTTGCCAGGACCTATCTATTAGTAATACAATAACGAGAGGGGCTTTTCACAAACTTACCCTTGAAGACCGAAAAGCGTTGTCAACGCTCAGGAGAGCGTGGTTGATGTAGACGAGCCGAAGCTGACCTCAAGGTCGTGATGAAGTCCTTGCGCTCCAACGACTTGAGTGCCTCAAGTGCGACACCTCGCGGGGAGTTACACACGTCCAGTGCCTGACGATGACTCTCGCTTCCTAGATCCAGCAGTAGTTGCGGAAGTAGAGCTCCTGGATCCGAATCCGACAGCACGACAGCGCTCTGCGGTAAAGATGTCTCTCGTTCCCGCAGTCCGAACTTGGGACCACAGTCACGAGAGAGAGAGAGAGAGAGAGAGAGAGAGAGAGAGAGTATCAATTGGAGGTCCTCCTAAAAGTGAGAAGACCTTTATTGATTATTGTGTGTATTTTATTTGGCTAAATACCCTCACTATATATAGGGGGAGGGGAGGTACTACCTCCCTCAAAGTCTCGGGGTGGGACTAAAGGAGAGGAGGGGGAGGGGTGGCACCGCCGGGCACCCCCATGGGCCCCGCGCGGGGAAGGGGGGCTGGCCCACTAGGGCGTCGGCCACCCCCTTGGCCCCCTTCTCCCTCTCTCCTTTCCCTAATGGGACCTCTCCCTCCGGGAATTGGCCCATTAAGCCTTTGACCATTTAAATTGATTTTTCTATTTATTAAATAATTATGAATAAATGATTAAATAAATATTAAACATTCATTCACGTATTAATCAACCTCCATGGCTATGGAACACTTCCACCTCCACTCTGGACATCCTCCGGACTTACGGAAACCCTTCTGGTTTTCTCTCTACTATTCTTCGGTGATTCTACCCCACGGTTCGGGAACACTCCATACATGGTCGGGACACTCCCGCACAAAAAATCAACAGAGGGACCTAGATGGCCATGTGACCCCTGTGCGTTCCACGAAGATCTTTCGTCGTTTGAACCGGGACAGTTGTATCTCATTCCCTTTATCTCTCGATACTTGCATTGCCCGAGATCTGATCAATGACATCACCATGTCATGTTCAATCCTGTTACCGAACAACGCTACTTGACTCGTTCCGACAAGTGATATCCCCATGATCAAATCACACGCTGCGCGGCTATTGGATATAACTTCTCCGAGTGGGCCCTTTGAGTATCTTCCCGTCACATGGACGGACAAATCCCGCTCTTGACATATATTGCCTCTACAGTTTCCTCCGAGTACCTGAACACACCTTTATAACCACTATATTACCAAGTGGCGCTTGATGCTATCTAAGCACTCTCGGGAGACAGTGATTGATATAGCCTCACGGTCTAAGGAATAGTCTACAAGGATCCATTTCTAATCATCGTAACTTGAACTTCGTGACATGATCGGGTCACGATGTTTAGGTTGGGTATTGGTTCATCATCTCATTCTCGGAATGAGATGACTCCATTTCCAACTGGCATAAATGCCACATGATCAGGAAACATGATCATCTGTTGACCAATGAACCAGTGACTAGAGTTTCATTGGGAACCCCTGGTTGTTTGTATATCACACGCGTATTGATGTTTCCATTCAATACAGTTATAGCATGATATAAAACTTAATCATAAACTATATGAAATATGATAATAGTCCTTACTACTATTTGTCTCTAGGGCATATTTCCAACAGTCTCCCACTTGCACTAGAGTACAAATACACTAGCTGCATTTGTTCCTTAATCATTGGCACCATATATCCGGTACCCTAAACATGCTTGCTCATGGAAGAGATTGAGTCTTAGGTCTGTACTTTACAGTCCCAAATCCTTTGCAACTTACTAACGTCACCTTGATTGACATTAATACTTTATCATCACATGATAACATATGTGTGTATGCATCGTCGCTATGGCAGCAGAACGAGGCCTGATTCCAGGAGCCAACAGTGACTTTAGATCAACCTCGAGGGCTTTCTCATGGGCACTTTGCCCTGGGACACATCATTCTACGTTAAAAGCAAACTAGCCCCGCCATAACATTATACAACACTTTAGATGGTACCCTTATCTATTATTATAAATGTATTCATCGAAACACTAGTACACTCTGTGCAACTTTCGATGTTTTTGTTCACCTCACTTCCTACTTGACTTTAATCGGTATTTACAGGAGTTCCCAACATATTCCCTTATAACATAACCCTTAATGTTTTAAGATATGTCATCCTTTATGGATTTGGAAACATGTCTACAGTTCTCTATTAGACATCACGGACAAACTTAGCTCAACGTTCTGTGATTCGAACTTAATCACTTTCAAACGTTCCTTATTGGATCATATATTGTGTTAAGTTATCATCATGGTTTTCTGAGATAGAACCTATGTCTTAACATAGTGGATGATAATCATCATTTTATTTCTTTCAAACATTGATGTCAAACATAATACTATTCCTAATTTGAGTTATTAAGGACCAGTTCCTTAATTAACTTCTGTTCTGAAACCCTTTTCAGAATCCCTTAAGGAATACTACATAATATCATAATATACTTATTATCAACTTCTACATCTTATAAATCATTATTTATAAGTATTTGCGCTTTCATTCTTAACACAATTAAGAATTACTCCTATAAGCTCCCACTCAAAAATATGTCAATCACATATTGTTTTAGGAAGACTTTCATAGCTCCCACTCAATTTCATGCAAATTGCATATCCACTCACTATTTTGAGTAACTTCAAAATGCTTTGATCAAATATCAAACTTGGAGTTTTACTATGAGATACTAATACTTCTACTAGTTTCAAATCCACTAGACATCTAGCACACTTGAATCAAATTCATTTGAATTCGTCCAATACTTGACAAATTGTGCATTTGTCATTCACCCCCTTTTTCACTATGGCTTTGCAGTCATTTTGGGAAAATTCAATTAACCCCTTTTACTTGTGAGATTTAGCAACGAATTGCTTTCTAATCTCAAGTGAATTTTGCTTCTAGGATTTCTCATAATTCTAGTTTACCAT
This sequence comes from Avena insularis, assembly GCA_023614405.1. Classification (NCBI taxonomy): domain Eukaryota; kingdom Viridiplantae; phylum Streptophyta; class Magnoliopsida; order Poales; family Poaceae; genus Avena; species Avena insularis. The sequence goes on along the minus strand of CM042692.1, from coordinate 178,554,405 downwards.
TATTTCCTTAGTAGTTCGTAGGTATGTCATATTCCAAGAATCATGACAAATGATTCACAAATGTCTCCATATAAGATATGGGTTACATTTTGAATTCTACTTCATGTAGTGAAAACACCAGTGGGGAAAACACAATGATCAATATCATTGATTCTTTCCTTTATGAAGAGAATTGTTTAGGAACGTTTTCCGTTGCGCTTCTCAACACTCTGATGCATGGATTTGAATCCTCATCGTGTTTTTCACTATCTTCCATTTGCTCCATAATCGAGAAATGTCACTAAAAGTGAGCTTTCTCAAGAATGCACCAAAATCCAAGCAATACCAGTTTTGCTTCTCTTTTGGTTTCAGCTATGGATTTCGTATTCAAAGTTTCCAATGAATACTCTACAAGGAATTATCCGCTATTGTTTTGGTTATGTCGAATAACCCCCAAAACTTTCACGACTTCAAATGGTTCACTACATATTCTAATTGAGTGCTAACTATTTCTTAACTAATGGTCTCTACATCTATACAACAATGATTTATTTGGTGCCAAATATTTACCCATTTGATATCTAATATCATATTGTGATACTTTGCATTTTGACATTTGAAAACGCTTTGCATTTCACAATTACTTTTATGCCATTCTTATAAAGTCGACACTATTGATCAAATCGTAGTAATTAGATTCTCTTTTATATGTATACCCTTTGTTGATGAAACACTTTGATCAAATCAAATAGTTTCATATTCATGTTTCCTTTGGTAAACTTCTTTACACATTTAAACAATCATATAATGATAATTACCATTTTCGTTAAAACACAATACATCGAATATGTATTTATTTTTAAAATTCATTAAACACTTTGTATTCAAGTAATACTCAGTGTTCAAGTTATATTGCCGAACTCAGACATGATTTATATGTGACAAGAAATCGAATGACTTTCACATATTATCACATAACTTTGAATTTAAACAATGGTTTCATTCATTAATGAAATATCATTAATTGGGTATTTTTCAAGGCATTTCAATATTTTACAAATGTTCACGCATTATCAATTAGTTTCAAACAACAAGGATAATTCATGTATAATCAAACAAGATATGAACACAAATAGAAATCATTCATAAAAGTAGAACAACTGTTTGTTACAAACTCATATGAATAACCGTCTCACAAAGTGTGAGACACACTAAAGAAGTTCACAATCTTTTGATTACAATAATTATCCTAAACATAAACTAAATGATAAATGTTGAGGGAGAGTGTCGTCGGCCATCATCATCATGCTCACCATCAACACGCAACGTCACCTCCACTCCAGCAAGCACCTCTCATGCAGAAGAACCTGTTTTCAGCAAAACAGAACAAGTATCAAATATACTTAACACTTCAAATGTGTTTGTAAGATTATAACATTTATAAAATTATATATCAAATATATACCTTTGTCATCGATGACCTCTCCGGTGATTGGTTCAACCTTTACGTTCCTGAAATGTAATATGAACTCCTGGAAATCCAATATTTCCGTATCACCACTCATGATGCTACTTCGGACATGTCCTTCGTAGCTGGGAGGCAACAATCAAAGCAGTACGCCTATCGTAAATGGATCATCCATACAGTAATCCACGAAGTAAACCAGTCTCATGTGTGCATCAAGCAAGCGCTCCAAGTGATCCTTCAGACATGTATGCTCCTCCATTTGTATGGAAAGGAACACTCCAAGAAGCTCATGCTTCCACATGTGCACATGGCCTATGAACTCTGCTCTCAATTGATCCACCATTGAATATGGATTAAGATCATCCATGAGCGAATGGAGTTCATCCACCATCCCGTAACGCATTATTATCTGAATGTAGGTGGACATCTCTTGACGCTAGTAGCGGTCTGCCAGCTCTTGTGTGGTCTCATAGTGGTCTGGCTCAGTCAAATCCATCGTGCGACATATGTAGTCTACCACATGATTCCTAGTAAGGAGATCATTCAGGCGCACAAGCCAACTAGGGAAGTTGGATCCATCAAGTCTAAGTTTCTCACCCTTTACCCATTCCTCAATGACAAATAAGCTTCACGGTGAGCCATCTCTACATTTGTAATTGCAAAAGGAATTTAGACTAAGTTTATAATTAAATGAGTTAATAATAACTCCACTCAGAAACACCTATTCCCACAAGGGTTCCTAGTGATAACACGACCCCTATCAGCCACATCTCCCTGATCGTCACGGCCATCAATGTGGGTTAAAGGGTGGACGCTAAACGTCGGTCACATCATTCATGCGACTCGTGCTAGATCTTTTGACCATCCGTGTTCTGAGGCCATGTCTGCACATGCTAGGCTCGCCAACTCAACCTTAGTGTATTCGCTCTGCAACATGGCTTACACCCACTATATGCAAACGTAGATATGTCTGACACCCATGCATGTACCATGGATCGCCTCATACCGAAGAACTTTCTTGGTGGTGCACACTAAGGGGGAACACAATCGTTGGTAATTTTAACAGGTATCATCTTATTAGGCTACCGTCGAGTATCTAATACTAGCACACAATAAGATATACAAACAATAACATTGCATGTAAATGTGATGTGATATGGTCCTTCACGTCGTGATCTCCATCCGTCGTCACCAGATTCCGACGCCAGGGTTCCAGAGTTGTAGACACCAAGGTACTGGTGTCATTCCGGCGTGGTAGTCCGTCACCTCCGTGACTATCTACTACTACGTAACAAAAGGTAATCACTATACCTTTGCCAGAACCATATCACAAAGCAACGCTGATACGTCCAAAACATACCCGAACACTTTTGCTATTGTTTCTCCTCTAAAACTTGTGTGATTTGGATACAACTAACACTGACTGACGCTATTTTCAGCAGAATTTCCTTGGTGTCTACTTTTTGTGCAGAAAATCAACTATCAGGAAAAATCCCGAAAAATATGCAGAAAATCCTATTTCACCCGAAGACTCCAGGAGCCAGAATACGAGACGGAGAAGAGCCAGGGGTGCCCACACCACCTGGTGGCGCAGGCCAGGCCAGGCCACGCCAGGGGGTGGTGTGGGCCCCCCAGGCACCCCCTCGGTCTCCCTCTTCGCCTATAAGAAGCCTTCTGACCTAAAAACTACGGGGGGGTTGATGTTTTTCCAGAAGGAGTTCCGCTCCGCCGCCACCACCAGATTCCACGAAACAGCACCAGAAACTCCGTTCTGGCACCCTGCTAGGACGGGGAATTGCAGGAGATCATCGCCATCATCATCACCATCGCTTCTCCATCGACCATCCATGTTTCCCCCATCTATGAGTGAGTAATCCCCCGCTGTAGGCTATGGGGATGGTAGGGATTGGATGAGATCGTTCATGTAATGGCATCAGATTGTTAGGGCATGGTGCCTAGTATCTTTTATTAGTGCTTTATGACTTTGTTGCGACTTGTTGTGCTTAATGCTTGTCACTAGGGCCCGAGTGCAATGATTTCAGATCTAAACATGTTATTGATTCATTATGATAGTATTGTTTTTGGTCTTATATGCAAGTTGTATACACACGTTGTTGTCCGGAACCAATGGCCCCGAAGTGACAGAAATCGGGATAACCGGAGGGAATGGCTTTGATGTGAGGATCACATGTGTTCATGGAGTGTTAATGCTTTGCTCCGGTGCTCTATTAAAAGGAGCACCTTAATTGTCAGTAGTTCCCTTGAGGCCCCGCTGCAAACGGACTAGCAGGACAAAAGATGTTGTGCAAGTTCTCATTGCGAGCACGTATGACTATATATGGAACACATGCCTAGGATTATCTAGTACTTTGATGCTTTATCTTATTTATCTGCAATTGCCCTATGTTCTGATTGCTATGTGAATTGTCTTGTCCATGCAACGCCCGTCCATCCATCCCTATGCCTACCGCACTCAAATCCTACTGTTTACTGCTATTGTTACTACTGTCTTTACTTTACTACTGCTGCTACTTTACTATTCCTACTACAAAACTGTTGCTACTGATAAACTGCTGTGAGCAAGATTGTTTCCAGGTGCAGCTGAATTGACAACTCAGTTGTTAAGGCTTATAAATATTCTTTGTATCCCCTTGTGTCGAATCAATAAATTGGGTTTCACTTCCCTCGAAAATACTGCGATACACCCCCTATACTTGTGGGTCATCAAGACTATTTTATGGCGCCGTTGCCGGGGAGCATAGCTTTATTTATCAAGTTCACTTGGATTCTCTATTGTTCGCTGCTATCCATCCATCATGGGTAAATCTTGTGATGGCAAGTTTCCTATTTTACCATCCACTACAAGAAGAGGTATGGTTCTGAACACCTCTGCCGCTCTTGATTCACCATCTGTTATAATTAAGCTCGTTACACCACCACATACACATGCTACACACACTACTACTACTGCTGAATCTGAAACTTCTAATGCTTATGATGCTGCTTCTACTGTGCTTGATAAGAGTGGTTCATTAGGTCCTTTACTAGATGCTACGATTGCTAGAACTATAGCTGGAAATACCGAAACTCCTAATGAAGACACTACTACACCTGTTAGTTCACCTGGGTCTAGTGAGAGTTATGACATTGAAGATGGTTATGTTGAGATGACCGATGAATTTATTAAAGAATGTAAAAACACCCATGATAGGAGAGCTGCTAAGAGTCTCCTTGAGAGGCGTACTATTAGACCCAAATTGTCTCCTATTGCTAAGTTTGCTGCTTCTCCCATAAAGATTATAGATGAAGATTATGATTTCTCTCTCGATCTATCTTACATAGCTATTGTTGAGAAAGAACCTTTTTGTGGGACTAAGAATGAAAGTGCGGTAGCACATATGAATGAACTTTCTACCATGAGTGACTTGTTTTCTGATGATATTAAGATGCATACTTACTTTGTTGCTAAGATTTTCCCTTTTCACTAAAAGGAGAAGCTAAAACTTGGTTTAGTAATTTACCTCCTGGATCTATTGATAACCCTGATTGCTTGACTAGTACTTTCCCACAGAAATATTTTCCTCCTAGTGCTAGACATGCTATTTTGTAGGAACTTTTTGATTTTAAATAGGGAGAAAAAGAGGTATTGCCTGAATCTTGGGCAAGGATTTGTGCTTTGATTCATGCACAAGCTGGAAGTCCATTACCTAAGAATGAGCTTCTTGATATATTTTATAATGAACTAACCGAGGAATCTAGGACATACCTAGATAGTTGTGCTGATTGTGTTTTCAGGAATAGGACTCCTAAGGAAGCTGAGAATTAATGGCTAAAATAAGTAAGCATTATGAAGATTGGACTCCTCCTAAACAATCTATACCTGAAGTAATTGTACCTGAACCTACTATTTCGGTGCCTATTCCAACATCAAAGAAGAGGGGAGTTATTGAATTAAATGATGAAGTGATGAAGGAAGTTAAGAAATGTCTTAAGGAGAGGGGAGTTAAAGCTGCAGATGTCAAGAATTTACCTCCTATAGAAGAATTATGTAAGCCTATCCCCTACTCACCCACTATTGAGGTACACTCTCTCCAACACTTTGATGAAGGTGATATCCCTTACTCTAAACCTCCTGATCAATGCTTAGAAGAATTCTATGTCTTTATTGTTAAGCAATATAATTTTAATAAAAGGGTGCAAAATCATCTAATGGAAAACACTAGAGCTATTGTTGAGTTGAAAGATATTGTGGAAAGAACCTCTAATGATGTTAAAATGATTGTTAAACACTTTCAAATGGTTCAAACTCAAATAGATCAACTCATTAAAGTGCAAAAAGACTTGCTAGTTAACGCTGCTAAAGAAAAACATGCTTATGAAATTAGAACTAGAAGTGGTGCTGCTACCCAGGATCCTCTATATCCTGAGGGGCATCCCAAAAGAATTGAGCAGGATTCTCAACAAGTTGAAAATAGTGGTTCTACTCATAAGAAAAGGAAAAAGAAACATAAAACTATTGTAGAACCCTCTGAACCTGCTATAGATCCTAATAGTATATCTGTCTCTGATGCTGAAACTGAAAGTGGTAATGAAGAAAATGAAGTTCCTAATGAAGAAAAAGTTGAAGAAGAACCTAAAAACCACACTAAGAATACTAAATACACTAAAGAAGATTTTATTGCTAAGAAACATGGTAGTGAAAGAGAGCCTTGGGTCCAAAAACCTATGCCATTCCCTGATAAGAAACACAAGTCAAAGGAGGATGAACACTATAATAAGTTTTGTGAGTGGATGAAACCTTTATTCTTGCAAATTCCTTTGACTAATGCTATTAAATTGCCTCCTTACTAAAAGTATATGAAGGATATTGTCTCGAATAAAAGGAAGATCCCTAATGAAGAAATTTCTACTTTGCTTGCTAATTATTCTTTTAATGGTAAGGTTCCTAAGAAACTTGGAGACCCTGGGATTCCAACTATCCCTTGCTCTATTAAGAATAGTTATGTTAGAACTGCTTTGTGTGATTTGGTAGCTGGAGTTAGTGTTATGCCTTTCTCTCTCTATAAGAGGCTTCAACTAGAAAAATTAATACCAACTGATATATCTTTGCAAATGGTTGATAAATCTACCACTATTCCTGTTGGTATATGTGAGGATGTACCTGTTCAAGTGACTCATAATTGCTTGATATTAACTGATTTTGTTGTGCTTGAAATGCCTGAAGATGATAATATTTCTATTATTCTTGGGAGACCTTTTCTTAATAATGCAGGAGCTGTTATCAATTGTAATCAAGGAAAGGTGACTTTCAATGTGAATGACAAGGAACATACTGTCTATTTCCCCAAGAAGATTGAAAGGACTTATGGTTTGAATTCAATTGAACATGTCGAGGGCATTCAAGTTGGAGAAATATATTGTCCCATACCAAGACAAAAATTTGAAACTATTATGATTGGGACTATTGCTATCAAGGTTGAGGTAACATAATCATTAGTGGAATACAAAGTTTTGTCTCATATGGAATTGTTTTGGTAACAAGACCTGATCAACCTTGTTAACAAAAGGATTTCATTGAACAAAACAATGTTTTCACTATGATTATTTCCGTGTACTTCTATTCTATCCATTTTAGTTTTTGTTTTCGTTTAGTTTTCTTTTTGTTGTTAGTTGCTTGCATGTTAGAGTGTTTTAGAACTTATGTAGTTCTAGCTTTGTTTTGTCCTTGCATCATTTTTCCAAAAAAAGCTGTCTGTCAGAAAATCATTCTTCTATTCCTGAAAATATCCAAAAATAAAGTGTCTCGAAAAATTCCATAAAATTCATATTAAATTTTTGCATGAAAAAAGGGGCAGAGTACCTGGGAGGTACCAGGGGGACCCACCAGGAAGGCACACCACCTGGTGGCGCGGCCTTCCCTGGGTGGCGCCATGCCCTGGTGTGGGCCACCCCTGGCCCCCCACTAACTCTCTCACCTGCCACTTTCTTCTCTCTCCCGAGTAAGCTCCAGTTCATTGCTCAAAATCGCGTTCTTGCTGTGCTTGCTCTCGATTTTTTTCGATCTCCTTGCTCAGCCCATCTTTCTTGCTGAAATTTGGAGCATTTGTTCCCTGGTATGTGACTCCTCTCCTTGTCCAAGTAGATTTGAGTTTAGTGGATTATATCTTGAGTATTTTGCTGCTGTAGGTGACTGGTTATGAGAGCTTGTAAGCTTGTTTGATGCTTAGAGATATAGTTTCCATGCATGTTTAGGCCTCTTACAAGTCCCTATGAGTAGAATCCTTCATTATATTTACTTTGCAATCACTTGTTTAATAGGTGTTTAAATTTCAGAATACCAAGCATGAACAACCATACTTTTGGAGAGATATTTGAGAGTGATGCACCTAGGAGGTCGAGGCCCTGAAGATCAGCCTCTCAGTTTAGGCCATCATACAACAAAGATCTCATTGCAACTTGTATTGGTAATGAAAGGGATGATGGGGATGCTCACCCATCCACTTTTCCTTGTTTTACTTTCTTACAAGCTGCAGGTATTCTTGATGATTTCTTGCTACTGATTGAGAGGGTTGGTTTGATCTCATATATGCAATATGAGAGTGAGCAATACGCTATGCTCACCAAAACTTTTGTTGAGAGCTTCACGTTTACTAACACATCCATCAGTCGACTGTCTCTTTCAAAATTTATAATCTGCCCTTCACCATGCCTTTGGAGAGATTTTGCAGTATTGTAGGTGTAAGCATGATAGGGACCGTGAAGAAAAATCAAGGGAGGCCCGCTGATTTACTGGAGCTTTACCGAGGGGTGACCAATGATGATGACCGCGTGGCGCAACGTGGAAAGATAAGAAATATCCAACTCCTCGCTCTTAGATACTTAGCATATTATCTTTCTACTAGTGTACTGGGTAGGGAGAACACAAGTATTATCTCCAACTATCATTTAGCATTCCTTGTTGCTGCGCTTAACAATGATACTCGGTACAACCTGGGCTCGCTTATTGCTCGCCACCTAGCTGCTAGGGGGCCTATCTATGGGGGCATCATTGCCTCACGTATAGTCAATGCATTGGGACTTTTAGTAGATCCCAATGATACTGTACTGGCACCACAGAGGCTTGACCTTGTTGCTATGAAAACTCATCACTTTGTCACTACTACTTCTGATTTGAACGGTCTAGTATATAGGATGCTTTTCACTGACGGGGATGAAAGGGAGATCCCTTTGCCGCAGTCTTCTTTGTTTAGTGTTCACAGGAGACCGTGGTCGCGCTCTAAGGAGGAGGTGGACGAGCAGCTTCGCTTGCTGGGTTTCCACGAGCAGCACCAGGAGGATGTACCCTCCTACAATTACTCCGCACACTACGGAGGGACGTACTCGAGCTTGCACCAGGACGAGGGTACCTCCTCGTCATACTACGATGACACGTCATCCTGGCCGGCTTGGGATTGATACCCACTTAGGCCAAAAGCCTAAGCTTGGGGGAGGTACGCCGACACCGCACTCATCTCCATATCATGTTGCGTCGGTACTTTGTATATTCATGTTTCGTTCTCTTTTTAGTTTTCGTTCTTTCTTTGATTTTGCTTTCTAAAACACAAAAAGACAAAAAATATTTCTGTTTTTTCTCTTTGGTTTGCTTCTTCTTCTTTTTGCCTTGGTTTGTTTTTCCTTTTTGCTTTGTTTGAACTATTCGAAAAACCCAAAAAGATTTTGCTTTGCTTGTCTTTCCTTTTTGGTTCTTGCTTTAAAAATCGAAAACACCAAAAATATTTGTTGTTCTTCTTCAGCTTTGTGAGTTTGTTGCAAGGTTCAGCAGTCCTTAGTGGATATTCGGTTTCATATTATTATTATTCAAGCCACACAAGTGAAGAGCAATAATGAGGATTAATGACAACTTGAGGCGTGGTAACAGGCTGGTAACAAACTCTATTTGTTTTCATTTTTGTACATATACTCATCATTGTGGGCATGCTTAGTCTGCTCATGTAGGGTGTATGTTATCTTTGGATGCTTAGTAGTTCTTGCTTTCTTGTGATTAGCTCCAGCTCACTAATAGTTTGTAGCATGTCTTATGAAAGTTTGATTGCATTATTTTATTCATAACTTGGTATGACACCGTGGTATCCTCCTCTGAATGTTTCATTTGAATTGACTTGGCACATGTTCACGCATGCACATGACTGTAATAATCAGTTAAGCCTTGATGAATTATTTTGCCTTGAGGATCTTGAATAACTTTCATGCCATGATTAGTCCTGTTATGTTGCAAGCATGATTATGATACCGCGGTGAAAGAAGTAAATAGAGATTGTAAGATCGCTGGTGAGAAAAGATTATTTGACTTAAGTTCTTTAGATGAATGGAGGAGTGAAGCCTATGAGAGTGCTAGGCTCTTTAAGGAAAAAGTTAAAAGATGGCATGACAAGTGAATACTTAAGAGAGAATTTCATGTTGGTGAGAAAGTTCTATTGTATAGGTCTCGTCTCAGATTTTTGCGTGTAAGCTACTATCAAAATGGGAAGGACCTTTCATCATTGAAGAAGTATACCGTTCAGGAGCAATAAAAATTTCTTCTCTAAAAGATAATACTACACAAGTAGTGAATGGACAGCGACTCAAACACTATATTGCCGGAGATTCTTACAATGAAGATGTTGATGCCTTTCAAGTTATAACTCCGGAGAAATTCATCGAGGACCAAATTCAGAGACCTGTAGAGTCTGTTTCAAATAGGTAACAGTTCTGGTAAGAAAAGTTCCGTGAAAATACAATACAACTATATTTTTGCAGTTTTTAGTCGATAAGGAAAGTTAAGAAGCGAAAAAGGGACGGAACCAGAGCCGGGGTAGCCCACACCACCCTGTCGCACGGGCCCACCCCTGGCCACGCCACCAGGTGGTGAGGCCACCCCAGACTCCACCTCCGACCCGTTTTCACCCAGTACCTCCCTTTTGATATGAAACTTCGTAATATATAACCCCTCGGATCCCCCGATGTCTGTATATCGTGTTTTTGTTTCGACCTGTTTCTGCCAGGTAAAATCTCAGATTTGTAGCCTCAATGTCTTCCACTGGATCAGTTAAGGGAGATTCCTTGGAAGATATCATCAACCCATACATGAGATAATTGAAGATTCATCCCAAGGAGTTATTGCTCGAAGGTGGGGAGGTTCGGATTAAAGAGGTTCAAGGCCCTAAAGGTGAAGGAAGTCTGGAGGACAGGATGGAAGCATTGGAACAAGAAGTCTTTAGGTACAAGAAGATGGCGGAGCACGAAGTGGATATCATCCATAAGATTTGTTCCGAACTCATCACCAAGCACCAAAAGGAGACTTCTAAACTCAAAAACGAAGTCCTCTCACTCTGCCAAACAACCAACGAACTACAAGCACAGTTCTATGACGTTCAAAATCAAAACTATGAGTATGAGGCTAGATTTAAACTCATAAGTGCTGCTGCAAGTTTCAGGATGTTGGAAACCACGATGTCCTTTGTTGATGGGAAGCCTTTACCTTGGAAGACGGACAAAGATGAGAGGATACCACCACCACCTAAGGAGTAATTCGTCATCAGGTTTGGCATCCCCTTGGTTTGTTCCAAGCTTGGGGGAGTGCCGCGGTATCATATCACTATCTTCTATCTTTTTACCTTTTTAGTAGAGTCATATCATGAATAGAGGAGTTATTATGTAGGATGGTTTGCTCTCTCGTTTGTCGCTCCCTTACTATTGCTAGCCTTCACTTCCACTGAGTATATTACTCATGTTTCCAACTTCCTTAAACCAAATATTGCCAAAGTGTCCACCATACCTACCTATTAGCATCATTTGCTATTCCCGTGCATATTCATTATGCCTTGTTTTATTCCGAATAAAATGTTTGCTTGTTATGAGAAAGTTAGTTAGTAAAGCTCTCACGAACTTGATGGCACACTTTATTTTCTGCACTTAATAAACCTGAACCATTGTGACTGTCCATGAAAGTTATATGCTTGCAAATTATAGGCTAGGGATTAGCAGAACCATGCTGTCACGGGGAACGCTTTCAACACTTGTAAATATATACCTAGTTGATACCTTACTCTTTTGTTTGCAGATGTCGTCGGTGTGAAATAAAAGGGGAGCTTGTAAGTCCATGGAGTTATGTATGTGTGTTAGAGAAACGCCTGGGCCGCTGGTCTAATCCATGCTGACATGGTGGAAACCTGTAGCGTAACCATAATGATATCTATGAAGCATTCTTCTTATAAAAAAAGATAGATAGCTATTGAGAAAAAGAAAAAAAGAGATTTATGAAAAGAGGAAAGAGAGAAAAAAAAGCACCATTTTCCCATGGTAAATAAGAAGATTGTTGAGATACTCATTGTCTGATTGCCCTGTCATTTTGATATGGGGATTCTTCCGTATCATCGGGCAAGGGGTACCCCATTGGCGGTTCTCTATGATACGCACATATTTACGATGAAAAGAACTTACCGGTAACTAAAGTTGAGTAGCATGAGGAGCGGCCCTCGTACTCAAGGGACATGGGATTTTCAGTTTATAGTTTGTCAAGCATATAACTCAGATTGGACCTCACTTTCACCTTAACCACATTAAAGATGCTTATGATAGGGGCAATGAGAGATCAAAGCTAATGAGTATCATACTTTCAGCATTTGGAAGCCTTTCAAATTATTCAAAACCTTTTTCTTTACTTGTTGAGTCTCCATATATTCTTTGAGCACCTTCTTGAGAGCATAGTTGTCATTCTTTGTGCTTGTCCCATTACTTAATTATTTGTGTTATGACTTTGATGCTTGTATCTTTGATATCTTTACTTCTAGTCATCATTTGAACTTCAGAGGTGCCTTGACATTCATAATCAAAGGCAAGCGAGATACCACTCTATCGTACCTTTTTATGAGCATTGTAATGTTGCTTATGTTTATGCTTCATGCTACTTATTATTTTTGAGTTGGAATCTCTTCATAGCTTGCAATGACTATTAAATAGACTCAGTAGCATACTCTTTATTATGAAATGCCTAAGTAGTTGATCACATGCTGAGAATATATACATCATATGAAGCAAATGTGTTCGTGAAAGTTCTTTTATCGCACTCAGTTTTCAACTAAATTGCTTGAGGACAAGCAATAAGCTAAGCTTGGGGGGAGTTGATACGTCCAAAACGTATCTACTTTCTCGAACACTTTTGCTATTGTTTCTCCTCTAAAACTTGTGTGATTTGGATACAACTAACGCGGACTAACGCTGTTTTCAGCAGAATTGCCTTGGTGTCTACTTTTTGTGCAGAAAATCAACTATCAGGAAAAATCCCGGAAAATATGCAGAAAATCCTATTTCACCCGAAGACTCCAGGAGCCAGAATACGAGATGGAGAAGAGCCGGGGGTGGCCAGACCACCTGGTGGCGCAGGCCAGGCCAGGCCACGCCAGGTGGTGGTGTGGGCCCCCCAGGCACCCCCTCGGTCTCCCTCTTCGCCTATAAGAATCCTTCTGACCTAAAAACTACAGGGGGGGCGATGTTTTTCCAGAAGGAGTTCCGCTCTGCCGCCACCACCAGATTCCACGAAACAGCACCAGAAACTCCGTTCTGGCACCCTGCCGGGACGGGGAATTGGAGGAGATCATCGCCATCATCATCACCATCGCTTCTCCATCGACCATCCATGTTTCTCCCATCTATGAGTGAGTAATCCCCCGCTGTAGGCTATGGGGATGGTAGGGATTGGATGAGATTGTTCATGTAATGGAATCAGATTGTTAGGGCATGGTGCCTAGTATCTTTTATTAGTGCTTTATGACTTTGTTGCGACTTGTTGTGCTTAATGCTTGTCACTAGGGCCCGAGTGCCATGATTTCAGATCTGAACATGTTATTGATTCATTATGATAGTATTGTTTTTGGTCTTATCTGCAAGTTGTATACACACGTTATTGTCCGGAACCAATGGCCCGTGATGTAAATCGGGATAACCGGAGGGAATGGCTTTGATGTGAGGATCACATGTGTTCACGGAGTGTTAATGCTTTGCTCCGGTGCTCTATTAAAAGGAGCACCTTAATTGCCAGTAGTTCCCTTGAGGCCCCGCTGCAAACAGGCTGGCAGGACAAAAGATGTTGTGCAAGTTCTCATTGCGAGCACGTATGACTATATATGGAACACATGCCTAGGATTATCTAGTACTTGGATGCTTTATCTTATTTATCTGCAATTGCCCTATGTTTTGATTTCTATGTGAATTGGCTTGTCCATGCAATACCCGTCCATCCATCCCTATGCCTACCGCACTCAAATCCTATTGTTTACTGCTATTGTTACTGTTGTCTTTACTCTACTACTGCTGCTACTTTACTATTCCTACTACAAAACTGATGCTACTGATAAACTGCTGTGAGCAAGATTGTTTCCAGGTGCAGCTGAATTGACAACTCAGTTGTTAAGGCTTATAAATATTCTTTGTCTCCCCTTGTGTCGAATCAATAAATTGGGTTTCACTTCCCTCGAAAATACTGCGATACACCCCCTATACTTGTGGGTCAACAAACGCCCCCCTACAAAACAAAGTTAGAACGCCTCTACTTTATCTTTGCATGTTTTACGTGGCTGAATGGGCTTTCGCACAAGAACCGTTCTTACCTACGAACTTTTAGCACAACGCTGATCAAGTAGTTATCTCTACTACACCCCTTTTGGGGCCCTCTATTGCAAATGGTATACCAACTAATGCGAGAGAGACAGACACCCCCTAAGCCACTTTATAGGGCACAAGCCATATGTCAAGCGTGGACCAGTCTCGTGAATGAACGCGTAAAGTCGGTTGGGGGCCGCTTCATCAAGCATTACTGCGGTATACACAAGTACACGTGGGAGGGTAACAACTAAAAGATCAAAGCCCACATGCTACATGTCGTGTGTTTTTACCCGTACTAGCATTACTACGCATATATCTAGGTCTGATACCACTGTAGGGGTTCCGCGTATGAAAATAATAATTTTACCCTACGCCCCTGAACCCTTGATGTTGCTAGGACATATCTATTAGTAATATAGTAACAGGAGGGGCTTTTCACGAACTTACCCTTGAAGACAAAAAAGCATTGTTAACGCTCAAGAGAGCGTGGTTGATGTAGACAAGCCAAAGCTGACCTCAAGGTCGTGATGAAGTCATTGCACTCCAACGGCTCCAACACCTTGAGTGCCTCAAGTGCGACACCTCGCGGGGAGTTACACACGTTCGGTGCCTGACGATGACTCCCGCTTCCCCGATCTAGCAGCAGTTGCGGAAGTAGAGCTCCTGGATCCGAATCCCGTAGCGCAACGGCGCTCTGCGGTGAAGATGTCTCTCGTTCGCGCAGTCCAAACTTGGGACCACGGTCACGAGAGAGAGAGAGAGAGAGAGAGAGAGAGAGAGAGAGAGAGAGAGAGAGAGAGAGAGAATATCAATTGGAGGTCCTCCCAAAAGTGAGAAGACCTTTATTGATTATTGTGTGTCTATTATTTGGCCAAATACCCCCACTATATATAGGGGGAGGGGAGGTACTACCTCCCTCAAAGTCTCGGGGTGGTACTAAAGGAGAAGAGGGGGGAGGGGTGGCACCGCTGGCCACCCCCATGGGCCCCGCGCGGGGGGCTGGCCCACTAGGGCGCTGGCCACCCCCTTGTCCCCCTTCTCCCCCTCTCCTTTCCCTAATGGGCCCTCTCCCTCCGGGAATTGGCCCATTAAGACTTTGACCATTTAAATTGATTTTTCTCTTTATTAAATAATTATGAATAAATGACTAAATCAATATTTAACATTCATTCATATATTATTCAACCTTCGTGGCTATGGAACACTTCAACCTCCACTTCAGACATCCTCCGGACTTATCGAAACCCTTCTTGTTTTCTCTCTACTATTCTTCGGTGATTCTACCCATCCTATAAACACTCTCTAAGCATCATCAAGCCCTTAAGCGTGATACCCCACGGTTCAGGAACACTCCAGACATGGTCGGGACACTCCCGCACCAATGATCAACAGAGGGACCTGGATGGCCATGTGACCCCTGTGCGTTCCACGAAGATCTTTAGTCGTTTGAACCGGGACAATCGTGTCTCATTCCCTTTATCTCTCGATACTTGCATTTCCCGAGATCTGATCAATGACATCACCATGTCGTGTTCAATCTCGTTACCGAACAACGCTACTTGACTCATTCCGACAAGTGATATCCCGTGATCAAATCACACGCCGTGTAGCTATTGGATATAACTTCTCTGAGTGGGCCCTTTGAGTATCTTCCCGTCACATGGACAGACAAAATCCCGCTCTTGACATATATTGCCTCTACAGTTTCCTCCGAGTACCTGAACACACCTTTATAACCACTATATTACCAAGTGGCGCTTGATGCTATCTAAGCACTCTCGGGAGACAGTGATTGATATAGCCTCACGGTCTAAGGAATAGTCTACAAGGATCCAATTCTAATCATCGTAACTTGAACTTCGCGACATGATCGGGTCACAATGTTTAGGTTGGGTATTGGTTCATCATCTCATTCTCGGAATGAGATGACTCCATTTCCAACTGGCATAAATGCCACATGATCAGGAAACATGATCATCTGTTGACCAATGAACCAGTGACTAGAGTTTCACTAGGAACCCCTGGTTGTTTGTATATCACATGCGTATTGATGTGTCCACTCAATACAGTTATAGCATGATACAAAACTTAATCATAAACTATATGAAATATGATAATAGTCCTTACTACTATTTGTCTCTAGGGCATATTTCCAACAGTTTGTTTGTGCATTCATGAGCATCAAATTTAAAATTGCATGCAAAGAAAATAAGCAAAACCCTAGTTTCAATCTTCCTCTCAAACCAATTCAAAATGTTTTGAATATCTTGAAAGCTACAAAAATGTTGGAGCCCAAATGGTTTCAAGGGCCCCTACAATATTTTCCATATTTTGTAAACCCTCTGGTATTTTTGAAATTATCAAAAACAGATTTCAAATGAATATACAAAAGGGAAAAGAGAAAAACATAAAAGAAAAAGGCTTTTGTTGGAAAAAAATAACCAGCAGCTCCAGGCCAGCCCATTTCTTATCTCCTCTCCTCTATCTGCCGCCCACCCTCAGCAACCAGTAGCAACTAGCAGCCTACCCCAGCCCAAACTTGGCCTAGCCGGCCCATACCCCTTCACATCTTTCTCCTTTCTTCCTCCTCCGGCCAGAAGGACGACGAGGCGAAACTGCTCGATGTCGCTTCCATCGTCATCTATCCGCGCCGCGATGCTCGCCTGCGCCAAGATGCATGTTACCGTCATCCACCGTGTCTACAAGTACCCCTGCTACTGCCGGAGAGCCTTATCTTCTCTCCCTTCTCCCCAACTCTCCTCCCGCCGGAACCCTAGCCCCAGACCTCGCAGCGCCTCGCCGCTACGCGCCACCTCTCGCTCGGCTGAGCTCTCAATCGTCACCACCACGGTCTTCTTGTTATCCTCGCCCAAGATCTCGAGCTGGAGTGGCCCCAGCATTCCCAATCGACCCCTCCTGCTAGAGCTCCGGTCGTCGTCGTTGCCATGGAATCTGACCCCGCGTGGCACCCTGACACCACCATCCTCCTCACGGTGAGCGTGTGGTTCTCAGGGTCCTCCCCAATCATCCCCTTTCTTATATAGTGTTCTGTCACCGTGGAGCTCTGGGCACCGCCGTAGTTGCTTGCTTTCTGCCAAGCTCCGGTGACCTTCCGCTAGTGGCGCCGCCCCTACTAGGTAGTCTGCGATGCACCGAGTCGAACCCGACCAACCCTGCATCCCTGCTCGCGCTAAGTCGTCGTCCCGGCCATCGACCTGGGAGGTGCCCGCCGGCGTGACGTCGTGCTGACGTCACCGTGATGTCAGCCACGTGCGGTTAGCCCCGGTCAAACCCAGGTTGGGTCCCACCTTGCCCGCGTGTCCGCTGATGTGGCCTTGGGCCCGTCTATCAGTCACACTGCTAGAAATGGCCTCGGTGTAAAAGAATTATAGCTATGGTTTAATATTTTCCGAAAAAATATAAATATTGTAAATTCAATAAGTAATTATTTATAAGTCAGAAAAATATATATAATATATCAAAATGTTCAGAAAAAGGAGATCTATCTATTTAAACTATAATCATGCATTTTTAATCAACTTAAATTAGAACTTTAATTAGATAAATAAATCAACCCCTCACAGGTGTTCCGGGGTTCCCCTGTCCTAGGGTTTGTACCCTTCGAACCCTGTTTAAAATGATCAAGCATGTTCTAGGGTTTAATTTAAGATCAATTTAAATTGTCATATCATCATCCTTGCTTGAGCATTGCATCGATGCCATGTGTTGATTATTGTTTCCCCTTTCTTTCTGGTGTTTGGTTCTTCCCGGTAGAATACGATATCGAGATCAAGATCGAAGATCGAGATTAACACTGTCGAAGATCAATGAACAATACTTGACCAACTATAACCAAGTCAAGTACAAGCTATCCGAAGATCTACTTTCTGGGTATCAACAAACAAGGCAAGCATAGCCCCACCATTATAAAATCCTATGATTTCGAAAGCATTTCATGCTTGCCATGATGCATATGATTCTACTGTGGTCTTTTATCGATAGATAGAGTATCCTATCTGTTGCATTACTCCCTTGAGCTTATATTACCTGATCCACTGCTCCTAGCATAACTAGGTTTGTCTTGTGTGCACCGCTAGATCTATTTATCTGTCTCTTGCTTAGCCATGCATAGCTGTCAGTGCTGGTTCATCCAGAAGATGTACCAAATGCAGAGAATCTAGTATAACAGGCGAACGAGGTATACTGATGAGGTAAGATCAGTGGTAAAGGTTAAACATGCTAAGGCTTGTATGGGAGGCCACGGTGGGATGTGGTTTTTGTAGTCCCCTACTCGCCACCACTAGGAACCTAGTTCTTGCCTTTGGAATTGAGACGAGCGTACAGCCACACGGGGTTTATGGGGACCCCTCCGCTGACTAACTTGCCTAGTAGATTCCATGAGTCACATAGTTCGGGCTTTCCATTCGACATGCATTCTCGATCATCTCAAAGGCGGTGAAGGAGGTGGATTCATACAGGTAGGTAAGCGTGGCCGGGGTTGCTTGGGGTAGATGGTGCCCCTGGTAAACCAACCCCAACTCACATCTCTAGGGACCGACTTCGGGATTTGACCCGTTATGGCAGAACCATCCTTAGGGCGTGACTCATGGTCTCAGCGAAAGCAAGGTAAAGGTCGTGTCCAACCACCCTCTGCCGGCCTTCTAAGGAAGAGGGCTAAAACGTTGGCATTAAGAGTCGGTTGGTACGTGTGGGTAAAGTTGTACACCCCTGCAGGGTTAAATCTTTTCGAAAATCCGTGTTCGCGGTTATGAACGCTTGGTGACCGAATTCTAAGATCATAGAGAACTTTAACCTAATCGTAAAACTTGGCAGATCAACGTGTGCTTAAGGATGCTTCCTCATGGGTACGAGGGGGTGATCCTAGTTGTGAGATGAGGATTACTTTGGTGGATATCAAGATGATGATCAATTCTTCGGAGATGTCGCTCTCTTATCCCCTTTTAAAATATTCTGAATAGACGAGCTTCCTCTCCCTCTTGTTTTGTAAACAAAGATGGCTTTATGCAAAATAACCCCACCAGCCATAAGTCTTGCGGAGTACACCCTGTACTCACCCTTGCTTTGTTGATACTTTTGTAGCAGAATAAGTGTTCCCCTGAAGACAACTTTGGTACAACATCGACACCGACGAGTAGCTTGGGGTTCTCGGCCGGTAGCCTGGAATCTATGGGCTAGGACGTCATCGTTATGCTTCAGGCCTCTTAGGCCATTTGTTAAGTTTTCTATACTTAATAGCATAATTTGCCTTCCGTTGTTTGATGTTTGTGGTCAGTGACCTCTGCTTGTAATATTTTGGTTCTTCGCTCAGTTATGAGCTTGCTGTAATAATTTTTGTGTCGCAGGGTTACTGTTGTGTTACCGATTTCTCACTCGATATCCTCAAGCTCTAGGTTAAGCTTATGTCAGGCTAAGGTCTGGGTTAGTTTAACCCTGGTCTCGGCGGTGTTACAAGCAAAGTGCGCACCTGCGGCCCAGATGCGTGCGGCGCACCTACCCGACCATGTCCGTTGCGTCCACTCCTTCTGGCTAAACACCGTACTCGAGGACTCTCCTCACCTATCACGGACTCACCGCCCTCGCGAACTCTCCACACTTGGGGACTTGCCGCCATGGACTCACCGTCATGAACTCACCATCGCGGACTCGGCGGACGCAAATTCGCCCTCTGTGAACTCACCATAGTCGCGAACTCATCGTATCCGGCGACTCGTCCATCGTTGACTCGTCCGGCGCGAATTCGCCTGCCACAGACTCGCCAATGCCGCGGACTCGCCACGTTCGACGACTCGACGTGCTACCGGCTAAACTCCACACGGTTCCACCACGCGACCTTTAACCGCCGCATCGACCACGTGTCCGCCGTGTCAACTTCGCCATAGCACGACCTCCGTTCGCCGCGTCGACCTCGTGTCCACCGCGTCGACTTCGCCATAGCGTGACCTCCGTCTGGCGCATCGACCACGTCTCTGCCGCGTCGACTTCACCATAGCGCGACGTTTGTCCGCCGCGTCGACCCCATGTCCGCCGTGTCGACTTCGCCATAGCGCGACCTCTGTCTGTTGTGTTGACCCTATGTCCACCGTGTTGACTTCGCCATAGCATAACCCCCGTCTGCCGCGTCGACCCTATGTCTGCCGCGTCGACCCTGTGTCTACCGCGTCGACTTTGCCATAGCGTGACCTCCGCCCGCCGCGTCGACCCCGTGTTCGCCGCGTCAAGTTCACCATAGCACGACCTCCGTCCTCTGTGTTGACCCCGTGTCCGCCGCGTTGACTTGGCCATAGCGCGACCCCCTTCCGCTGTGTCGACCACGTGTCTGCCGCATCGACTTTGCCATAGCACAACCTCTGTCCGCCGTGTCGACCCCGTGTCTGCCACGTCGACTTGGCCATAGCGCGACCCCCGTCTGCCGCCTCGACCACGTGTCCGTCACGTCGACTTCGCCATAGCGCGACCTCCGTCCGCCACGTCGACCATGTGTCCGTCGCGTCGACTTTGCCATAGTGCGACCTCCGTCTACCGCGTCGACCCCGTGTCCGCCACATCGACTTTGCCATAGCGCGACCACTGTTCGCCGCGTCGACTTCTCCATAGCGCGACTCTCGTCCGCCATGTCGACCCCGTGTCCGCTGCATCAACTTCGCCATAGTGTGACCTCTGTTCGCCTCGTCGACTCTTTGTCTGCCGCGTTGACTCTGCCAAAGCGTGCCTATACTCCCACTACACTTAATGCATATGCTGTGCCTACTAAGGGCCCCTTATCGTATGAGTCGCCAGAGAGGTTGCATGCCATGTTGTATGGACTCACCACTAGGAGTCTCTTCCCTCTGGGAAAAATCAATTTGCCTTTATCAACCTTTGAAAGAGCGACTCACAATGGCCAAGTAGTACGGACAAGGACTCGCAAACCGAGCCTCGAATTTTCCATGATAAACGCTAACCGAGAGTCATCATTGGAGTCGCCTTGCTTGACTGACCTTCTGGGCCAAGACAAATGGTAGTGCTACGCAAACATCACCATGTCCTCCTCAACCTTAGAAAGTGCGACTCGCATGGCCAAGTACTACGGATGAGGACTCGCAAACTGAGCCTCGGATCGTCCAGGAAGAATGCCTAGCAGAGAGCCATCTTTGGAGTCGCCATGCGGCTGGCCTCCCGGGCCAAGATGAGAGACTCGCTAACAAAAACAGCACAATCAATCCCTGCCAACACGGGATGAGTGACTTGCCATGATCGAGGACTCTTCCCTCGCAGACTCATCGGCATCACGGACTCTCCCCTCGTGGACTCACCGCCATTGTGGACTCTCCCTCGCGTACTCGCCACACTCAGTGATTTGTCACTCCCTAGTCTCCGAGACTCGTCAAGCTCTCCAGTCACAACACTCGTGGACTCGCCACTCGCCATGCTTGGGAACAACCACTACTATTTTCAGAATATGCATCTCTAAAGAGCCTCAAGTCACCTCTACAAGCCAACTCGAGCCTTGGGGACTACTCCTAGGCATATTGCTGAGCTAAGCAAGTCAACTCTAATCGCGGACTCTCCACACTCGGGGACTCGCCTCACCTCTTGTGGACTCGCGATGCTCGGGGACTGGCTACCCTCATGGACTCTTCATGCTCAGGGACTCGCTGCTCTCACGGACTCTTCACACTCGGGGACTCGCCTCGCCTGTCGCGGACTCGCCCGCCCTCACGGATTCTCAACACTCAGGGACTCGCCACCCTTGTGGACTCTTCACACTCGGGGACTCGCCTCACCTGTCGTGGACTCGCCATGCTCGAGGACTCGCTGCCCTCAAGGACTCGCCTTCGCAGAATCACCAAGCTCGGGGACTCGCCATCGCATACTCTCCCTTGCAGATTCACCCATCACGGCTCACCTATTGTGGAGTCTCATGTGCCGACTCGGTAATTTGTTCATCAGCAACTTGGTGGCCTCTAACAGCGACTCCATCCAATGGCGACTCGCCCGACAGGTCGACTTGCATTGGAGAATGAACTACTTTATGAGATATTTCTTTGTTTCAAGAGCTCGCCAACGACTCCCATCGACTCCACCCTAGAATCGCCTGCGCCGGTTCGACGACTTGAAGTCATCGCCGAGTCCCTGACGCGCACGGGGACTACTAATGGGGGAATACCAATTGAGTTATACCCACAGAGAGGAGTCACCCATGGAGAGTGGGTTCGCAAGAACTGGCGACTGGACCAGGTCTGCCTAGGAAGAAGCAGAGCGTCCCAATCAGCCCAAACGGCGACTCCACCACTCGCCAAATACGACGACTAGCGCATACTGGACCCAAACGCCACACCAACTAAAGGCCTAACATAGCGACTACAATATGTAGCCCACCAAAACACTTGTAAACCCTAACTGGCTGTATATATAAAGCCACCAAGGGTACATCATATGCTAGCCTGTCGTACATCATGTGCCAATCTCGCTCCCAGATTCTCCTACGTCGCCTTGACTCCTCTACGTAAGCTACCCCTATAGCATCTGCTGTGCCAATACCATGACATCTTTCTTTGTTGGGAAGGTCTTCTTCCCATCCAACTTGGGATTTGAGGTATCAGCCTCCTCCATGTCAGAATCTACCTTGGACCCCTTATCTTTGTCAAAAGAATTCTTTCCTTTCCGTCGCTTGGCCCAATAGCTAGAGTATTCGTCTTTCTTGGTGTCTTCATTGAAACGATACTCAGCATTTGTATGGTAAGAACCCCCATTGCCATCGGAGTGATGCACGCATGATTATTGGCAATATTGTCCCACGAGTATGTTTCACCAGGTTGTCGGTCTCCTCTACCTTGGACCCGCGAAGTTCCGCAGCCTCATCCCTGGCCACCTCTGCGCCCTCCTTGTCCTCAGATCCGAAAGTTGCATTAATAGTTGCGGTTTCCAAATTGGGTTTATCTTTCGATGTATTCTTGCGCTTCTGGGTTTGCTATTGCTTTGGCTGTTTTGTCGACTGTGGTATGTCCAGGGCGTTCAGTAGTCCCTCTGAATCATTGCCAGCATCTGCATATTTGCTTGCCATCCCAATCATTTCTCCCAGATCAGTAACTTTGTCGCACTTTAGGCGATGACGCAGTAATCTGACTGGGAGTCCCGCGATGAAGGCTTTGATTGCAGTTTGGTCGTTTACTCCCTCACAAGAGTTCTTCGTGTCAATCCATCATCTGAGGTAGTCCCGACAAGTTTATCTGGCTTTCTGGGTGCATCGCTGCAGATCTCCGACCGTGCAGGGCCTCCTGTATGTGCCTTCGAAATTCCGAAATAACACACTTTGCATATCATACCAGTTGTGAATTCGTTCTCCGGGAGTTCATTGAGCCTTGATTGAGCCATCTTCTGCAGCATCAGTGG
This sequence comes from Avena insularis, assembly GCA_023614405.1. Lineage (NCBI taxonomy): Eukaryota > Viridiplantae > Streptophyta > Magnoliopsida > Poales > Poaceae > Avena > Avena insularis. The sequence goes on along the minus strand of CM042692.1, from coordinate 178,530,926 downwards.
GAGATACCGGACTACGACCAAGTTGTTTCCTCCTTTGGCGATGTAGCGGGCCTAGAAGAAATCCTAGAGCCAGGTGTCTGGCCGAGCCACACCGTCGTAGGGTTGAATATGCCTTAAGATAGTGAATCCCTCTGGGGAATTTGTTTGTCGAATCCGTGGACCAAAGCATTTTGGGCCCATGTATAAGTTATCTGACTCGTAGCGACGCGCCTCTATGTTTGAGTTGATTCGGTGCCTGGCGTAACTTGGTGATAGAGACCATCATCTCAGATGTTCGTTGTGGTTGTGGTGCTGTGGAGCCGAATCTCTGCTTCCTCCACCACCTCCTCCAGCTCGGTCTCCTACATGGCCTCCATGGGAGCCGTTATGGGAGCTGCTTGGTGGAGAGGGTGGTGCCGGTGGGTTATTTCCAGCTGATCACCATCCTCCATCCGGGGTTTTGTGATGATGGCCTCCATGCCGACTTGATCCTGCATGGTGTTCGTCATTGCCATCATTGTGATGAGGCTCAGCCAGGCGGCTTGTGCATCTAGGAGGGGCATTCTTTGCTGGTACTACTCCCGACATCGTGCTTCATCTTCTTCCCTCCGGTGCCCCGATTGCCATCCGGGAGGTTGTTGTGGAACCAGGGCATCTACGGCGTGTCACTCTGCAGCTGGGGAAACATTACTCCAACCACGCATGGGTCTGTGTTGCTGTCCTAAAGATCCGGTTCTTGAGTACATATCATCCTAGGGGTCAGGTGGTGACGCCGATCCGGTTTCCTATGGGTCCTTATGTCATGTTGTCGAGCCATGTCCATGCGGCATTGGTTAGATTTGGAGACCAGCTTCCCACTGAAGGACGTGGCAGCCTTTTGCTACTCTAGGCCCTTGTTGAGTAGTTCTACACTCATCCGGACCTGCTCTGGAGTTGGATTATTTGCCAGAACCTCTCGGGACGCAGCCATATTTTCTACCGGTGTGTTATACACCCGGTTTCCCTTGTTGTCGATCCGAGGTTGTCCCATGACTATGTTTGTTTTGTTTCCCTCTAAGAGGGTTTTATGAACTTCCGGATTTTTGTTGGCTAGCTCAGGGTCATTCCAGGTCTTCTGATGCTGTAGGGAGTTGTATTGTCCTACCTCTGCAATGCGTTGCTTCTCATCGATGAGATGTGTGGCTTCGTATAAGAGTACATGGCGATGCACTTTAGGGCTTGGGCTCTTTCCTCCAACTCCTCTGGCATGCGATCCGAGGCGGTTGGGATCGGGGTTGTGAGTATGTCTCCGAGAATTTCACGGGCACCATGGGTGACCACGTGTCCATCCACCAGAGTCTTTTTCGTTTCTTCAGGGATCAAAGCACCGTCTGAGTCCTCCTCATATTCTTCGGCAACTATCTCCGTAGTCGGAGGATCTTTGACCGGAGTCTTCCTCTTCTTTGCCTTGTTAGCCTTATTGGCACCCATAGCAAAGACGGCTTTGGGTCTGATTCCTGGAGTTAAGCTTCTATTAGTACTCTCGAACATCTGGACGTCGGGATTTTCTCCGAGATCCATATCATCTTGCAATTCTAGAGAGTTTTCATCGTATCTTTCATCCATACTATTATAGGGGCTTCGATCCATAGCTTCTCCTTTTTCTGCAGACTTGGAGTTGATCTCCTCTTCAATTTCTGCTTCGAACGCTCGGAATTCTCCCGACGTCATGGAATCTTGGGGGGAAGCTGGTGTATGAGTGTTTGTTCCGATTGCATCCAGCACCAAGTCATTGTCATCTCCATCATCGGCAGAGACGGATCCGGATCCAACGTATCTGACAAAGTGTGATCCATGTGCTCTGACATAATTGTGGCTTTCCTCGTTGGCTTCCTCAGAGATCTTGATGGTCTTGAGGATATTATCCATACTAGCATTGCCACGCAGCAGCATCCGCCTTAAAGTGTGCCTTAGAAGCGATTGTCCTTCTCTAGCATTGGCAGAGCCGGATCTAGAGCTATAGATGCTTTGATCTTCTTAAGATTCGACCTCCTAGGGGAGATCTTCTCCATGATCTCCGCTTCAGGTGCGGGATGAGTGTGATTAGGGTTTTATGAGATCCAAAACTCTGTCGCCTCTACGGACAGAGCAGATCCAGAAGTTTCTTCCGCTTATACCATCACCACCCGGGTGGGTTGGGCAGTTTCAATGAAATCGAGGTAAACGTTGATATTGCCAAAAGACATGATTGTGTAGCTGTTCATGGTCTCCCTAACCAGAATCAAAGTCTCGTTGAGAAGGACAAGAGGAAGTCACTGTCATAGAGAACCCGACTGATAGTGATTGTCTCGCTGATTCCGATTCGTGCAGATTGCGCCTGAAATGCAACTCTGAAAGTTACTTGCCCCATGGTGGGCGCCAACTATCGTCAGATTGAAGACAACTATGCCATGAGGGGTTCCTAGGGGTGTCAGAAAGTGTGGGGTGTGAAACGTACGATCGTTCGGGACGGTGAGCACACAAGCTTACCCATATTCGAATCCTCCTGTGGTGGACGGATCCTACTCCTGTTAGCAATCTAGTAATATGGCAAAGCCGAAAGTACATATTACAAGAGAGGTTTTGCATGTGTGAGTTGATGATATGATTGGTTGCCCTAAAGGCCTACCCCTAGGACAACTTATATAGTCATCCGGTCCTGTTCGATGTATATTGTCTAGATCTATAGTTGGATGTAACATCTATTGTATTGTTTTTCCCTCCTCGTCGGCTCCTCCTAGCCTTTATATATAGGGAGGCTAGGTCTCGGATACCAATACGAGTAGGTTACAAGCTAGAGTTTGTATATAATCTAGTCTTGTACCTTCCTTGTCTTATATCACCAGGAGTCTGTGTCCTTGTATACTTTGTATCAGCCAAACCGTCGTGGGCTTCATGGATCTTGGCAAATATTCGGGTGAGGCTTCCATTGGACCGCACCATATATACCAATAATAGGCACCCGAAGGGTTATACCCATGTCAGTCACCTTCCACGTCTTCCTCAACCACAAGATGGCATGCCCGCACGGCCCGTGCAACTGCACTGTGCCTGGCTATGAGTTTGCCGCCCCGCCCACAATGCTCCTCGCTCAACTCAAAAAAGCCCACTCGATGGAAGTTCATAGTTTCCACTATGGTGAGCAACACAGGTACATCCCTCACCTTTGCTGGCACTTGGCTCATGGAGAGTAGAGACTGTCATATCAGGGGACGATGGTATGGTGTTTGCTGTGCGATTTTACATGCTCGACTATGGCCTCGCTGTATCCGTCCAGTGTGTCAGGTAGGTGGCGTGCTTGTTTCCGCGGTACATCCCAGAGTTGCACTTTTATAAACCTTCAATTATGGGAGAGGACTTGGAGGACTTCGCCGAAGATAGTCTGTTTTTCGAGCCGAAGAGCAGCGCCTCGCTGGCCACCATCAGGATTACTGAAGATTTCCGGAATTTTCTAATTAATAAATATGATAGGTTCACACTGGATTACTCATTTTGCATCCACAAGGTGGGAGATCGCTGTCTTGATTCTGATGATGATCTGCCATTCAAATTTGTTTAGATCAAATGCTGGAGATGATCTAGCATTTCCTTTGACACATGGCTATGTACCGGTAGCTATGACTACTTGCTTAGATCAAATCACTTTTCCTTTGAAACATGGCCTTGCACATGTACTCCATACATACTACATATGTTTTATCGCAATCAGATCGCTATTCATATTTACTTGATCATTTTTTTCTTATGATATTTAGCAAGCTGCAATTTAACCCACTGATTTTTATTTCATTTAGAAATTCCAGGTACATCTCTCAGTCGTTGTTAATGTCGTGCTCATCGAGACTAGAGAACATCGGATCCGGAGATGATGGTACGGTGTTCGCTGTGCTATTTGACATGAGCGATTCAGACGATATCATCATATCTGTCGTGTGTGTTAGGCCAGATGGGTGCTTGTCGCCCTTGTACAATGTGCAGTGCACCATCTATCACCCATCAACAGAGCCGGATTTTGGGAGGGTGGAATGCGCAATTCCTTCACTCCTGGGAGCAGGGTGGTGCCTAGCATCATGCAGAAGGAAAATCATTCCATGTTGGTGTACCATGAAACATCTCAGATTACTACCCAGGGCCTGCATTACTCAATATGCATCCATCGCGAGGGAGAATTCCCAATTGACCATTCTGCTATTTTAGAATTTATTTATCCCACTATCACTAGATACGACGAACTTATGTGTATTGGAGGTTGGATTTTGAATGCATAGTAGTGTGAGATCCAGGCACATGGCTTAATAGGATTGATAGGATACTCATACCAACAAGTTGCAACTTCTTTTCCAGAAGCTTATTCGAAAAGAACTCTAAGGTTAAGCGTGCTTGGCCTAGAGAAATTCTAGGATGGGCGACTGATCGGGAAGTGGGTACCGAGTGCGCATGAGTGAGGACAAAGTGCGCGCAAAATACTACTGTTGGTCTGTGAGACAGTCTATATATCCTATTAAGCTGCCAGGAGTGACACCCCTGGGGCCTAGTGGACGGGGTGTTACAAAGTGGTATCAGAGCCGACCCTCGCGGTTACACGGGTGTGTGCGGGTCAGTGGCGGGACATGTGGAGAATGGCGCGTGTGGCCCAGAGTGGACACGGCATGGCACATGTGCCGACACTGGACACACAGACGCGTGCCAAGAGGGAATGTTCCTAGGGTGTGCTTGATCGATAAGGGCATCGATCTTCTAAAGGGTGGGTGTATGTGAGATCCAAGCACATGGCTTAATAGGATTGATAGGATACTCATACCAACAAGTTGCAACTTCTTTTCCGGAAGCTCATTCGAAAAGAACTCAAAGGTAAGCGTGCTTGGCCAATAGCAATTCTAGGATGGGTGACCGACTTGGAAGTGGATACCGGGTGTGCACGAGTAAGGACAAAGTGCACAGAAAATACTAGTGTTGGTTTGTGGGGCCAGTATAGATATCATATTAAGCTGCTAGGAGTGACACCACTGGGGCCCAGTGGATGGGGTGTTACAAGTAGTAGTACTATAGTACTAGTTCTTGTACTTCGGAGTATTTTGTACTATATACTGGTACTACTTGTTTAGGTCAAAGGCAGGAGATGGTCTTGCTTTGCCTTTGTTCAGTCGTTGCTATTACTAAAGTATTTTATTGAACTAATAGTGATGTATTGTATTGTATTGTTACCAAAAAGAATTATCGTTTTCCCCTCCCTCTCTGAGGTCTTTGTTTCAAAACCGGCCGAGCAACAACACAATGCAAAAAAAAATTGAGAATCACAATGGATATTTTATTAACTAGGAGAAGAAATCTAGCCCATTATGGTCCCTCTTTAGCCCAGAACATTTTAATTCAGCCTTTTTGGGGTCAGGGGACTGCTGACCATAGCCTAGAGAAATTTGAGAAAGGAGCCCATGGAGAATAGCCCAGAACATTTTTATTCGACCTTTTAGAGGTCAATGGACTTCTGACCACGATCTAGAAATATTTAAGAAACTAGCCCATGGAGCATAGCCCTGAACATTTTAATTCGACCTTTTAGGGGTCAGTGGACTAGTGAGCACAACCCGGTACAATTTGAGAAAGAATACCATGGAGCATAGACTATGGAGTATAATCCATGTAGAGCAGCCTATGTACAATAGCCAAACTCTTTTTAATTCGGCCTTTTGGGCATTGCCCCCACCTCTCAAAATAAAAACTCTACCTACCCATGTGACGAGGTTTAATCTCGTCAATGCCCATTGTTATGGACTTGGGTTTTGGAGAAGATGGGGATGCTGGAGATCGTGGCACGGTTAACAGACAAGCAACCAGGGGACACAAGATTTACCCAAGTTCAGGCCCCCGGAGGGAGAACCCTACTCCTGCTTGTCTGCTCTTTTATTACGGCGGAACCGAAAGTTACAGGGTGCGCAGATTCGATCTGGCGTGGATGCGTGAAAGTATGAGTCGAGTTGTTGCGTTGTTCTTCTTTCTAGGACGTGCCCTCCTGGCCTTTATATAGACTTAGGCAGGTCCCGGGCGTAGTCCTAGTCGGTTACAAGTTGTATTCAAACTTCTAGTCTTGCTCTCCAAGGATCCGAAGGCGTCATGGGCCTGGGCCACCCGAAAATCTTCATGGGACAGCGTATATCTACTGTGGGCCTTCCTTGGGCTGGACTAGGTATGCTGAAGTTACGTACCCGTAGGGTATAACCATGTCAGTAGCCCCCGAGTGATCAGTCGAATCGTAGATTCGACTAAGGACTCTTCAATCCTTCGGGTGCAACTCTGTATTTCAAGAGAATGTGTAGGGATTGCTGATACGTGTGCCTGACTCTCCCGACGGATCAGGGTCAGTTAACTATCTTAGGACAAAACAACACGATCTTCTTCAGGTTCGGGTCCCTCAACCCGGACCTGGAACATATGCTGGCGTAATTCGACTCAGGCCGCGGAGGACTTACAGGAGTGGAATTCCAGTGATTTTAATTGTTGTACCCAACGCGTCCGTCGGGATTTTTCATCGTACCTGCTGGTGCAGTTCATACTAGCGAGCGGCAGTGCGTTGCGTGCCATCAGATGATATCTGCAGGTCTTATCTTTGCGTCGCAGACGCAGCATCTGAATGTTTATCACCGCGGAGGTGTTTCGGGTGGCCAAGGATGTTACTCACTTAGCATTAATTGGGGCAGAGTTGCCGAAAAGTTTTGCGTGCTGATCCGAAAGATCGCAGTCGAAGATTTCATAGGGTGCGCGACCAGCGCTCCCTATGGGAGTAGCCCCCAAGTGTCTGTTCGAGTCGTAGACTCGAACGGAGACTTTTAGTTCAAGCATTGTTCCAATCATAAGTCCGCAGGACTCGAAAATTTTCGGATGCTGAAATCCATCCTCCCTATGGGAGTAGCCCCTGAGTCCATAGTGGAGTCGTAGACTCGACGTAGGACTCAGAGAAGTAATTTGTCTTCATTTGTCTGTCGGGTGCGCGGCCAGCGCTCCTGATAGGAGTAGCCCCCAAGTATTTAGTCGAATCGTAGATTCGAGTGAGTACTTTTAGCTGTGGAGTCGAAATGGTGCTAGTATAGCTTTTGATGACGTCAGTGCTTACGATCGATGACCTCAAGCGTCTGCTATGCCAGAGATGACTTGACGGGACGAAGCGTGGGTCCCACTTGCTGACATTGAATTGACCGGTCACGCGCGGCGTGGAGATGATGACGGCGTCTCCTCGATTTCCGCACGTAGTGGACGGCATGGTAACGACGGTTCGTTTTGGTGCTGACATGTGTACGGCCAGATCTACCGTTGGCGTTAGGTCTTCTTGATGGACGGCCAATGTGCATCGTCTTCTCTGTTATAATCCCTGGTGAAATCGTGGTTTGTTTTTCACCGCAGCAGTTCTTGTGTTTCACTGCCTCCTTGCGCTCGAGCGATTCTTGCTTCGCGCTGAGAGTTTCCTCCACATTTCTTTTGTCTTTCTTCGTTGGCAACGCCACCATCGCCGTAGCGCCATGGGGAAAAAGAAATCTTCATCTGTAGCTGGGACCAGCGCCGCCGGAGGCAAGAAGGGAACCGCCACTGCTCGCGTCACCGACGGTGGCTGGCGGCGATCAGAAACGCGGGAGAGCGATCTCCGCAAACTGCGCGAGAGGAGCCTGATCCCGCAAGACACGACAGCCGTGATACTCCCTGGCAATGAGGTAATCCCCCGTCCCCCATCTGGGTATCGGGTTATGTTTGTTGCCTTCATGATTCGCGGGTTTTCTTTTCTGGTCCATGACTTTCTTCGTGGACTGCTCTTTTTCTATGGGGTTCAACTCCATCATCTGTCTCCCAACTCCCTTCTTCACATTGCGTGTTTTATTACACTTTGCGAGTGTTGGCTTGGCATTGAGCCGCACTTTGGCCTCTTCCGGAAGCTTTATTCTGTGAAGAGGCAGTCTGGTTCGGATGGTGTGTATCCCATTGGGGGTTTCATCATCTCCCTCAGTCCCAATGTGCAATTCTTTTCCTTTTCCATGTACGAATCTGTCCAGTACTGGCGGAGGAAGTGGTTTTACATCCGTGACTCCGTACTGCCTGGGCAAGATTTTGGTCTTGTTCCTTTTGACCCCTCCCAGTTGATTGAGAAGAAAAGATCCTGGAAAAACCAAATCTTGGATGGTGAGGTGGCGGAGGTAGAGGCCCTGTATCGTCGGGTGGAGGAGCTCCAATTGATTCCTGAGAAGGAGGTGAATGGTGTCGACATCATCCGGACGTTTCTTGAACGTCGGGTGCAGCCCCTTCAAGCGAGGGCGCATCCGATGTTTCTTTACTCTGGACGCCGTGATCTGACGAGGGTTTCGAGTGAGAAAATCACCGAGGCGGAACTTGACAAGGATCTTCGCGCGCTGTTGAAGTTCAAGGTCGACGAAAAAATCCCAGGGAAGTCGCTGACTCCTCCCTTTTCTTCGACGCTATCGCATCAAGGTGTAGATTTGCGCACGTAGTGCTTCCCTTTTGTTTTTGTTGGGTGTTTATTTGTGTCCTTTGTTTGCTAACAGAGTTTCTTCTCATCTTGTAGAGCTTCAAAGTGTTGGGCATGGCACCACCATTGCCCGAAAGGTATCCGAATGCCCCGAATAATGAAGTGGTGGATTCCGTGTCCGAGGTACCGTTAGCGCGATCTCCAGCGGAGGATGCCGATGAATCGAGTGAGGACCATTCGCGCAAGCGATCACGGAGCTCGAGCGAGTCTTCGGATGCTTCAACTCCTCCGACTCCCAGGAATCCTCTAGGCCTTGAGCGTCATGATGATGTTCATGGGGTTCTTCCTCTCTCCTTCCCGCCATTCCTGTATGCGGGCTGTTGCTCCGCACCCCGCCAAAGAAAGCTAAGAAGGAAGAAAAGAAGGAGGAGAAGAAGGAAGAAAAGAAGGAGGAGAAGAGGGCCCGAAGGGCTTCTCCTATCTTTGACCTGAGCGCGTTGGGCTCGTAAGTGATCTTGTTGCCACTGTTGTCTTTTGTTCCCTTGTTATTTTTGCGCATGTGTTGATTGATTCGTATGCAGGCAATCCTCCGACGGCTCTAGTGATGGAGCGCGCGAGATGATGGGGGAGTCGAACATTGCGTCGCCTCCTCCTCGAACGCTGGCGACTTGGTGGCGCTTTCCGGATCCTCCTGCAGGAGAGGCTGGTGGTTGCGCCTCAGAATTTCAGCGGGCCTGCGGGTTCGCCTTCGGAGCACGTAAGTTCGTCTGCTTCATGTCACGGGGGAGCCCCCGAGCGTCTTCGTGTGCTGATGTTGTTTATGCTTCTTTGTATTGGGCGTAGCCCCCAAGTCCTATACTTAATGCTATTGCCTTTTTCTGCAGCCTTTTGTCCAAGAGGCCAAGCGGCTGGTGGAGGAACGCCTAATGCTGGAGGCGAAATGGGCAAATTGCAAAGGTATTCGTCGCCTTGTAGTACTCATCTTGCTATATCCTAGTCCTGTTTGTTGACACTTGCTTGTTGTAAATGCAGAGGAGCATAACGACTCTCTCCGTGGTCGATGCTCAAGAAGAGCCTTGGCCAATCTGGAGCGTATACGAAATCGCCGAGGCGAGAGAGCGCTTTGAGCTGGAGCCGACGAAGGCAGCCGAAGCAAAAGAGCGTCTCCAGCAGGAGGCTGCAGATCGTGAGGAGCAGCTGGCCACCGTTGCGGCTGCTCGTGAAAAAGGGGTGGCGGAGAAGCTCATGGCTGCTGCCAAGGCTATTTCGGGTGAGTGCTAGCTTTTGTACTTGCTTATTTTTCTTCGGATCTTTCTTCTATGTTGCCTTTCTTCATGTTTTCTTATTTTTTTGTCTCAGATGCCGCAGGCATCGAGTTTGACTGTGGTGCTCTGGAGCACGGGAATGCTCTAGAAGATGCCACTGTAGCGGTCGAAGACCGCTGCAGCACCGTCGTCAACTCCCTTGCCAAGGCGAAGGAGGTCCTTGGTCGCTTCTACCAGGAGCTCTTCCCGAAGGGCGCATCCCTTGAAGACGTGGGTGCCCTGGCAGAGGCTCTGTCAGCCGAAGCGCCTGCAGCGTACAAGCGCAAGCAGAAGGGCATCGGCACGTCCGTCGGGCTGGCGATGGCCATGGCGGCTGGGGCAGAGCTGGACCTGCCCCAGATTACTTCTCGGATGCCGACGGCTGCAGATGGATCCGAGGTAGCATTCGCCGCCTACTCCGCTCGCTGCAGACGATATGGGCCCAAGCTCATTGACTTGCTGTCTGAGTACGCATTGCGGCAGCAGGGCGAGACCAAAGCTAGGCAGTCTGGTTCTGAGGCGACTCAGTGCCCTCCGTCATAGGCATGGTAGACGTAGGGTAGCTTGTAGTCTATTTTTGCTGTAAATATCTTTTGTAGTACCATCCTTGTGCCACGTAGTGACCTTATATACTTTAATGAATTTCTCCGAGCTGTGCTCTATCCTTGGCTGAATATCTGTGTGCCTTCTTGTTTCTTCTGCTATAGGTTCCTTCGGGTGCTGACCCGGTTGACACTACATCCGAAAGGCCCTTGCGAGCATCATTGGATGACTCCTCGCAGCTCGCTTTTCTTCGAGATCGCGTGCGCAGCTTGGAGAGATATTTGCTTGGGTTACGCGGTCGCGCTGACATTTGGAAGTCCAAAGCAGACCGTGGTGCAGCCAGAGAGGAGTATTTGATGGCGGAGCTAGGTCGGCTGTCCGAGCAGCTGCAATGTAAGTTGATCCTTCTTTCGAGCTGTAGCTTAGTTCTTCGGGTGAGCCTGCTGGCCTCACTCTTGTTTTTTGCGGTTGTCGCAGGTGCCAATCTTGCTCGGAGGGAAGAAAAGGAGCGTATTGCTGTTCGAGTCAATTGCTTGACTCAACAGGACATGGAGGCCGGCGGCTTCTTCTGGATGGATCGTGATCGCGCCATAGTTCTGGCGACGGTGCAGGATCGTGTCTACCAGGTTTCGCGGGTGCTCCGCCAGGTGCAGACATCGCTTTCCTCGGTGTTGCACGTCATGTTTCCGTTGGATGCCGTGCCAACGACCCTTGCAGGTCTTCTGACGAAGTTTCAGAGTGCCAGCAATGTCAAGGAGCTGGTGCGGCAGCAGCTCGTCGCAGGTGTGAAGGCTGCCTTGTCTCTTGTGAGGGTGCACCGCCCTGATGTAGATTTGGCTGCTGTGGCGACTGGGCCACCTCCTCGACCAGATGGTGGCGAGTGGAATATGCGCCCGCATTACGCGGCTGTAAGGCACTATGCCGAACAGATTGTAGATTTGTTTGATCATCGTGCTCAGGTTATTCTTCAGAATAGGTAGGACCTGAAAATAAACAGATAGATGTAAAATTCGTATATTGCGGCTGGGCGTGTATGTGCCCTTTGTTGTAAAGGTTCGCTTGTTAGCGAGCACGCAGTGCTTTGATGTAGTACGTGCCCTTTTCATTTGTCTGACGTGGTCAGCTACTCAGGTGTACACGTTTTGTCCTCAGCCAATGAAATCGTGAGGTGGGGGGGCCCCGAGCACGCAGTGCTTTGATTTAGTACGTGCCCTTTTCGTTTGCCTGACGTGGTCAGCTACTCAGGTGTACACGTTTTGTCCTCAGTCGATGAAATCGTGAGGTGGGGGGAGCCCCCGAGTGCGTTTGTAGCATGTGATAAAGTTGCAGAGAAATAGTCAACCGAAGGTTGGGGCGAGACACTTAGCTTTATTTGTATCGTAATGGAGGAGGTACATGGTTCGGCTGAGTAGCCTTGGCTGTAAGCCTTATCGAAAATGGGGTACATTGCTATGGGTAGAATCATCGCAAGTGCGAGATGTTCCATGGGTTGGAGTATGCGACTCCAGACTCCACGTGCTTGAGGCGATAGGCGCCACCTGGGATGACCTCGGTGATGGCATAGGGTCCTTCCCACGGTGACTCGAGTTTATTCGGTCGCTTTTGCTTGAGTCGCAAGACGAGGTCTCCTTCGACGAAGGACCTTGGGCGCAGCCGGCGGCTGTGATAGTTGCGGAGACTCTGCTGGTACACCGCTGATCGAGCTGCTGCTATATCCCGTGCTTCGTCGAGTGTGTCGACGGCGTCTTCGAGTGCAGCCGTGGATTCGGCTTCGCTGTAAGCGACGACTCGTGGAGCCTGGTGGCGTACTTCGGCTGGTAGCATGGCCTCAGCTCCGTGCACCATGAAGAACGGTGTGTAGCCGGTGGAGCTGTTTGGCGTTGTCCGTAAGCTCCACAGGACAGACGGTAGCTCTTTCGTCCAGTTTCCGGCTTTGTGCTCGAGTGAGCTCATGAGGCGCTTCTTGATGCCGGTGTCGATTAGACCGTTGGCCTTTTCCACTTGCCCGTTTGTTTGCGGGTGTGCCACTGAGGCATACGTGATGTTGATCCCGAGGCCTTCGCAGAAGTCCTGGAATTCTTCGGAGATGAAGTTCGATCCGTTGTCGGTGATGATGCTGTGCGGTACGCCAAATCTGTAGACAATGGATTCGAAGAATTTGACGGCGGTTTTGCCCTTCTGGTTGGTGACTGGCATTGCCTCGATCCACTTGGTGAATTTGTCGACTGCGACCAGGAGGAAGACGTGTCCTCCCTTCGAGGATTTTGGCAGTTTGCCGATCATGTCGAGGCCCCATTGGGCAAAAGGCCAGGCTATGGGTATGGGTCGAAGTTCGGACCCAGGTGCGTGCAGTTTGTCGGCGAACCGTTGACATCCGTTGCATCTTCGGACGATGTCCTTCGCGTCGCTCATGGCCGTTGGCCAGTAGAATCCTGCTCATAGAGCTTTGGCGACGAGGGAGTGGCTACCTGCGTGGTGGCCGCAGATGCCCTCGTGGATATCTTGGAGTATGGCTTTGCCGTCATTGATGGTGACGCACCGTTGTAGTACGCCCGTAATGCTGCGTTTGTACAGCTCGCCATTGATGATGGTGAAGGCTTTTGACCGACGACATATGCGCCGGGCATCTGTCGGGCTGTCTGGCAATTCTCCGTTTATCAGGAACTGGAGGTATGGACGTGTCCAAGTTTCGTCGACTGCCATGACCTGCATCAGGTTGACCATGGCAACTTCGGTATCCAACTTTTTGGGTCCTTCATGACCTTTGGGTAGCGTAGCCCCCGAGTGTTCTTCTTCTTCGGGTGATCCTTTGGGGAATTTTCGCTTGATGGATGGCACGCAGATCTGTTCGAGGAACACACCTGGTGGTACCTTTGCACAAGTGGAGCCGATGTTGGCGAGTCTATCGGCCTCCTCGTTGCTCTCTCTTCCAACGTGCCGAAGTTCGCAGCCGTCGAATTCTCCTTCGAAAGGCGTTGTATAGCCTTGCCGATCATCATGTTTTCGGCGTGTGCGTCGCACTCATTCATCGTCTGCTGGACGACAAGGTTGGAGTCACCATAGATGACTAGGCGCGTTGCGCCACATATTTTTGCCATCTTCATGCCATGGATGAGGGCTTCGTATTCGGCCTCGTTGTTGGAGGCTCTGAATTTCATCCGAAGGACGTACTTCATCTTTCACCTTGCGGGGAGGTCAGTATGACTCCTGCCCGGCTTCGCTTGGAGCCGTCAAAATGCATTGTCCAGACTGCGACATGTCTGGGTGTCGTGCTGCAGCTCCATCCGAGGCACCCAGAAGTCCAAGGACTTGAGATTTGATTGTGTGTCGCTTCGTAGATGATGTCCAGGGTGATAGTTCAATGCCCCACGAGCCACGCCACCGTGGCCTCCGGGTTATTCAGATGTTGTTTAGGGGTGCCTCGTTGAAGACCATCACCGATGCTCCTGGAAGTAGTGGCTCGGTCGTCGAGCCGCCATGAACACGCCGTGAGCCAACCACGTAGTGCGGTACCGCTGTTTTGTTGGAGTGAGAACCTCGCCGAGGTAGTAATTGGGCGTTGTACCCGTGGGTCTTGCCTTCTTCGGTCGTTCGACCACGAGTATCAGGTTGACCACCGGTGTGTGGCTGCTATGTACAGCGAGGCTCGCGCTCTTTTGGCGTGACCAAAACGGGCGAGGTGGAGAGGAGCCGCTTGAGGCTTTCGAATGCGTCGTTGGCTTCTGGTGTCCACTCGAACTTGTCTGCTTTGTGTAGCAGCTGGTAAAATGGTAGGGCCTTCTTGCCCATGCGGCTGATAAACCTGCTTAGTGCCGCTACTCGCCCTGCGAGCTGCTGAACGCCCTTGAGGTTTTTCGGCTTCTCCATTGTCATGATAGCTTTGATTTTCTTGGGTTCGCCGATCCTCATTGAGAGATGAAGTACCCGAGCAGGTAACCGAGGGACGCCGAAAGCGCACTTTTCTGGATTGAGCTTGATCCTATAGCGATCAAGGTTGTCGAACGTCTCGCGGAGATCGTCGATAAGTGTTCTTGCCTCCTTGGTTTTTATGACTATGTCGTCGACATAGACTTGGACGTTGCGACCGATCTGGTCCTTGAGGCAGGCCTGCATGCATCGCTGGTACGTGGCACCCGCGTTCTTTATCCCGAAGGGCATTGTGTTGTAGTAGTATACTCCGAACGGTGTGATGAACGCCGTTTTCTCCTGATCTTCGACCTTGAGTCGAATCTGGTTATAGCCTGAGTAGGCGTCGAGGAAGGAGAGTTTCTCACAACCTGCAATAATCGATGATCCGTCGATCCGAGGAAGAGGGAAGTGGTCCTTAGGGCAATGTTTATTTAGTGACGTGAAGTCCACGCACATCCGCAGGATGTCCGTGTCCTTCTTCGGGACCATCACCGTGTTTGCCAGCCATTCGCTTTCCTTGATTTCCTGGATGAAGTCTGCTGCGAGTAATCTGTTGATCTGGACGATAGCTTCGGCTCGTGGCTCTGACAGTCTTCGGATGGACTGTTTGACTGGCTTGGTGTCTGGGAAGACATTGAGTGCGTGCTCGGCGAATTCCGAACTTCCGCATGTCCGCAGGACACCAGCGAAGATTTCAGCGCCACGGAGGAATTGACGAAGCGCGCCTTCCTATGCGGTGCGGAGGTCGCTGGCAATCAGCGCCGTTTTGAGGCATCCGCTGGATGGACCCGCACTTTTTGGTGTTGATGGTGGAGTCGAAGACATGTCGTGCTTCGCAGGTGGGGGTAGCCCATTGTCCGTCACCTCGCTGAGCCTTACAAGCTCGTCTTGTATGCGAAAAGACTGGAGATTTTGTTGAAATCCCTGCATTGGTCCGATCGGGTGAAGCTCCGTGGACTGTGATGACGCCTTGGTCCTGGCATCTTGAGTAGTAGGTATACGAGTGTGGGACGGCCAGAACCTTGCGAATGCTACACGTCCCGAGATGGCATGGTATTGCGACGGCCACCACCACTTCAATTCTAGGCGCTCCTGCCGAAAGTTGTCCGGCTTCAAGATGACGCCGAGCCCTATTTTGCCCGGGAAGATGTTTTCCTCGACAATGCCGTGGAACGTTGTGTCTGATTGTACAAGGCTGCATTGTGGGATCCGCATAGCTGCTAGAGTGCTTGCGAACATTAGGTTGATGCCGCTGCCACCGTCCATGAAGACGCGACTCATCTCGAAGCCTCCGATCTGCGCCTCCAGCACCAGGGCAGCATGACCTGGGCGAGGGATCTAGCAAGGGTGATCCGCGCGAGTGAATGTGATGCAGGACTCTGATCCGCTGAGGTACTCAGGGATTGCAGGCGGAGTTGCCACGGCCATATTGATTTGTCGGGTGATTTTCTTCTGCACCCTGTTGGTTGGGCGTCCCTTCTGGATCATATTTAGTGCTCCCTTTGGTGGGGGGTATGTGACCCCGGCTGGTGCGACTGGTTGATGTGGGCCTCCAATAGGCGGCGGTGGAGGAGCTCCGTGTGCTATTTCACCTGGCGCAGGTGCGTTTCCGAACGCAGGAATTGGAGCTTGTTGTCTCATCTGCACCATGCTTTCGCTGAGTTTCTGGAACTCGCGGCAGTCCTTGAGCATGTGGCTAGCTTTCTTTTTGCCATCTTGTTTGTCGATGTAGAAGTGGATGGTGCATGGACCCGAAAGTTTGTCGAATGTTGAGGGTCCGTTGTCGCGGTCGCGGCGTTGCCACGACTGCGTTGGTCGTCCGTTGTCGCGGAAGTTTCCGCTGCGGTATCCTCCGCTGTTGCGGCTGTTGTCGTTACGGCGGTCGGCGTAGCCAGCTGCGACCATGTCGGGTCCTTCGCGGTCCTCGTAGACGTGCGATCTCCTCTTGCTGCGGCGTTCGCGTCTTCGGCCGTAGTCGTCCTCTTCATCTGATTGCGCCCGCTGGATGCAATCTTCGCCGCCCGCCTCACATGCGATTTCCATGAGCTGGTCGAGTGTCTTGGGTTTTACACGTCCAAGTTTCTCCTTGAAGTCTGGGCGTTTGATGCCGTCCCTGAAGGCGTCGATGGCCCTTTCTTAGGAGATGTGTGCTGCAGAGTTCTTGGTCGTAGACCAGCGTAGTATGTACGAGCGAATAGATTCACCCGTTCTCTGAGTGCAGGCTCGCAACTCTTCGATTGAGGCAGGCCTTTTGCTGGTGCCTTTGAAATTTCGGATGAAGCTATAAGTGAGCTCCTCCCAGCTTCGGATGGATCCTGATGAGAGGCTGCTAAGCCAGACCCGTGTCGCGCCTGTCAGCTGCAGCTGAAGGCATTGCATGGCGGTTTCTTTGTTGCCTCCGTGAAGCTTGACGGATGACAGATGGTCACTAAGCCAGGACTTTGGATCTTGCATGCCGTTGAACTTCGGAGTATCCGAAGGAAGCTTGAAGTTGCATGGCATCTGTGTTTGCCGGACGGATCTGCTGAAGCATCGAGCCCCGCAGAGTTCTCCTTCGTCTTCATCCATCTCAGATTCAGACGAGCATGCGCGTTTGGCGCGTGCTTTGTCGATCTTGCGCTGTGTAAGCTTGTCTCTGGCGTCGTAGTCGTGTTTATGGAGGTGCGAGCTCTTCTTTCTTCGAGGAAGATCGTGTTCTTCTTCATCTTCGGATGAGGGAGTGGGGCTCCAGTCGCGCCTGGCCGGAGCTTTCTTCTTCGGCTCCGTAGGAGCGTCTTCGTGGAGCGCAGCTCCGATTAGTCCTAGTCCGGTGAGTGCGGACCTATGCATGGCCCTTTTCGGGTCCCCCTCCGGAGGTGGGTGAGCCGCGAGATACGCAGTGGCTGCCATGATCACAGCTTGTGGTGTCTTCGGGGTGATGTTGCCGTCGGCGTCCATATCCATGAACGATGTGTGGAGAGTTCGGGTCACGTCATGCCGCTCCTTCGGGTCCATGTTTTCCACCCGAGAGCGATGCTTGTTTCCCTGGTTTCCGTTTGTGCTAGAGCCGGGTCCCATGGCGGAGAGCGCAGCTCGTCGCGCGCTGGACTCGTGAGGCTGCCTTCTTGCGTTTGTCGGCGCCTCCCGTGATCTTGACTTGCTTCTTGTGCTCCTCGATGAGGAGGTAGTGGTATGCCATCAGCAGATCACGTGGGGAGTCCAGAGGTAGGACTATTTCGCCTACGACGGCGCGGCGTGCTTCGGCCCATCCTTCTTTGCTAAGTTGGATGAGGTGGCCCTTGTTTTCGCTGTTTCCATCGTTTTCGCCGTTTCTGTCCTGCAGGTTGGGGTTGGGCGGCGGGTTAGGCGTTTCCTCGTCGGTTTGGATGATTGCGGCGCACAGATAGCGCCTGCAGATTGGTTGGCTGCTGCCGCAGCTTTCGGATTCGGAACCGTAGGTTCCTTCATCCGAAGGTGGATCGCATAGATCGGAGTTGCAGCTGCTGCTGCTGTAGAACTCATCTGTTGATGGTGACGTGCGTAGCACGGGGTGTGGAGCCCATGAAGCGGGCCTGATTGACGGCACGGGCATCCGCTTAGGGAGGCGGAGGGTGCCAGTTTGTCCCACCTGGAAGCAGAAGCTCCAAACAAAATTTCGAGTCCGTCGCCTACGGGCTCGAAATCCTTCATGGTATCCGGCGAGTGGGCGGTGAAGTCGAAAGCGCCGAAGAGGAGGTGATTCTCCGTCGTCGCGGAGTTGTAGATCGATCGGGTCGGAACCGTCACGACCGCACAATCAGCAGCCCCAGTTCCCACAGACGGCGCCAATTGACGAGGTTTAATCTCGTCAATGCCCATTGTTATGGACTTGGGTTTTGGAGAAGATGGGGATGCTGGAGATCGTGGCACGGTTAACAGACAAGCAACCAGGGGACACAAGATTTACCCAGGTTCAGGCCCCCGGAGGGAAAACCCTACTCCTTCTTGTCTGCTCTTTTATTACAGAGGAACCGAAAGTTACAGGGTGCGCAGATTCGATCTGGCGTGGATGCGTGAAAGTATGAGTCGAGTTGTTGCGTTGTTCTTCTTTCTAGGACGTGCCCTCCTAGCCTTTATATAGACTTAGGCAGGTCCCGGGCGTAGTCCTAGTCGGTTACAAGTTGTATTCAAACTTCTAGTCTTGCTCTCCAAGGATCCGAAGGCGTCATGGGCCTGGGCCACCCGAAAATCTTCATGGGCCAGCGTATATCTGCTGTGGGCCTTCCTTGGGCTGGACTAGGTATGCTGAAGTTATGTACCCGTAGGGTATAACCATGTCACCATGTTTTTAACAAAATACTCCATTATGTGGCATTTTATAAATTGAGGTGCCAGGAGCGCTGCCCTTTGGTTTACTTTTTTTCTTCTAGCAATATCGCATTACAAAGAGGCTGACATCACGGACCCACAAGCCTGCAGCGTCCCTCGAGTTTTTTTAGAGTGGGTTTGGAAAAAAGTTAAATACTTGTACAGTGAGGCTGACATTGGGGACCCACCAGTCAGAACATACAAGGCTGCATCGGGGACCCACAAGCCAGAACATACTAGAGAGACTGACATAGGGGCCCTAGCAGTAAGACCATACACGACTGCCTAGGTCAAAACAGCGGACGTGGCCAAAAAAAAGGTCAATCATACACATGTTTCACTTATAGAGGAGCTGACATGTCGGACCCAGCAGGACCAAGCATAGCCCATGAAATTAGCCTATCAGGCCCAAGCATAGCCGAAAACTTTTAAATTCGGCCTTTTCCTGGTCTTGTGGCCACCGACCATAGCCCATTCAATTCAGGAGTAAGCCCATGGAATATAGCCCATGACAAATAGGGCATCCACCCCGAGTTAGCCTACAATCTTTTTAATTTGGTCTTTATGAGCATTTCCCCCTTCACCCCTCCCCCAAAGCTCCACCTACCTATTTTGTTGTGTACAAACTACTGGATTATGTAGCAGTTTTTAATTAAGCTACCAGAAGTGCCGCCTTATTATTTGAAGGGAGATAAAAATGGACAAAGAAAGTATTTTTAATGAGAAAAATTCATAGTTATAGAGATGTCATTTAACGCTTTTAGGGTACGAAGTGTTTCTTGTGTAGTGGCAAGGCACACAGTTGACTGTTGTTGATCGATGCCTCGAGTTAAAATCCCAGGCAATTTGTGTTATTGTAGCCTAACATTTTTGAACTCTGATTCTAACATCTAGGACCCGAAAAAATAGTCCAACATACACACGTTTCTTTCAAATAGAGGCTATCATTTGGGACCCAGCATAGACATGTTTCCTGCACCGAGGAGGCTGACATCTAGGACCCAGCAAGTTTCCAAAGTCAAAGCAGCGGACATGGCCAAAAAAAGTCCACCATACGAACGTTTCATTTACAAAGAGGCTAATATGGTCAAAATATCATACGGGGCTAAAAAAAGTCCATCATACGCACATTTCATTTATAGAGAGGCCGATATGTGGGACCTAGCAGACAACCTTATACAGATGCTACATCGAGCAACGTTGCCAGTTTGAAATAGGGAGGCACGAGCGAGAAAAAAGTTCAGCATGCACACATTTCTTGTAATGAGAGGCTGAAATGGAGGACTGATAGCTCCAAATTTCATCACTTTTTACCATTGGTTTTCCTCTTATTTATTGCCGGATTTCCCTAAAGATTGCCCTTTTCACTAACGTTAATGTCGCAATTAGAGAATCCTTGTTTTCTTGTGATGCTTTTCAGGCAATGAACATTTATTGAAGATCTAATAGCATTTATGGGCTAATTACACCAGAATAAGCAAATCCCCAATTGAAGCCACTTTCATTGGAGGCGTCAGCATGCATAACGACCACTGGTATAGTCGGGGCGCACCCGTACCGTCCGCCCGTACTACCCACCAGCGCCTTCCTTATATCAACACAAGCAACTTTCGTAAAGGGAGGGACACGAGAAGAACCACATAACAGAAGTTACAGCCACTGCAAGTCATCTAGAGGGAGAGATCAGATTTTAAAGAGGAGAAGAACTTCACCTCGTTCTCCGACGATCTTCAACCTCGAAACCACACACTCCACCATCATCCCATCATTACTTAGAGAGAGAGATTGACACTTGTAAGATTAGGGTTTGATACTTTGATCTACCTTCGATTTGTATTTCATTGGATCTTTAATCGCTACAATAACTTTGAGATGATTTCTATTTGCAATACAATTATGCCTTTGATATGTCTACCTCTCATGTCTGAGTAAATCCCCATAGGCATGGGAGATGTAGGGGACTGGTGAGATGTGATGTGCCTATTTTATTTCCATCCATTTGTGATTGTTGCAATGTTTATTTAAACATCAAGAATGAATATCGATGTTTACCTAATGTGTGTTATCTAATTTAAAGGCCAGGTAACATGATCCAAAGATCTCATAGGTATGAACTTGTATGCTAGTAATTCGGCGACCCCCGAGTGACACATCCGATATCAAAGAAGAGCTAGCACTACTCGAGGACAACAAGGAACCACCAAGATTAAATCCTTGATCCGGTTGAAATACCTTAATTAATGCGCTGACTATCACCATGAACGGATCATTAGGATTGGGAAGAATTGGCCATGAGGACTCCTAGTTGGTATATGGGTTGCTTGCCTACTCACTTATAAATAAGAATTATCATTATCACTTATTCTGCTTATTCCATTTGGCACTTGTACTATCACCATGAACTGATTCTCTCTGTGCCTAACTTCTCATCTATAGGACCTTTACACATCTTCCGCATCTTTACTTTCATGCAATTTACTTATTTCCTAAGTAAGTTTGTCTATCTATTATTAACCACTTCCACCATCAACATTTGCAGTCAATTCACTCAAAACTTGTGACACCTTGGGTGCGACAGAAACACCACATAAAACACTTTCCTAGGCTCCTCGTTGGGATCGATATAAAAACTAGAATTAATACTTCAGTGAAAACATTCTCTGACAAACATGTGCACTTGTAGGCATCAAGATATTTTCTGGTGTCGTTGTCGTGGAGCTAAGCACTAAGGGTTGTTTCTTGACAACCGCAACTGTTGATACCATTCATGATCTCCGTTGAAGATAGAGGTACCACTCGATCAGAAAAAACCTATCTACCTCCATATATTGATCGTGTTCTGATCGAGAGATGATTAGAATTTATTGAAAGATTTACTAATTTGCGTACTGTAGACGTGAACAACTTGATTCCATTGATGGCTGATTTGACCATCACCCGAGGGGCCGAACGTGAGATACCTTTGGGAGAGTATGGGAATCCATCTAGGCACTTGAGGAAAATGCCTACTCTTTATCCTAAACTTGAAGGCCAGGAATTTGAAATATATACTGAGCTAATATATATTATTAAAGAAATTACTTTTGCAGGTAAAGAAAAGTAAGACCCTAGTGACCACTTAACAAGGGTATACGACCTTTGTGTTACTCTTAAACCAGCAAGTCTGCCAATAGAGTTTGTACTTCTTAAACTCTTTCGTTGGTCTTTGAAATATAATGCTTTAGCTTGGTTACAATCACTACCTAATCATACTATAAAAAGCTGGGAGGATTGCATCCGAGAATTCATGCATAAATATTGTTCATTTACTAAAATCATGCAGATCAAACGAAGCATAACAAAATTTTGCAAACAATTGGAGAGACCTTTTATCAAGCATGGAATATATATTATGCAATGATTATGAAAGTTCCAAATTATGGTTTTCACGAGAGTCTAGTTATCCAATATTTTTATAATGGGCTTAATGATGAAACAAAAGGTATGATTGATCTATCTGCAGGGGGAGAAATATGCAACTTGACACTGTCGGAATGTGGTAAGCTTTTTTAGGTAATATCCTTTAATGACAAACAATACAATTCAGTTGAGGATATTGTACCACAACAAGTTATGATTCACATACCACAAGACCTTATATCCGAAGTCAAAAAGTCCATGGAAGAAAAAGGTATAGCTTTAGAACTTGTAAAAGAAAACAACGTTGACATTCTTCAAACTTATGTAATAGAATATCATTTAAATCTTGTAATGCAAAAGTTTAAATATCAACAAAATCATATCCGTGAAAAAAATTATAAACGCCTTATGACACAAGAAAAGAATATAAGAGACTTAACATAAGTTTTTAATGACCTTGGTCAAGCCACGAAAAAATTAGATAGATATCTAAGTATGGTTAAAACCCAGTGTGAGCAGATAAATGGAACACAAACTTTGATTTTGAACCAAGGAGGTTTCAATACTGTTTCTACTAATATTGTTACTAGGCGTGGTGCGGAAACTCAGGAACCACAAAGGCCACCTTGGTATCAATAAGAGCAAGCTCGAAAAGCAAGAGAGACTCAGGAGATGAGTCAAGAAGAAGATGATCTAGTAGACCCCCAAGATGATATTGATTATGAAGCCCAGAAAAGGGAAAATAAAGCTTCCAGCACTCGAGAAGAAGAGGAAGTGGGGGATAAGCATAAACCATATGATTCAGACACTGATACTGTCGATTCAAGGGAAGAAGCCGATCTCAAAAAGGAGCAAGAAGAGCAAGTTGATGTCTCGCGTGAAGAATGCGCCAATAAGCAAAAACCAACTGCAAGGAAAAATAAAAAGAATGATGAACCAGTGACAAAGGTAAAAGATAAGGTAATCCCCACCAAAAAGAAAATTCCTTACCCTAATCGAGTTCATTACGAACCAGATAAAGCTATTTATGATTCTTTTGCTGAGGCACGGAGCAGCTTGTGTTTAGAACTTCCTTTAACTGATGCTATTCAAGTTCCTACTTGTAAAAAATTTATGCGAGATATACTTAATAGAAAAAAGAAAGTAACCAAGACTGTAGCAGTTATGACAAGCTTTGGTGATAAACTTCCTGCTAAGCTTGGGGATCCAGGGATATCAACCATCTCCTGTGCAATAGGGAAAACTAATATATTTAATGCTCTTTGTGATTTAGGAGAAGGTGTTAGTGTTATGCCTTATTACCTATTTAAGAAATTGAATCTTGGAGAATGTTCTCCTACTTCAATAACACTGCAAATGGCGAATAAGACAACTAAACAGCCCGTGGGAATGATCGAAGATGTTCTACTTAGAATAGATTAGCATGTCATACCAACTGATTTTATTATTCTTGATGTTTCTGAGGATGACAAACTATCTATCATTCTTGGAAGACCTTGTCTTAGTACAGCTGGAGCTAATATTGATTGTTGTAGGCAAGATTTTCTTCAATATATATGATGATCAGATTGTTAGATACTTTCCTAAGAAACAAGAGCACAATGAAAAATACGTTCCACCACCTAAGCGTGATCAAGCAGCAAAGACTAACGAAAAAGCGCCGCTTGAGATGAACGCCGATGATATGGAGTTTGATTAGTTAAATATCTAGAATTAAACACTTAATGGGCGTTAACCTATTCTTAATAAGTTTAGTTTAAGTTTTTTTATTTTATTTTTACTTTGCATTTACTACTTTATTGTTTTTAATCATTTAATAAGTTTGTTTTGAGTTTTTAGCTCGTTCAGAGAATTTACCTTAATGAAGTTGAGAAGCAAGGGAAAAATAAAGAGAAGACAATGGGTTTAGTACAGGTAAGGACCATTGGTACGGCCGCGGTACGCCCGTACTACGCGCCCGTACCATGTCTCGACAAAACCTACGGTAGGAACAGCGCCGGTAACAACCAACAGTATGGATGGGGTACGCCCGTACCGCGCGCCCGTACCAAATTGTGACGAAAATCAACGCTAGTCTCTGAATAGATAACGACCAGTGGTATGGCTGGGGTACGTCCGTACCGTGCGCCTGTACCAGGTCGTCCAGGTTTGATCTCGAATCCTAATGTTGATCCAATGGTGACGACCACTGGTACAGGCAGGCTGCGCCCATACCGCCCGCCCGTACCGCATGCATCACCAGGTAAAGGCCGATGGCGGCTGGCTCGCAGCCATCCCCCTTCTTCTTCCTCCTCTTTCTTCCTTGTTCTTTCTCTTTCCACCTTAAACCCTAGCCTCTCAAACCTTTGATTCTTCATTGATTTCATGTTTTTGAGTTGAGGAATCTTCACATCGATAAGTTTCTCGTCCGATTCATACTCTATTTTCTGAAATGCATGGTTGAATTCATCACATTGGCTATTTAGATGAGTTCATCATATTTTGAGATTATTATTGATTCCTCACGTTAGGATTTGTACTTTCTTCCTGTAATCGTTTGTTTATATGATAGAAACTTGATGCCTATAGTTTTCTTCAAAAATTTCGCAGCACAAGATGTTCCGCTCGGGCAATGGCTCGGGTACGGCGGGACCTTCAGGCTCTGCCGAGCCAATGGGTTCAAAGAAGAGACGCTCGGAGGTGGACAGCTTGAGGGCTTCCATGAGCCAATACTACGAGAGGGTGAGCACCGCAAGGTTTTGCCCACCAAGTGGGTAGACCGCCAGTTCCTCTCCCGCCAGGGTCTTCTGGAGGACTTCGAGCAGATGACTATGCAAGCCGGCATGGTCGACTTCTCCTACCTCTCCATCGACACCTACAAGCTCGCCACATTCGAGTTTCTTTCATTGTTCCACGGTGATCTTGAGACCCAGGAGCAAAATTGCACTGTAAGTTTTGTGCTCAATGGGCAACTCCACAACTTAACCTTCTTTGAATTTTGTGATAGTTTCGGATTCTCCCACAAGGGAGAACTCGATATCAATGACAATGTGCATGTCTAGGAAATGCAATCTTGGAGGAAAATTTATGTCCATAGGGACAACGATTATTTGCGTAGGAAGAACGCCACTATCCAGAATCCTACTATACGTTATTTTCATACCTTCATTGTTAATTCTTTATTTGGAAAGGGGGATGTTGGGGCAATGGCAGGCCCTGAAATGAGTGTAATTCATATGGCCTTGCATCCAGATATGGAGCACATGGTAAACTTGGGGGCCTTTCTCATCCAGCACTTTTGCCGCCAAAGGTCAGCTTCCGCGAGGGACATTCATTGTGGGGGGTGATCACACAGATCGCCTACGCAAATGAATTTGTCCTACCACAGGAACGAGTTGTGGCTGGTAGTAAGGACCTGGATGACATCCATATGGCTAGCACCAAGTTCATAGGTGTCTATAGGCCAGAGCGTTCCCTCCATGCTTACTAGTTTTATTTTGCTCCTAGCAGTGATCTCCACCAAATTTTGCTTCCTTTTGTCCAAGATTTTGGTTTGCCAGGTAAACAGAGTTGGTCCTCACTAAGGAGGAGTTCAACCAGGCATTTATCCTCTCAGGAAGGACTACACCACTAGGTGGCCATCCCAACTGGCAAAACGCAGCAGCTGGCCAACAGCAGCAAGATGAAGAAGGAGGAGGCTGGCACGGCGTAGGATGGGACAATTTCGGCCAGCAACAACACCACCAACAGCCTTTCCACCAGCATCAACAACAAGGTATGCCTCCACCATAGCCGGGATTCAACTATGTCCCGAGGAGCGATTTTGACCAGGTGGTGCATCGTATTGACAACATAGAGAACATGTTGTATGATGCGAACACCAACATAGTCAATCTCACTCAAGATTTCATATCTTTCATGACCGACTTTCCAAACCACTATCCGAACTTCCCGTATCAGCAGCCACCACCTAACGGTAGCAACAACTGATTCCAGTTAGGCAAGAGCCTAAGCTTGGGGAGGTTAAACTCCTCCCACCTTGTTGCATTCATATTTTTCTTTCTTCTTTTATTTGCTTGTTTTTGTTCCAATACATGTTTACTTTCAGTTTTTCATTCGATAAATGAAAACCCAAAAAAATTTAGACTATTATCTAGAGTTACTTGTGCAAATTTCTCTCGACTCTTGTTGATTCTTTCTACAGGTTACTCACTTCTAGTGATCGAGCTTTAGGACGAACGCAAAGAGTTGACTAAAGTAAAAGATGAACGATTAAGAGGAGGTATCACATTCCTATTTTCCCTCTTCCTGTAAGCTTATTCATGAACATTTTATGTCCGTTCGGTTGCACTTGATTTCGATTCCATGCTTAGTTCATTGTCTTTTAGAGATTGATCTCAAAGCTTTTATCACCTCTTTGGTTAAGACTTTCGACAATTAAATCAGTTTGAAAAATGACTCTTGGGATTTTATTCCAAAACTTTTTAGAACAAAATAAAGTGTCCATGACAACTTTGATGCCATATTTTTGTCTTAAGGGCTTAACCTTAGTAGTGCTCAACCCCACATACCGATCGTTGACTTGATGATACCTTCTGAAAAAGAATTGCTTGATGGAACGAACTTTTTAGAGTAGGAGAGGGAGATGCCAAAATTTGTATTGATTTGATATATAAAAAAATAGGAGAGAAAAGAAAAATAAAATAAGAAAGCAAAAGTACTTTGTTTCAAATACACACCTTTGGGATGCCAACAACTCCGCTAGCTTTTGAACGATCTATGGTATAACCCTAGATTTCGGCTATGAGTTGATGGCATGAGTGGCATACGTGTCGCTATATGGGCAAAATTATTGGTATTCCCAATAGGTTGTGTAGGAGTTTACAAAAGAAATATGCGTTGATCCTTGGGAAGGAAAAAGAAAAGATCCATTGTCAATATGAGCTAAAATACTTTCGATACCTTTTGATTATTGGCATCACCTCACTATCTAAAATGTGCAATTAGAGTTCTTGATAAGCAAGGAAAAGATGAGGTATTTGATAGCCGCGATTATCGAAGTGGGTGATTAATGAAAAAGCTCTAAGTTTATCCTTCTTTTGACATCTATATGTGCACCCTTAATTTTGATTCGAGCAACATAGCTTAAAACATTTTTACTCTCATAACAAGAGAGGCGCTGAAAGAAATTATTTGTAAAGCTTTGCCAAATTTTTAACAATCTCATTTGAGTCACAAGAACTATTAGCTAGCGAATTACTTGCCTTTAGGCATCAAGCTTAAGTGCAACTGTTCAGATATATTGTGCTCATGTTCAAGGTTACAGGGTTTGAGACGATGGAATATGATACAACCTCGAACTTGTAAGTCTTTATCTTGATTCAATTCTTTGATATTATTTATTGTAGCTTTGTCACTCGAGGGAGGGTAACTGCTAAGCTTTGGGATGTTGATAGCTCCAAATTTTATCACTTTTTACCATTGGTTTTCCTCTTTTTATTGCCGGATTTTCCTGAAGATTGCCCTTTTCACTAACGTTAATGTCGCAATTAGCGGATCCTTGTTTTCTTGTGATGGTTTTCAAGCAATGAACATTTATGGAAGATCTAATAGCATTTATGGGTTAATTACACTAGAATAAGCAAGTCCCCAATTGAAGCCACTTTTATTGGAGGCGTTAGCACGCATAACAACCACTGGTACGGTCGGGGCGCGCCCATACCGTCCGCTTGTACTACCCACCAGCGCCTTCCTTATATCAACACAAGCAACTTTCGTAAAGGGAGAGACACGAGAAGAACCACATAACATAAGTTACAGCCACCGCAAGTCATTTGGAGGGAGAGATCAGATCTAAAAGAGGAGAAGAACTTCACCTCATTCTCCGATGATCTTCAACCTCAAAACCACACACTCCACCATCATCCCATCATTACTTAGAGAGAGAGAGATTAGCACTTGTAAGATTAGGGTTTGATACTTTGATCTACCTTCGGTTTGTATTTGATTGGATCTTTAATCGCTATTGTGGTTTGCTATAATAACTTTGAGATGATTTCTATTTGCAATACAATTATGCCTTTGATCTGT
Source organism: Avena insularis (assembly GCA_023614405.1). Classification (NCBI taxonomy): domain Eukaryota; kingdom Viridiplantae; phylum Streptophyta; class Magnoliopsida; order Poales; family Poaceae; genus Avena; species Avena insularis. Next base: position 178,502,912 of record CM042692.1, on the reverse strand, counting down.
CTAACTCTCATGTCTGAGTAAATCCCCATAGGCGTGGGAGCTATAGGGATTGGTGAGATGTGATGTGCCTATTTTATTTCCATCCATTTGTGATTGTTGCAATGTTTATTTAAACAATGAGAATGAATATCTATGTTTGCCTAATTCGTGTTATCTAATTTAAGGGCCCAAGTAACATGATCCAAAGATCTCATAGGTATGAACTTGTGTAATTCGGCAACCCTCGAGTGACACGGCCGATATCAAAGAAGAGCTAGCACTACTCGAGGACAACAAGGAACCACCAAGATTAAAGCCTTGATCCAGTTGAAAGACCTTAATTAATGTGCTAACCATGGCCATGGTAGCAGGCAGATGGATCATTGGGATTGAGAATAATTGGCCATGAGGACTCCTAGTCGGTATATGGGTTGCTTGCCTACTCACTTATAAATAAGAATTATCATTATCACTTATTCCATTTGGCACTTGTACTATCACCATGAACTGATTCTCTACATGCCTAACGTCTCATCTACAGGACCTTTACACATCTTCCCCATCTTTACTTTCATGTAATTTACTTATTTTCTAAGCAAGTTCCTCTATCTTTTATTAACCACTTCCACCGTCAACATTTGTAGTCAATTCACTCAAGACTTGTGACACCTTGGGTGCGATAGAAACACCGCATAAAAACACTTTCCTAGGCTCCTCGTTGGGATTGATATAAAAACTAGAATTAATACTTCCGTGAAAACATTCTCTGACGAACCTGTGCACTTGCAGGCCATCAGGGACACAGCAGCGCGACCAAATGTCAGATTCGTCGAGCAACGCTATCTAGTTCGGAATAGGGTAGTGCTAGAGAAGAAAAATTTCCATCATACTCACGATTCTTCTAATGTGAGGCTGACATAGGGGTCCCACTAGCCTGAATAAATGGCTGATGTAGTGAGCAACGCTATCAAGTTCGGAACATGAAGGCACAACCGAGGGCAAAAAAATCCATCATACACATGTTTCTTCTAATGAGAGGATGACATGTGAGGCCCAGTAGCGTGATTAAGCGGTAGATGCATCGAGCAGCGCTATCAAGTTCGGAATAGGGTAGCACGAGTGAAGGAAAAAACACCATCATACACACGTTTCTTCTATTTAGAGGATGACATGTGGATCCCAGCAGCCTGATTAAACGGTGGATGTATCGAGCAATGCTATCAAGTTCTGAATACGGTAGCACGAGCGAAGGAAAAATTCCATCATACACATGATTCTTCTAATGAGAGGCTGACATGTGGGACCTACCAGCCTAACTAAATGGCAGACACATCGAGCAATGTTATTGAGTTCAAATTAGGGAGGCGCGACCGAAAAGTATGGTCCGCTAGGTACACTGATGTCGAGAACCCACACACCTCAAAAGACTTCGGTGAGTTAACATCGTGCGAGGAACCGAAAATCTTTCTTCTACCATGCCTGGCCGAGCTTCCTCCATATTTTTAGCGGTTTCATCATGGTCAAGGGCTGCGAAACCCCAAAAAAGTTTTCCATCGGCCATGGTCGAGCCGAGAAATTCGTCGCGGAAGACGTGCCTTCTACGACGACCGATGGGCCAAGTTGTTGCAGATGGACACTTTTCTTGTAGTGATGGTATGATCTCCATCATTTGTGTAAAACCAAGGTCTATGGTCCTTACACTTTGGTTTGTTATAATTTTCTAAGAGTATCAAACTATACTTAAAATTATAACATTACCATATCATAACACTTGCCCAGCAAAAACAAAACTAGACACTTCTAATATATCTTTTGCATATTTTTTACGTGGCTTAAGGCTTTCGGAGATAGAACCATTCTTACCTATGAATATGGAATCACAATGATGATAATAAAGTTATTAGCAACCCGTTGTAAATCGGATATCAACTATAGTAGGAGAGACAGACACCCGCAAACCACTTATGCAAAACTAGTTGCATGTTAAGTGCGGAACAAGTCTCATGTGCGAGGACATATAAAGATAGTTCGGGATGCTTCATCCCATAATGCCGCTAATATCCAAAATACACAAAGGGATGCAATAACATGATCATCGGTGTCTGATACGTTGGAAACGTATCTATAAATTTGGATGTTCCATGCTTGTTTTATATCTACTTTCTTATGTTTTGTCCACACTTTGGAGTATTTTACACATTTTCTGGAACTAACCTATTAACAAGATGCCAAGTGTCAGTTGCCTGTTTTCTGCTGTTTTTGGTTTCAGAAAAGCTAGTAAGGAAATATTCTCAGAATTGGACCAGACAAAAGCCCAAGTCAATATTTCACCAGAAGAAATACAGTTCGGAGGGGAGACGAAGAGGGCAACCAGGGCGGCCACACCTGGTGGTGGCGCGGGCAGCCGTGGCTCCTACTTCAGTACTCCACCTTGCCCTTCGCCTATATATTGCCTCCAGGACGAAAACACTAAGTACCCAATCAAAATTCCACGAAAGTCTGTAGCCGCCACCATCTCCATCCCTAGATCGGGAGGGATCTGAAGCTCTTCCTGGCACCCTGTTGGAGGGGAGAGATCACCCTGGAGGCCTTCTTCATCACCATGCCTGCCTCCGTTGTGATGCGTGAATAGTTCATCCCTGGACTACGGGTCCATGTAGTAGCTATATGGTTGGTTCTTCTCCTTTGTGATACCATGTTTAGATCTTATAAGCTCCGTTCATGATCAAGATCATCTATTTGTAATCTTACATGTTGTGTTTGCGGGGATCCGATGGATATTGAGATGCTATTTCAGATTGATTATTGATTCTATCATGTCTATGTTATTTGTGATCTTGCATGCTTTCCGTTGTTAGTAGCTATCTTGGCCGAGTAGATGCTAGCAACTCCAAGAGGGAGTATTTATGCTCGATAATGGGTTCATGTCTCTAGGAATCTGGGAAGTGACAGAAATCTCTAAGGTACTAGATGTGGTGTTGCTACTAGGGAGAAAATAGCAATCCTTTGTTCATAGAACAATCATATTTTTTACTTTAGACACTTTGCTTAATGCAATTATCTGTTTCTTGCAACTTAATATTGGAGGGGGGTCGGATGATAACCTGAAGGTGGATTATTAGTCATAGATGCAGTTGGATTACGGTCTATGCATAATGTTGTAATGCCCAATCAAATCCCATAGGAGTCAAGATGATTAGTATATGCATGTATGCTTTCTCGGTGTCTGTCAATTGCCCCGCTGTAATTTGTTCACCCAACATGTCAACTATCTTAAGGAGAATCACCTCTAGTAAAGAATGGATCGCCATCCATTCTTTTATCATCAATCAACAATCTGCTATTTATTGTTTATTGTTTACTTTCTGCAAGCAACTACTATCTTCCACACAATATGTTTAATCCTTTGTTTTCAGCAAAACCGGTGAGATTGACAACCTCACTGTAAGTTGGGGGCAAAGTTCTATGGTTGTGTTGTGCAGGATTCCAAGTTGGAAACAACACCTTGGAGGTGTTTCCTTGCTCCTACTGGTTCGATAACCTTGGTTTCATAGCCGAGGGAAAACTTCCTATTGTGCTCATCATACCTTCCTCTTGGGGTTCCCCAACGAGCTTGACGTGTTGAGCCAATAATCAAGCTTTTTCTGGCGCCGTTGCCGGGGAGTCAAGGACATCTTCACAAGGGGGAGTCCCTCATAACCAATATCTTTACTTTGTTTTATTTGTTTTGCTTAGTTTATTTCTGCTTTGTTTGCTTGTTTCTTTATCAAAAACACACAAAAAATAGTTGTACTAGTTTGCTCTTTATATTAAAAACACAAAAAAATGACTACTCTTGAAAACACTAAGTTGTGTGACTTCACTAGCACCAACAACAATGATTTCATGTGCACACCTATTGCTCCACCTGTTCCTGAAGCTAGTTTCTTTGAAATTAAACCTGCTTTGCTCAATCTTGTTATGAAAGAACAATTTTCTGGTATTGGTACTGAAGATGCTGTTGCTCACCTTAATAACTTTGTTGAACTTTGTGAGATGCAAAAACATAGGGATATAGATGGAGATATTATTAAGCTTAAATTGTTTCCCTTCTCTTTGAGAGGAAAAGCTAAAGAATGGTTGTTATCCCTAACTAGAAATAGTATTGATTCTTAGACTAAATGCAAAGATGCTTTCGTTGGAAAATACTATCCTCCTGCTAAGATTATATCTATGAGAAGTGAAATAATGAAATTTAAACAATCTGATAATGAACATGTTGCTCAAGCTTGGGAAAGAATGAAATCTTTGGTAAAGAATTGTCCCACTCATGGACTAACTGATTGGATGATTATCCAAACCGTTTATGCAGGACTAAATTATTCTTCAAGAAATCTACTGGATTCTGCTGCTGGAGGTACCTTTATGACCATTACTTTGGGTGCTGCAACAAAGCTTCTAGATAATATGATGGTTAACTATTCTGAATGGCACACTGAGAGAGCTCCACAAGGTAAGAAGGTAAATTCTATTGAAGAAAAACTCTCTAATGTTGAAAGAAATATAGCATCATTGTCTGAAGCACGATCTGCTTTGAATAAAATGGCTGCTAAACCTGAAACTATTGAAAATCCCTTTGCTGCTACTAATGTCATACAAGTTAGAATTAATGAAAATGTTAGACTATTAGCTGAATTGCATGCTAAGTGGGAAAGAGAAGATGAAATTGCTAGAAATATTAGTATTTCTACTATCACCACCACTAATGTTGAAGCTAGTAAACCCAGTGGAACCTTTTCTAATAAAAACATTGAAATTCTTCGAAATATGGGAAACAATAGCTCTACTACTTTAGATGATAATTATGATTTTGATCTTGATGGTTGCAATATCTCTGAAGTAATTATGTTCCTACAAAAGCTTGCTAAAAGTCCTAATGCTAGTGCTATGAATATGGCCTTTACAAAACACATTACTGATGCTCTCATAAAAATTAAAGAAGAAAAGATGAAACATAAAGCTTCTATTCCTATGAAATTAGAAGATGGTTGGGAACCCATCATTAATATGAAAGTGAATTATTTTGATCTCAAAGTTTTATGTGATCTTGATAATAGTGTTTCTATTATACCTAGAAAGATTTATGAAATGCTTGAATTGCCACCATTGGAAGATTGTTATTTAAATGTCCAACTTGATGATAATGTTAAAAAGAAACTCATGAGGAGTATTAATGATGTTATTATTATGGTTAACAATGCCTATGTCCCCATTGATTTCTATGTTTTGGATATTGAATGCAATGCTTCTTGTCTTATTACTTTGGGAAGACCTTTTCTTAGAACTGTTGGTGCCATTATTGATATGAAAGAAAGCACCATTAAATATCAATTTCCACTCAAGAAAAGTATAGAAAACTTCCCCGAGAAGAGAGAGAAGATTCCTTTTGCCTCTCCTATTAAAACAAAATTTGCTCTTAATGCTTCTTAATTTGAGAATACTTGATTCTTTTCTTGCTTCTTATGCCTAGCTCAAAGGCGTTAAAGAAAAGCACTTATTCGGAGATAACCCAAATTTCGTTAGGAACCTTTTGTTGAGTCTTGGAAGTTATTACCTCTGTAATAACCGCTCCTTATCATTTTTGTGTGGTTTTTGTGCCAAGAGTAACCTCTAATGAGAGAGAAGAAAGATTTGGGAAAGTTGTTGTCCCGAAACAGATTTTTGTGCTTCGCTGTAAAAATTCATGAAAAATCTCTATACGTCGGTTTGAGCTGTAATTTTTTGTGGTTCTGCCCCAGGTTATTATCCAACTTTCGATGGTTCAACACTTTTCTATTTGAGCAACAGAAGGTCTTCGAAAAAATTGATTTTTATCTGCTTGTCTGTTTTGACATATTTCTGCCATTATTTGCATTTGTCTTTTAATCTCTTTCTCTTTTAGTTCTCTCTGATCATTTGAACTTTTTAAAGAAAGTGCTACAGTAGCTTTTTTTTAATGAAAGTTTTACTTGTGTTGAAAGTGAACCAAAAAACTTATTATCTTGAGTAAACTAATCTTATATCTTGTATATATATTTACTAATTGGAAGCACCGTACGAGGCTCCACGTTAATTCTAGAAAACTAACTAATATTGTCCATTGGATTAATAAATGGAGGCACCATACGAGGCTCCACGTTAATTCTAGAAAACTAACTAATATTGTCCATTGGATTAACCAGATATCCAACTTTGGCCGTTGGATGTCGTATTTCCTAGCGCACGGCCGTAGTTCAGAAAAAGATACTTTGCTACGCATACGTCTTCTATCCATCGCCTAGCAACATCTTCCATCCACCGCCTAGAATGAACCCTCATCTCCCGTTCAGCTCGGAAACATGTTCGCCGGCGGCGGCTGAAGTGAAGTCACCGTATCAATGTTTTGTCGGTGCAGCCGTTCTCATCACCAAATCATCCAGCGTGTCCTCTGGACTCAGATCTGAGCCATGGCCCTTGACATGGAATCTGGAGCTTGTGCGCATGGGCAAGTATTCAATACTCCAACGTGATTAGCTAGCTCGATCAAGTGACATCTCGATACACGTGCTTTTATAGCGGTCAAGCATCATGCCCTAATTCACTAATATGTATTTTAATTTGCCATGCAGTGTAATTGTTCTCTCCACACTATAATCCATGCAACAGTTAATCAGAACAGCACCAAGATCCGATCTAAACTCAAGTTCAATCTGCGGTACAATCCATAAAAAAAGGCCTGGTCTAGAGCCACAACGGTGCCGTCTTATTCAATCTGTGCTACAATCCAATCTCCTCAGCTTCCAAATTCTCACGACACTATAATCCAGCATATATGTTTCAAGGCCAATCAATTTCAAACTAAACGATGGACTGACCGGGAGTTCGAAGCGATTCAGATAGTCGTTGTGGTCAGAGAATTACAGGAACTTCATTTAACAATTGTGGACCATCATTAGATGTCCAGATCATTAGAGTCTCACAACCTCCTACCACTATGTTACATATATTTCAACTTTTTCATACGCATCTGAGGTGTTATCGAAAGATACGTGAGCATGACTTAACTGATGGCTTTTTTTTTGCATAGTTTTGGATGATGAGTTTACGACTGACAACCATGGATAAAGAAAGAGAAGGGGAGTGAAGCTCAGTGTGGATGAGAATTAAAGACTTGACTAGATTTGACATACAAAGCGAATAATGGGATTTACATGGCAAGAAATATTTTTTATGTTTGATGTTGTTTTGCAGGTTTGTCTTGAATGATACAAGAGTTAATTAGATTATCGAAAATTCATCCCCGTGGTGAAATTTGTTGAATTGGTAGTTAGTACTTACTCAAATCACGTTTTTCTATACTTCTTCTTCATCATTCATCAGAATTTCTTTTTGATATACCAACAGTTTTACCAGAGTAATATATCACAATTTTTCTTTACAAATATTGAGATTGTCTTCACAGTATCTTCTCCTACTTTGTAACGAGATTCTACACCTTATTGTTGATGGTCTATGGTGCCTCTTAGCTTTAAAATATAAGATGTGTATTGGACTCTTCCCGTGCATGCTCTTCTCAGGGAAAACTGCAAGCTATGTATTTCTTGGTTTGTACTAATAGCATTCTATCAGGAAGAGTTAAATAGCTCGATGCTATGTTGTCCAATTGAAAACTCATAGTTATCCTTTTCATGTTATAAAGTATATTCAAATACTTCACATATTCATTCATTAGTACTTCTTATGCTAATAAGCATCTTTCCTAAATAATTGGGCACTAGAATCTCATGATGCAATGTTTAGATAACTTCACATTTACGTTCCTCTTTGAGTTGATTTTTGTATTTTATCCATCTCCAAGTTCTCTTAGGATTTTATTTAATTTATAAAAATAATCATAGAGGAGTAAAGAGAATGTTATACTTACACCCATGATAGGTTATTTATAACAATAAAGAACCATGTTTGGTATTAGACGATCTCATGTTCTTCTAAGTTGCATATTTGTTCCTAACCAAAGATAATAAATAACAATAGTGAATAGCTTTGAAACTAAAGTGTCCTAACAAACACATCTAAAAGAACAATAAATGTAAATATAGACGGCCATAAATTAGAAAGTCTAAAAAAATCATTGAAGAAATATATGCATTTGAGACCTGTGATTTACAATGTGAATATGTTATTGAGCAGTAGATTTACATAACTCTATCTAAATGTAAATATATATATACGACCATAAATTAGAAAGTCTAAACAATTCATCGAAGAAATATGCATTTGAGACCTGTGATTTACAATGTGAATATGTTATTTGAGCAGTAGATTTACATAACTCTATCCATGGTTTAATTTTAGGTTTTAAGTTTTGAAATAATCAAATGCAAAGATAGTTATGAAATCTTAATATTCATATGTCTCATAGAAAAGCTAGCATGTGTAGGTGCACGGGTTGATGACTAGTGTTGCTAATAAAGATTGTGTGAAGTTTTGTATGAAGGAAATTTTAAAGTGTAGGGAAGAGTAATGTGATAAGATGAAGTATGGACAAAAGATCAAGCTTGGGGATGCCACTCGTGACACCCCAAGAAATATTCAAGAAGTACGAGCGTCAAAGCTTGGGGATGCCCAAGGCATCCCCTTCTTCATCAATAAAAATTTCAGGTTTCTTCCAAACATTTCACTTTTATTGTTTCATGCACAATTGTGTTGTTCTTGGAGCGTCTTTGTTTTTGTTTTTAGTTTTCACTTGCTTAGTTTGCTTAAATAAGTTGGTTGGACCCCCGCATTCATTCATTAGTTTTCAAATAAGTTGATTTGGATTGGAAAAGAGTAGGAAAGTTCATGCTTAAGTGGTATAAAATGAGCTTGTTTTTGACTGTGACTTAGGCTTTATCATGTCATGCTTGATATTGTTTTGGATTGATGCTTAGTGATTATTTCTGTAGCATGACATGTTATAAACAATTGAGATTGCTTAATGTGCCTTGAAAGAATCATGCGTTGTTTTAGCATATAAAAGCATAATATTGTGGTATTCTCTTTTAATGCTTTATTTGGGTTGACTTGGCGCATGCTCACACCATGTTAAGACTATACCAAGTCACCATAGCCTCTATGATCATTTTGTTTTCGACTTGTAATATCACTTTATGCTTTAATTAATGATGTTTTGTCACTTTGCATGATTATGGCCATTATTGCTCTCTTAGTTGGTCGCTCCCAGTCTTTTGCTAGCCTCCATACCAAGTATGAGTTCCACTCATGCATCCAACTCCAAATAAAACCAAGTTATTACAAATAGTCCACCATAACTACCTATTAGCATTTGTTATTCCAAGTATATTCATGTTTTTATCTACCTTTCGAATTAAACTTGTTATGTGAAAATTAGTGATTAAAGCTCTCACGAACTTGATGGCACACTTTACTTTTCTTGCACTTAATAAACTTGAACCATTGTGTCCATCTATGTTGCGTATATGCTTGCGTTTTGTAAGTTGTGGATTAGCAGAACCATGTTTCCATGGGGAACGCTTTCAACATTCCACTTTATTTAGTTGATATCATGTTCTTTTGATTATGGATCCTAGCGGTGTGAAATGAAAGGGGAGCTTGTAAGGCTCATGGAGTTCGTATATGTGTTAGAGAAACGCCTGGGCGGCTGGTCTAATCCATGCCTAATCATGGTGGAAACCTGCAGCGTAACTGACGAGGGTTTAACTCATCAATGCCCATTGTTATGGACTTGGGTTTTGGAGAAGGAGGGAGCGCTGGAGACATCTATCGGCTAGCAAACAAGCACACAGGGGAAAAAGGATTTATCCAGGTTCAGGCCTCGTAGAGGTCCCTACTCCTGCTTGTCTGCTCGTGGAATTATTGAGGGAGTCGAAAGTTACAACGGTGCGCAGATGCAATCTGGCGAGGGTTTGTGGAAGCTAGGGTTGCGTGTGTCCTCCTCGCCGCCCCCTCCTAGCCCTTATATAGATAGGCTAGGTCTCGGGTAGCAGGTCGAGTCGGTTACAAGTTAGGGTTCTCCCCTTCAAACTTTCTATCTTTAGCTTTTTCTTGATCTTCAAGCAATCGAGAGTCTGCAGGTTACTCGAGTCCTTCTATCTGGGCCTTGGCGACACCGTGGGCATATGCGTATTTGGACCGTATATACCAAGCTCGAGTACACATAGGGTATACCCATGTCAGTAGCCCCCGAGTGTCTAGTGGAATCGCAGATTCGACTAGGGACTTTTTTGAAGTCTTCGAGTGCTTGAATGAGTACATTTTCGACTTCTTTTATTTATGTCATAGGGATTGTTGATATACGTACCTGATATAACTGAAGTATCGGTATCAGTTAACCACCTTAGGGTGAAACAACGCAATCTACTCAAATTCGAGTCCCCGGACTCGATCCGGAAAAGTGCTGGTGTAATTCGACTCAGGCCGCGGAGGTCTTATAGGAGTCGAATTCCAGTTATATGGGTGTGAGAACTCGACGCGTCCGTCAAGGCTAGTTCATCATGCCTGTAGGCACGGATACATTTCTGGTAGTGCGCAGTTCAATGCGTTGCCAGGCCTTATTCAGGTCTTACCTTCACGCCGTAAGCGTGGCATCCGAATTTTATCATCGCGGAGACGATTCGGGCGTCCCAGGAGACGTAGTCTCTTTGTAGGGAAAATTTGTGAGGCGGTGTCGCCAAAGGTTGCGAGTGCGGATGTTATCAACACACAGTTTTTGTGTAAATAATCATAGGGTGCGCGACCAACGCTCCCTATGGGAGTAGCCCCCGAGTGCCTAGTTGAGTCGAAGACTCAGGCAGGGACTAAAACTTTTGCGACTGCTGTCGTCTTTTTGCTTACTTGTTTTAGTCGATGACTCAGGCAGGGACTAAATACTTTCACGACTGCTGTCGTCTTTTGCCTGCTTGTTTCAGTCGAATTTGTTTCCGGCGCTCCCTGTGGGAGTAACCCATGTCCATAATCGAACTGTGTTTCGAGTGGTTGGGTTTGCTTTTGTGATTGTCTTCGTGCCTGCAACAAGAAAAGAAAAAGTCGTAGGGTGCGCGGCCAGCGCTCCCTATGGGAGTAGCCCCTGAGTGCTTGGTGGAGTCGAAGAATCCAGCAAGGACTAAAAATAGTTGAAGTTTTCCACTGGGTAGCCTTGGTGACGTCAGTGCTGACGTTTGTATGACCTCAGTTGTTCGCGTGAGAGATTTTGATGGGACGTGACGAGCGGTGGGTCCCCCTTTCTGACTTTGATTTGACTGGGCACGCGTAATCTTATTTTTAACTGCGCCTCCTCGATTTCCGCATGTAATGGTAGAAGTGGGGGACGGTTCGCGCTTCCTCTTCTCCACGTGTCCAACGCGATGCGCGCCACGCGTCTGATAGGGTTTTTGTCAACCGTTGGATTGCATCTTCTAGGGGTTAAATAGCGGCGCTTCGGTGGTAATTTTTCATCTACACTTTTTCGTCCTCGCTGCCATTGCCATTGCTGCTATTCTTCTGCTTTCCTGCGCTCGTCTCCTCCACAGCGCTGGACCACCTCCGTTCGTTTCCAAGTTACTTTCTGCGCTCTCATCGCCGCCGCGCAATGGGGAAAAAGAAAGGAGGTGCTGGCGCTAATTTCGCGGCCACCATCGCCGCGATGAAGAAGAAGGGTGTCTCCGCTGCTGCGGGCACCAGTGTCGTCGCCGGCGGGAAGAAGAAGGTCGCGGGCACCCGCGTGACCAATGGCGCATGGTGCCCCTCTAGCATCAAGGCGTCGGATCTCTGTCTTCTTTGCCAAGATGGAGTTATCTCTGCGGCAGACGCCGATGCGTGCGCCCCTAGCGGTGAGACCATTCATGTGCCTCCCGCTGGTTTTCGAGTGATGTTTCTTGCATTCGTCATTCACGGCCTTTCTTTGCCTCTCCACCCCTTTCTTAGGGGTCTCCTTTGTTTCTACGGGCTCCAGCTCCATCAGCTGTCCCCAAACTCGATTCTCCACATCACCTGTTTCATTACTCTTTGCGAGTGCTGGCTCGGAATCGAGCCGCACTTTGGCCTTTTCAAGCGCTTGTTTAAATTGAAGCGCCAGTCCGCCTCTGGCTCTTTAGTTTATGACGTAGGTGGTTGCGGTATCCATGTCGACCCATCCGCCACCTACTTCGACATCAAGCTTACCAAGTCCGTCCAGGGATGGAGGGACAAATGGTTCTATGTTTGCAACCAGAAGGCCAAGGACGAGCACTTTGGACTCGCGCCTTTTGATCCCGCGACTCCCTGCAAGAAGATGTGTTCTTGGAAGAACGTGATCATGCCTTCTGAACTCGCGGAGACAGACGTGCTATATCAACGCGTCTGCGACCTCGAGAGTCGCATAGGCTCAGAAGAGGGAGGTTGCGCCCTTGTCAGGACTTGGCTGCGTCATCGCGTCTAGCCTCTCCAGGCCAGGGTCCATCCCATGTTTCAATGGGGTGGTGCTGATGATGCCACTCGCGTGTCTGCTGATGGCATGTCCGCGAGTGAGGTAGATAAGAGGGTGCGACTGGTCACGAAGTACACCCTCAAGGATGTGCTTCCGAACGAGCCAGTCGTTCCTCCTTTCGATGCTTCGAATCCTCCTCCTGAGGTATAGTTGGGCTACGCAGTAGCTTATTTTCGCGATTGTGTTTTCTGTTGCTTACCTGTTATGTTTGCTGATCTTCACTGTCTGTATGCAGGATTGGGCGGTGTCGCCTTGTATGCCTCCTCTCCCCGAGGGGATTATTCCTCGTGAAGCTTTGGAAGAGGACGAGTCTGAGTCGACTGTCCCTTTTGATGTGGAAGAGGAAGCCCTCGAGTCCGAGAGCCCGGATACTCGCAAGCGTTCGCGTAGCGAGGACTCCGACGCGTCGACTCGTTCGACGCCAGGAGGCGCGGCTGTTGCCGCGGAGTCGCCAATTCCAGCCGTTCCTGTGAGGGCTGTGGCACGGTCTTCTCGCAAGAAGATGCGATTGCCCAAGGAGTCTTCGTCAGAATCGGCGGCTGCCACGTTTGATCTTGACAACTTTAACTGGTAAGTTTGCTGGGTCATTCATTCTTTTCTGTTTTCTTCTTGTTGGTTTTGCCCTGGAGTTTGCCCTTTTCTCAATGTGGACTTAGTCTTGTAGTCAAGAGGCGTCGTCATCTTCTGGCGACGTCGAGTTTTTGAAAGAGTCGGGAGTCGCGACTTCAAGGGCCAAGGTAGAGGTCGAGCGCGCTCCTTCTCCTCCGGCAGCGGCCCACTTCGGGCACAATTCTTCGAGCTCTCCTCACGTAGGGGAGCATGGAGTGGTTGCTCGGATGACGGTTCGGCAAACTTCTTCGGAGTCACTAGAGGACCATGTAAGTATATCTTTCCTTCTTTTTTTCATGTGGTAGTCAACGCCTTCTGCTGCCCTCTTCTGACTCCTTGTTTTGTGTGACAGCTCCTTGTAAAGGAAGCCGCGCAGGTGGCGGAGCAGGTGATGGCGATGGGTCGCCAGCATGCAATGCTGGAGACGCGTCACCGTGTGGTCGAAAGTGAGTGCTCTTACACTTATTCTTTTGTCTTCTCTCTGTTTTGGTATAATCGACTGATATCCAATTATTGATTGCCATGTAGCTGAGCATAATGCTTTACTACACAACGTCGCCACGTTGGAGAAGACATTAGCCGCAGCTGTGAAAGGGCGCGACGAGGCAATCGCGGCTCGTGATGATGCCCAGAAGCACGAAGAGGATCTGCGCGCCTCCTTTGCAGCCAGGGAGAAGTTGTTCGAAGAGCAACTGTTCTCAGTCTCCAAGGCCCTCTCAGGTACCTTTTACTGGTAGATATTTTATTGATGTTCTTCTCTGCATCTAGATTTTTTGCCGGTGGCACTAGAATTTTGATCCATGTGTGTATTTTCGGTGTAGATGTTGGCAACTTGAGTTTTGATCCACAAGCCCTTTGTCACGATGACGCTCTGGCAGGCGCGGTGTCTGCGGTCGAGGATCGTAGCGCCGCTATCCAAAATACGTTGTCCAAGGCCAAGGTTACCCTGAGTTGCCTCCGGGAGGAGTTGATGCCGAAGGCGGAGCTGGTCGACAATGTGGAAGAGCTGGTGGAGTCGCTCGCTGGGGGTGTGCCTGCCACGTACAAGCACTCCCTCCACGCAGCTGGCGTGACTATGTCACTTGCCATGGTGCAAGCCCACGGAGTCGAAATAGATCCTTCTGCGGTGTCGAAGACGATGCCTATTGGTGCGGATGGTCAGCAGGTAGTATTTGCTCCCTTTGCGACTGTCTGTGCCAAATATGGCCATTTCTTGATAAATACTGTTGCCAAGTATTCGGAGGAGCTCCAACGTGCGAAGAAGGCGGCGAAAGCTTCGGCCTCAGGGGCCGGCAGAAAGTCAGTGGCATCTGATGCTGCCACGGACTTGATGAAGCCCCTGAGGCCATCGAAGTCGAAGAAGCCAACTGCTTCGTAGTTAGCTTGTTGTAATTATTGATCAGTTGCCTTTTTGGCCTAAGGACGTGCCTGCTGGCGAGTGTGTTTGTAAACACTTATGCTTATGTTGAATGCGTATGTTCTCCTTGCCCTTGTGTTAATTTGGTCGCCTTATTTGCTTTTGTCTTGACTTGTGTTAGGGCACATCGAGTGGTCTTGTGGGGGAAACCAGGATTCGCCATCTCTTGATGAGTCAGTGGCACCACCGCGCTCCAGGGTAGAGGAGCTATCCTTGCTGTCGCGACTTTGCGATCGCGTGAAGCAGCTAGAGCATGAGTTGCCCCTGATCCGTGGTAATGCAGACGTGTGGAAGTCGAAGGCAGAAAAATCCGCCATCCGCGAGCAATATCTGCTTGGCGAGGTGACGCGGCTGGGTGACCAGTTTAAGTGTTAGTTTGCTTGTCCTCATCTTTTCCTTTGTAGTTAGTCGCAATGGTACGTTGTACTCATGCTCTTGGTGCTGCTTCATGTATTTGTTAGCGCACGTCGTCCGCAGGAGAAGGATAGGATTGTCATCCGCCTTCATGATCTCACCCAGGAGCAACTTCAAGAGAGTGGATACTTCTGGGTAGATCATGATCGTGCGACTGCATTGGCGACCCTGCAGGATCGCGTGTCGCGAGTGCTGCTCTTCTTGAAGAAGTCGCAGTCATGTTTGAAGAACATCTATTGGGCGATGTTCCCGTTGGATGACACTCCATCAAGCCTGCTGGCTCTCCTGGCCAAATTTCAAGATATGTCCACGGTTCGCGAGTGCGTGAGGCAGCAGTTGGTGGCTGGTGCCAAGGCTGCCCTCTCGATGGTGCGATTGCACATGCCTGACGTGGATGTCGCTGCCATTGCTTCCGGGCCGCCAGCGCCGCCAGCCGGATCTGCTTGGAATATGGTGCCACATTATTAGGCAGTGGATCGTCCAGCAGAGGAGATTGTCAACTTCTTCGAGGAACAAACCAATGTTCTTCTGTTACAGCAGTAGCTAGATTTGTATCCTGCACATAAGTGTACTTGTGTTGTAAAGTTCATATATATTTGTAGATAATTTATTGTTGAATGTGTACAAATAGCTTTGTCAGCGTCAGGTGCGTTGCACTATGTGATTCCTTTTCGTTAGCCTGGCCATCCCTTTGTCAACCTTCCAGGCGCGTTGCGGCTGGGTTGAGTTTGTGTTAAGGGGTTTGATTGATGTGCCAGCTACTTAGGATATCGCGTTTATTGGTTCGAAGAACAGATGTAGGTAGGGTGGCGTAGCCCCCGAGTATAAAATTGACGAAAGTGAAAGAAGAAAAACACAGAGTTTTGGGGCACTTAGCTTTTATTTATTTGAAGAGAAGTACGAGGTACAATGTGTGGCTAAGTAGCCTTGGCTAAGTAGCCTTATTTGCGATGTAAAAAGTAAAACAACTAGGGGTAGAAGTGTCGCAGTTGTGCGACGTTCCAAGGGTTGGAGTATGCGACTCCTGTCTCTAAATCTTGAAGGCGATAGGCGCCACCTGGGGTTACTTCTGTAATCACGTACGGTCCTTCCCAGGGGGACTCGAGCTTGAGATGCCCCTGCTGCTTCAGTCGCAGGACCAGGTCACCTTCGACGAAGAATCTGGGGCGAAGCCTTCTGCTGTGGTAGTTGCGCAAGTTCTGCTGGTAGATCGTGGATCTTTCTGCGGTGATTTCTCTTGCCTCGTCGAGGAGGTCGACGGAGTTTTCGAGTGCAAGATATGACTCTTGTTCGCTGTAAGAGACTATGCGCGACGCCTTGTATCGTACTTCGGCGAGTAGTACTGCTTCTGCTCCGTGCACTATAAAGAATGGCGTGTAGCCCGTGGCGCTGTTTGGAGTTGTTCGTAGGCTCCAGAGTATGGATTGGAGCTCATCTGGCCAGCAACCCATGGCTTGCTCGAGTGGTCGAAGGAGTCGCTTCTTGATGCCGTTGCAGACGACCCATTTGCTTTTTCCACCTGACCGTTAGTCTATGGATGCGCGACTGAGGCATAACTGATGTTGATCCCTAGGTTTCCGCAGAATTCTTGGAACTCCTTGGATGTGAAGTTCGTCCCGTTGTCAGTAATGATGTTGTGCGGCACGCCGAAGCGGTAGACAATGGATTCGAAGAACTTGACCGCGCTGTGCCCTGATTTCTTGGTCACTGGCATGGCCTCAATCCACTTGGTGAACTTGTCGACTACGACCAAGAGGTAGACGTAACTTCCTTGCGAGGACCTTGGGAGCTTGCCCACCATGTCAAGCCCCCATTGTGCGAAAGGCCAGGCCAATGGAATGGGCCGTAGTTCTACGCCTGGTGCGTGTGGCTTGTCCGCGAATCGCTGACAAGCGTTGCACTTTTGGACTATGTCCTTGGCGTCGTGCATGGCCGTGGGCCAGTAAAATCCAGCTCGTAGAGCTTTGGCAACGAGGGCGCGACTGCCGGCGTGGTGCCCGCGGGTCCCTTCATGGATGTCGAGGAGAACTGCTCTTCCATCGGCTAGGGAGACGCATCGTTGTAACACGCATGTGATGTTGCGTTTATACAGTTCACCATTGATAACGGCGAATGCCTTGGAGCGTCGCGCGATGTGCCGTGCGTCTGTCGGGTCGTCCGGTAGGCGCTTGCTGAGGAGGTACGTAATGTACGGCTGCGTCCAGGATTGTTCGATCATCATGACGCTCATTGGTCCCTCGAGTCCTGTGTCTAGCTCCAAGTCATCGAGTGCCATTGCCTCATTGGGTGGCGTAGCCCTCGAGTCCGTTGCTGCGCTTGTTTTCTTCTCTGCGGCCTTTGGCTTGATGGAGCATTCGCATATGCACTCGAGAAATACCCCAGGTGGTATGGGGGTGCAGGTGGAGCCTATGTTGGCGAGTATGTCCGCCTCCTCATTGCTTTCGCGACCTATGTGTCGCAACTCGCAACCATCGAAGTCTCCTTCGAGTGTGTCGTAGAGGTCGCGGTATGCAATCATGTTGTCGTTCAGTGCGTCGCACTCGTGCATTGTTTGGTTGACGACCAGCTTGGAGTCGCCATATATGATGAGCCTCTTTGCGCCGTAGGATTTTTCCATCCTCATCCCGTGCAATAGGGCCTCGTATTCAGCCTCGTTGTTTGAGGCTGTGAACTGCACTCGCAGGATGTATTTCAGCTTGTCCCCTTGAGGTGATGTCAGTATGATACCTGCTCCTGCTCCATCTTTCCGCTTGGACCCATCGAAGTGCATTGTCCAGAGGTAGGACATATCTGGCTTGTCCGGGAGTTGGTTTTCCATCCAATGCACGAGGAAGTCAGGTAGAACTTGTGACTTGATTGCGTCACGCTTTTCGTATGTGATGTCTCGTGGAGACAGTTCGATTCCCCAAAGCGCGACTCGCCCCGTGGCGTCGGGGTTATTGAGGATATGTCCCAATGGGGCATCGTTGACTACCACGATTGGGTGTTCCTGGAAGTAATGGCGCAGTCGCCGGGCGGTCATGAAGACGACGTACGCCAGCTTCTGGTAGTGCGGGTACCGCTATTTTGTTGGCGTGAGGACCTCGCTGAGGTAGTATACCGGGCGTTGTATGCCGTGGACCTTGTTTTCCTCGGCCCGCTCGATGACGAGCACTGTGCTAACCACTTGGTTGGTAGCGGAAATGTACAGCAGTAGTGGTTCCCTTTCTCGTGGAGTCACCAATACTGGCGAGGTAGATAGCAGGCGCTTGAGATCTTCGAATGCTTCTTGCGCTTTGTTGGTCCACTCGAATTTGTCAGCTTTGTGGAGGAGCTGATAGAAGGGCAGTGCCTTTTCTCCCATTCGACTGATAAATCGACTGAGGGCCGCGATTCGTCCGGCTAGTTGTTGGACGCCTCTTATGTTCTTTGGCTTCTCCATGGCCAGTATGGCCTTTATCTTTTTCGGGTTTGCCTCAATCCCTCTCGCGGAGATGAGATACCCGAGCAGCTGCCCAGATGGTACGTTGAAGGTGCATTTGTCCGGATTGAGCTTTATCCGGTAACGATCGAGATTGGCGAAGGTTTTGCGCAAGTCATCGATTAGAGAGGCTTCTTCCTTGGTTTTGATTACTATGTCGTCGACATAGACTTGGATGTTGCGACCCAGTTGCTCCTTGAGGCAAGCCTGCATGCACCGCTGGTATGTGGCTCCCGCGTTTTTTAGATCGAAGGGCATTGTGTTGTAGCAGAACACATCGAAGGGCGTTGTAAACGCGGTCTTCTCCTGGTCTTCCTCCTTCATTCGAATTTGGTTATAGCCTGAGTAGGCATCGAGGAAGCAGAGGCGCTCGCATCCAACGGTGGAGTCGATGATTTGATCGATCCGTGGTAGCAGGAAGTGATCTTTTGGGCAGTGCTTTTTTAAAGAAGTGAAGTCCACGCACATCCGTAGGATATCCGTGTCCTTTTTTGGTACCAGCACCGCATTGGCGAGCCAAGTGCTTTCCTTGATCTCGCATATGAATTTGGCCTCGAGGAGTCTGTTGATCTCCATTCCGATTGCTTCGTGGCTCGAGACGATCGCGATTGTTTACTTGACTGGCCTTGCGTCGGGGTTGATGTTGAGTGCGTGCTTGGCTAATTCCCTGGGAACTCCTGGCATGTCCGCAGGACACCAGGCGAAAATTTCCCAGTGCTCAAAGAGGAATTCGACGAGCGCGAGTTCCTATGCGGGACTCAAGTTGTTGGCGATGAGGGCCATTTTAGCTAGATCTAATGGATGGACTTGCACCTTCTTTGTGTGCACAGATGAGTCGAAGGAGAGGTCAGGTGAGCTTGGCCTACTCAGGGGAGGCAGACTGTTGTCTGTCGTTTCCTTCAATCACGCGAGCTCCTCCTGCATGCCAAAGGACTGGGAGATTCCGTTGAATTCCCTGTCGCAACTGTCAGATCGCTCGAAGATCCCGTTGATCATGATGACGTCGTTGGGACCTGTCATTTTCATCTACAGGTAGGCATAGTGGGGTACTGCCATGAACCTAGCGAACGCGACGCGTCCGAGGATGCAGTGGTATTGTGAGGGCCAGTTGACGACCTCAAAGTCGATGTGCTCGCACCGGAAGTTCCTTGGCATGCCGAATATGACGTCGAGGTTGATTTTGCCCAGGGGGTATACGCCTTTCCCTGGGACGATGTCGTGGAACATTGTGTCTGATGCCTCCAAGCAGGTTAGAGGGATCCTCATTGCTCGCAAGGTACTCGCGAATATGAGGTTAATGCCGCTTCCGCCATCCATGAAGACGCGACTCATGTCGAAGCCTCCAATTTGGAGCCTCAAGTACGAGGGGGCAATGACCTGGGTGAGGTACTTGAGGCGGGTGGTCGCGTTTGTCGAAGGTAATGCACGACTCACTGCCACTGAGGTACTCAGTGGTGGATGGTGGCGAGTGCATGGCCAAGTTGACTTGGCGAGTGAGGGCCTTCTGCACCCTATTGGAGGGGCGCCCCTTTTGGATCATCATGGTACCCATGACCCGTGGGTACGGTTCGCCTCCGTGGAGCTGGTTCGGTCCAGCTCTGTTCAGGGGTGGCCCAGGTGGTGGTGGTGGTGCGCCATGTGCCACGGCGCCTGGAGCGGCTCCGTAGCCTCTTTCGTTTGTATTGCGGTTCATCCGAACCAATCCCTCGTGTAGCTTGAGGAACTCGCGGCAGTCCTTGAGGAGGTGGTTGGACTTTCTCTTGCCATCATGCTTGTCGATGTAGAAGTGTACCGTGCATGGCCCGGACAGTTTGTCCTCGATGGAGGTTGCGGGTGCTTCATCGCGAGTGCGGCGTTGCCACACTTGCGTGGTTTTCCTGGAGTCACGGTATTCGCTGCTGCGGTATCCGTTGTTGCGATTATCTTTGCGTCTATTGGCGTAGCCAGCTGCGACCATGTTGACGTCATCGCGATCGTCGTAGACGCGCATGCGACGCTTACTCCGGTGGTCGCGTCTTTGTTCGAGTTCTGCCTCCTCGTCAGAGTGAACGCGATTCTTCACCGAATCTTCTCCATCGGCCCACCGATTCGCGATTTCCATTAGGTGGTCGATGGTCTGGGGATTTGAGCGGCCTAGCTCCTCCCTGAGTCCCATGCGGCGGACACCACTGTTGAATGCGTCAATCGCGCGGTCTTCCGAGATGTTCTCCGCGGAGTTCTTGATGATGGACCACCTTTGGATGTAAGAGCGCAGCGATTCGCCAGATCTTTGCTGGCAGCATCTCAGTTCTTCGATTGAGGCGGGGCGTTTGTACGTGCCCTTAAAGTTGCACACCAAGCTGTAGACTAGCTCATCCCAACTGCGAATGGATCCGCGTGGGAGGTTATTGAGCCATGCCCGGGCGGCGCCCTGCAGCTGTAGCTGCAAGCATTGCATCACAGTACTTCGACTGCCTCCATGTAGCCTGACGGAGGAGATGTGGTCCTCCAGCCAGATCTTGGGGTCTTGCAGACCGTCAAATTTCGGGTTCTCTGATGGGAGTTTAAACCCTTTAGGCATTCGTTTTTGCCTGATGGATCTGCTGAAGCATCTGGCGCCACAGAGCTCCCCATCTTCTTCTTCCGAGTCAGTCAACCGAGCACGCCGTGCCCTTGACTTGTCGATCTTGCGCTGCGTGAGTTCGCCGCCTGCATCGTAGTCGCGATCGTGTCGCCGTGAGCGGCGGCGTCGAGACAGGTCGTGACTGTCATCGCTGGACGAGGGCGAGTAGTAGCGCTTTGCTAGTGCTTTGCCCTTTTTTAGGTCTGGTAACGGTTCCTTGTCGAGGGCGGCCTCGATTAGCCCTAGGCCCGCGATCATAGATCGGTGCATGGCCGTACGGGGGTCTCCAGCTGGTGGCTGGTTATTGAGAAGGTACATGGTGGCAGCTGTCACCGCGGCCTGCGGTGTCCTGGGAACCACGTTGCCTCTCGTGTCGACTGTCATAGAGCCGAAGTAGAGGACTTTAGTGGTATCTATGCGCTCTTGTTCGGTGAGGTGAGCCATCCGCGATTGCCTCTTCTTGGCGAGGTACTCGTTGCCTCTTGAGGAGGATCCTCCGTAGGAGGAGAGCCCAGCGCAACGAAGGCTCGACTCGTCCGCCGCCTTTTTACGCGCCTCAAGTTGCACGATTTCTTGTTTTTGGCGCTTAAATTCCTCTTTTAGGAGCCAGTGGTAGCCCATCAGCAGCTCCTGCGGGGACCCGAAGGGTAGAGGTGCACCTCGTAGGGATTCGCGGCAGCGATCCCACTCTTGCTCGTTGAGCCTGATCACGACGCGTTCGCCGGTTTGCTTGTTGATCATGCTAGGAGGTTCGACTGCTCCTCCGTTGCCACCGTTACCGCCATTGCCGCTGTTGCCACCGTTGCCGGCATTGGGTGGGTCAATGCCGTTGCCGGTGTTACCACCGTTGCCGCGATTGGGTGGATCGGTGTCGTTGCCGGTGTTGCCACCATTACCGCGGTTGGCAGAGGTGTCGCCCAGGTTGATGACGGCGCACATGAAGTGATTAGGGAAGCTGTTGCTTCCACAACTTTCAGATCCAGAACCGTAGGTTCCATCTTCAGTGGCCAGATCGCTTAGATCGGAGTCGCGGCTGCTGTCGCTGACCGTGTTCCCAACTGTCACCGGAGCATTGAGCTTGCTGAGGGTGCCGATCGATGGAGGGAACCATGATGCCGGGGCAATCGCCGGTGCTGTCGGCTGATCAGGCATGCGAAGCGTGCCCATCTGTCCAACTTGGAAGCGGAAACTCCCAATCGCCAAGCTGACTCCGTCGCCCACGGATTCAAAGGCCGGGCGAGTGGCCGGCGTGTGGACGGTGAAGTCGAAGGCGCCGAAGAGCTAGCGAATCTCCACTGTTGCGGAGTTGTAGATCGCAGTTGATGGGGCCGAAGAAGCCGCAACATCAGCACTCCTAGTTCCCACAGACGGCTCCAATTAACGAGGGTTTAACTCATCAATGCCCATTGTTATGGACTTGGGTTTTGGAGAAGGAGGGAGTGCTGGAGACATCTATCGGCTAGCAAACAAGCACACAGGGGACAAAGGATTTACCCAGGTTCAGGCCTCGTAGAGGTCCCTACTCCTGCTTGTCTGCTCGTGGAATTATTGAGGGAGTCGAAAGTTACAACGGTGCGCAGATGCAATCTGGCGAGGGTTTGTGGAAGCTAGGGTTGTGTGTGTCCTCCTCGCCGCCCCCTCCTAGCCCTTATATAGATAGGCTAGGTCTTGGGTAGCAGGTCGAGTCGGTTACAAGTTAGGGTTCTCCCCTTCAAACTTTCTATCTTTAGCTTTTTCTTGATCTTCAAGCAATCGAGAGTCCGCAGGTTACTCGAGTCCTTCTATCTGGGCCTTGGCGACACCGTGGGCCTATGCGTATTTGGACCGTATATACCAAGCTCGAGTACCTGTAGGGTATAACCATGTCAGTAACCACAGTGAGAAATCTATGAAGCATCCTCTATAAAAAAGCCTATGCAAATAGGAAAGAAAAAAGGAGAGAAAAAAAAGAAGAAAAAAAGAAAAAAGAGAAGCCTATGCAAATAGGAAATAAAAGGATGCTGAGATGCTCATTGTCTGCTTGCCTTGTCATTTTGATATGGAGATTCTTCCGTATCATCGGGCAAGGGGTACCCCGTTGGCGGTTCTCTATGATACACATGTACTTACAATGACAAGAACTTACTTGTGACTAAACTTGAGTAGCATGAGGAACGGTACCCATAAGTAAGGGGCATGAGATTTTCAGCTTATAACTTGTCAAGCATATCCTCATGTTTGTTCACTTCAACCTTAACCACCTAAAGATGCTTATGATAGGGGCAATGAGAGTTGAAAGCTAATAAGTACCATAATTTTTGGAAGCTCTTTATGAGACTTGAATCCCTGCTTCCTTCTATGAAGGGCCTTTCTTTTACTTTTTATGTTGAGTCTCCATCTTCTATCTTTATGCACCTATTGATAGAGCATAGTGGCCATTCTTAGTTTAATGTGCATTGTCCCAAGACTTGTTTATTGATTCATAGCTTTGATATTGCTTGTTCTTAAACTACTTGTATCTAGTCACCCTTATGAACTTTGAAGGTGTCCTATGCATTAATGTTTTGCTACACTATGAGGGACAAGCTGAATACCATTCTCATTATGTTTTCTATATGTGAAACAAACAAACGTCTTTCAAAGCATTGTTATTCCTGAATCTTTTGCTGGTACCTTTCATTTTATAACATAGTTGCTATGTCTTATTGTAAGAACTATATCTTTCATGCTATGTTAAAGTACTATGATCCCAGCTATCAATGTTTTACAAATACTTTGATCAAGATTATGATGGTGCATGTCACCTCAAAAAATTATTCTTTTTTCTCACTTACCTACTCGAGGACGAGCAGGAGTTAAGCTTGGGGATGTTGATACGTTGGAAACGTATCTATAATTTTTGATGTTCCATACTTGTTTTATATCTACTTTCTTATGTTTTGTCCACACTTTGGAGTATTTTTACACATTTTCTGGAACTAACCTATTAACAAGATGCCACAGTGCTAGTTGCTTGTTTTCTGCTGTTTTTGGTTTCAGAAAAGCTAGTAAGGAAATATTCTCGGAATTGGACCGGACAAAAGCCCAAGTCAATATTTCACCAGAAGGAATATGAAGTCTGGAGGGGAGACGAAGAGGGGAACCAGGGCGGCCACACCTGGTGGTGGCACGGCCAGCCCTAGCCGCGCCATTAGGGGGTGTGGCCCCCTGGTACTCCATCGACCTTGCCCCTTCGCCTATATATTGCCTTCGGGATGAAAACCCTAAGTACCCGATCAAAATTCCATGAAAGAGTATGTAGCCGCCACCATCTCCATCCATAGATCGGGAGGGATCTGAAGCTCTTCCCGGCACCCTGCCAAAGGGGAGATATCACCCTGGAGGCCTTATTCATCACCATGTCTACTTCCGGTGTGATGCGTGAGTAGTTCATCCCTGGACTACGGGTCCATGTAGTAGCTAGATGGTTGGTTCTTCTCCTTTGTGCTACCCTGTTTAGATCTTGTGAGCTCCATTCATGATCAAGATCATCTATTTGTAATCTTACATGTTGTGTTTGCGGGGATCCGATGGATATTGAGATGCTATTTCAGATTGATTATTGATTCTATCATGTCTATGTTATTTGTGATCTTGCATGATTTCTGTTGTTAGTAGCTATCTTGGCCCAGTAGATGCTAGCAACTCCAAAAGGGAGTATTTTATGCTCGATAGTGGGTTCATGCCTCTAGGAATCTGGGGAAGTGACAGAAATCTCTAAGGTACTAGACATGTTGTTGCTACTAGGGAGAAAACAGCAATCCTTTGTTCGTAGAACAATCGTATTGTTTACTTTACACACTTTGCTTAATGCAATTATCTGTTGCTTGCAACATAATACTGGAGGGGGTTCGGAAGGTGGATTATTAGTCATAGATGCAGTTAGATTACGGTCTATGTATAATGTTGTAATGCCCAATCAAATCTCATAGGAGTCAAGATGATTAGTATATGCATGTATGCTTTCCCGGTGTCTGTCAATTGCCCCGCTGTAATTTGTTCACCCAACATGTCAACTATCTTAAGGAGAATCACCTCTAGTGAACTATGGACCCCGGTCCATTCTTTTACGATCAATCTACAATCTTCTATTTACTGTTTATTGTTTACTTTCTGCAAGCAACTACTATCTTCCACACAATATGTTTAATCCTTTGTTTTCAGCAAAACCGGTGAGATTGACAACCTCACTGTAAGTTGGGGGCAAAGTTCTGTGGTTGTGTTGTGCAGGATTCCAAGTTAGAAACAACACCTTGGAGGTGTTTCCTTGCTCCTACTGGTTCGATAACCTTGGTTTCATAACTAAGGGAAAACTTGTTGCTGTGCTCATCATACCTTCCTCTTGGGGTTCCCCAACGAGCTTGACGTGTTGAGCCAATAAACAGCGTCCACATACTCATATGTGTTCTACCCGCACAAAGCATCTACACATAGATCCAGCTCTGGTACCACTATTGGGTTCACAACATAGAAAACAATTTTTCCTAGGATATGAACAATTAAGCACCAAGATATATCTATCTAGATATAAGAAATGGGTGGATATACATTTATATAGAACTTGCCCTCGAAGACTGAAAAGCATTACAGGATTTATTCTCATGGATGATGTAGGTATACTCTTGCCAACCGTGATGAAGTCCATCCCGAAATCAGCAATGCATCTAATATCACACACACATCCAGCACTCCAAAAACCTCCGAGTCCTTGCTCTAGCAAAGCAGCAGAAGCAGTAGATCCTTTCTAGAGAAACACCGAGAACATGTACTTCGCTAATCCGAAGCCATGGGGAATTGCTAGAGGGGGAGAGAACCTTCATGAGAAGGTGGTGAAAATGGAGAGTAGGAGGAGACCTCCTTTTATAGGGGAGGGGGCATCCCCAAGGGGCATGGCCACCGGCCATGGGGTGTAACCCCACCTATCCATCATTCATGTGGGTGGACTCTCCACTCACATGAATTCCTCTTCCCCTCACATGCATTAATTACCCACTAATTTAAATTCATTTTTCTCTTTAAATAGAACACTTTTATTTATATTAGTCAGAATTTTGTTAATTACTTTAATTATCAAACATCTGCATAAAACCCTTGCATTACTTTGATGTTATATCTGGAACCATTTTCAGCAATTTGACCCCAAACAATTCCGGTGCTTATCGAAATAATCCCCGCGCTATCAAAATATTTCTCTAGTATTATATCTACTCCATTTGGTGTCAGTATACCTTAAGTGTGTCACCCTACGGTTCACTATTGATGCAGACATGATCAAGACCCCTCTCTGATCAATAATTAGTATCGGGACCTGGAGAGACGTACTGACTCCCACATATTCAATGATGACTTTTTGTGATCGTGAGAACGATTAACGTCATAACTAAATCCCTTTGTCTCGTGATATATTACATGTCCGAGATTTATTCATCGATATCCCTGTACCTAGTTTGATCTTGTTACCGACAAGTACTCTTTCTCGTTCCCATGATATAACATTCTTTGTGATCTTATCACTTGCTTGCAAGCTATATCAATGTGATATCACCGAGAGGCCCTGAGTATTTCTCTCTGTCACCGGCATGGAAAAATCCCACTCTTGATCCATGAACCTCAGTATAACACTTTTAGAGTACCCAAATCCACCTTTATAGTCACCCAGTTATGGTGTGATGTTTGATGTTATCAAAGTACTCTTCCGGTGTTAGCAATTAACATGATCTCATGGTCTAAGAATTAGGGTTATTTCGTATGATATATTATAGTAATGTAAAAATAATGACTTTGATCGTATTACTATACTTTGGGTGAATATTCATCACATCATTCCACCAATGTTGTGACCTCGTTATTAACAACATCCAATGTCCATGATTAGGAAACATTGATCATCTTGTTAATCAACGAGCTACTTTATATGATATGATTAACTAGGAACTCTCTATTTGTTTATTAAACACACATGTATTAAAATTTCCAATTAACACAATTATATCATGAAAAATAAACATCTATCATATACTTGGAATAATATAATAATCACTTTATTATTGCCTCTCGGGCATATTCCCTTCATTGAGGTATGGTTGAATAAGATTTATAGCATGCAATCAAATGAATAATTATTTATGTACCTCGAGATATTGATATAGGGCATGAGAAGGTACATGGTTGACCAATACAAACAAAGAAGAGTGAATTCAAGTTTGCCAATACATGAAGCATAAAGAATGTACCACATAGATCGTGTGGTATGGTAAGAGTTGTCAATTATGCTTCATGAACTAACGCATTATATATGTGACTTTGCGTTTTATATATGGGCTAGGTATCTTTCCATGGTCATGCATCAAAAGTGAAGATTTCACATAGCCTACGAGAGGATGACATCAAGTGGTGATCCTTATCAAGTTTGAGAAGGGCAAGTTCAAGATAAGCATCTCGAGAAGATCATATGCTTAAAGCTTGTCATCCATTTGGTGATAATGGACATGCGAAGATAGTTCTTAATGAAGCTATCCCATAGTGGTGTATGGGGAGCAAATTATGAGTCTTCACGAATCAACATCGATCACACGTAAAGCATTCTGACTTTAATGGACCTTGAAGCATTGTCATCAAGATCAAGCGGTATGCGCAAGGCAAATGTATGGCTTGCTAGGTTTTCCTTTTATCGGTCTCAAGGTGGTTGTTGGGTGACTGGGTTATAGGATAGATAGACAATATCAAGAGGGGCTTTCGGTTGGGTAACTTGATCACATCATCTTAGGGATCTCAATCATTTGCATACTTTGCATCTCCCTATTTGGGTACTTCTTGGTGTTCCTATATGTGAGGTTCTTGAGCTTGTTGCTAGCTCTTCAACAAGACCAAGTTTATCAAAAATGGAATTCGTATGCATCTTCTATTGCATTTTCGAGTTTAGAAGTTTTACCAGTTCTTCAGTTAGGAAGGTTTCATACCTCTCTTTATTTGGTATTTTACCTCTTGCTATTTCTTAATATTTCCGAAAAGGGGCTTCTTTTCCAAGGAAGCTGTTAGATAGCTCTTGTTCTCAGCTTTCCAAAAAGCACAAATTTACTAAAACCGGAGTTCGGATGTAAAAGTTATCATCATTTTTGTAATCCTTTTTCGTCTGTCAAATTCCTGGTAGGAGGTCGGCCCACCGGTCTGGCCACTGAAATGTTCGGTCATCACTGATCTAATCCGGCGCCCACCTGTATTGCCCACATTATAGTGGTTTGGCGGGTTACCGAACGTTCTAGCGGTCGTCGTTTTGTCCGGCCTGGGATCCGGCCCGCTAGATCTAAAGCTATTTCGTCTGGCCTAGGATCCGGTCCACTGGACTTGGGGCCGATCCATTCGTCATGCATTCTAGCGCCATCGTACTTAACGTTGATTTTTCCTAGACTACATGTTTTTAGTCCCAACAGGAATATTTGCTTTCTCCTATAAAAGGGGCTTCTTCCCAAAGGTATTTTAGGGTTCTTAAGCATGTTTTTGACCTACATTGTTGACCCCTTGAGCTTTGCTTCCTCTCCCTTCCCTCCTATGATTCTTGCATCTTTTTGAGGGTTTTGGAAGAGGATATCTAGATCTACAATCACCAGCAATAAATTCCTCTCTAAGTAAGGGGAACCCACTGGGTCTAGATCTTGGAGTCATTAGTTGTTTTCCACTATTGTTTTTCCTCTCTAATTCCTCCGTAGCACTTGTTGCTTTGGTGGGATTCGAGGGTGACGGATTTGAACACCATTAATGTTTGTGCTTTGCATTCTTGTACAAGTGTTTAGCTCTCCATTACGATGTGTTTGAGTGAGAGACCGTGAGCTTGTTACTCTTGGAGGGTGACCTCCTAGTTGGCTTGGCGGTTGGTGATGTGGTATCCTCTTTGTCGAAGATTGTGAAGAGACTCGGGTGAAGCGATCCAACCCGTTATAGATTGGATCCTGTGTTTACCGTGCTAGTCCCTTGGATCGATTAGCTAGCACACACAGTTTCGATGAATAAAAGAGTATTAATGCGTCATAATATTATAACGATTGATCCAAGAATATAAATATTACAAAGTTGCATAGCTAACAGCTAGCTCAAATAACATAGTTCAACAAATACACAATAGATAAAAGCTCCATCATGCCATAGACAACACGCTGAGTGGAGATTCGCAACCTAAACGAAAACCTTACTCGTCCTCGGAATATCCTGCAACATGAAAACTTATAACCACGAATGGTCAATACATTTGAATTGTATTGGCAAGATGTCATTGTTATGTGGACACAATTGGCAACCTAACATATACATGCACACTTTGGCTAGTGGAGTTCAGGATATTTGCATAAAAGCGATATGACTTTCCCCTACTTTTGAAAATACATTTATTTGTTTAAAACAATCCTTCTAAGGACATACCAGCATAAACCCATGTAGAAATAAGATAGTTTAGCTTGGTATGCTCCTAAACCCATGTTCACCCATCAAGTTTTATTAGAGAAATTGGAATGAATGAGACTTTTCAACTGCGTCAAGAGAAGTTACTCATAATTGTTCATTATCGGGGACACAACTAAGTACTTAGTTCTTAAACCATCTATAGAGGCTAGTACACTTTACCCACAAGACCCAATCAACCCCTATTGAGAGAAGACCGGGACAAGACCTTTGGGAAACAGAAACATGAGCCTAGCATCGGACTGTACCATCCTATACACACCTACATCTGCTAGTCATGGTAGGACATGATCCCATAACTTACCCAGTCAAGTTAGAGCCCATATGACATGTGGTTGTACATGGAAGTTACTAATCATGACTGTATATTATCTCTTTGAAACCTAGGTGAAAATCCCCACCATAAACCACACTCGATGACCCAATCAATAATTCCACCTAGGTGATTCATTGATTAAGTGATTTTAATTTAAGCAAAAACATAACCTTCTCATACACATATGTATCATGAAAACCACCCACGCATCTAATAGCATGGCTAAGCAATTCTACAATACGATGGCTATCAAGGAATCAACTGAGGGACCTATGAAAATTCTATTGGGTACTCACACCATAGCATAGTATATAAGTAAAACATTTCCAATACATGCAAAACTACTGAAAACTAAATGCAGAAGAAACAATAGGAGATTTATGATGGTGACACTTGCCTTTAGTCGATGTTCTCGTTCAAACACTCATCACAATCACAATAATTAAACTACAGGCAATCTATCACGGAAAAGGACAATTACAATCAATTATAAAACAGCAAAAACACAACAAAATAGTATTCATGCATGCTAGAAAAGAGAAACAAGTTCAAAAGCTTTTCATAAACATTTTCTATTGATCAAATAGTCTTTTAATAGGCATTAATGGAATCTGAATACTTTTAGCATGAAATAGTTTCAGAAAATTTTGGAAAACATGCTACTGGATAGACAATGTTCATATTTTTCATTTGCCACTAGTTTCACCTTAAAATGATTTATAGATAAAAAGTAATAGCCAAAATAATCAGATGAGTAATTTAATCATAGATAATTATTTTGTACTGTGACAAAATCAACTAATGGTACAATGGCATAGAATACAACTTTCTGAATCCATAGACATCAAATTTGCTAAATTTGGAGTTGTAGATATTTTCTATGAATTAAATACCATTAAATAGATTTAAATACTCTAGAAAATGTTCATTGAGCAAAGTGCCATTTTTATTGCATGATAATGTTGTACTTGCTTTTCTGGATCCAGGATTTTTTTTGGATCTATAATGTATTTTCTATGAATTAATTACTGTAAAAAGAGTTTTAACCCAATATAAATAATCATGACAAAATACTTACCGTAAAAGTCAGAACCAACTACATATTAATAATCTACACAAAATTGTGAATCATTGATATATTATATGCTATTTTTAGATCTAAAGACCATTTTATATGATTTACACAAGATTTAATCATTTTCTATGTTTTTTCGAAACATTTAATCATTTTTTGTCTTTTAAATCAATTTTCAGAGAAAATCTGAGACGTGGCGGTGACGTGGTGAGTTCGTATTGGTCGATACCTCTTCACCTAAGTGGATCAACGAGGATCGCTCGATCTAGATCGAATGACACGGGTTGGGTGGCTCAGCTTGTGCTCCAACTTATCGCCATCTTCTCCTCGACTCGACTCGGCTGGGCTGGATCAGATCTTGGTCGTCGAAGCTTTATACGATGGCTGGGAACAAATTCATCTAGGGCTCACCATCGATTGAAGCTAGTGATGGCAGCAGACGGCAGCGACGCTCGGATGGTGACGGGGAATGATGCTC
This sequence comes from Avena insularis, assembly GCA_023614405.1. Classification (NCBI taxonomy): domain Eukaryota; kingdom Viridiplantae; phylum Streptophyta; class Magnoliopsida; order Poales; family Poaceae; genus Avena; species Avena insularis. Next base: position 178,471,633 of record CM042692.1, on the reverse strand, counting down.
TGGTGTCTATCAACAATGGAGAATATGTGGACGATGACCGGCGCAGCGCGACCCTCACGAGGGTGTGATCTACCTTGCTCGGAGGTCCCTCTATAGGCGGTGAAGGGCGGCCGGAGTAGCTCGGGTGTCCGCGACTCCAGCGATGGTTCCTGGGGTCTCTGGTGCACTGAAGGAGGGAAAAGTAGGGTGAGGCGATGCGGTTCTTCAAGGAGAAGAGAACAAGTGGAAGAAGATGGGAGTGGGGTGATAGTACTATTGGAAACAAGGTCAACCTGGAGCTCCCAGGTTCGGCATTGGTGGCGGCGACAGAAATCTCCAACAAGATCTGAAAATATCAAATTCGATGTCTAAGGTTTCCAATATGGTGAAAAATCACACGGATATTGATGGTGGGGTATTTATAGGGAGTTTTGTGCGTCAGGACGAATGGAATCGAAGGGAAAATGGGAGATTTTCCTGAATTTGGTTTGGGTTCGAAGAACTTGTGCAGGGCTCGGTCTCTGCCTGGACGTAGGGGAAGAGATGGGTGGGACCCGGCTGTCAGCGGCACAGGGGGAGGACATGGGCTGGGTGGGAGCTTCCGGGTGGGCTAACACTGGCTGATGCATGTCGCGCAGTGCGGTAAGTAGAGAATGGAGAGGAGGGCCGGAAGGTAGGCTTGGCCCGCCGTCTCGGTTGTTTGGTTTGCCCGGCTGGTCCGGTAGAGATAGGTTAGTTTAGGTTTTCTTTTTCTGTTTCTTTTTTTCCATTTCTTATTTGTTTTGTATATTTTGATTTAGAACTCCAATTGAGCTCAAATCAATTTTAGAAATTTCGAAAAATTCAAAATAACTTTTTACGACTACTAGGGAGTATATTATTGTCCATTCAAAACATAAACATATTTTCTTTTGAAAACCTTAATAGATGCAAGAGGAGATTTTCAAATACGAATTTGGTAAAAGGGGTTTTGAAAGAGAAATTTTTGCATGATACTTTATGCAATACATAGATGCATGCCATATGTCAATCACCAAAACACAAATCATTTTATGCCTTTTTTCCAAATAGGGCTACTTAGGTATTACCAAAAGGATATAGGGTTTTATGCAATTGGCCTTATGTGGCCACTATGCAATTTTTCTAAATAGTTTCTTATGGTTTATTTTAACCACTCAATCAAGACACACAATGCCACAAATTCCCAAAACAACAAGTTCAGTTATATGACATAAAGGAACACAGTTTTAACATCTAATGAGAATGAAGATGTCATGTTCTCTTCTCTCTTTTCAAGCAAGTGGTGAAAAGCATCTAGAATAGTTTCACAAAGTAGAGACTTGAAGGGTCAAATAGGGAAATTATAATATTACTCCACCATGATTTGGGGAAGTCATTTTATTCCCTCTCTTTAATATTTCCAAGTATGGTTGGATTAATATTTTGAGATTTGGTTTAAGTAAAACACAATCAAGTTGGATAGTCATGTTTATCCAATCTCATACAAATTTATGAATTCAATATTGAAGGAAAATAAAATCAAAATGTTTATTTTCTTTGAGAAATTTCCACAAAGTCAAACAATTCAACCAACTTATTTTATTTATTTCACATTCCAAAATTAGGAGAATTTTGAGATGTGACAGACTACCACCCTTTAAAGGAATCTCATCCCGAGATTCGGGAAGGCTAGAAAGAAGGGAAGGTTAGGGATCCATTAGGGCGCTACCACCTTTAAAATAAAATTGACTAGTTTGAATCTTGAGGGTTCACTTGGCTCAGATTGATTCTCCTCTAGACATTTATTTCCTCAATGTCTCTTGCACATTCAAAACTTCATGATTAGAAGATTCTAGGTAAACACTTATTGAACCAGAAAAACTCTCATGGTGGTCAACTAGGGAATGTTTGCTTCACAATACCCATTCAACGAGCTTCAGGGTTCATCCTTGCCGCACATTCCTACGGTTAGCAACGAATGCTTCTGTAAAGGTGCAAAATCATACCATTCTAAGATCTAGGCTACACACCGAATCTCTACTAACATTGAAAAGGCACTCAAGACTCACAAAGCCAACAATACAAGAGAGAATAATAAGAGTATTAGGTATGGGGGCCAATCCACCCCGCACTCAAACTATTACTTTGCATTAGGATGGGCGAATCACGTTTTTCTATCACTCAGGTATCCTCACTTTCCTTGCCGATAATTTCCATGGGCACAAACCAAGGCTCAGTGTAGACTCCCATGTATTCAATCAACAAGGCTACTACACAAGGTAAATTATCGATACTTCAACACCTTCGGGTTGCATAATTTACTACATAACATCACTAGCAACACTTCATACTTTCATATTCGTTTGTTGCACTAGATGAACTATTATCATTCCTCGAGGCATCATCTTCCAAAACTCTCCACTAACTCATTCTCCACATATTCAACACAACATTCTAACTCCAAGGGTTTAAGATAGAAAAGAATAGATTCTAGGGGAAAGAAACTACTAAGGAAGAATCCTACCCATGCAAACAAGCTCATGCAACAACAATCATACAAACATTCAACCACAAGAGACTAACACACAAGCAAACATTTGCATAATTTTTTTCCAAAAGTTTAAATTAGTGGTATGCACTCACAAAATACTTTCAAACCGTTGGAACAATACTAAGGTAAAACATAGCAACATAGAAACAATAAACAAAATCTGTCCATAATAGAACAGCAGACTTCATGATTTTTTTGATAACTTATAAATTTTAGCCAATTTTTGTGCAGGTAGTAGAGTTAATTACGCTCCAGATCCTATTTTTCAGATTTTTCTGAGTTACCAGTCAAATATGTAAAACCGTGCAGCAAACAGCGATGTGCAAACAACTGCACCTCCACAAAGCATAACTTTTAACCAAAAGCAATTATTTAAACCTTGTAAAATACCAACAAAAATTCTGAAACATTTAAAGTTTCAAAATAACAGATTGAAAACAAGGCATCACACAATGCGGTTCAATACAAACAAATAGACAACTAATATTGTCATACCACATAAGTTAGTAAGATCAATATACTGACACGATAGCGATAATCTCCTAAAGAGATAAAATATGGTGGTCCTTATCTGCTCAAATTTGGTGATGTATTCATTTATGTCATGTTATTTGTTTTCTTTTACTTATATATCAACTCTCGTATAGAGATTTGATTTATAGAAATCTTCTAATAATATTTTATAGTTTTTGTAGTGTCCAGGGTAGATCATCTCTTCTACTAGTCAAAGGAATGGACATCTACAAGTTTTGAATCAAGAATAGATTCTGGAAAAGATAGGTAAGGATTACAAGAATTCTAATAAGTAGAAAATATAATATTTCTCCTAATTGAGGTCTCCTATTTCTAATCCATTTCTACGATCATGAACCTACAGTCAACGAAAAGCTCTAATACCATCTGAAGCGATCCAACCCGTTATAGATTGGATCTTGTGTTTACCGTACTAGTCCCTTGGATCGATTAGCAAGCACACACAGCTTCGATGAATAAAAGAGTATCAATGCGTCATAATATTATAACGATTGACCCAAGAATATAAATATTACAAAGTTGCATAACTCACAGCTAGCTCAAATAACATAGTTCAAAAAATAAACAATAGATAAAAGCTCCATCATGCCACATTCAACACGCTAAGTGAAGATTCGCAACCTAACTGAAAACCTTACTTGTCCTCAGAATATCCTGCAACATGAAAAGTTGCAGCCACGAGTGGTCAATACATTTGAATTGTATCGGCAAGATATCACTGTTATGTGGACACAATTGGCAACCTAACATATACATTCACACTTTGGCTATTGAGTTCAGGATATTTGTATAAAAGCGATATGACTTTTCCTTACATTCAAAAATACATTTCTTTCTTTAAAACAATCCTTCTAAGGACATACCAACATAAACCCATGTAGAAACAAGACAGTTTAGCTTAGTATGCTCCTAAACCCATGTTTACCCATCAAGTTTTATTATATAAATTGGAATGAATGAGACTTTTCAACTACGTCAAGAGAAGTTACTCATAATTGTCCATTACCGGGGACACGGCTAAGTAATTAGTTCTTAAACCATCTATAGAGACTAGTACACTTTACCGACAAGACCCAATCAACCCCTTTTGAGAGAAGACCAGGAAGAGACCTTTGAGAAACAGAAACATGAGCCTAGCCTCGGACCGTACCATCCTATATACACCTAGATCTGCTAGTCACGGTAGGACATGATCCCATAACTTACACATTCAAGTCAGAGCCCATATGACATGTGGTTGTACATGGAAGTTGTAGGGGGTCCGCGCATGAAAACAATAAAATTTTACCCTACGCCCTTGAACCCCTGATGTTGCTAGGACCTATCTATTAGTAATAAAGTAAGGGGAGGGGATTTTCGCAAACTTATCCTTGAAGACCGAAAAGCGTTGTCAATGCTTAGGAGAGCGTGGTTGATGTAGATGAGCCGAAGCCGACCTCAAGATCGAGATGAAGTCCTTGCGCTCCTTTGGCTCAACGACTTGAGTGCCTTAAGTGTGACACCTCATGGGGAGTTATACACGTCTGGTGCCTGACGATGACTCCCGCTTCCCCGATCCAGCAGCAGTTGCGGAAGTAGAGCTCCTGGATCTGAATCCCATAGCGCGACGGCGCTCCGCGGTGAAGATGTCTCTCGTTCGTGCAGTCCGAACTTGGGACCATGGTCACGAGAGAGAGAGACAAAAAAATCAATTAGAGCTCTTCCCAAAAGTGAGAAGACCTTTATTGAATATTGTGTGTATTTATCTGGCCAAATACCCCCACTATATATAGGGGGGAGGGGGTACACCCTCCCTCAAAGTCCTGGGGTGGGACTAAAGGAGAGGAGGGGGAGGGGCAGCTGCTGGCCGGCCCTAGTGGGCCCCACGCAGGGGAGCTAGGCCCAGCCGTCCACCCCCTTGTCCCTTCTCCCTCTCTCCTTTCCCTAATGGGCCCTCTCCCCTCCGGGAATTGGCCCATTAAGCCTTTTGACCTTTTAAATTGATTTTCTCTTTATTAAATAATTATGAATAAATGATTAAATCAATATTTAACATTAATTCACATATTATTCAACCTCTATGGTTATGGAACACTTCCACCTCCACGTCGGACATCCTCTGTACTTACCGAAACCCTTCCAGTTTTCTCTCTACAATTCTTCGGTGATTCTACCGATCCTATAAACACTCTCTAAGCATGATCAAGCCCTTAAGTGTGATACCCCACAGTTCGGGAACACTCTAGACATGGTCGGGACACCCCCGCACCAATGATCGACAGAGGGACCTGGATGGCCATGTGACCCCTGTGCGTTCCACGAAGATCTTTCGTCGTTTGAACCGGGACAATCGTGTCTTATTCCTTTTGTCTCTCGATACTTGCATTGCCCGAGATATGATCAATGACATCACCATGTCGTGTTCAATCCCGTTACCGAACAATGCTACTTGACTCATTCTGACAAGTGATATCCCTCTGATCAAATCACACGCTGCGCAGCTATTGGATATAACTTCTCCGAGTGGGCCCTTGAGTATCTTTCCGTCACATGGACGGACAAATCCCGCTCTTGACATATATTTCCTCTACGGTTTCCTCCGAGTACCTGAACACACCTTTATAACCACTGCATTACCAAGTGGCGCTTGATGCTATCTAAGCACTCTCTGGAGACAGTGATTGATATAGCCTCACGATCTAAGGAATAGTCTACGAGGATCCATTTCTAATCATCGTAACTTGAACTTTGTGACATGATATGGTCATGATGTTTAGGTTAGTATTAGTTCATCATCTCATTCTCAGAATGAGTTGACTCCATTTTCAACTGGCATAAATGCCATATGATCAGGAAACATGATCATCTATTGACCAATGAACCGGTGACTAGAGTTTCACTGGGAACCCCTGGTTGTTCGTATATCACACGTGTATTGATGTTTCCACTCAATACAGTTATAGCATGATATAAAACTTAATCATAAACTATATGAAATATGATAATAGTCATTATTACTATTTGTCTCTAGGGCACATTTCCAATAGTCTCCCACTTGCACTAGAGTACAAATAAACTAGCTGCATTTGTTCTTAATCATTGGCACCATATATCCGGTACCCTGAACATGCTTGCTTATGGAAGATGTTGAGTCTTGGGTCTGTACTTTACAGTCCCAAATCCTTTGCAACTTACTAATGTCACCTTGATTGACATTAATACTTTATCATCACATGATAACATCTGTGTGTATGCATCGTCGCTATGGCAGCAGAGAAGCCTGATTCCAGGAGCCTACAGTGACTTTAGATCAACCTCGAGGGCTTTCTCATGGGCATTGTGCCCTGGGACACATCATTCTACGTTAAAAGCGAACTATCCCCACCACAACATTATACAACACATTAGATGGTACCCTTATCTATTATTATAAATGTATTCATCGAAACACTAGTACACTCTGTGCATCTTTCGACGTTTTGTTCACCTCGCTTCCTACTTGACTCTAATCGGTATTTATGGGAGTTTCCAACATATTCCCTTATAACATAATGTTGGGTCCACAGCATAGAAAACAAAAAAATTCCTACGGTGTGAACTACACGCCAAGATCTATCTACTAGGTACAGAGCAACGGGTGGACATACATCCATGGAGAACTTACCCTCGAAGACAACGAGCTTTGTTAACGAGTAGGAACTCGTGGTTGATGTAGTCGTACACTTGCCGATCTCAAGATCGTGATGAAGTCCAGCATGTCCGCTCCAAAGACGTCCATCGATCTAGCTCCAGCACCACCAAGTCTAGCACCATAAGCAGCAGTACATCCGTGATTGCACACGTACCTACCCGACAACCTCCGTCCCTCGCTCCAGCAAAGCAGCGGAAGCAGCAACTCCTATCCAGATAAAGCCACCGGGAACATGTATCTCGCTAATCCGAGACCATGGGGAATAATACTAGAGGGGGAGAGAGATCCTTCACAAGGAGGTGTGTGTGAGAAGTGAGGAGGGGGTGGCCTTTTATAGGAGGAGGGGGATGCCCCTACTTCATGGCCGGCGCATGGAGGAGGTGACTCTTCACCTCCTCCATTCATGTGGTGGTAACTCCCTCCACATAAATTTGCCCCTTCACATTCTCTTTTAAAGTCTCCACTTTAAATGCATTAAATTTCTCCAAATTTAATGCTCTCTCATTTAATAAAACTCTTTTATTATTTTTATTCAGAATTTTGTTAATTACTTTAATTAACAAATATTCACATAAAACCCCCTGCAACATTTCAATATTACATGCGAACCAATTTCAGCAATTTCACCAGCAGTTTGGTGTGTATTGAAATAATTCAGCTTTCTTAAATCTTTATCTGAAACATATTTGCTCCAAATGGTGTCAGTATCCCTTAAGTGTGTCACCCCTACGGTTTTGAATAATGCAGACATGATCGAGACCCTCTCCGATCAATAATCAGCGGGACACTGAGATCCATCTTGACTCCTACACATTCAACGATGACTTCTGTGATCGTGAGAACCTTTAACGCTAGTAACTAAATCCCTTTGTCCCGCGATATATTACATGTCCGAGATTCGATCATCGGTATCTCTATACCTAGTTTGATCTCGTTACCGACATGTACTCTTTTCTCATTCCCGTGATATAACATGCTAGTGATCACATCACTTGCTTGCAAGCTATTTCAATGTGATATATCAGAGAGGGCCGGAGAATATCTATCCGTCATCCGGATTGACAAATTCCACTCTTGATCCATGAGCCTCAACATAACACCTTCGTAATGAACCCATCTTTATAGTCACCCTGTTACGGTGTGACGTTTGATGTTATCAAGATACTCTTCCGGTGTTAGCAATTAACATGATCTCATGGTCTAAGGATAAAGATTACTTCGTATGATGTTATAGCAATATAAACATAATGACTTGATCGTAATGCTATACTTTGGATGAATGTTCATCACATCATTCCACCAATGGTGTGACCTTGTTATTAACAACATCCAATGTCCATGATCAGGAATCCTTGATCATCTTGTTAATCAACAAGCTAGTCTATAAGAGAGGCATGACTAGGAACCCTTTTTGTTTATTAAACACACATGTATTGATGTTTCCGATCAATACAATTCTAGCATGTAAAATAAACATTTATCATAAACATGGAATAAGATAATAACCACTTTATTATTGCCTCTCGGGCATATTCCCTTCAGTCTCCCACTTGCACTAGAGTCAATAATCTAGTTTGAAAAACTTTGTGTATTGAACACCTATGGCTTTCTGGTGTTGCATATACGCAATTGCTAGTGGTTAACATAATCTCCGGATCTGACAGTTTCAGATCCGTGTGTATTTGCATGTCTTTGCGTCTCTACGCATCACTCATTCTCAAATGAGATGGCATTGTATAAATTTGGTCCTCTGGTGAAACCTTTAGTTCGTTCGGGTTAAAATATGTTGATATTATTGTCACACAATATATCTTCATAGTATTAGCCCACTTTGAACCACACCTAGTTTGATAACAAACTACTTAACACAAATGCCCTCCTATGCTGCTACTATAGCAGTCATATAGTTAGCCTTTTTTTTGTAGTATCCGTCACAATATCTCAACTTTGGAACTCATCCAAATCCATCATGGAACATCCTTTCCATTATATTGTGCCACCCATAGTCTAAATTGAGATAAATTTAATTTGTATCTTGTGACAAAACTAGTATCAATGTAACACTTTACAATGAACTACCTTTAACTATTTGTCACTTATACATGATATATTCTTAGTTATTCCAAAGCTCATAAGAATATCTTTACTATTGTCCAATGATCATCTTATGAATCATTCTGGTATATGCTCATAACATTTAGAGCATAGGACATTCTGGATATATACATACCATGGTATAATCGATCAGAATCTTCATGTGATTTTACTCACCAAGTGTTGAAACACTTGAATCTGAATACAATTCTTTCCATGCAGCAAGAACCTTTCTTGTTGTTTCCATATTGAACCCTTTCAATATCTCATATTGAACCCTTTCAATATCTCATATTGAACCCTTTCAATATCTTATATATGTATAAAACTGCACAACCATATTAGCGCCTTAATCTATCCATATAGATATTGATGCCTAATATTCTGGGTTTGCCCAAGTCTTTCATCGAAAATCTTATTTTAATGAAATCCTTAACTTGTGTCAATTCAAGATACATCATTTCCAACCAACAATATGTCCTCTACATAATGTATTAGAAATATGTCTCAGCGCTCCCACTTAATTTCTTGCAAATGCAAGCATCTTCATCATCTCCGATGAATTTAAACTCTTTTAACAGTTTCATCATGGTGAAGATTCCAACTCCGCTATGCTTAATTCAACCATTGAAGTTTACATGCCCTTTTAGCACCCTTTGAATTAACAAAACCCTTCGGACCATATCATGTACATGTCCTAGGTTACCATTCTATTAGAAGAACCTTGTTTTGTTTATTCAACTACCATATACCAAATTATATGTAGTGGTTGCTACATTAATCCGTCAAGACTATATATCGCTATGAAAGATCATATCTTGTCATAGTCAACTCCTTGAACATTGCCGTAAACTTCTTTCCGACATGTCGACTATTTCATAGATGTCAAACATCCATGTCTATTTCTTTATAGATCCAAACACGACCGATAGGCTTCACGCCTTTCGAGGGTCTTCCAAGTTCGAAACTTTATTTCTCGTGTATGTATACTATCACGGATTCTATGACTTCTATTAATTTTATGGAGTCTGGGCCCATCATCGCTTCTTTGCATGTAGTCGGTTCATCTTTTTCAAAACAATAACGACTTGCTTATCAAATCTTACTATTTGATTCTTACCCACCCACGGTTCTATAGGAACTTTAATCTCGAGATCACACCTTTTGTAATCACGAGAGCCATGAGCATTGTGGGCCACCGACAATTTCGGCAAGCGCCACTTAGCACATATAGCTAAGGTTCAACAACCTTATCAAAGTTCTATTGTCCTCCCACTTAACTTTTCACGAAAAATTCCTTCTCAAGAAATTTGACGTTCCAAGTAACAAACTCTTTTGTCCTTGGTGTTATGGAGAAATTCCCAACTAATTCTTTGGGATAACCTACAAAGACGTGCTTATCCGACTTTGGTTGTAAACATTTTACTTATGCATAGCATACCAAAATTTAAGAAAAGACAATTCGGGTTTTATCCCAAACCATAACTCATATGGTGTCATTTCAACGGATCACGATGGTGCTCTTTTCAGTGTAAAAGTGATAGTCTCTAAAGCCTCAATCCTTAAAACATAATGGCAGTTTTATGAATGACACCTTTGATCTTACCATGTCAAACATGGTTTGATTTCATCTCTCGAATATGCCATACTCCTATGGTTTATCGGGGAACACAAATCATGGAACAATTCCTCAAGTCTTAGGTGTTTTTGCTAAACATGTAACTCAAATATCTTCCTTTATGATCGAATCATAAACTCTTTATTTTCTTGTTACAATGATTTTCCACTTCATCTTGAAAGTCTTTGAACAATTTTCAAATGTTTCATACTTCTTCCTTGTTAAGTAAATATACAGATATATTCACTCAAATTTTCGGAGAAAGCTTATGAAGCAAAAAAAATCCATCGCATATGGCTACACATAATGGACTATGCACATCAGCATGCACAATTTCCAATAAGCTAGTCATCCGTTCCTTTGTGGCCTATGGACGGAGTTTCAATTATCTCGAGGAAAGTCTCACATGCGTCAATTGATCAAAATCAAAGACTCCAAAATTCCATCAACATGGAGTTTCTTCATGTTTTCTTTCAAATATAATTCAAACAGCGATGTCACTTCATAAGTGATCTTTCAATCATTTGTCTTGCGACATTTTAGCAATAGTGTTTATGGATGTGATTTCTCCAACTAGACTTGTAAAAGTTCATCCATCCTTTATAGAATACGGTAATTATTTGAACAACCATTGTTCTCATGATACCGGAACAAAATAATAATTATTTAAACAAATATTGAAGGCTTGGTTTGATGACAACGAAAACACAATAACACTTTATTTGTTTTCGATGAACATCATCACTCATTCTCTTGCCGGTTACTTAGGCCATTGTAGTTCATGAATTGCGTTGTTCTGTATGACACTTCATACCAACCAATTCGGTATCCAATACCGGTATCCAATACCTAAGAACCACATTGTTTAACAAGCAAGGAATATAGCCATAACATGTATATCTTCTATATACCTAAGTTGGACATCTCCAACCTTTTATTTTCTGCCAAATATTTTATAGATTCTCTTTCAGCAATTCCTTTTCTTTTAAAAAATCTATCAACATCAATAGTGGTGTCATCAACATGACACATGGTACAAAGCGTATATAGTCAAATACTAATACCTTTGGACTTGCACTTTGAAGTGGATCAGCATCATCAAATGTTTGGTGTTCTTTCAAAAATCCATTCTTTAGTAATCTATTAGGGTAGTAAACATTTTACTTACATCTTCTATTCATCCTTATCATGAAAACTTTCATGATCAAGCTACTATAGCTTATAAGGAAGAATCACGAGTATAATATCAGTTCCCAAAACCTTTTTGGTAGATTAGGACGCATAGCGTCTCCAACCTTCACAAATTCTCATACAATATGAGAACATGTATTTTGCTAAATTATACTCTATCATAATGCAACCAAAAAACATTGTTTCAGATATCACAATATCTTTCACACATGATGGTTTCTGAAACAATTTTCAGCTCCAATATAATCTTGATATTAAAACAACTTTTTGAATATCAATAATTATGGAGGCAAACATGATACTTTAGATACTAACATTGGAATTCTTACTCTTGATTTAATACTACTTATTAAACTTCATGGAGTAAATAGAGTTTGCTGAAAGTTTGCAATAGGACTTATAAACTTTAAATTGACATTCAAAACAATACGATACCAGTTCGTAAAGTAAATATCCAGAATTCTATAGTTCTATTATCTCAAATAAAAACTAAGCATAAGGTAGTGAACAGATGCCAATGACTACAACAAATTATGCAAATTCACTTTGATTTAGTTTATGACAAATTGAGTTTGACTAATCCAAATTAGAAATGAACTCCCACTCAAAAACGACATCCCTCGTGTCTTTTTTTTGGTGATTACATGAACCAAATCCACTACACCAAGTCCGATCATCACGTGAGTCGGTGTAGCTTTAAAGGCGAGCATCAATATGGTCATTACATCAACTATATGACTCATGCTTAATCTTTCGGTCCGTGTTCCGAGGCCATGTATGTACATGCTAGGCTCGCCAAGTAAGAACCTTAGTATTCGCGTGTGTAAAACTGTCTTACACCTGTTGCATGAAAGCGTAGAGTTGAGAACACCCGATCATCACGTGATGTCTCGAAACACGATCCATAGAACGGTGCATACTTAAGGAAGAACACATTTTATCTTGATATTTAAATGAGGGATCATCTTACAATGCTACTAAAAGCGCCAAACTAGCAGTATAAGATGCTAACATCTAATGTGTAAAGTGAGATGATATGGTCCATGCATTTGATCTCTATCATTTGCATCGTGGTATGATCTCTATCATTCCTTTGTGTGTAAGGCCAAGGTCTATGGAACTTACACGTTAAGTGAGTTGTAAGAGTATCTATCATACATCTACTTATAACAATACCATATCAATACACTAGCCCAGTAACAATCTAAACTAGACGCCTCTAATTTATCAATTGCAAGTTTTACGTGGCTTAGGGCTTTTGGAGATAGAACCGGTCTTACCTACGAACATAGAACCACAACGAGGATAACCAAGTTATTAGCAACTCGTTGTAAATCAAATATTGACTATAGTAGGAGAGACAGACACCCGCCAGCCACTTATGCAAAACAAGTTGCATGTCAGTCGTGGAACCGGTCTCATGTATGATGACATGTAAGGTTGGTCTGGGCCGCTTCATCCCACTATGCCACCAATATCCAAAATACATAGAAGATGCAATAACATGATCATCATCGCCCACATATCAACATATGTGTACTACCCGTGCTAAGCACCTACGCATAGATCGACTCGATACCACCGTTGGGTCATGACATAGAAAACAAAAATTTCTCGGTGTGAACTACACGCCAAGATCTATCTACTAGGTACAGAGCAACGGGTGGACATACATCCATGGAGAACTTACCCTCGAAGACAACGAGCTTTGTTAATGAGTAGGAACTCGTGGTTGATGTAGTCGTACACATGCCGATCTCAAGATCGTGATGAAGTCCAGCAGGTCCGGCTCCAGCACGTCCATCAGATCCAGCTCCAGCACCACCAAGTCCAGCACCGCAAAGCAGCTGTGCATCCATGATCACACACACGTCTGGTACCCCGACAACCTCCGTCCCTCGCTCCAGCAAAGCAGCGGAAGCAGCAACTCCTTTCCAGATAAAGCCACCGGGAACATGTATCTCGCTAATCCGAGACCATGTGGAATAATACTAGAGGGGGAGAGAGATCCTTCACAAGGAGGTGTGTGTGAGAAGTGAGGAGGGGGTGACCTTTTATAGGAGGAGGGGGTGCCCCTCCTTCATGGCCGGCGCATGGAGGAGGTGACTCTTCACCTCCTCCATTCATGTGGTGGTAACTCCCTCCACATAAATTTGCCCCTTCACATTCTCTTTTAAAGTCTCCACTTTAAATGCATTAAATTTCTCCAAATTTAATGCTCTCTCATTTAATAAAACTATTTTATTATTTTTATTCAGAATTTTGTTAATTACTTTAATTAACAAACATTCACATAAAACCCCTTGCAACATTTCAATATTACATGCAGAACCAATTTCAGCAATTTCACCCGAAACAGTTTCGGTGTGTATTGAAATAATTCCAGCGCTTTCTTAAATCTTTATCTGAAACATATTTGCTCCAAATGGTGTCGGTATCCCTTAAGTGTGTCACCCTACGGTTTGCGAATAATGCAGACATGATCGAGACCCTCTCTCCGATCAATAATCAGCCGCGGGACCTGGAGATCCATACTGACTCCTACACATTCAACGATGACTTCTGTGATCGCGAGAACCTTTAACGCTAGTAACTAAATCCCTTTGTCCCGCGATATATTACATGTCCGAGATTCGATCATCGGTATCTCCATACCTAGTTTGATCTCGTTACCGACATGTACTCTTTTATCATTCCCGTGATATAACATTCTAGTGATCACATCACTTGCTTGCAAGCTATTTCAATGTGATATCACCGAGAGGGCCCAGAGAATATCTATCCGTCATCTGGATTGACAAATTCCACTCTTGATCCACGAGCCTCAACATAACACCTTCGTAGTACTGAACCCATCTTTATAGTCACCCTGTTACGGTGTGACGTTTGATGTTATCAAGATACTCTTCCGGTGTTAGCAATTAACATGATCTCATGGTCTAAGGATAAAGATTACTTCGTATGATGTTATAGCAATATAAACATAATGACTTGATCGTAATGCTATACTTCGGATGAATGTTCATCACATCATTCCACCAATGGTGTGACCTTGTTATTAACAACATCCAATGTCCATGATCAGGAAACCTTGATCATCTTGTTAATCAACAAGCTAGTCTATAAGAGAGGCATGACTAGGAACCCTTTTTGTTTATTAAACACACATGTATTGATGTTTCTGATCAATACAATTCTAGCATGTAAAATAAACATTTATCATAAACATGGAATAAGATAATAACCACTTTATTATTGCCTCTCGGGCATATTCCCTTCACATAACCCTTTATGTTTTAAGATATGTCATCCTTTATGGATTTGGAAAATATGTCTACAGTTCTCTATTAGACACTACGGACAAACTTAGCTCAACGTTTCGTGATTCAAACTTAATCGCTTTTAAATGTTCCTTTTTGAATCGTATATTATGTTAAGTTATCATCATGGTTTTCTAAGATAGAACCTATGTCTCAACATAGTGGATGATGATCATCCTTTTCTTTCTTTCAACCATTGATGTTCAACTAAATACTATTCCTAATTTGAGTTATTAAGGACCAGTTCCTTAATTAACTTCTATTCTGAAACCCTTTTTAGAATCCCTTAAGGAATACTACATAATATCATAATACACTTGTTATCAACTTCTACACCTTATAAATCATTATTTATTGGTACTTGCGCTTTTATTCTTAACACAATTAAGAATCACTCCTATAAGCTCCCACTCAAAATATGTTCCCAACATATTTGGGTATGAGTCACTACTCTTACTCAGACTATGTTCCTACATATTTGAAATTGAGACTTATATTGCTCCCACTCAAAAATATATCATTCACATATTGTTTTAGGAAGACTTTCATAGCTCCCACTCAATTTTATGCAAATTGCATATCTACTCACTATTTTGAACAATTGCAAAATCCTTTGATCAAATATCAAACTTGGAGATTTACTATGAGATACTAGTACTTTTACCAGTTTTAAATCCACTAGACATTAAGCACATATGAATTAAATTCATTTGAATTCGTCCAATACTTGACAAATTGTGCTTTTGTCATTCACCCCCTTTCCGACTATGGCTTTGCAGTCATTTGGGAAAATTCCAAGTAACCCCTTTTACTTGTGAGATTCAACAACGAATTGCTTTTCTAATCTCAAGTGAATTTTGCTTCTAGGATTTCTCATAATTCTAGTTTACCATTATTTCCTTAGTAGTTCGTAGGTATGTCATATTCCAAGAATCATGACAAATGATTCACAAATGTCTCCATACAAGATATGGATTATTTTGAATCCTACTTCATGTAGTGAAAACACTAGTGGGGAAAACATAATGATCAATATCATTGATTCTTTCCTTTTGTGAAGAGAATCATTCAGGAACGTTTTCTGTTGCACTTCTCAACACTCTGATGGAGGGATTTGAATCCTCATCATGTTTTTCACTATCTTTCATTTGCTTCATAATCGAGAAATATCACTAAAAGTGAGCTCTCTCAAGAATGTACCAAAATCCAAGCAATACAAGTTTTGCTTCTCTTTTGGTTTTAGCTATAGATTTCATATTCAAAGTTTCCAATGAATCCTCTACAAGGACTTATTCGTTATTGTTTTGGTTATATAGAATAACCCCAAAACTTTTACGACGATCCATACTAGATATGGAGCCGCTTTCACGAATTCAAATGGTTCACTATATATTCTAATTGAGTGCTAACTATTTCTATCTAATGGTCTCTACATCTACACAACAACGATTTATTTTGTGCCATCTATACACCCATTTTGATATCTAATATCACATTGTGATGCTCTGCATTTTGATGTTTCAAAATGCTTTGCATTCCACAATTTCTTTTATGCCAATCTTATAAAGTTGAATTTCATTACTATTGATCAAATCATAGTAATTAGATTCTCTTTTATATTTATACCCTTTGTTGATGAAATACTTTGATCATATCAAATAGTTTCTTACTTATGTTTCCTTGGGTAAACTACTTTACACATTTAAACACTCATATAATGATAATTACCATTTGTCAAAACACAATACATCAAATATGTATTTACTTTTAACAATTCATTAAACACTTTGTATTCAAGTAATACACAGTGTTCAAGTTATTTTGCCGAACTTAGGCATGATTTATTTGTGATAAGAAATCGAATGACTTTCACATATTATCACATAACTTTGAATTCAAACAATAGTTTCATTCATTAATGAACATATCATTAAGTTGGGTATTTTAAGGCATTTCAATATTTTACAAATGTTCATGCATAATCAATTAGTTTCATAACAACAAGGATAATTCACATATAATCAAACAAGATATGAACACAAATGGAAATCATTCATAAAAGTGGAACAACTGTTTGTTACAAACTCATATGAATAACCGTCTCACAAAGTGTGAGACACACTAAAGAAGTTCACAATCTTTTGATTACAATAACTATCCAAAAACATAAACTAAGTGATAAATGTCGAGGGAGAGCGTCGTTGGCCATCATCATCATGCTCTCCATCAGCACGTAACGTCACCTCCTCTCCAGCAAGCACCTCTCATGCAGAAGGACTTGTTTTCAGCAAAACAGAACAAGTATCAAATATACTTATCACTGCAAATGTGTTTGCAAGATTATAACATTTATAAAATTGTATATCCAATATATACCTTTGTCATCGATGACCTCAGCGACATTTGGTTCTACCAACACATTCCTAAGATGTGTTACGAACCGGTGGAACTCTATTGATTCTGTGTCGCCTCTCATAATGCAAGCCCTAACTTGTGCTTGGTATCTTGGTCGCAGCGACCGCAGCACAACGCCATTTGCAAAAGAGCCCGTCATCCAGCTATCTAGGAAGTATGCAGGCCTCATGTACACATGCATGCACTCCAAGTGGTCGTCAAGTGATGAGTTCTCCTCCATCTTAATGGAGAGGAAGTCTCCCATCGGCTCATGCTCCCATATGCGTGCTTGTTCCACGAAATGTGTCCTAAGCTGTAGCATTACCGTACGAGGGTTTACATCACCCATGAAAGGCCACAGCTCGTCCACCATTCCGAAACACATTGTAACTGAAATGAAGGAGGCCATCTCCCGATGGAGATAGCGGTCTTCCCGTTGTTCTAGGGTCTTTAAGTCAATGGGCTGATCCAAATCCATCCCGTCGAGTATGTAGTCGACCACGTCATTCTCGCTAAGGAGAACGTGGAGACGCTCAACCCATATAGAGAAGTCTGATCCATCTAATCTGAGCTTCTCTCCTTCTAACCAATCAATCGTCAACAGGAAAGGTGGCATCGGGGAGAACTTTTCTACATATATAATTGCAAAAGGGAATTTGGACTAAGTTTATAATTAAATGAGTTAATAATAACTCCACTCAGAAACACCTATCCCCATAAGGGTTCCTAGTGATAACACAACCCCTATCAGCCACATCTCCCTTGATCATCACGGCCATCAATGTGGGTTCAAGGGTGGACGCTAAACTTCGGTCACATCATTCATGCGACTCGTGCTCGATCTTTCGACCATCCGTGTTTCGAGGCCACGCTTCTATGGCGTGCTAGGCTCACCAACTCAACCTTAGTGTATTCGCTGTGCAACATGGCTTACACCCACTGTATGCGAACATAGATATGTCTGACACCCACGCCTGTACCATGGATCGGCTCATACCGAAGAACTTTCTTGATGGTGCACACTAAGGGGGAACACAATCGTTGGTAATTTTAAGAGGGGTCATCTTATTAGGCTATCGTCGAGTATCTAATACTAGCACACAATAAGATATACAAACAATAACATTGAATGTAAATGCGATGTGATATGGTCCTTCATGTCGTGATCTCCATTCGTCGTCACCAGATCCCGGCGCCAGGGTACTGGTGTCATTCCGACGTGGTAGTCCGTCACCTCCGTGACTATCTACTACTACGTAACATAAGGTAATCACTTTACCTTTGCCACAACCATATCACAAAGCAAAGCCCCCCTGCAAAACAAAGTTAGACGCCTCTACTTTATCTTTGCATGTTTTACGTGGTTGAATGGGCTTTCGCACAAGAACCGTTCTTACCTACAAACTTTCAGCACAACACTGATCAAGTAGTTATCTCTACTACACCCCTTTAGGGGCTCTCCGTTGTAAATGGGATACCAACTAATGTGAGAGAGACAGACACCCCCTAAGCCACTTTATACGGTACAAGCCGTATGTCAAGCATGGACCAGTCTCGCGAATGAACACGTAAAGTCGGTTGGGGGCCGCTTCATCAAGCATTACTATGGTATACACAAGTACACGGGGGAGGGTAACAACTAAAATATCAACGCCCACACGCTACATCTCGTGTGTTCTACCCGTACTAGCATTACTACGCATAGATCTAGCTCTGATACCACTGTAGGGGTTCCGCGCATGAAAAGAATAAAATTTTACCCTACGCCCCTGAACCCCTGATGTTGCCAGGACCTATATATTTGTAATACAGTAACGGGAGGGGCTTTTCGCGAACTTACCCTTGAAGACCGAAAAGTGTTGTCAACGCTCAGGAGAGTGTGGTTGATGTAGACGAGCCGAAGCCGACCTCAAGGTCGAGATGAAGTCCTTGCGCTCCTTTGGCTCCAACGACTTGAGTGCCTTAAGTGTGACACCTCGCGGGGAGTTACACATGTCCGGTGCCTGACGATGACTCCCGCTTCCCCGATCTAGCAGCAGTTGCAGAAGTAGAGCTCCTAGATCCGAATCCCGCAGCGCGACGACGCTCCACGGTAAAGATGTCTCTCGTTCGCGCAGTCCGAACTTGGGACCATGGTCACGAGAGAGAGAGAGAGAATATCAATTGGAGGTCTTCCCAAAAGTGAGAAGACCTTTATTGAATATTGTGTATATTTATCTGGCCAAATACCCCCCACTATATATAGGGGGAGGAGGGGGTACACCCTCCCTCAAAGTCCCGGGGTGGGACTAAAGGAGAGGAGGGGGAGGGCAGCCGCCGGCCGGCCCTAGTGGGCCCCGCGCAGGGGGCTAGGCCCAGCCGGCCACCCCCTTGTCCCTTCTCCCTCTCTCCTTTCCCTAATGAGCCCTCTCCCCTCTGGGAATTGGCCAATTAAGCCTTTTGACCTTTTAAATTGATTTTCTCTTTATTAAATAATTATGAATAAATGATTAAATCAATATTTAACATTCATTCACATATTATTCAACCTCTATGGTTATGGAACACTTCCACCTCCACTCCGGACATCCTCCGGACTTACCGAAACCCTTCCGGTTTTCTCTCTACAATTCTTCGGTGATTCTGCCGATCCTATAAACACTCTCTAAGCATCATCAAGCTCTTAAGCGTGATACCCCACGGTTCAGGAACACTCCAGACATGGTCGGGACACTCCCGCACCAATGATCGACAGAGGGACCTAGATGGCCATGTGACCCCTGTGCGTTCCACGAAGATCTTTCATCGTTTGAACCGAGACAATCGTGTCTTATTCCCTTTGTCTCTCGATACTTGCATTGCCCGAGATCTGATCAATGACATCACCATGTCTTGTTCAATCTCGTTACTGAACAATGCTACTTGACTCGTTCCGACAAGTGATATCCCTGTGATCAAATCACACGTTGCGCAGCTATTGGATATAACTTCTCCGAGTGGGCCCTTGAGTATCTTTCCGTCACATGGACGGACAAATCCCGCTCTTGACATATATTGCCTCCATGATTTCCTCCGAGTACCTGAACACACCTTTATAACCATTGTATTACCAAGTGGCGCTTGATGCTATCTAAGCACTCTCGGGAGACAATGATTGATATGACCTCACGGTCTAAGGAATAGTCTATGAGGATCCATTTCTAATCATCATAACTTGAACTTCGTGACATGATCGGGTCATGATGTTTATGTTGGGTATTAGTTAATCATCTCATTCTCAGAATGAGTTGACTCTATTACCAACTGGCATAAATGCCACATGATCAGGAAACATGATCATTTGTTGACCAATGAACCAGTGACTAGAGTTTCACTAGGAACCCGTGGTTGTTTGTATATCACACGTGTATTGATGTTTCCACTCAATACAATTATACCATGATATAAAACTTAATCATAAACTATTTGAAATATGATAATAGTCCTTATTACTATTTGTCTCTAGGGCATATTTCCAACAGAAGTTACTAGTCATGACTGTCTATTATCTCTTTGAAGCATGGGTGACAATCCCTACCATAAACCACACTCGATGACCTAATCAATGTCATTCCACCCAGGTGATTTATTGATTAAGTGGTTTTCATTTAAGCAAAAAACATAACCTTCTCATACACATCTGTATCATGAAAAACACCCACGCATCTAATAACATGGCTAAGAAATTCTACAATCCGATGGCTATCAAGGAATCAACTGAGGGCCCTATGACAATTCTATTGGATACTCACACCATAACATAGCATATTAGTAAAACATTTCCAATACATGCAAAACTACTGAAAACTAAATGCATAAGAAACAATAGGATATTTATGATAGTGACACTTGCCTTTAGTCGATGTTCTCGTTCTAACACTCGTCACAGTCGCAATAATCGCACTCCGGAAAATCTATCACAGAAAAGGATAATTATAATCAATCATACAGCAACACAAACACAACAAAACAGTATGCATGCATGCTAGAAAAGAGAAACAAGTTCAAAAACTTTTCATAAACATTTTCTATTAATCAAATAGGCCTTTAATAGGCATTAATGGAATCTAAATAGTTTTAGCATGAAATAGTTCCAGAAATTTTTGGAAAACATGCTAATGGATAGACAATGTTCATATTTTCATTTGCCACTGATTTCACCTTAAAATTATTTATCGATTAAAAGTAATAGCTAAAATACTCAAATGAGTGATTTAATCACAGATAATTATTTTGTAATGTGACAAAATCAACTAACGATACAGTGGCATAGAATACAGTTTTCTGAAACCATAGACATCAAATTTGCTAAATTTGAAGTTGTAGATATTTTTCTATGAATTAAATACCATTAAATAGATTTAAATACTCCAGAAAATATTCATTGAGAAAAGTGCCAATTTTATTGCATGATAATGTTGTACTTGCTTTTATGAATCCACGAATATATAATTTGTATTTTTTGGATCTGTAATGTATTTTCTATGAATTAATTACTGTAAAAAGAGTTTTAACCCAATTAAATAATCATGACAAAATACTTACAGTAAAAGTCAGAATCAACTATATATTAATAATCTACACAAAAAATTGAATCCATTGATATATTATATGATATTTTTGGATCTACACATCGTTTTATATGATTTACACAAGATTTAATCATTTTCTGTCTTTTTTGAAACATTTAATCATTTTCTGTCATTTATATCAATTTTTAGAAAACATCTGAGACGTGGCAGTGATGTGGCGAGTTCATATTGGTCGATACCTCTTCACCTAAGTGGGTCAACGAGGATCGCTCGATCTAGATCGAACGACACGGGTTGGGCAGCTCAATCGGGCGGCTCAGCTTGCACTCCAGCTAATCGCCGTCTTCTCCTTGGCTCGGCTCAGCTGGGCTGGATCAGATCTTGGTCGTCACGGCTTGATCGTATGGCTGGGAACAAATTCATCTGGGGCTCACCATCGATTGAAGTTAATGATGGCGGCAGACGGCGGCGATGCTCGAATGGTGACGTGGAACGACGCTCCGGTGGCTATCGGCGATGGAGAATATGTGGACAACAACCGGCGCAGCGCGACCATCATGAGGGTGTGATCTAACTCACCTGGAGGTCCCTCTATAGGCGGTGAAGGGCGACCATAGTAGCTCGGGTGGTCATGACTCTAGCAATGGTTCATGGGGTCTCTAGTGCACTGAAGGAGGGGAAAGTAGGGTGAGGCGATGCAGTTCGTCGAGGAGAAGATAACAAGTGGGAGAAGACGGGCGCGGGGTGACTGTACCATCGGAAACGAGGTCGACCTGGAGCTCCCAGGTTCGGCAATGGCAGTGGTGGCAGAAATCTCTGGCGAGATCCAAAAAGATCGAATCTGGCGGCTAAGGGTTTCCAATACGGTAAAAAATCACACAGATATTGATGGTGGGGTATTTATAGGAAGTTTTGTGTGTGAGGACGAACGGAATCGAAGGGAAAATGGGAGATTTTCCCGGATTTGGTTCGGGTTCGAAGAACTTGTGCGGGGCTCTGTCTCTTCCTAGAGGTAGGGGAAGAGTTGGGTGGGACCCAGCTATCAGCGCCACAGGCGGAGGAGACGGGATGGGGCAGGAGCTGGTTCAGGGTGGGCCGACACTAGCTGCTACGTGTCGCATGGTGTGGTAAGAAGAGAAGGGAGAGGAGGGCCCGAAAGGTGGCTGGGTCGGCCGTCTCGGCTATTTGGTTTGCCCGGCTGGTCCAGTAGAGATAGGTTAGTTTCGGTTTTCTTTTTCTGTTTCTTTTTTCCATTTCTTATTTCTTTTGTATATTTTGATTTAGGATCGAGCGGCATGGGTTGGGCGGATCAATCGGGCGGCTCAGCTTGCTATCCAGCTGATCGCAGGATTCTCCTCGGCTCGACTCGACTCGGCTGGATCAAATCTTTGTCATCGAAGCTTGATCCGATGGCTGGGAACAAATTCATCTAGGGCTCACCATTGATTGAAGTTAGCAACGGCGGCAGACGGCAACGACGCTTGATGGTGACGGGGAACGACGCTCCGGTGGCTATCAGCGATGGAGAATATGTGGATGACGACCGGCACAGCACTACCGTCGCGATGGTATGATCTACCTCGCTCGGATGTCCCTCTGCAGGCGGTGAAGGGCGGCTATAGTAGCTCAGGTGGCCGCGACTTCGGCGATGGTTCCTGGGGTCTCTAGTGCACTGAAGGAGGGGAAAGTAGGGCGAGGCGATGCGGTTCGTCGAGGAGAATAGAACAAGTGGGAGAAGACGGGCACAAGGTGACTGTACCGTTGGAAATGAGGTCGATCTGGAGCTCCGAGGTTTGGCAATGGTGGCGACGGCGAAAATCTCTGGCGAGATCCGAAAAGATCGAATCTGGCGGCTAAGGTTTCCAATACGACAAAAAATCGTGCGGATATTGATGGTGGGGTATTTATAGGGAGTTTTGTGCGTGAGGACGAATGGAATCGAAGGGAAAATAGGAGATTTTCCCAGATTTGGGGTTCGGGTTTAAAGAACTTGTGTGGGGCTCGGTCTCTTCTTAGAGGTAGGGGAAGAGCTGGGTGGGACCCGGCTATCAGCAGCACATGGGAAGGAGACGGGCTGGGGCGGGAGCTAGTTCCGAGAGGGCCGACACTGGACGCTGCGCGTGGCATGGTGCGATAAGTAGAGAAGGGAGAGGAGGGCCTAGAAGGTGGGCTAGGCCGACCGTCTCGGCTGTTTGGTTTGCCCGACTGGTCCGGTAGAGATAGGCTAGTTTAGGTTTTTTTTCTGTTTCTTTTTTCCATTTCTTATTTCTTTTGTATATTTTGATTTAGAACTCTAAATGAGGTCAAACCAGTTTTAGAAATTCTGGAAAATTTAAAATAACTTTTTAGGACTACTAGGGAGTATATTCTTGTTCATTCAAAATACAAACATATTTTTTCTTTGAAAACCTTAATAGATGCAGGAGGAGATTTTCAAATACGAATTTGGTAAAAGGGGTTCTGAAAGAGGAATTTTTGCATGATTCTTTATGCAATACATAGATGCATGCCATATGTCAATCACCGAAACACAAATTATTTTATGCCTTTTTACCAAATAGGGGTACTTAGTTATTATCAAAAGGATATCGGGTTTTATGCAATTGGCCTTATATGGCCACTATGCAATATTTCTAAATACTTTCTTATGATTTATTTTAACCACTCAATCAAGACACACAATGCCACAAATTCCCAAAACAACAAGTTTAATCATATGATATAAAGAAACACAGTTTTAACATCCATTGAGAATGAAGATGTCATGTTATCTTCTCTCTTTTCAAGCAAGTGGTGAAAAGCATCTAGAATGGTTTCACAAATTGAAGTAGAGACTTAAAGGGTCAAGTAGGGAAAATTAGAATATCACTCCACCATAATTTGAAAAAGTCATTTTATTCCCTCTCTTTAATATTTCCAAGTATGGTTGGATTAATATTTTGAGATTTGGTTTAAGTAAAACACAATCAAGTTGGATAGTCATGTTTATCCAATCTCATACAAATTTCTGAATTCAATGTTGAAGAAAAATCAAACTAGGAGGTTTCTTTTCTTTGAGAAATTTCCACAAAGTCAAACAATTCAACTAACTTGTTTTATTTATTTCACATTCTAAAATTTGAAATTTTTTGAGATGTGACATCGGGCTTCTCCTTCATGGAGGTTATGAAGTGGTTGTGGAGCTTATCATCTCCGGAGTAGAGGAAAAGCAAGCAATAAGAAAATGTCCTATTCCTTCACGGGATAGACTCGGAGAATAAGGTGAGCCCTCGTGGCGTTGGGAAATCCTTTGTGGAATCCATACCACTCCAACATGATGTACCTTACTTGTAAGGGAACACGTGAATACATATTCGTCTCCACGTATCTCGGTTATCTTGGTATCTGAGCTTACTTTTCTTGTGATATCCATTGAGCTTGAAGTATTTATCTTGCTTATCACTTATGGTATATATTGTGCTATCTTGTTTAGTTTAACTTGTTGTTGGCGCACTTAGTTGAGCCTAGCGTATTTAGGTTTTGTGCTTATAAAATAAACGTTAGTTTAATTTCGCATTCTATTAATCCAAAACCGTATTTTTTTTTAAAATTGCCTATTCACCCTATCTAGGCTAAATCTCTATTCTTTCAATGTGGCCATGGCTGGCGCGGCCGAGGTGCTTGAGCGTGGCATGGTCAGCGCCTCATCGCGCACTCCATTTGGGTAGGACAACCACAAATGGTTTCTAGGCGTGACGCCACGCCGGTGATAAGCACACGTGCCGGCTTCGTGCCGACACACGCGGCGATGCCTCGGTGGAAATGGAGCAGCATAGCCACGACAACCCCCACCTCTTCTCCCTTGGACACACGTCCCCGCCATCGTCCTTATTTTTTCCCACTCCAAATCAAGTGCCCGGTTGACTGTAGAGTAAGCTCCGCTCTGGATCGGAGATAGAATGCCGCGCTCAACCTGCTCCGTCCTCTAGCGGGAGAGCTCTGGCTGCTGAACGGGGGCCTTGGATAGGAGGACTCGGATCCAACGGTGGTGGATCTTGGATGGGACGACGGGTGGAGGCAGCGGTTGATTGCAACCTTATCCTTTTGGTATTTTTTAAATTTAACCCGCTATGTTTTATTATTTGAAAATTAATTCTCATCATGGATGGTTACGAGACTGACAAATAAGGTCCATATAGTGCCACATAGGCGAATACGTAACTCCATCGAGACCTAGTGACCTAGATGAAACATCAGCTATATTCGATTATTTGTAAGTCTACTATTGTGAAAATGGATGACCGTATCACAAGGGGTGGCAAATTTAAGTAGTGTGACTGAATTTCAGGCGCTCCTATATATCGGTTCAAGTGGCATAGGGGGTTGCTGCACACCCAGTCAACCAAAACGTCAGCTAGTTGGGTCGCGACCCAATCAGATGGGGTATTATCTTTATTTCAGTTTTCTATTTTTCCTTTTTTCCTTTTTTTTCTTTTGAAAATTTTAAACTCTGATAATTTAAAACCTGAACACTCTTTGGAAATTTGGACGGTTTTCAAAATCTCAACATATTTCAAATCTAGACAAATTTCACAAGTTTCTTACCTTTTTACCAAATTTTGAACAAATTTTCAAAATCTGAACATTTTTTAAAACTATTTTTTTTAGAATCTGAACATTTTCAAATTTAAACAATCTCAAAACTGAATATTTTCAAAATCTGAACTTTAAAATAAAATAAAAAGGTAAGTAAAAGAAAACAGAAACAGAAACAGAAAACGAAAAAAAAAGGAAAAGCTAAAAATGGGCCAGGCCTAGAGCGTGCGGGGGTGTGCGGTGCCTTATACACACCGGCCTGGTCGGTGTATAGGTTTCACCCTTAATTTCACTCTATGTAGGATGGGCGGGCTAAAGAGAAGAGGTAGGCCCAGACTCATTGTCTTCTCCGCTCGCTGCCAAACCGAGGAGAGGACGAACCCTATCTACCTCCACTCCACCGCCGCTGCCGCCGCCGCCGCGGTGGCTCTGGTAGTAGTGGAATTGGATGGTGATGGAGACCTCCCTGCGGCTGCGCGGCGCCGACTCCACCGCCAGCCAGCACGGCCTTCGCATCCACGCCAAGCAGAAGCTCCCCCTCGCCTCCAACGCCCTCCTCCAGGCACGCACGTCCCCTTCCCTTCACCCATTACTACCCACTTTCCTCCTATCTCTTCCCTGACCAACATCAATCAATCAGGCTCATGCGGAGATCGACACCAGCACTAGGCAACCCAGCCACCTTGCCCTCCTCGCAAGGCACTTCTTCCCCCAGGTTGGTACCTGCTCTGCATTTTTCCCGTTCCACACCTTCCATCCATTGCCGAGTGAATATTTAACGATTTCTTCTCCAATGGGAATCCCAGCTATCGGCCAACGTCGGAGTAGGAGTGCAGCTGGAAAAGGGCGATATCTTCAGGTACAGCCTCCGCGGGAAGAAGGCCGTCTCCTTCACCTCCGACGGCCTCCTGGGGCTCAACATCAAAGGCCGACTCCTTGCCGACAAGGACTTCCATCCGGTACAAATTAAATGCTCTCACGACACCCGACCACCTGCATTTTTTACCCTCCTGCTCTTCTTGCACCTGAACCTCAACATTATGTTCTCGCAGAGGAATAAGAGCGGGGCTGTCGAACTGGCTTGGACCATACTCGACTTTAGAAAGGGCCAGGACGTCAGGCTGAAGGCCGGATACGAGCTCTACCGCAAGGTATGATTTGCCCAATCACCAGTGCCTAACTGTTTGTCTCTAGCATTCATCGTTTTTATGCATATAATGGGTATCAGCTGCTTCCCAACTGCTAAATTTGTGATATGTTTTCTAAACGCTTGTATCATCGTATGCTGCGTGTATCTACGGAATTAAGATGTTCAACTATTCTGCAAATTTATTCTTGTACGGTCCGCTGGGATTTGCTACTTCTCTTTTCATTATAAACCATTTACTCCCTCCGTTTCAAAATATGATGTTTTAGCTTTGTGAAGGGAGCGTCTACACACTTAAAGGGGTCTACATACGCTCCCTTCACAAAGCTAAAACATCTTATATTTCGAAACGGAGGGAGTAGAATTTAAGAACATTGGTTGTTAAGTTAGCAACAAATCATCGGGCCGACACTAAATCGTTCATGTCTATGCTTAAGAAAGTTCCTCTTCCTGAAAAAAAGTTCAGAGCAGTGGACGCTTGTTCCTCAAGAGTCAGTCACCCTACATTCTCTGAAGAAATCTTAGGAGATAGCAGTATACTTGTCAGATTATGTGTGAAATATTTTCCCTTTAATATCTCTTACTGTCTTATATGTACCTCCTCGTGTCTTATTAGTTCTTGCACAAATAATTTTCGGACACAGGATCTCGTTGACATATGAGGTTCCATGCCTTCCCTTTTGCCTATCTTTTCTTTTGACAGTTCCATTGGTCAGTCTGTTTTGCTGATGTAATCGATAACTGTATAGTAGGATCAGTTAGGTCATTCATTAACAATTGAGCACCACATTAGCTCTTGAATTTTCTACGTGGTTGTAATTTTGTTTTGAAAATATTTGATTGCAGATGCCTTATTTCCAGGTGAGGGAAAACAACTGGACTCTTAATGGTTATATGGACGGAAAATGGGATGTTAGATTCGATATGTGATCAGGAAGCTGTTTGTGGAGGGGACCTGTCAGCCGATCAATTAGTGCTGTAGGTGTATTCCTCACTTTTGCCACCATTCTATTTCGCTGTATTGCTCTAGAAAGATGGCAATATCATTCAATTCATTCATTCATCAGCAAGCACCAGTTTCATGGACAATGTAGGATAGGAACTTGACATTTCTGTTGATGGATGGATTCTGGAAATCCGGGAGTCAGTTGTCAACTTGTGTGTCTATGTAGCACTGATGGGATGATTGGCTGCAGACTTGCAGCAACACATCCTTGTGATGCAGGCACTAATACTATATCGGTTCATGTACCTAGTTTGATGAAGGCATATATATGTCTATGAATGTGAATAACAATGTGCGAGGGGACGAGAACCAGCTTGAAAGCAAACAATTTCCTCAGTGGCATCTGCCACCAACTCCTCTGCTTCCAGTTCCTCTTATGCTCCTCTTTTCTGAGATGTTTTTCTTCTTCTTTTGAACTGGGAAGTTATCAATAATTAACAACATTTTACAGGGACTAGTCTGATCGGCACAAACGCCTGATCTGAGAATGTTAGGTAACTGGGACAACTTCCAGTAGCCTGAGAGCTAGCTTAGTTACTCACTCCGGTTCATATCAATGGCCTTGAATTTATCTAGATTCGCAACTTCGAGTAGCCTGAGAGCTAGAACAGAAAATCTTGTTCGAAATTCAGTAGCAACATGGAAGATGTTGTGGGGCAATTTGGACAAAATTGACCCAAGTTCAAAATCTTGTTCGAAATTCAGTAGCAACATGGAAGATGTTCTGGGGCAATTTGGACAAAATTGACCCAAGTTCGAAAGAAATTAACAAACTAAATTCAAGGCGAAACTATTTCACCTGACTAACTCTTTTACGTAGCGCCTAACAGTAAGACTTCACACTACACTACTGTGCCCTCTGTCGGCTGCGTGGCCAGGCCAGGCCCCATCTGTGGCCGTATAGCGCCCACGAGATGGACTGTGCCCTCTGTCGGCTGCGTGGCCAGGCCAGGCACCATCTGTGGCCGTATAGCGCCCACGAGATGGACGCTACACATCTTACCGCCTGGAACATGGGGCGCTACACAAAGACTTCGCGAATTTTCTAGTACACTTGATTCAATTTGCTCCCAGTATCGTGCGGAGTTATATGAATTAATTCCTAGTACACTTGATTCAATTTGCTCCCAGTACCGTGCGGAGTTATATGAATTAATACGTATAGCGCTTGAGTCCCGAGCACTATACTTGAATAACGTCTAAGACTTATACTTGATTCAATTTGCTCCCAGTACCTGCGGAGTTACATGAATTAATACATATAACGCCCAAGTCCCGAGCACTATACTTAAATAGCGCCCGACTCTTAGGGCTATGCACGTGGATCGTAGGCGCTATACATGTTTAATCTACAAACAAATTTAGTACAGTTAAGTGATATTATAATAGTTCAGTGACACATGGAACGACAATTATCTACACTTTTGTACAGTTATTCAAATATTATCTATGACACATATTCCACAGTACAGTGTGCAATACAACGAAGATACATATAACAGTTCTCAACACGTCTCGATAATTCAACAGTACATTGTGCCACATATAGAACCACTCAACATAGAACTACTTCTGTCCACGCGCCCTTGAGCCTCAACCCCTCCTCGGAGGTATCCTCTTTGTCACCTCTGCATATAGCACCTTTGTCCTAGGCGCTATGCCCTCCGCCGGTTGCGTGGCCAGGCCGCCCCCATCCGTGGCCGTATAGCACCTACGAGATGGGTGCTAGACATTCTTAGCGCCTAGAACATGGGCACTACATAAATACTTAGCAAATTTCCTAGTACCCTTAATTCGTTTTGCTCCCACTACCCTGCGGAGTAATATGAATTAATACGTATAACACCCGAGTCCCGAGCACTATACTTGAATAGCGCCCGAGTCTTAGGTGCTACACGTGCATAGCGCCTGGGTAGTAGGCGCTACACATGCTTAATCTACAAACAAATTTAGTATAGTTAAGTGATAGTACAACAATTCAGTGACATATGGATTCGACAATTGTCTACAGTTATGTACATTTATTCAAACATTGTATACAACACATATTCCATAGTATAGTGTGCAATACAATGACGATACATATAACAGTTCAACATGCCTCGACAATTCAGTAGTACATTGTGCCACACATAGAACCACTCAACATAGAACTACTTCCATCCACGCGCCCTTGAGCGTCGACCCCTCCTCGGAGGTTTCTTCTTTGTCACCTCCGCTTCTACTTGCGAGTCATCATCAAAGTCTAGACCCCTCAATCTCCACCCCACTTTTGACCTTCGCAGTGGCTCATCATCAACAACATTGTTCTTTCCTTTGTTGTTGTAGTTGTCTAGTGGGTAGCGATGGAATTCTCTCCTTGGCTTCAACATGTAAGTGGACCAAACTCGATACTCCTCCTCCGTCTCATTCTCCAAATGAGGCAACTACATGTAACAAATGTATGGCTAAGGTCATGGGCAAACAAACAAAAAAGACTGAATGCAAGTAACAAATGTAAGGGAGTCCCATACCTCATAATCCGTACAAACCATCGAGGTGGTCTCACCCTCTAGATCATCCTCAAGACCAGCCGCGGGGTCAGTAGGCGACTTGGACCTAGATTGTGACGGTGCTATGTACTCGGGATCACGACAACCTAACAAGTTAGATAACGGACACATCCTTTGGGACAAGCGCCGTAAGCAAGTAGATTAAATGTTAAACCTAGTAACACAATATCCCCATGGGAGGACTCGTTTCATTTTCATCCATACCATGAGGAACGTTTCGTGTCTTGATTTTCGACACCGGGGGAAAATCCCCCTTTGTTGTTCGGTCAGGGGCGCAACGTCCGGCAAGGTCGATCGCCGAGATGGACGAACACAATCACAGAGAGAGACACAGTGTTTTTTCCCCAGGTTCAGGTCCGTAGTGAGCGGAGCCCTACTTCCTGCAACTAGCTACTATCTGTATATCACAAGGTTACAATGAGTTCCTTCTCCCCGGAAGGTCCTCCTCTTCTTCTGACCTGGGCCTCCTTTTATACTGAAAGGGGATACCACAAGGGTCGAGTTACACGCGAAGCTTAGAGCCCTGCCACATGGGAAACCTTGATCTATAACGTGTCCTAGCATTCCTGCTTTGGCACTCGTGTCGCTAGGAGCCTGCCTGGTGTAGGCAGATGCCAGGATGCGTATCATCGGTTAAGTCCTTGTTCCCAGCGGCTACCCGGGGTCCTGCCATTGGGGCGATGCCGGGGACCCGTGGAGAGTCCTTCCTGAGCTCCCCGCATGGGCACCGATCCCGGGTCACGCACCATCCGCAGGTCCCGTGACACCCCGATTCCCGGGGATGCGACAGTAGCCCCCGGACGCACCTCG
The DNA here is from genome assembly GCA_023614405.1 of Avena insularis. Taxonomy (NCBI): domain Eukaryota; kingdom Viridiplantae; phylum Streptophyta; class Magnoliopsida; order Poales; family Poaceae; genus Avena; species Avena insularis. The sequence continues at coordinate 178,439,642 of CM042692.1, read as the reverse complement.
GTCTGAGTGGGACAGGATGTGGCAGCGTCCTGACGTGTAGAGGGTGCGACCCAGGCGAGGCGACCGAGTTTTATTGGGATGGAGGTTAGGAGTTGCCTTAAGTACTACTTCCGGTCAAAGGGGCGTTCTTCTTTGTATATAACTTGGCTCCTCGCGTCGCTACCCCTCCCATTCTGTCTCAGAATGAATTGGCTGCCCCACTTCGTCTTCCTCCAAGATGCATTGCTCCGTCCCGCGGGTTTCCCTACCAGATATGCAGTTCTTCTCCTCGGAGGGTGATCCTCGTCATTCTGGCGGGGCACCCAGGCGGTGGTAGAGGGTGCCCTAAGGGGCGATGGCTCATCAAGCGGCCATCCTTCCATGAGATGGCCTTGTCTTATCGGCTTTGAGTTCTTCTTGATGTTGGTCCGCGACCCTGAGGGGGTTCTGGAACTCCCAAAGGCGGTGGTCGAGGCCTTCACTAGGGATCTCCCCCGTTCGGTACAGTTGGTGGCCGAGGGGTACAGTCGTAGGGCGATGCCGGTGAAGACCTTCCTCAACGCTCATGGGAGACTGTACTTTGGGAAGTGGTGGGGTCGCTTCACGTTGTCCCATCACCTGGAGCTTGGTGATCTCATCTTCTTCTCCTTCGATGGTCGTGGTGATTTCAAAGTCAAAGCTTTTGACCTCTGCCAAAGGCGTGTGGAATTTAGGCTTGATGGCGTCAAAGGTGGCTAGATCTATACTACTCACCGCTTTTCCTCATCTTGTATCTTTTCCCTGTGTAACCAAAGCACCCCTTTCTAGGAAGCTAGGGTATAAAAAACAAGGAAACAATTTAATCGACTGCCCTTTTAGCTCTTCCCCTCTTTGTCACGACCCCAATTCAGGGGAAAGGACTTTCCTGACAGAAAAAGGGGTCACGCCCGGGATGACGCGTTTTGATAAAGAGAAACTCATCTTGCTGCAATGGTCGAGGTAGAGCCCACTTGCTAAGCCTCCCGTCCACTCCCTCGGTTTACGAGGGAGACCTTCCCGATTCGCATCCGGGAATAAGCGGGTGGGTTTCGAGTTGGATTTGCACCCATTTCCTTAGGGGACACCAAGAAGGACATGCAACCGCTTTGAGCGCTACTCTCCATTATGAAACAGCCCAGATGAACGATAATCAAAATGAGTAAAAAAGATTACTCATTTGTATTCATCCACGGGGATTTCTTCTGGATACATTGCTTGTGCTATGGGACCCAGCCGGCGCACAAGGCTTTTCAAGTGCTCGGGGGCAGCCCCTAAGCGTTGCTACTCCTCAGGTGACTTGATCACCGTTAGAGACCAACTGCGAGCAAGACCGGCTATGCTGACGCAGGGAGACCGAGGTCACCCTGCTAGGCGCTTCTTCAGGATAAACCTGACCTTCCATCTTCGTCCTGGCTGAGGTCAGGTCATGACGCCTTGTCCTGGAGAACCTAGGCGGGCATTTCCCTCGCTCCATCCTAGATAGACCACACTCGATTTTAAGGAGGAAGGGAAATGCCCGCTCAGGTTCCCACCCCTAGTGAGCTCCCGTGCTCCCTATGCCCCCTCACCAGCCCAGGCGGGTGAAGGGGGAACGGGTAGCCGCCTCTTTTTTGTGATGGCCCCTCCGGTACCAGGCAACGGTAGCCAGGTGCCTCCGGGTGAGGGCCACTATGATTTAGGAGTAGCCCCCGGGGATCTTATGTCTTCGGGTGTCCCTATCGAGTAAGAAGGGGCAACTGTTCTTCCGGGAGGGGGCATGATGTGCTTCTATAGGGCGTGTCCCCTCCAGTCTTGCTTGTCTGAAGGAAAGGAAGGAAAAGACCATTGGCCTCCTACATAGGGTACCTTTATTCCCCGGGATTCTTGTAGCATCACCAGCCCGGGCAGAGTTCCCCTTCTGGTTCCATGGACGAAACAGCTGGCTGAAGCGACTCGTAGTTTTTTGGGGACGAGTCTTCATTAGGCCTTCTGGCGGGGCACCTTTTGTGGGGTGGTGCTGCCGTTGCAAGGTAAGTTCTTATGCTAATGCTTGCTGCTTTTGTGGAGGGCGAATGTTGACCGGGGATGTCATTCAAGGGCTTCCCGACTGGAATGATGCAAAGGGCTAGGAGGAGGCGCCTTCAGGCATCCTGACCTGCCTCCTTTGGCCCCATGAAAGGAGAAGGACGAGCTCAAGTTTTACCCTGGGGCCGTGGGCGATGACTTTATAAGTCATCTCCCTCCCAGACCTTTACAACTGTGGTGCTGGCCGATGGTGGTTTTGTCTTTCTACTTCTTTGTCTTGGAGGCAGGGTGTTTGTACTGAGGGTGAAACTCCCTCGCAATGGGCCCTTAATCGGATAGGAAGAGGCGCTTTCAGGCATCTAGGGGCGTTTCCTAGCACCCGTGGGAGTCCATAGGGTACCCCCAGCTCAGCGCAAGGTCAGGGCCATCAGCGCTGCCTTGTGGGGCATCTTCTCGGGTCTCCGGTCGAAGCCGGCTGCCGATATCGTGGGGGGAGGCGGGGCCTTAAGGTTCCGCTCTAGGGCACCTCAAGGGATTAGTTGCTAATCCAGGAGGAGGGTCGGCATTATCGCGACCACTGTCTCCTTGAAGTCTGTAAAGTTGCGGTATTGAGGTTGGGAGCTACGAGAGGAGGCGTCTTAGGCATCCGAGTAGGTTCCACCAACTCAAGGTTGGGGGGCGATTCTCGGCTCGGGGTTTAGTCTGGGCCCTTGACGGTGGCCGAGGCCATGTCCCTCTTGTCAGATCTCCAGTATAAGGGCACGTGCTCTGAAGGTCATAGAAGATCAACGCTTGTAGCTTTTCATTTCTTGAAGGGGTTCCATAGAATCCACTTTACAAGAGAGGGGACAGCAGAACCGAGGTCACGGGAACTAGAAAGGAGGATCCATCGGGCATCCATTGCAGCTTTCTAGGTTCAAGCCCGGGCAACGTTCATAGCTCAAAGTTACCTCTAGGGCCCTGGGCGATGACTTGTCATCTCCCTTCGAGGTTCCCACCTAGGCGAGGGTGGAAAGAGGCACCAACAGGTCTCCGGGGGCATTAACCCTATCCGACATAATTCAGGCAGGTGCTCCCGGCCTGGTGCGCTGTCAGGGTCGCCAACGATGGCTCTCGAGCCATCTCCTTTCCTAACCCATCTGGTCATATTCCCCGGCATGGCCTGTCCCACGCGAATAAGGAGGACGTCCACGCTAGAGCTCATTAAGAAAGGAGGAGGGCGTAGCAGCATGCCCGTGGTTAGGGGAGCCAGGGCGGGCTTCCGTGACAACAAAGATCTCTAGGATGGAGTCGAACACGCGGAAGATCGTGTGCCTCTTCACCAAGGGGCTTCGCACCCCCCAAAAGAAGGCAAGCTCCACTCGATCCGTGGGCTCCTAGGGGAGGGCAACAAGCACCGAGGCGAATCTCCGAGTGCAAGTACTCGACGGTTCGCCCACCCGCTACCGAACACGTAAGAGGTCGAGGTAGTTGACACCCCATCGCTCCCTTATTCGCCTGGACGCACTTGTGAGGGAGGCCTCGAAAGGAGCGACAAAGTTTCTTCTAAATGGTCCCCCTGAGGTGTGTTACTCTGTGAGGGAATGGCCGCTGGAGGGTGGAGAGCTTGATGACGTAGTGGAGTCGTCCCCCTGTTCCTCAGTTGAACCGAGGAGCCGAAATATTTCCCATGCGCCCGTCCGCAGGAGGCCGAGCATGGGACTCACGCTGGTGAGGTTCCACCAGAGGTACGCCCCTATCTCACACGCCAAATAGCGTGTCTTGATTTTTGACACAGAGGGTATGAATCCCCTTTGTTGTTCGGCAGGGGCGCAACATCCGGCGAGCTCGATCGGCGAGCTAGACAGACACAATCATAGAGAGAGACACATTGTTTTCTACCTAAGTTCAGGTCCGTAGTGAGCAGAGCCCTACGTCCTGCAACTAGCTACTATATGTATATCATAAGGTTACAATGGATTCCTTCTCCCCGTAAGGTCCTCCTCTTCTTCTCACTTGGGCCTCCTTTTATACTGAAAGGGGGCACCACAGGGGTCGAGTTACACGCGGTGCTCCGAGCCCTTCCACGCGGCCAACCTTGATCTAAAACGTGTCCTGGCGTTCCTGCTTTGGCACCATGTGTCGCTAGGGGCCTGCCTGGTACATGCAGATGCCAGGATGCATATCATCGGTTAAGTCCTTATTCCCGACAGCTACCCGGGTTCCTATCATCGGGGGTGCTACCGGGGACCCACGGAGAGTCCTTCCTGAGCTCCCTACACGGGCACCGATCCTGGTTCGCGCACCACCCACAGGTCCCGGGTGAAAGGGCATGTATGCCCCCATGTGCGGTTTTGGTAATTAATGATAATCTCTATGGACTAATGTGTAAATTGAGTTTCACTTGTAGGTTTATCCATTGGCATCGCTTGGACCATGTGTTGGTCTCAAGGTTGAAAAAGAAGAAACAATATCCAAGGGCTTTGTGCCTATTGGAATCAAGTAGTAGAAGAAGAAGATCAAGTATGTCTTGAAGAAGAAGAACAAGAAGAAGATAAAGTTCCTCATGGCTATCTTCAAGACATCATCAAGAATTGAAGTGCAAGCTCAAGATGCATCATCTCTAGAAGATCTCATGCTTGAAGCTTGCCATCCTCGGCAATCATGGAATGATGAAGACAAGTTCGAAGAATAGGCTTCCCCATGGAGTATGGGGGAGCATTTCTCAAGTCTTCATCAAGAAAGAGCAAGCAAGTGCAATCAACAAAGGCGATCCATCTTGAGAAGGAAAAGACGGTCTACATCAAGCTAAAGTGGAATGCTCAAGAAAAGGTATGATCTTGATAGTTTTTCTATTTTACTGGTCTCTTGTAGTGTTGGGAGACCGCGTTTAGGATAGATAGTCGTACTATCAAGAGGGCTCTCGAGTGGGTGACTCGTTCGTATCTTTCGGAGAGAGATCAAACCTTTGCATACATAGCATCATCTTTCTTAGTTGTTGTTTGGTTCTTGTCCATGTGAGGATCTAGAGCTTGTGATTATCTTCATAACAAGCTCTAGTTTGTCAAAAACTGATTTCCCATGCATACCTTATTGCGTTTTTGATCTTGCGGGTTTTCCGGATCTCCACCTTGGGAGATATCTCACATATATATTCATGATATTTTCTCCCTTGGTTATACCCAACAAAATTGGTTTCATCTCGTTTGGAGTTCGGATGCAAAAGTTGTGGCAGTTTTGGTTCTGGAGTTTTTTCCTGACCGGTAGTTACAGCGGGCCACCCGTAGTACCGCTAGGGCATTTTGCCGCCGGTAGTACCGGTGTAAATTCCGGCCCAACTTCTGGTAACCCCGATTTCGGTTCAGCACCCTCTCTGTTTTGGTCGCATCTATTTGTCGGAACTTCGACCGGAATTTCCAGTGGTAGTTCCGGCCAGTTTTTTTCTCTTTCCATGTCGCTGATTTGGACCGTTGGCTGGGTGCCACCGGTAGTACCGGCCAACCACCGGCACTACCGGCCATGCGCGATTCTGTGCATAACAGGCATATCGGGAGCCCTTTAGAAGGGTATCCTCATCCTCTTCACGGGGTCAGCTCTTTTGGTCCGTTTTCACTCTCTCTCCTCCATTGTTGACCTTGAAGAGCTTGCCCTCTCCCCTTCCCCCTCCTATGATTCTTGCATCTTTTTGAGGGATTTGAGAGAGGAGATCTGGATCTACAACCCCCACCAAACCAAATGCCTTCTTTCTGAAGGAATTCTTGGGATCTAGATCTTGGAGAGTTTTGTGTTCTCCTGTTGTGTTCTTCCTCTCTTATTCCTCCAATACCTTTTGTAGCTTTGGTGGAATTTGAGAGTGAAGGACTTGCCTCTTGCATTTGGTGCATAGGTTTGAGTTCTCCTCGAAGATTTGGTGAGTTCAAGCTCTTGGGCTTGTTTCTCATGGGTTCTTGGAACCCTAGACGGTCATGTGGACTTGTGGTGTGTTCTTGGGGATCCAATTGAGTTGTGGAGATTCCCCAAGCTTGTTGGCCTATAGTGGCATTGTGGATCCTTTGTGGAATTTCTTGGGAGCCCTCCAATTGAGTTGTGGAAATTGCCCCAAGCCTTGTACAGGTTCGGTGACCGCTCTCAAGTGTCTCATAGTGGAACGTGAGTAGGCCTTAGTGGCGAGCTCACAGGAGAATAGGGTGAGCCTTTTGTGGTGTTGGTGAGTTGCGTGCCTTCGTATCTGGGGGTGAGGCCTTGTGTGGCGTTGGGTGAGCATCGAGCGAACACACCTCGAGGTGAGGCATTTGTGGCGTTCGAAGTACATTGCGCCCCCGCACCTCTCCAAACGAGACATAGCTTCTTTGGAAGTGAACTTCGGGAAACAAATCATCGTCTCTGCGTCCATCGGTTATCTCTCAACCGAGCCCTTTACTTATACAATTTACATTGTGATAGCCATCATTCTTGAAGTATTATTTCTTGCTATCCCCTTGTTGCTTGTCTTGCTTAGTATAGGTTGTTGGTGCACTTAGTTGAACCTAGTTGATATAGGTTTTGGCTTGATAAATTAAACGTTAAGCTTTATTCCGCATTTATTAGAGCCTAAACCGTAATAATTTTAAAAACGCCTATTCACCCCCCTCTAGGCGACGTCCATTTCCCTTTCACCGGTACACCCCGATTCCCGCGAACGCGACATAACATTCGAAGTATGACTTCACCCTTTTCTCCCGTCGGGGTATCATCGATAATCGCCTCGCTTTGATCGGCATTTTCTTTATCTCCTTGCGTTATGGAGTAAAGAACAAGAACATATTAGGCAAGAAAAAGATGGGCAATAATGGATGGGGAAGGCAAACTTTACCACAAAGTTGAGTGTGGAATAAAACGGGATTTGGGTCCCCTCCCTAACAAGCCTATTTTATTCATTATAGTTAAGGTCGTCGAACACGGTAGGCTCTTCCAATATTTCCTCGTCATAAGCCGACGGGCAAACTGAGACACGAGTATTTTCAAAAAGCACTAAATGTAGTTGTTGAATGCAATTGGACAATGAGCCTGAAGACCATCCCATCCACTTTATTTAGCCTTCTCCACATAAAGTAATAACTCCGTGACATACTTATTATGATATTATCCCACTTCTTGATCTTCCCCTGCCTTTTCCTGTCCAACCTGGATTTGAAGAAAAACACTCTATTAGTAAAACCAAACGAAATATGACGATGTAATTGGGAACAAGTTATCATGCTATATAACCTATGAATCTCCTTGTCATCGTCCTTCCACGCATGATGGTTAATCTGAAACAACCCGAACTGCCTCGTCACACAGTGTGGGAGATGGTTCTCAACCGCCCAATTGCAAATTAATGGCCAGCGCATGAGGCAAAGACACTTTTCCTCCAAGCACTTCCGGTTAAGCTCGAAACCTACTGGTACCCAAATCGTCCCCGCTACCATAGGGATCCCATTCCACCTGCAACATATCACAAGAACATCGATTTGTAGCTTTCAACTCGGGGATAAAACATTTAGGGGAGTGATGTAAAGACAAACATTTACCTGATCGGGCGCAAGCGCATCCAACTCGCGTGTGTACTTCATGTACATGGCATTGACATCGCTCATCATCTTTGACACGATGTCCCACTTCTAATCCCAAGTGGGGAGGCGTAGAGGGTGTCTCTGAAATTCAGGTCAAGGAAAGTAGCTCACCTATTTCGGACGCCCAACTGGTAAGCAATCCCAGCTCCATACTTAGAGTAGAACCATAGCACCACAAATTCCGGTTGTGTCGCTTGACCCTACACCAAACATCGTCCAAGTGCACATAAAAAAGGTTAGGATAAGATATGTTTGGAGTGGAAATGTATAAATTAACTAAGCGTAAACAAGTGATTACCTGCCGGTAAAAGTAGGCAAGAGCCACCGAAACCCCAGCTAAGCTTGCTGTCATATTACTTCCTATAAACGGCGCTAGCCTACCCGCTCCTGAGAGCGCCCTCAGGCGATTTACTCCGCCGATTCAACAAGGCGCAGATCGTCCGGTTTTCCTGCCAGCCGTTCGATCTGGAAATTCGCATTGATACTTCTGGCATTAGGATATTGGGTCGCTAAGGGGTGGGCTCGTGAGGCCCGTGGGACCGATGGGTGGAGACAGCGGGCTGCTTTGGTTGGGTCGCCCCGGGTTGAGCCCCAGGCGTTCACACTAGAGACGAGAAAATATCTACTCCTCCTCCTTCGTGCTCTCCTCCCTCCTCCTCCTCCCTTGCTCAGCCGCCGCCACCAACCTCCCAACCTCGTCACCGATACAGCGCTCGTTCGTTGGAGAAGGGGAGGGAACGGTGGTTCTTGTCTTCCTATAAACGGCGCTAGCCTACCCGCTTCCGGAGAGCGTCCCCGCGCGCGCATGAGACTGAGCCGCCCGATTTACTCCGAACAGTGCGGCGCATCGTCCGGTTTTCCTGCCAGCCGTTTGATCTAGAAATTCGCATTGATACTTCTGGCATTAGGCTATTGGGTCGCTGAGGGGTGGGCTCGTGAGGCCCGTGGGACCGATGGGTGGAGACAGCGGGGCTGCTTTGGTTGGGTCGCCCCGGGTTGAGCCCCAGGCGTTCACACTAGAGACGAGAAAATATCTACTCCTCCTCCTCCTTCGTGCTCTCCTCCCTCCTCCTCCTCCCTTGCTCAGCCGCCGCCACCAACCTCCCAACCTCCTCACCGATACAGCGCTCGTTCGCTGGAGAAGGGGAGGGAACGGTGGTTCTTGTCCTCCCCGTGGCCCTTGTTGACGCGGTAGACGAGCGCGGTAGCGAGCGAAAAAGGCGATCTTGCGGAGGCCGCTCAAGGGGCCGGCCGGGCCTCCTCCGCCCTGGCCTCCTGCTTGGCGTCACGCTGCTCCTCTGGTCGCTGCCGCCCCTCACCTCGCGCACCACCCTATCCAGTGGCAGCGCGGGGGGCCGCCTCCTCTCCTCCTCCAACAATCCCCCACCTCCTCTCGTTTGCCCTCCATAGGCCGACTTCTCTCCCCCGCTCCAGCACCACGCGAGACGGTGTTATGGAGGCGGGTGGAGGCAGCATGACGCCGGGGCTCAAAGCCGTGTAGAGGAGGCATGGATGGAGGTGGGTGGAGGCCAAGTGGGAGCTATTGTTCGTTCAGGTTTGCTTCTCCTTCCTCTATATCTCTCTCGCTCTACTCTGAATCGGCAGATGGAGTTCGTTCAAGTTTCTACTGGCTGCAGGGAACAGAGGAGGAGGGGTTGTGAGTGGAGGAGGGGATCCGCTGTAGCTATCACGGAGGAGCACGAGCAGCTGCGGCACCTAGGGAAGATGATACATTGGGTGGCAAGGGCGGCGTTCATGAACACGAGCTTGGCTTGCCTACGATGCTTGTCAAGCGATGGCGAGCGTGTCTGATTTTAAAACTCCATGGTGAGCTTCTCCCGATCCCTGTCTCTCCCCTAGATTATGTGAGCTTGCTTTCCCTTTTTATTAAAAGATCTTTAAGAAATCAATGAAAAATCGCTCGTGTGGACACCTAGATGAAATGGTGAGTTATGCTGATTGCTAGAGGATAGAAGATAAGCTGTTCACACTTATATTTTCAACATGTTAATGGTTTTATTTTGTCTCATGTTGCTGAAACAATCTTTTTTAGGCATATACGATCCAGTTTGCACTTGATGGCTCCACTCTTAAGATAGTTGCAAAATATTACTGGTTTCTTTTAATTTTGTTTGGGCTCCAGTTTTCTTCATTAATATGATCTGAACCTGGTAAATCACAGGAATCTCACAACATACATGTGAGGTTTCAAGAACTGATTCAGAGATAGTGATATTGTTCATCTACAAGTATGAGCATCGGTTTTAGTAGTAGTACTTGTTTATTTATTATTACAGAAGGGTTTGCACTATGACCATCACATGCATATCTTTACAGTCTTTGTATGTTGATGATAGAAGTAGGATTTCAATATTGTAGAACTTTTGGTATTATTAATGAAATTGGTGGAAATTGTTTTCTCTGAAATAAAAGAAGTAGGAGGCCTCTTGTTCTGAAGTTTGTTCGGTATTTATTTAGAACATTTGTCCCCACAATGAAGATAATGATGTGGTCTGTAATGCTCCTGAGCCAAGGTCTCGAGTAGCAAATGATGTTACCGGTCGACGTGTAAGAGGTGGGCCAGATCGAGATGGATAAAACAACTATGCTCATAAGGTAAATGAACTGACTTACTGTTGGTTGTGTCACTTCATAATCCCAAGGACATAGAGTAAGTGGAAAGCATTATTGTTGCAGACTCAGCTTTATATTTGCAGAGTTGTGGATATCAACACCAATGGATAGTCTAATTATATAGGATTTTTCCCTAGCTTGCAACTGAATATGTGTTTGAGGATCTGAGTGTGCATTTTCGGATTTTCTCCTTGAATAATTCAGTGCACTCTCCCATAAATTGTATTCTGACTGTCCTAATTAATCATAACTAGGAGGCGGCAGATGGAGCTGCAGAATGATAGGAGCGCTGCTGGGCTACCGCCGACTTGCAGGGTTTCCTGGCCGTCCCTGCTCCTCCAGATTCATCTCTATATGAGGTATCACCGTCCCATATCCACTCTTTTTGCTTAATATGCAATAAATTTCCCATAGAAAACATGGGCTGCGGTTTAACCATGCTATTTTTTCTCATAATTTAATTGCAAATTCCTTGCCATTTTGTTTAGGTTCAAGTGCTTCCAGAAATTGTCCTTTTAGGTGTACAAAATACTTCTTTGTACTTTGAACTTCATACCTTATCATTGTCTATAGTTTATTTGCATATGCATTTGCCTCATCTGATACAACAATTGTTCCCCATGGAATCTTCTTGTTGCTGTCAGATAACAAATTGTACGCTCAATTTTTTGCCCCAATATGCAATCTTAGTCCCTGTTCATTGTGATAACATGATTATGACACACAATATATCTGTACTTCTGTTTTAAAGGTATTATAAATTGTGTGCGCTGCTGAGATTTTCTAAATGTCGTCTCACTGTTTTGCAGGTTTACAGGTATTCTTATTTTATATAGATGTCCATCATGTAGTTGTAGGAATGGCACATGCCTCTCTTCTATTACAACACCTGTTTAACTTGCTTGGTGTTCAGGTGAGGCACTTATATCCTCCTGTATACTCGTTATCGGTTAAAATACTATAATCAAGTACGAAAGTAACTGTAGTTTAATGCTAGCCACCTCTGTTGGATTCCTATTTTTTAGTTAGTTTGTTTTTGGTATTTCCAGCTTTGAGCATGCAATTGAACCTGAATACTATAAAGGTTCAGTAACGATAGATACATCGATAGAGAAATGCATTGGTCACGACCTACGGTCCAAAAAACCTACTTTTAATATACTTACTCTATCTATATCCCTACAGAGATATACTTGTGTTGGGCGCGTTCAAACTTCAGCTCTGCCAAACAGTCTTTATGCAGCTTACCTTTTGGCCTACTTTATCTAATCCTGTGGCGACAATATTTTTTTTCGAGAATGACTATGGCAACAATATGGCTTTTACCTTTTGGCCTGCTTTCGATAATCCTATGGCGACAATATGGTCTTTCTTCCGGCTTTGCGCCAACCAGAAGCATCTCCTTGTATGTGTAACCAATAATATTTTGGAAGCAGAAGATAATCAAGATCGGATCCGTAAATTTTTGTTTTCTAAAAACCATGTCCCACTGTACTTGGTCCGAGAATTTGAGCAGAAACCTGGGGTTACCTCCTTGCCTACTATAGGAATTGTATAGTCTAACTATTTCACCGGTTTATACAAAAGGCGAGTAACAGCATCAACCGGATATGTATTTTCTTATCTCCTTCACAAGGAGGATATCTATCCCTGCACTTCATGCAAGAAAGATGTTCCCTTCAGGTCTGTTCTTTCAGACTTTCACTACTTTGTTGTGCTCATTCAGTTACTATTGTTATAAAATATACTGACTTTTTCTTCACTTCTTATATGTGTCTTTTTGATGAATCATATGTAGGCATATCGTAAGGTGTACCTCCTATCAAGGTATGGACACACTACTAAGTCCCTCTTTTTTTGTCTCGTTATGCAGTGAAAAGATAATCAATCATTTTTTGAGTTGTCCAATAATTCATACGAGTACTATTTATCAGGTAATTGTCACAAGTTGTGCAAGATCATGGTGTCAGAGGAGGCAATGGTGCTTCCAATTTGATATGCAAGTTATGCCTTTACAAGCGTAATCTTATCCTTAAGGTTACAGTACAAATGCAATATATGTCTTGCCTTAGAACAAGAGCACTGGCCAATTGGTAGTGAGTGGTCCCAAAATAATCTTTAAAGTCAGTTCTTCCCGTTCTGTTGAACCAGCATTGACGGATCAAGCCCAGCCAACAACATGGCCGAGGCCCAACCGGTTGCTAAGGTTGAAGCCAAGACAATCACTGAGGTTTGAAGACAAGCTGCTTGCTAAGGTGGAAGCCATGTGCGCCTCGAATGTGCAAACACGTCCAATTATTTTAAGTTCGAGCCAACCGTCCTGCCAACCTATCTATTGCCGTGACATTAGCAACAATTTGTATCATGTGTGTTGACAGTCCAAGAATATACTACATTTTCTGTTTTATGTAAATTTCCGTACATGAAAATCTTTATCGATTCCAGCTAAAACTTATTGGCTGAAATATTGCCTCGCTTCCGGTCTCGGCGCCGGTGGCGCACCGGGTCATCTAGTACAGTTAATGCCTTGAGCCACATCCATTGAGTGGTCCTACCACCGATGTTGGCAAACAGAGTCCTAGAGAGAACATACCACACATACACACGAGCATGTATCTCGACCACCTCATCCTCGGCTAGGAGGGGGAATGCGTGAAGTTATCTACAATCCACTTATATGTCACACCTACTGGGACTCTATCTTTACTCTTGTTTTCACCCTCTTCTGGAGCCATACCAATAAGGGCCTCCATCTGCTGGCACCACCCATCAGAATCCGTGTTCATACACACATGCTCCCCCTCGATAGGAAGTGCAAGGATCATGGAAACATCTTGAAGAGTAGGGGTGATCTCGCTAATCCACAGGTGGAAAGTGTGAGTCTTCGGGCTCCACCGGTCGACAAGTGCGGTGATTGCAGCCACATTCAGATTTGGCGCGAGCAGCTCACACGCGTGATGAATGGGAGGAGGCCTAGCGCCTCGATGTACGGAGTGTACCGCTCATCGTACGACATGTCACTCGAGGACGCGCCATGAGATCGAATCTTCAGGGTCGAAGGTTCTACATAAATACGAGTCAAAACATTATGCCACATCCTACACAGATGAATCAATAAAAATTAAAAAGAAACAAGTCCAACTATGATTTCATTACCATATTATACTCCACCATCAAGTAGCCCCAATGTTCAACATCATAATAATCGTCGAGTAGCCACACCATCCTATATATAAATTCCAAACAAAAATGATATACAATACAAACGAACAAAAATATGCCTATTTTTAATACACATATAGATTTTATATGCAACCATGATATAGAATACAAATGAAAAACACACTTGCATTCCCCATGAATACAACTCATATACAACTCCTAAATCACCAAAAATATGCACAAATCAGCCAAAATATGAATCCATATAGACCTAGGGTTTCAAGCAAATGAGGCACAAATATGGAAGATTTATTGGACAAAAAAGAGAGATCGGAGGAGAATACCTTGAGAAAGAGAATGGGCCCCAAATTCACCAAAGGGGGCTTCATATCTAATGGATTTGGGAGAGGGAGGATAGAGGGGAAACGGGGTGCCTCCCCTATGTTTGCTTGTTGCCCTGGGTCGATGGTGGAAGAGTGGTGTCGGGCTGGGAGGCATGCCGCGCACGGCTGTTAAGTTTTCGCGGTAGAGCGCCTATGCCTAACGCGCTATGCCTATGTAGCGCCCAGCGCGTAGGTGATATACACCATGGGTGGGCCCCTACCTAGCCATGTAGAGGCCACACTGGCAGAGGGCATAGCGCTTAGGACAAAACGCTATATTGTGTAGTGTGAAGCCTTACTGTTAGGCACTACACAAAAGGGTTAATCGGGTGAAATAGTTTCGCCGCAAGTTTAGTTTGTAAATTTCTTTCAAACTTGGGTCAGTTTTGTTCAAATTGGCCTGTGGTGGTTAGGGATGGCACCCGCCGGATTCGGGGCCAGGTCTAGCCACCCATACCTGCCCCGTTTAATTTATCGGGTCTCATTTTTTACTAGACCCGCGACTCGGCCGGGTTCGGGGCCTAGACGGGTACCCGCCAACGCGCGAGATGGGAGCGACCCAACGCACACGGGAAGAAAATGATGGGATATTGGGACAGGGTTGGTGGAAATGGATGCGTGCATGCATGTGTTGTCTTCAGGACTCCATATCCCATCGCGTGCATGTGATGTGTGTTGTGTGCGTGTATGGCCATGCGGGACATGTGGTTAGACATATGATTAAGTATTAGACACTACAAGAAAAGTTTCCTTCCGCAACAAATTGGCCCGACGGTCATCGTAGAAGGCGCGTCTTCCGCGACGAAATTCTCGGCTCGGCTGTGGCTGATGGAAAACTTTTTTTCCGGTTTCATGGCCATCTACTATGAAGGATCTGCTAAAAACATGGAGGAAGCTCGGCCAGCGCGTGGCAGAAGCAATATTTTCATTTCCTCGCGTGATGTTGACTCGCCGAAGTCTTTTGAGGCGTGTGGGTCCCGGACGTCAGTGTCTCTAGCGGACCATACTTTTCGGTCGCGCCTCCCTGATTTGAACTCGATAATGTAGCTTGAGGCGTCTGCCGTTTAGTCAGTCTGCTAGGTCCCATATGTCAGCCTCTCATTAGAAGGATCGTGTGTATGATGGAATTTTTTTCCTTCGCTCTCACTACCCTGTTCTGAAGTGATAGCGCTGCTCGATGCATCTACCGTCTAATCAACCTCCTGGGACCCACATGTCATCCTCTCATTAGAAGAAACATGTGTATGATGGAATTTTTTCCTTCGCTGATGCTACCCCATTCCAAATTGATAGCGCTGCTCGACGAATCTACAGTTTAACCAACCTCCTGAGCCACACTGCCATCCTCTCGTTACAAGAAACGTGTGTATGATGGATTTTTACCTTGGCTCACGCTACCCTGTTCCGAACTTGATAGCGTTGTTCGATGCATCTACCGTTTAATCACGATGCTGGCCCCACATGTCATCCTCTCATTAGAAGAAATGTGTGTATGATGGATTTTTTTCTTTGCCGGCGCTATCCCCGTTCCGAGTTGATAGCGCTGCTCGACGCATCTAATGTTTAACCAACCTCCTGAGCCCCACATGTCATCCTCTCATTACAAGAAACGTGTGTATGATTGATTTTTTTCCTTCGCTCGCACTACCCTGTTCCGAACTTGATAGCGTTGTTCGATGCATCTACCGTTTAATCACGTTGATGGGCCCCACATGTCATCCTCTTATTAAAAGAAACGTGTGTACGTATGATGGATTTTTTCTTCACTGGTGCTACCCTGTTCCGAGTTGATAGCGCTACTCGACGCATCTACCATTTAACCAACCTCCTGAGCCCCACATGTCATCCTCTCATTAGAAGAAACATGTGTATGATGGACTTTTTTTTCCTTCTCTCGTGCTATCATGTTCCGAACTTGATAGCGTTGTTCGATGCATCTATCGTTTAATCACGCTGCTGGGCCCCACAGTCATCCTATCATTAGAAGAAAGGTGTGTATGATGGATTTTTTACCCTCTGTCACGCCTTCGTGTTTCACACTTGATAGCTTTGCTCTCTGCATCAGCCGTTTATTCAAGCTGGTGGGTCCTTTATGTCAGCCTTACATTAGAAGAATCGTGGGCATCTCAATTTATTAAATGCCAGATAATGGAGTAGTTTCTTAAAAACATGGGTAGGCGGGTTTTTTGTTTTTGTTTTTGTTTTAAAGGGCAATTCCAAAAAGGCCGAATTAAACATTTTGGGCTATTCTTCATCTACTATACTCAATGGGCTATACTCCATGCGCTATTCTCCATAGGCTCCTTGATAAATATTTAAATGGGATGTCGTCAGCAAGTCCCCTGACCCCTACAAGGTCAAATTAAATTGTTCTAGGCTAAAGAGGGGTCGAATGGGCTAGATTTTACCTCCTCTTTAGTAAAATTTGCATGGCTTGGCTGGATTCGGAACACAGACCTCACTACCAAAGGGAAAAAGAAACGATAATTCTTTTGACATACATTTGTGTAAAAATATCTAAAGAACAAGGGACACAGACTGTGTGCGCCAAAACTGGACAGGTATCCAATGACTTCACCTGGTACCCTCTCATTTCTGTCCAAAACACATCCGACGGTTCCGATGACACACATGCAAAAGCTCTAGTGCAAGCAGCCCAGCATTTACAAATTCAGTAGCATTTAAAAGATCCAGTAGTATAGAATAAGACCGAAAGAATATTGACAGATTCCTAGTTCATATTCAGCAACACTTGACCGATTCTGCAGCATTCCAAAGTGACTGTTTCAGCTATACAGACACTGAAACTCAATAGCAGTACAAAGAGAACCCGTTCATGTTTCAGCTCTAAAAATCTCGTCGCATGATCAGTTTGCCCTTTTCTCCAAACACACTTGATATTGGAGCAAGCATAACTGATGATCAAATATGCTTTTGTGTGCATAACTCCTCTTCACATTAATACAAGTGCGAACCCTATATATATGCATCCCAAAATGCCCAAGCCTCATCTAGATTGTGAAAAAGCCAAGTTTAAAAAGGAAAGCAAGACCATCTACTGCACTTGATCTAAACAAGTACCAGTACATCAGTATTAGTTCTAGAAAATACCTTAGTAATAGTAAAGACATAACTTGACAGATTGAGTAGCATTTGAAGCTTGAGCAGTACATAATAAGACAGAAAAAATATCTACAGATTCCCAGTTCATATTCAGCACCACTTGATAGATTCAGCAGCATTTCAAAGTGACCTATTCAGCAGTACATACAATGGACAAAAGAAATGACAGATTCAACAATGAAGACATTGAAATTCAATAGTTGTAGCAAGGCCATGACTCATAAGGAAAGAGAGTCCATATTCAGCACTCGATCGGTCGATCTGAACAAGTACCACTACATATGTATACTACAAAATAGATTAGAAATAGAAAGTTAAGACCTCCATACAAAATACTCGGCATAACGCAATAGCCTATCAAGTGCTGGCTGGGTAGTACTTTCTTTCCTGCATGTTACCCTTTCCTTGTCACACTGTCGCCTGTGGGCCCACTATGTCAGCAGCGTACATTGGAAATAGGTATACATTACCGCAAACTTGTTCTATCTCTCCCCATACAAATTGAATCTGTCACCAACATAAAGTAGTAATTAATTAGTACGACGTTACATATCTTAACATTGGGATCATCACAAAGAATATTTAGATGTTTTATCTCACTTTTGAAACATGTTGATGCAATACTCCTAATCCACAGGGAATTCCGACGAACGGTTCAGAAGCTTCCAGGTAACACCGCGGCTGTGACAGGTATGACACGAGCCCTTCCAGGGCGACTTCGGCCGACGATGGCCTGCTTGTCATTTCAGATGTCGCCACCATTTCGACCGCATGGAGCTCATGCCGTAGAGACAGCGACCAAAGCTTCACCTTGTACCGCGGCGATTCGCACGCCCCTAAACTAACGAACCTATGGGATATGACGATGTCTGTGGTGTGGCCATCAATTTGGGCGACGGACACGGTGCCCTCTTTCCCGATGCTGATGATATCCGCTCTCTGCGAGCCCCCTGTGGGCACCGGCTTAGACAGCTCCCAGTGTTTGTGGCTATAGGGCATTATGGGCGCAGTCCTCGAGTGGGAAACTCTGAGGTGGCGGATGAGCTCTACCATAGGTGTTAGCTATACCAACAAGGTGATGAACTCGCATCCAGGCTCCATGCAGACTTGCTGGCCGTGAAAGCACCAGATTATGTGGTCGTAGACGTTGTTGTAGGGGACGAATGTCCAGCTGTGGTCGTTGGGGCATCTGCTACCTTTTCCGCCCATGACTTGGCGGTACAACTCCTTGGAGCATGCGGCCAGCCACGCGGTGCTGGTAGTGTCTAGACGCATAGCGATCTCGTTGAAAACGTCATCGCCGACCTTGATCCAGATGCCGTGCAGTGGGTTGTGCGTCGATTGCGACATCGGGATGGATTGGGGGAAGAGGTCGGACTAGAGTATGGCTATCAGGGGACTTTTGGAGAGGGGTGCAAGATCCGATGCAGTGGGCGAGATGGCGAGGAAAATGTGCGAAGCATGCACTAGAGACAATCCCAAATGAGGGGCCAGGCGGTGTTGGCGAGTAGGGATAAAAACAGCCGAGATGGGGAAGATGGGATGGCTCTTTGAACGAGTTTTTTTTGCAAGGCCTCTGGAGCTGCATCTAGGACGCCGATTAGCTTGGCTTGCACGCTGCAGTGCACTAAATTAACCATCTGAAATCCTAACGCATTTTATAGCTAGGCTGGCACGCTGCCATGCCCTAAATTAACCATGTCACAACCTGGGCCATTACAGCTAGGCCGGCACACTGCCGTGTATGCCTACTAGAGTTACTACTGCTGTCATGTTTGGCCAGATGATGTTTGTTTAGTTTGCTAAAATGGATTATACTATAGGGCTGGACTATCAAGCAGCTCGTCCCGTTAAGGCTTGGCTCATTAAGGATCATGCTCATTAAGGCTCAGATCATTAAACTCGTTAAGGATAATGAGCAAAAAGTAAAGCTCAGGTCAGTTCATTAGATGTTAACGAGCGCTCACGAGCTGCTCGTTATGAAAATGTATTAGCCTCAGACAAAGGCATACCGATAATAAAAAACGACAATCGGCAGGGTTCGGTCAGTGCCGTGGTCAGCAGCTCCAGATCGAGAAGATGGAGATGGGGTATGCAGTGGGAGATGACAAGTTGACGAGACACATGAGAAATATTCTGAATCGATCAGGGGAGTCTAGGTTAAGGTTTTTGGGCAGTCGCTCTCGCTCCTGGATTGGTCAGTCTTACTCAATGGGCTAGATATTTGCCTTAGATGGGCTACCAGATTAGACATGTAGCAACATAAGTGGGCCTTAACTTGGTTGTTACCGAGCTTAACGAGTAGCTCACGAACATCGTTAACTCGATCGTTTAGCTCGTTAAGGATATCGAGTAAAAACTGCAGCTCAGCCAAGATCATCAAGGAAATGAGTCGATTTTGAATGAGCCGAGCAAATGAGTTCTCATGAGTTTCGATCTTTATGCCCAGCCCTAATACTTTGGAATAGGAGTTAGTATAATACTAGCAGTAGTACACTAGATGTTTGTTTTGCAGTTTTGCTGCAAACATAGTATAATAAATACCTCCACATTGGATCCTAGCGCGATTAAGTACCACGGTGTTCCAACATGATGCTTGATAATGGAAGGTGTTCAAGCACCTCTTTACAGAATAGTTATAATTAGAAGCGAACAATCACTATATTAATACACCTATGATATAGTAAATTGTCCATCAAATGATGGGTGTTAACCTGCACATTTGATCACCTTCTCGTAGTTATCATGATCAAATACTATCACCTTAAAGGAAGTGGTGGCAAGCTTCTTGAATACCAAAAAGTATCATACCTTCAAGTCATGTGCTTTGACAAAATCTAGCCATCCTTCGTCAAGGATTACCTTGCCATCTTGCTTCTTTAGCTAGACGTCCCAGCTGCAGGCTTTGCATATCTTTAGCTTGATGGCCTCTGGATACTCATTGCCATATGTTAGCAAAAAGGAGCTGGGTATGATCTGCACGTCTAACCCTCCCGGTATTAACATCATCTTGCAAAACTCGTCACAAGTGTTCTCCACGTGGGTGTTCCTGGCCAGCCCCTCCATCCAGACTGCACATGACTCTATTGTCTTCTTTGATGATGAGTCTATCCAAGCTCTTCTTGCCCGAACACTGCAAAAAAAATCCCGTGGACAGATAATGTCTATACCAGCTGTCAATAATTGTGGAATAGTACAGTATTAGCTGATAGAGTACAATACAAGATTAGCTAAGAAAGTAAAGTGGAGCAATTTTCTTATCGAAGTACACAAATTAAAATCTTAACTCTAACTAGCATCAACATCGGTTATATTAGTACTACTTCCAAGGTCTAGGCATCACATTAGTGCAGTTCTTTACCGAGCAGTACAGATACCTAACACCCAGGAACAGATGAACGGACGAACATGATGATCTCTATCTGCTGCCGATGCTAGAGATGCATACATATACTCGAAATTTTGGCAAAAATCAGGGTAGGGCAGTAGCCGCCCTAACTTGCCCAAATTAAAGGGACCTCCGCCCTTGAGACAAATCTAAAGCAAAACATACCGAGTGGCCTCCCAAATCATCATCAACCGTGGATCAATCAATACAAAATTTAAACTTATTATTACAATTCACCATAGATCTAACCCCGGAACTAGCTTACATGCGTAAAACTGAACTGTAGTATATAGACGGGTTAAATGAACTAGATGAGAACTATACTCAACACCAACCCAATGTTAACCAAGCGCTAATAAAAGCTTGACCGCATCTCATCATCAAGATCAAGGGTTCCGGGGATTATGTTACCGCACTGCCACCACGATGTCTGAGGGATGCGACGGCTCTATAGATGAGGTTGCAGGGCCCGCCACCCGTAGCCAGCCCTCCTAAGACGAGTAAGTTGCGGCGGTGGTGGTCGTCAATGGAGAAAGTGCAATGGCGATTAAGGAGTGTTGTGTGTGAGAGGGATGGGGCTGGGGCGGGGGATGGTGAGGGAATAAATGTGGCGAGGTTAAATGAATGTTGTGAACAAAGCAAACCTTGCCACCAATACAGTACTACTAATTGTCATGCAAAAATTAATTGCCTAGAAAATTGGACACAACAGCTTGAGTGCTTGAATAGGGAAACATCAAACACGTACTATGAAAGTATATTATTACGTAAATGGTGCCTAGTACAAGCAATAGTGAAAATGATGTTGCAAGTAATGATACTACAATACAATATGAAAGTACGATGTACATAGTACTGTACATTACATGGTGACAAGTACTAGCTATAGAAATGATGTTGCGAGTGCTCATAATCAGCTTTTCGGTATTTTGGTCAAACTTCATATAGTTCTAACAAGGCAGGGTGGGCACGAACCACATTGGCGCCTCAAACATTTGCTCTCTATGTTCCGCTCTAGTGTAGTTAAGTGATGAACCTATGGAAGCTCCCCCATAGACGTGCATGCGGCTCCAATCTGGAACTGGTTGTAGGCGATGTTGGCAGCGCACATGTGTAGCAAACACATAGTCTCCTCTGAACACCAACAGAGCTTCGTCAACATCGGCAGCACCACGTTCAGAGTTTGTAGGGGGATCGAGGATGAATGGATGGTTGATTCCCACAAACACTGATCTCCCTTCAAGATTATCCCTTCTGATCTAGTCCGATGCTACAGGGTCATCCAAATTAAGGGCCCTCTAGAAAATGTGGCAGTGGAGCGAGGGATAAGTGAGCAGTTCTCTACCCATGTATGATACATGATTACCATGGCTGCTGGTTCGTGCACCCCTGCTGTGAATCCACAGGATATTCCAGCCAAGCTCAGCCAAGTACCAGCTATGTAATGCAATATCTTTAGCCTCGGCATCGTCACCGGCTTGGACGTTTGCAGACTCTTCAATTACTAGATCCTGTATGACACACGGGCCTGCAAGTATACCTTTTGTGCATTTCAGTTACCAAAAGTATCACGAACAATGCAGTTGTAAGTAATTTATAAATTTTACTTTTAAATAATAGGACTCACTCCACTTGTTTGGTTCCCAGACAAGAACATCTCCTCGCGATTCTGTCACCGCGTATATGCAATCAATAGAACCACTGATTACACACTTGGCAATGGCATCAACATACGTTGCTGGTGCAAGATAGTTGATGTCTACGCACTTCTATTCTTGTAGACAGTTGTTGGGCCTCCAAGTGCAGAGGTTTGTAGGACATCAACAAGTTTCCCTTAAGTGGATTACCCAAGATTTATCGAACTCAGGTAGGAAGTGGTCAAAGGTATCCCTCTCAAGCAACCCTGCAATCAAGATACAAGAAGTCTCTTGTGTCCCCAACACACGCAATACACTTGTCAGGTGTATAGGTGCACTAGTTCGGCGAAGAGATAGTGAAATACAAGTGGTATGGATATAAGACAATGGTGCCAGAAAATACTTTGATGGCGTGGAAGAGACTAAAGGCAAACTGAAATAAAGATGGCAGCAAGAAAACATGTAAGAGATCTAGTTGCAAATGGTGTTTCAATGCTTACAAACAAGGCCTAGGGATCATATTTTCACTAGTGAACACTCTCATATAAATATCTTCTCTTTATGATACTACTTTGAACTACTCTTCGGTTGGACGCTCTAATCCATGGTAGGGCAATAACAGCACACCTCAAAGTTCGCTTTCCCCATCTAGATAACCCCACACTGTCACCTTGAGCTCTAGATGGTTCCAACAAACACCACAATTTCATAGAAACATCCAACTCCAAATATAACTCATAATAAGTATTTGTAATCTCTAGCCTAAGTGCCACCATGGTGTGCATGCTGTCACTTTCACACACATGGGGAGAGCAGAGATCTATTAAAGCACTTGAGTAGAAAAGTAGATCTACTTGATTACAAAGCTCATGATCACAATATGATCATGCATAGAGAGAGATGAACACATAGCTACCGGTAGAACCCTTAGCCTCGAGGAAGAACTACTCCCTCCTCATCATGGGAATCAGCAACGTCGATGGAGATGGTGGTGGAGATCGATGAAGATGGCTCCGAGGGCACTTCCCCATCCCGACATGGTGCCGGAACAGAGACTTTCTGTCCCCCAAATCTCCCCTTCAGTGCTGGCGGCACTACAGAACTTTTCATGGCTGGAGGTTGGATTATTTAGGGTTTTCTCATCGGGAGGCTTCTTATAGGCGAAGGGGCGATGTCAGAGGGTGGACTAGGGGCCCACACCACCTGGTGGCGTGGCCAGGGGGACCCACGCCACCACATGGTGTGGCCAACCCCTGGGCCCTCTTCGTCTCGTCTTCTGGCTCCGTGAGTCTTCCGGTAAAATATCGACTTTGGCTTTTGTCCGGTCCAATTCCGAGAATATTTCTTTTCCAGCTTTTCTGAAACCAAAAACAGCAGAAAACAGGCAAC
Source organism: Avena insularis (assembly GCA_023614405.1). Taxonomy (NCBI): domain Eukaryota; kingdom Viridiplantae; phylum Streptophyta; class Magnoliopsida; order Poales; family Poaceae; genus Avena; species Avena insularis. The sequence goes on along the minus strand of CM042692.1, from coordinate 178,416,352 downwards.
TGGCACTATGGCATATTATTAATAGGTTAGTTCCAGAAAATGTGTAAAAATACTCCAAAGTGTGGACAAAACATAAGAAAGTAGATATAAAACAAGCATGGAACATAAAAAATTATAGATACGTTTGCAACGTATCAATAGTCGTTTCGGAGGATAATCCAGTCCCTGTCACAAGGAAAATCTCCAATGGCATTCCCATAGAATCACACCTTGCAAAGTGAGCAAAGCGAGTTCCCTAGATCAAGTTGATGTTTTGCCCACACAGACGGGCAAGAGCTTCATGCATAGCCCTGGCTAATCCATCTAGCCAGTTGTTCTCTCATAGGTGAATTGGATCTTCTCAGAAGTGGGTGCTTCCATCTTGCCTCTGAGATCTGCAACTATCAGCCATTGTAGGTCTTCTCAGAAGAATTCCGGATGCGAATGCTCAAGGTACTCTGACAGTGCATCTAGATCCCTCTCAAAGATCTGTTGGCCTCCGTTGCCTAGCTAGTAGAACTTGCAATACTGGACTTCCATCTATAAGACTTTAGGATGAGTAAGTTAGTGAGGTGATCAAGTGTGTCAAATTTTATGTAGGAATGCAAGAATTTTTTAGGAACATGATTTTTTTTGAAAGAATCAAGGATAAGAGTGGGAATATGTTTTCAAAAATACTCACTTCTTTTGTTTTGAAACTAAGTTTTTGTTCGGACATCGATTCTAACTAGGGTCTCCTATGGTCAGGATGGCTCTGATACCAACTTGTCAACACCCGGATTTTTAATCCCATATGCCTGTTATGCCATACCTCGCAATCCTAGGATTACCATTTTTGCGAGACATAACAGATTTGATATCACAGTACATCATCCATTACAAACCATAATAAGGTCTTACACAAATAAAGGATCTCATGATCTAGTCTTAATACAAATCAAGCAGCGGAAAGAAACGTAGTAGGGGCTCCATCTTCAGAGTCACAGGCAATGCTGACGATGGGAGATGATCCTAGTTGTTGTAGACATCCTGCTGTCCATCATCCTGGTAGTCCTCCTCATAGTCTGGCCACGGGAATAGCCAGGGACAAAGCCATGAGTACTCTTTAAGTACTCGCAAACTATCACTAACAAGTAAGGTAGTTGTAGTAGGAATCTTAGCTCTAGGTTTATTTCCAAAAAGCAAGGTTTATCAAAAACTGAGTTTAGAAGTAAAGAAAACTAAGCTAATGTTCTAAATCACTTAAGTGGGAAACTAGCTTTCATATCCACAACCTTGTTGTGGTCAAGTAAAAATAATAGTTCACTTCACAAGTCATTTTGAAAACATCTGATGACGGAACAGTATGGCCACTCCAACTGTCCATGACCACGGACGCGGCTATTCAAATAGTTTGACACTCTGCAGAGGTGGTACACTTTCACCAAAAATTCAATACATCTGTCAGGGATAACCCTGAATCATCATACTTAGTATGCGGATAATCAATCATAACCTTTCAATTACACACTCTAGTATAGGCACCTCCCCTATGAGCTAGGCCTCCCAGCCATGGCCATCTGCCATCCTGGGCACTACATAGGTGGGCAATTCACACTCACGAGGTAGCCGCAGCTCAAACCTCTTCCGTGAGGGAACCCATACTAAGGCATATAAACTTCTAGCTAAGCCCTACCCAATTCGGGTATTGTGGTTGTACGGTAAAATTGGAATGGTATCACATCCGAACCTAACCATCAGTTTTTATAAAGGGTTAAGGCTCATGCCTCAACATTTTCATCATCAAATCTTTTTGTGTCCATAACACATGTCAAAACATTTCAATAGAATGAAACATCATTCCAACGTTTTCATAATCATTTTCACCAAGTATTCCCTTCTAAAGTGATCAACTTTTATGCTTAGCACTAGCCACTAAAGTTAAGAGTGTTCACTAATGAGGGATGCTAATCTTCAATCTCATGCCATGGAATGACATCTAAGTATAGGTCTAGTTTTATACTCTTTATGCTATCTATACTAAATTTTCCAATGCTTACAAAGCACTAACTAAAAGTAAAGAATTTTGGTAAAGTAGAAGAATAAAGCTTGCAAGTAAAACTTGGGATTGGTATAAACGAAGTTGTATAACCAAAGCATGCCTAATGCATTTTGCTTAAGTTATCAAGGTTGCAAGTATTAGCTTGCATAGTTATAGCTTGCCTTGAGTAGAGAAGTGGTTGAAGTTTTCTTCTTCTTCTTGGTAGTACTCCTCCTCCTCGTATCCCGGGTCGGCACTATCGTCTATAAATGAATACGGGGTACACAATCACCAAACAAAACTTAACTAATTCTATTTAGCACACTAAGGCTCACACTTGATGATCTAGCATCATCACAATCATCACATGAATTAAAGACTTAATCTTATTTATCTTATTGTAGAAAAGTAATTTCTACTCATTGAAAATAATTAAGATTTAATATTCTCCAATTAAAATATGGGATCATGTTGACACATGTCATCACCACATATTCTAATACATGGGAATGTGATTTAAAAGGGTTGGTCGAATTTCATAAAGTTTAAGATTATCATTTAATAGAATTAAAGTGACTAGAAATGCCTATATAGCATTATTCTCGTACTAGTCCGAATTCACTTCATGCAAACCTAAATATTTTTACATATTCAGATAGATTTTAGAAAATGTGATTTTTGAGAGTTGGAATCAACTCAAAAACATTTATGGTTGATTTTTGAAAAATGTTTGAAGTTGGAAAATTCTCTGTCTTGTTACTTTTAGTATAGGTGATCTCTAACTCCAAATGTTTTAAATCCAACGGGCTTGGATAGATAATTTAAATATCTTTCTAACAAAATTGGAATCATGCATTTTGGTTTAGTGAAACTCTCTGAATTGATTTTTGAATCTATGGATAGAATAGGGTTTTAAGCAATATTGGAATATACTAATTTGAATTCACTGGGCTGCACGGGAAACTAAACGGGCCAGCCCAACTACACAGCACAGCGTAGCGGGCTGCTGACAGGGGGTCCACCAGTCAGCGAGTCTATCTACATGAAGCGGCATCTGTGAATCTGAGCCCTACGATCAGAATTTAATCTAACGACCGTGGTTCACCATCGATGATGAACAACTCCGACGAGGATTTTAACCTAACGCGGTGGTGGGGGTCCGGCGAGGCTCACCTGGGCTCCAGCTAGGGTTGGCAATGGGGGAGAACAGTGTTGTCGTGGATGGCGGTTCGAGGCATGTTCACGGCAGCTCCTGGGGCGGTTTCAATCGACGACGCCCTTCTCCTCCGGCAACGGCGGGCTCCGGCCAAATTCCGGTGAAGGAGAGCTCGCCTTGCTCCAGGGAAGGGTGAGGGAGTGTCAGTGAGGAGTGGTGAGGGTGTTGGTGTAGAGAATGGAGGCAGAGGGGGTCTCCATTTATACTGCGGCGTGGGGACCGAATGGTGTGGGCTCGGGCTCGTCGGTGATGATGCTACAGGCGGCTAGCGGCACGGCTGAGGCTAGGGGATGGTGTAGTGTTCCCTGGCGATCATCATGGAAGTAATGGCACGGCATGGGGTGGTCTAGGCTGGTCGGGAGCATGCGGTGCTCTGCGTGGGAGCGGAGGTGTTTGCGACGGTGTGCGGGAGCTACAGGTCACGCAGTGGCGAACGGGGGTGTCTAGGAGGTAGTGGTGATCATGGCGAGTGGACGCGTGCATGGAGAGAGTGAGGCGTGGTTTGTGTGAGGCGGTCAGGTGCAGCGCGATGGCGCGCTCTAGGCACAGCGCAGAGACGGTGGGCGCGGCGTCACTAGGGTGGTCTAGGGCTTGGCTGAGGTCGTGGCTTGGGCAGGGGGTGGCAGTGGACGGTGGCGTGTCTGGTGTGCGTCATGGGCGAGGGCGGCGTGGCTTCTGTCGTGATGTCCACTCTCGGCTGGCGATGACTATATTCGGGCGACGCTATGCACTGTAAAACAACGGCTAAGAGGGAGTTGGTCTGGTGTTGCTCAACACTAGGGGAGACAAGGGAGTGAAGAGGGGACACTGGGGTGGAGGATGACTGCTCAGAACAGTGAAGTTAGGTAGTGGATTAAATTGTGTAAGCAAGGTGTTTGATGTAATGGCTGCAAGAACTTTAGTTTGGAATTTTCAAATGAAATTTGGTGAATGATTTGATCTTAAGCTTGAGTGTCTATGATTGCTTGGAGAAGTCAAGTGGAATTGGTTTGAGTGTTTTTGGAAAAAGTGTGATCTTATCATATAAACTAGATTCAAATTTGAATTGTCCATTAAATAGATTTGAAATTAGTTTTCATGAGTTTGTAAAGTGGGCCTTGGTTCACTTTTACTTGGTCTAGCAAGGAGTGAAAATAAGTGGAATTGTTTCTGTTAGAAATTCTCTTCTAGGAACAATCAAAGTGACCTAGTGGTTAACTTTGGTCAAAATAACCATTTGATCAATTAATTCATATTTGATTTCTTTTTCTTTGGATTTTGTTTGTAATTGGTCTAGATGATCTATCATTCACCTTTAACCCATTTCTCAACATTTGTAACAATCAAACATGGCAAATTCACTCAATTCTACACTAGTGCAAATCACACATGCATTCATATTCAAATTTGTAATAAAAGTTTTTTGTTAACCCTAAACTTGGGTGATTAGAACTTGATAATCTTGATTAGAAGTTTTGGGGTGTTACAAACCTTCCCTCCTTAAACAAAATCTCGTCCTGAGATTTAAGGAAAACTAGGAACTAAAGAGATCTGGAAACTCAGTCCTAATGTAATCTTCTCGCTCCTAGGTAGCTTCTTCAGTATGGTTGCTCCATTGGATCTTGAGAAACTTGACACTCCGGCTCCTGGTGGTTCTGAAGGCTTCTTCCAAAATACGAATGGGCACTTCACGATACGTCAGATCCTTGTTGATATCAATGGCTCGGTGATCGATGTTCTTGAATACTTCTGTCTTCAACAGAACTTCTAGGCATTTACGAAGTAACGAGATATGGAACACATCATGGATGGCTGACATATCCTCTGGCAGTTCCAGTTGATAAGATACTTCTCCTTGATGATTCGGAATCTTGAAGGGTCCAATATATCTGGGGGATAACTTTCCTTTCAGTTTAAAACGTTGCATTCCCTTCAAGGGCGATACTTTGAGATACACAAAATCTCCGACATTGAAAGTTAGGTCTCTACGCCTCTTGTTAGCATAACTCTTCTGTCTAGATTGGGCAGTCCTGAGGTTCTCACAGACTTTGTGAACCTTCTCTTTGGCTTCTCGTAGGTTGTCAGGTCCGAAAATCTAACTCTCTCCTACTTGCGACCAATTCAAGGGGGTACGACACTTCCTTCCATATAGAAATTCAAATGGGGCCATTTGCAAACTGGCTTGATAACTGTTGTTGTATGAGAATTCTGCGAAAGGCAGACAATCTTCCCATTTTGATCCATATTCTAGAACACAAGCTCTCAACATAACTTCTAAGATTTGGTTGACTCTTTTAGTCTGTCCATCGGCCTGCGGGTGATAAGCTGTGCTGAAATTGAACTTGGTTCCTAATCCTTCTTGGACCTTCTGCCAAAATCTTGAGGTAAACTGGGTTCCTCGATCCGACAATATGGTCTTAGGGGTCCCATGCAAACTTATTATTCTAGCAATGTACAGCTCTGCTAGCTTCGAACTCTGGTAGGTAGTCTTGATAGGTATAAAATGGGCTACCTTGGACAGTCTATCAACTATGACCCAAATAGAGTCATTTCCCCTACTATAAGTAGGCAAACTGGTGATAAAGTCCATTCTGATGGAATCCCATTTCCATTCTGGAATCTGCAATGGTTGCAAAAGTCCTACGGGTCTCTAATGTTCCGCTTTGACTCACTGACAGATATCACACTTGGCTATGTAGCTTCCGATTTCTCTCTTCATCTTGTGCCACAAAAATTGCTCCGTCAAATCATGATACATCTTCATTCCTCCGGGGTGGATAGAATAAAGAGTATCATGAGATTCTTGCATGATAACTTTCTTCAGCACGGAATTTGCTGGCACAAAGATATGTCCTTCGTACCACAAAACTCCTTCTTCATCTTCGGTGAATCCGGGTACCTTTCCTGTACCAATACGACGTTTGATTCCGTCGATACTTGTATTTCCTTTCTGCGCTTCCTTGATCTAACAGATCAAAGTGGGTTGAAGTTCTATGCTAGCTAAAAATCCTTGGCTAACTAGCTCCGTTCTAAACCGCTCCAACTCTTCATGCAAACTTGGCTGGGCTTATTTGATCATGGTGTTTAATCTACAGGGAAATCTGCTAAGAGCATCTGCTACCACATTGGCTTTGTCGGGGTGATAGTGAATGTCAAGGTCATAATCCTTGATTAACTCTATCCATATCCTTTGCCTCATATTCAGCTCCTTCTGGGTGAAAATATACTTCAGACTCTTGTGATCCGAATAAATCTCACAGCGGTTACCCATAAGGTAATGACGCCATGTCTTCAAGGCTAAAACTATGGCTGCTAGCTCAAGACCATGGGTATGGTAGTTTTGCTCATGCTGCTTCAGTTGTCTAGACAGATATGCTATGACTTTGCCTTCTTGCATCAACACACATCCGATACCAATCTTGGATGCATCACAATACACATCAAAAGGCTTCTTGATATCTGGCATAATCAGAATTGGGGCTGAAATCAATCTCTTCTTGAGTTCTTGAAAACTTGCTTCACATTTGTCAGTCCATTCAAACTTCTTATCTTTCTTCAACAATTGGGTCATCGGCCTTGCGATGCTCGAAAATCCTTCAATGAACTTGCGGTAATATCCCTCTGATCCGAGAAATGCATGGACTTGGGTTTGAGTGGTTGGGGCTTCCCATTCTTCAACATCTTTGATATTGGCGGGATCAACAATGACTCCTCCTACCGACACAATATGTTCTAGGAATCCTACTTCCTTCAGCCAGAACTCACATTTGTTAAACTTGGCATACAACTGATGTTCTCTAAGGGTTTCAAGGATGGTTCTTAGGTGTAGCTCATGGTCTTCTTCTGACTTGGAATAGATCAGAATATCATCAATGAAAACAACGACAAACTTATCCAGGAAGTTCATAAAAATCTTATTCATGAGATTCATGAAATAAGCGGGGGCATTGGTTAATCCAAAAGACATGACCGTACACTCATACAATCCATATCTGGTGGTAAAGGCGGTCTTTGGAATATCCATTGCACGAATCTTGAGTTGATGATAACCAATTCTAAGATCAACCTTAGAGAACACTCTGGCACCAGTCAACTGGTCAAACAGATCCTCTATCTTTGGTAGTGGTTACTTGTTCTTGATGGTGACATCATTCAGCTTCCGGTAATCCATGCACAAACGGTTACCTCCATCTTTCTTATCCACAAACAAAACAGGCGATCTCCATGGCGATGCGCTTGGTTGAATCAAACCTTTCTCCAACATGGCATCAAGTTGCTTCTTCAGCTCCACTAATTCAGATGGGTTCATACTATAAGGTCTCTGAGCTATGGGTCCAGTTCCAGGAATTAGTTCAATGATGAACTCGATATCCCGATCTGGGGGCATACCGGGAAATTCATCTAGGAATACATCAGGGTATTCACAGACTACTCTGACTTGGTCTAGGGTTGGTTGGGCTAGACTCTTGTTGCATTTGAATTGACAGGGCAAGGTTTCAGATACATGCTCTACTAATACTCCAGAGCTACTGGTCATGGTTATGGCTTTCTTGGCACAGTCGATCAATCCTTTATGTTTCAACATCCAATCCATTCCTAGTACTACTTCCAAACCTTTGATTCCAAGTACTATTCGATTGGCATAAAATCTATTCCATGGATTCTAATAGGTACAACCTTGCAAATTTTTCTAGCTTTGGTGGTTGAACTAGGTATTTGAACTATCATAACATGCTTCAATTTTGTTGGTTGAATCTTACTAGTGCATGCAAATTCTTCTGTAACAAACGAGTGCGATGCTGCAGAATCAAACAACACTCTTGCAAGTACTGAGTTAACAGAAAACATACACAACATGACATCTGGCGCTTCCTGAGCTTCTTCAGCATTCATGTGGAACAGACGGCCGTTGCGGTTGAGAAAATTCCCTGGGGCAAATCTCCTTCCAGGCTGAACACGGCGCTGTTGCTGAGCGGGTGCATTCACATTGGTGGCTGCTGCAAGCTTCTTGGGACACTCGTTGGAGTAGTGACCCTTGACTCCACATTCAAAGCAAGTAATCTAGGACTTGTCTTTGGCGGCAACAGGCATAGCATTGATTCTAGTCCTTGGGGCAGTATTGTTGTTGTTGTTGTTGTTGGACTTGGGCGATGCACGGTTGAAGTTCTTGGAGTTGCCGGGGTTGTTGTTGTGGTTTCCTCTAGACTTCAAGTTTCCTCCGCTACGATTGGGATAACTTGGATGGGACATAGGGGGTCTGTTGTTTCTTGGGGCATATCCTACAGACAGGTTGGGGCGATACTTCTGGGTATTGTGGGACCCAGTCTGGTGCATCATGCGACACTTGTGATTGTCATTGGCTTGGTTTATCTTCCCTTCCATCTGGATGGCAGAGTCTACTATCCCTTCTAGATCTCCAAAACGGATGTTGACTAAAACAGTCTACATCTCATCATGCAATCCATATAGGAACCTTTCCTTCTTCTTAGCTTTAGTGTTAATCTCATCAGGGGCATACCTATCTAGCGACAAAAATTTGTCACGGTACTCAACTATCGTCATCCTTCCTTGCTTCAGTTCCCTGAACTCATCTCTCATCCTGGTGATTAAACCTTGTGGCACATGGGTGTGGCTGAACTTGATATTGAATGCTTCCCAAGTCATCATCTGACCGTCGTTTATAGTACGGGTGCTATTCCACCAGGCTCTTGCATCTCCTGCCAGATAATGGGTGGCAAATAGTACTTTCTCATTAGCCTCAACTCCTGCGACCTCCAGGTTGTTCTCCATGGTTTGCAGCCAGTCATCAGCATCTAAGGGATCCTCAGATTTATTAAAGATAGGGGGGTTGGTATTCTGAAAGTTCTTGAGCTTGGATCCATGGTGATCCTGGTTTCCATGGCCTTGATTATTGTGGGCCATCTGAGCTATCTATTGAAGAGTGGCTAGGTTGGCTTGGCGTTCAGCTCCACTAGCTTCACGCTCGAAAAATAGCATTTGCAGAATCTGTAGCATCGGGTCCTAGGATGAGTTGCTTCCTCTAGGATTTCCACAAGTCATCTTAAGATTGAGATAGATGATGAGATAAGAGGGAAATTTCTAAGGTTCATGTTTTGTTTCAAAAGCTTTAAACTTTGAGTTTGACTCTGGTTTTGCAAACTAACTTCTTCTTCTCATTCATTCATTCAAAGCACTCAATACAACACACACCACAACACAAATGGAAAACAAATGGTTTTAAGAACCATTCTGTGAAACTACGATACAGTGGGACCGGTACAAATCATTCCTACGGTAGTGATCAAGTGCATCTAGTCATCATCAATGAAGTCGGAATCATCATCATCAGTGTAGAACTCCATGGCATCATCCTCCAGGTAGTCGTTGTCATCATTGAGGTAAGAGTGAAGATCTCCCTGGATATCTTCACCTTCCTCCTCCTCCTTTGCTTCAAGCTGGACTTCCTGTTCACGGATGGTCTTCTCGAGAGCGGCCACCTTCTTGCGAAGACGGTCGATGGTGTGATCCTTCTTGTCGCGTTGACGACGAAGTGATTGGCGCTCCTTGGCAAGAATGGCGAGGGTCTAGTCCTTTTTGATGGCAATGGCAAGGTTGTGGTTGGCGTAAGCTCGGGCATTGTCCAATTCCTTCTGCCTATCATACAACATGAAGTCAAGATTGTCCACCTGGTGCTTCAACTCTGGGTGTCCTGGCATCTCCAATGGCATTCCCATAGAATCACGCCTTGCAAAGTGAGCAAAGCAAGTTCCCTGGACCAAGTTGATGTTTTGCCCACACAGACGGGCAAGAGCTTCATGCATAGCCCTGGCTAATCCATTTAGCCAGTTGTTCTCTCGCATGGTGAATTGGATCTTCTTAGAAGTGGTTGCTTCCATCTTGCCTCTGAGATCTGCAACTATCAGCCATTGTAGATCTCCTCCTATGTGATCGTTGAGTTGTGCCCCGAAGAATTCCAGATGCGGGCGCTCAAGGTACTCTGATAGTGCATCTAGATCCCTCTCAAAGATCAGTTGGCCTCCGTTGCCTAGCTAGTAGAACTTGCAATACTGGACTTCCATCTATAATACTTTAGGATGAGTAAGTTAGTGAGGTGATCAAGTGTGTCAAATTTTATGTAGGAATGCAAGAATTTTTTAGGAACATGATTTTTTTTGAAAGAATCAAGGATAAGAGTGGGAATAGGTTTTCATAAATACTCACTTCTTTTGTTTTGAAACTAAGTTTTTGTTCGGACGTCCATTCTAACTAGTGTCTCCTATGGTCAGGATGGCTCTGATACCAACTTGTCAACACCTGGATTTTTAATCCTAGATGCCTGTTATGCCATACCTCGCAATCCCAGGATTACCATTTTTGCGAGACATAACAGATTTGATATCACAGTACATCATCCATTACAAACCATAATAAGGTCTTACACAAATAAAGGATCTCATGATCCAGTCTTAATACAAATCAAGCAGCGGAAAGAAACGTAATAGGGGCTCCATCTTCAGAGTCACATGCAATGCTGACAATGGGAGATGATCCTAGTTGTCGTAGACGTCCTGCTGTCCATCATCCTAGTAGTCCTCCTCATAGTCTGGCCACGGGAATAGCCACGGACAAAGCCATTAGTACTCTTTAAGTACTCACAAACTATCACTAACAAGTAATGTAGCTCTAGTAGGAATCTTAAGCTCTAGGTTTCTTTGCAAAAATCCAGGTTTATCTAAAGCTGAGTTTAGAAGTAAAGAAAACTAAGTTAATGTTCTAAATCACTTAAGTGGGAAACTAGCTTTCATATCCACAACCCTATTGTGGTCAAGTCAAAGTCATTGTTCAAGTCACAAGTCATTTTGAAAACATCTGACAACAGAATAGTATGTCCACTCCGACTATCCATACCACAGACACGGCTATTCGAATAGTTTGGCACTCTGTAGAGGTGGTACACTTTCACCACAAGATTCGATACATCCGTCAGGGATAACCCTGAATCATCATACTTGGTATGCGGATAATCAATCCTAACCTTTCAATTACATGCCCTAGTATAGGCACCTCCCCTATGAACTTGGCCTCCTAGCCATGGCCATCTGCCATCCTGGGCACTGCATAGGTGGACAATTCACACTCACGAGTAGCCTCAGCTCAAACCTCTTTCGCAAGGGAACCCATACTAATGCATATAAACTTCCAACTAAGCCCTACCCAATTCGGGTATTGTGGTTGTACGGTAAAATTAGAATGGTATCGCATCCGAACCCAACCATCAGTTTTTATAAAGGGCTAAGGCTCATGCCTCAACATTTTCATCATCAAATCTTTTTGTGTCCATAACACATGTCAAAACATTTCAATACAATGAAACATCATTCCAAGGTTTTCATAATCATTTTCACCAAGTATTCCCATCTAAAGTGATCAACTTTTATGCTTAGCACTAGCCACTAAAGTTAAGAGTGTTCACTAATGAGGGATGCTAATCTTCAATCTCATTCCATGGAATGACATCTAAGTATAGGCCTAGTTTTATACTCTTTATGCTATCTATACTAAATTTTCCAATGCTTACAAAGCACTAACTAAAAGTAAAGAATTTTGGTAAAGTAGAAGAATAAAGCTTACAAGTAAAACTTGGGATTGGTATAAACAAAGTTGTATAACCAAAGCATGCCTAATGCATTTTGCTTAAGTTATCAAGTTTGCAAGTATTAGCTTGCATAGTTCTAGCTTGCCTTGAGTAGAGCAGTGGTTGAAGTTTTCTTCTTCTTCTTCTTCTTCTTCTTGGTAGTACTCCTCCTCCTCGTATCCCGGGTCGGTACTATCATCTATAAATGAATATAGGGTACACAATCACCAAACAATACTTAACTAATTCTATTTAGCACACTAAGGCTCACACTTGATGATCTAGCATCATCACAATCATCACATGAATTAAAGATTTAATCTTATTTATCTTATTGTAGAAAAGTAATTTCTACTCATTGAAAATAATTAAGATTTAATATTCTCCAATTAAAATATGGGATCATGTTGACACATGTCATCACCACATATTCTAATACATGGGAATGTGATTTAAAAGGGTTGGTCATATTTCATAAAGTTTAAGATTATCATTTAATAGAACTAAAGTGACTAGAAATGCCTATATATCATTATTCTGGTACTAGTCCAAATTCACTTCATGCAAACCTAAATATTTTTACATATTCAGATAGATTTTAGCAAATGTTATTTTTGAGAGTTGGAATCAACTCAAAAGCATTTATGGTTGATTTTTGAAAAATGTTTGAAGTTGGAAAATACTCTATCATGTTATTTTTAGTATAGGTGATCTCTAAATCCAAATGTTTTAAATTCAACAGGCTTGGATAGATAATTTAAATATATTTCTAACACAATTGGAATCATGCAATTTGGTTTAGTGAAACTCTCTGAATTAATTTTTGAATCTATGGACAGAATAGGGTTTTAACTAAATTGGAAAATACTAATTTGAATTCACTGGGCTGCGCGGGAAACTAAACGGGCCGGCCCAACTGCACAACACAGTGTAGCGGGCTACTGACAGGGAGGGTCCACCAGTCAACGAGTCTATCTACGTGAAGCGGTATCTGCGAATTTGAGCCCTACGATCAGAATCTAATCTAACGGCCATGGTTCATCATCGACGACAAACAGCTCCGGCGAGGATTTTAACCTAACGCGGTGGTAGAGGTCCGGCGAGGCTCACCTGGGCTCCAACTAGGGTCGGCGATGGGGGCGAATGGTGTTGTCATGGACGGCGGTTTAAGGCATGGTCACGGTAGCTCCTAGGGCGGCTTCAATCGACGACGCCCTTCTCCTCCTGCAGCGGCGGGCTGTGGCCAAATTCCGGTGAAGGAGAGCTCGCCTTGCTCCGGGGAAGGATGAGGGAGTGTCAGTGAGGAGTGGTGAGGGTGTTGGTGTGGAGAATGGAGGCAGAGGGGGTCTCCATTTATACTGCGGTGAGGGGACCGAACGGCGTGGGCTCGGGCTCGTCGGTGACAACGCTACAGGAGGCTAGCGGCACGACTGAGGCTAGGGGATGGTGCAGTGTTCCCTGGCGATCATCATGGAAGTAATGGCGCGACACGGGGATGTCTAGGCTGGTCGGGAGCGTGTGGTGCTCTGCGCAGGAGCGGAGGTGTTTGCAACAGTGTGCGGGAGCTACAGGTCGCGCGACGGCGAACGTGGGTGTCTGGGAGGTAGTGGTGATCATGGTGAGTGGGCGCGTGCGTGGAGAGAGTGAGGCGCGGTCTGTGCGAGGCAGTTGGGTGTACCGCGCTAGCGCGCTCTGGGCACGACGCAGAAACGGTGGGCGTGACATCGCTAGGAAGGTCTAGGGCTTGGCTGAGGCCGTGGCTTGGACAGGGGGTGGCGGTGGACGGTGGCGTCTCTGGTGCACGTCGTGGGCAAGGGAGGCGTGGCTTCTATCGCACTATCCGCTGTCGGCCGGCGCTGCACTGTGCATAATGGCTAAGGGGGGAGTTGGTCTGGTGTTGCTCGACACTAGGGGAGACAAGGGAGTGAAGAGGGGACACTGGGGTGGAGGATCACTGCTTAGAACAGTGAAGTTAGGCAGTGGGTTAAATTATGTAAGCAAGGTGTTTGATGTAATGGCCGCAAGAACTTTAGTTTGAAATTTTCAAATGAAATTTGGTGAATGATTTGATCTTAAGCTTGAGTGTCTATGATTGCTTGCAGAAGTCAAGTGGAATTGGTTTGAGTGGTTTTTGAAAAAGTGTGATCTCACCATATGAACTAGATTCAAATTTGAACTATCCATTAAATAGATTTGAAATTAGTTTCATGAGTTTGTAAAGTGGGCCTTGGTTCACTTTTACTTGGTCTAGCAAGGGGTGAAAAGAAGTGAAATTATTTCTATTAGAAATTCTCTTCTAGGAACACTCAAAGTGACCTAGTGGTTATCTTTGCTCAAAATGACCATTTGATTAATTAATTCATATTTGATTTCTTTTTCTTTGGATTTTGTTTGTAATTGGTCTAGATGATGTAGCATTCACGTTTAAACCATTTCTCAACATTTGTAGCAATCAAACATGGCAAATTCACTCAATTCTACACTAGTGCAAATCACACATGCATTCATATTCAAATTTGTAATAAATTTTTTTGTTAACCCTAAACTTGGGTGATTAGAACTTGATAATCTTGATTAGAAGTTTTGGGGTGTTGCAAGCCCGCAACGCTGGCCCCGAGTTTGAGGCGCTACTGCTTTTTTCTGGTAGGTAGCTAGGGACAGCAAATCACACCGTGCCAAAGAAAAAAGTTCGAAATGTCCTCAAATTTGCTTTGCGTGTGGGGATGGTGATACTGCACTGAAGGAGAGGGCAAACACAATTTTTTTTGAATGCACATATACTACTCCCTCTGATCCATATAATGTTCTCAGATTTATCTAGATTAGAATGTATATAGTCATGTTTTCGTGCTAGATTTATCTAATGGTTGGAAACTCCGAGTGGCAACATTATTACCATGACATGATTCACCCATTTACTCCCAAATATGGGAACATCATGGATGATGGGAGTACAATTTACATCAAGGACCTAAAAATGGATAAAATTACATAGAGTTCCTTACATTTAGCATGAAGCACCCTAAAAATAAGCAAGGGAAATAGTCGAGTTCGGCTCCTTCTCGAGAGAGCAGCGCCATACTCTTCATACTACTTTCTCTTTGTTTGTTTTCAAAATATATGGCCAAATTTGGTGGCATGAAAATTCCTGGACATGGGATCATCATCAGCATAAAGTATGATGTAGATATGGCCATGACCTTGGTCGTTCGGCTTGAAATCCAAGAATGTTCATACTCATTGGCAACTAATAAAATTAAATACATTTAAATTTTACCACTTGCTTTTAGGTTCAAATTTTACATGTAAGGACATAGAGATTACATTTTAAATCAAGGACCTAAAAAGGTAAAATTTTATCGAGCTCCATACATTTAGCACGAAGCACCCTGAAATTAAGCAGGTAAAACAGTCATGTTTTGCTCCTTCTCAAGAGAAAAGCGGATCGAGACATACTCTTCATACTACTTCCTCTTTGTTTGTTTTCAAAATATGGCCAAAGTTGGTGGCTTGCAAATTCTTGGATAGGGGATAATGAATCATCAACATAAAGTATGATGTAGATATGGCCATGAGGCCCATGATCTTGGTCGTTCTTCTTGAAATCCAAGAATGTTCATACTTATCGACAACTAATAATCTTAAATACGCTTAAATTTTTACAATTGCTTTTAGGTTTGAATTTTACACGTACGGATGGTGGGATTACATTTTACATCAAGGACCTAAAAAAGGTAAAATTACATCGAGGTCCATACATTTAGCATGAAGCACCCTAAAATTAAGCAGGGAAAACCGTCATGTTTTGCTCCTTCTAGAGAGAGAAGCTGACCGAGCCATGCATACTCTTCATACTACTTCCTATTCGTTTGTTTTCAAAATATGGCCAAATTTGGTGGCATGAAAATTCTTTGCCATGGTATCATGAATCATCATCATATAAAGTATGATGTAAATATGTATGACCATGGTCTTTCGGCTTGAAATGCAAGAATTTTCATATTCATTGACAACTAATAAGCTTAATTACGTTTAAATTTTACCACTTGCTTTTATGTTCAAATTTTACACAGACGGTGGGAGTACATTTTACAGTAAGGACCTAAAAAAGGTAATATTACATCAAGGTCTATACATATAATTACCATGGAGCACCCTAAAATTAAGTAGGGAAAACAATCGAGTTCGGCTCCTTCTCGAGATAGCAGCTGGTCAAGCCATACTCTTTGTACTACTTCCCTCTTCGTTTGTTTTGAAAATATGGCCAATTTGGTGGCATGAAATTCTTGGATATGGGATCGCGAATCATCAATGTAAAGTATAATGTAGATATGGCCATGACCTTGGCCGTTCGGCTTGAAATCCAAGATTGTTCATACTCATTCACAACTAACCTTAAATTCGTTTAACTTTTACCACTAACTTGTAGGTTTGAATTTTACACGGACGGTAGGAGTACATTTTACATCAAGGACCTAAAAAGGGGAAATTACATCGAGGTCCATTCATTTAGCATGAAGTACCCTAAAATTAAGCAAATAAAACAGTTTGGTTCGGCTCCTTCTCAAGAGAACAGTTGATCGAGCCGTACTCTTCATAGTACTTCTTCCTCTTCGTTTGTTTTCATCAAGGACCTAAAAGGGGAAAATTACATCAAGGTACAAAAATTTAGCATGAAGCACGCCTTAAAATTAAGCAAAGGAAAATAGTCAGGTTCGGCTCCTTCTCGAGAAAGAACCTGACCAAGCCATACTCTTTGTAGTACTACTTTCTCTTCATTTGTTTTTAAAATACATGGCCAAATTTTGCATCATGCAAATTCTTCGATATGGGATCATGAATCATCAGCATAAAGTATGATGTACATATGTCCATGACCCTGGTGGTTCGGCTTGAAATGCAAGAATATTCATACTCATTGACAACTAATAAGCTTAAGTACATTTAAATTTTACCACTTGCTTTTGTGTTCGAATTTTACAGGGACAGTGGGAGTACATTTTACCGGAAGGACCTAAAAAGGGGTAAATTACATCGAGGACCATACATTTATCACGAAGCACCCTAAAATTAATCAGGGAAAATAGTCATGTTTGGGTCCTTCTCAAGAGAGAAGGTCATCGAGTCATACTCCTCATACTACTTTCTCTTCGTTTGTTTTCAAAATATATGGCCAGAGTTAGCGGCATGAAAATTCGTGGACATGGGATCGTCATCAGCATAAAGTATGATGTAGATATGGCCATGACATTGGTCATTCGGCTTGAAATCCAAGAACGTTCATACTCATCAACAACTAATAATCTTAAATACTTTTTAAATGTTACCACTTGCTTTTAGGTTTGAATTTTCAAGGATGGTGCGAGTACATTTTACATCAAGGACCTAAAAAAGGTAAAATTACATCGACGTCCATACATTTATGTCTAAAAACTTGTCATGTGGTATTTAGGTCCATATTCTTCGGTGTTTCTTTACGTAAAAGAACAATCTTGTCATCACTCGAAAAATTGAGAATTAAATGTTCTTTCGTGATAATTGGAAACTAACACCGAGGACATTGTTTACAACATGAAGATGCACCCATCTACCTTTGGAAATACATTTAATTCAATATATCACGCTTACTTGTAGCTCAAGTTTGACCTAATTTCGTTAAATTGTCAAGATGCAAAATCTTAGCAAGAAGTTGAACCTATCGTCAAAACTCTCAGTGTTTTATGATATATTAATTATGACCCCTTGATGGGTACCTCCAAAAGATTTTTCGTAAAACTTTCAAAGCAACCTACAATTTACTTGTAGTTTCAAATTTGACCTAATTTTGATAAATTGACATAAATTCATTCGGTCAAATAGGCAGAGTTAGCTAGGAAGTTTGAAAACTCATAAATAAAACATGGGAATCATTGGTACAACATGTTGTAAACTTGGCTTCTAGCATTCAGATCCAATATTCTTTGGACATTCCTAAACAGAAAAGCACAACCTCGCTCGTCATCCACTCAAAAAATTGAGAATAATTCAATGTTCTTTCCTGATATAGTTGGAAAATCACACCGACGACACTGTTTGGATTTGCCGGTCTTGATCCAACGGTCAATGTTCTAAGTTATCCGTACACTATATAGTGGTATGGTATGGTATGGTATTGTAAGATATAAGATAAGATAAAGATAAGATAAGAAGTACTGTGAATGGCCAATCTTTTGAGTAACCTTCCCTCCCGATGTTTGGGAAGCAAGTGAAAATTTCGAAAACCGGAAAAGTTTGAATTTTTTTTGCCGCCAAGGACCAAAGTGGTTTCCTTCCTATGTACTCCTCGTCCCTACTCCATGCCAACGCGGCTGCTGAACACGCTAGAGACACAGAGCTGTTGTACGAAGGCACACGTGCGTAACACCATGCTGTGGACCAGGGAGAGATCGGCCGGGCCGGTGCGCGAGGGGAAAGGGTAGGAGAGAGGAGGGATGGATGGTGAGAGGCAGCGAAGGAGAGAGAAAACACACAATTTGTTTTGTGTGTATAGGTACTGAAATTTACTACTAGTAGAGTGGCCGCAGGAGTACCTCGTGTCAGGAACCCATCATAACTTTCCTCTGACATCGAATCGCCTTCAACTCCTCTTCGCTGCTGCCCTCTTTTACCCTACCTACGTTTTATTCTCTAAGCGTGTACAACACGTGGATAGAGGTGAGCATATGTCTAAGCAAAGAAATGAGTACTAGTACTATACTAGTGTACTAGTACTAATATACTTTCCTCAAAAAAAGTACTAATATACTGCTCCCTCCGATCCAAATTAATGTTCTCAGATTTGTCTAGATTCAGATGTATCTAGCACTAAAACATGACTAGATACATCCGAATCTAGAAAAATGTGAGAACACTAATTTGGATTGAGGGAGTACTATTTGCTTTTTCCCTAATCAGGGCATCAACAATGTGTACAAAAGCACACCTTAAGGCCTAGTATGTGGCATCCACTAAGGTTCACCATATACATTGTGGAGAAAATAGAGTTTGTCTCTTTAAGCCTAATAAGGTGCACCTCAAGCTTGTGGGTTGCCCATAGAGAATAGAAAAATCATTTCCCCTCTCTCCCTGTTTCATGTGATCGTTTTCAAAAGGTGTTCAAAATTTTCATGATGCAAAATCTTAGCTAGAAGTCGAACCACTCATCAAAACTCTTTGTGATTTCTGATATATTAATTAACCGCTCGATGGGTACCTCCAAAAGCTTTTTTCATAAAACTTTCAAAGCAACCTACAATTTATTACTTGTAGTTCAAGTTTGACCTAATTTCATTAAATTCAAGAGCAATATATCGCACTTTGTTGTATCGCAAGTTTGACCTAATTTCATTAAACTGTCAAGACGCAAAATCTTAGAAAGAAGATGAACCCCTCGTCAGAACTCTCTATGATTTCTGATAGTATATTAATTGATCCCCCTACCCCCCACCCCGCGCGCCCCCTCCGATGGGTACCTCTAAGAGATTTTCCGTAAAACTTTCAAAGCAACCTACACAGTTTACTTGTAGTAGTTCAAATTTTACCTATTATAATTTTTTTGATTTACCTATTATAATTTATATAGTGATGGTATGCCAGATGTCTATTATCTGAGTCTCACGTCCAGGGCACGTGCACTTTACTAGTACTTGTAGTTTCAAATTTGACCTAATGTCGATAAATCAACATAAAGTCATTCTAATGGGCATAGTTAGCTAGGAAGTTTGAAAACTCATAATCATTGGTACAACATGTTGGTCCAATATATCTGTATGTAAACTTGGCTGGTGGCATTCAGATCCAATATTCTTCGTACTTTTCTTTACGAAAAAGAACAACCTCGCTCGTATTCTTCACTCAGAAAATGTAGAATTGAATGTTCTTTCTTGATAGTTGGAAACTCACACCGATGACACTGTTTACTACAAAAAGATGCACCGATGATCTATCTATGAAAAAACATTTAATTCAAGAGCAATCTATGGCGTTTACTTGTAGCTAGCTCAAGTTTGACCTAATTTCATTAAATTGTCAAGATGCAAAGTCTTAGCAAGAAGTTAAACCTATTGTCGAAACTCTCGCTGGTTTCTGATATATTAATTTTGACTCCTCGATTGGTACCTCCAAAAGCTTTTTCGTAAATCTATCAAAGCAAAACCTACAATTTACTTGTAGTTTCAAATTTGACCTAATTCTGAGATATCGACATAAAGTCATTCAAATGGGCGGGGTTAGCTAGGAACCTTGAAAACTCGTAAAACATGGGAATCGCAAGTACAACATGTTGTCGATCCACTATATATGTATGTCAACTTGGCTTGTGGTATCCACATCCAATATTCTTTGGACTTCTCTTTACAGAAAATTAAAGAACAACTAACCTTGCTCGTCTTTAGTCAGAAAATGTAGAATTGAATGTTCTCTCCTAATAGTTGGAAACTCACACTGATAGTATTGTTTACTACAACAAGATGCACCGATCTACCTCTGAATATACATTTAATTCAAGAGCAATCCATCGCGCTTACTTGCAGCTCAAGTTTGACCTAATTTTGTTAAATTGTCAAGATGCAAAATCTTAGCAAGAAGTTGAACCTATCGTTAAAACTCTCGGTGTTTTATGATATATTAATTGTGACCCCTCGATGGGTACCTCCAAAAGATTTTTCATAAAACTTTAAAACCAACCTACGATTTACTTGTAGTTTCAAATTTGACCCAATTTTGATAAATTGACATAAAGTCATTTGGTCAAATGGGTAGAGTTAGCTAGGAAGTTTGAAAACTCATAAATAAAACAGAGGAATCGTTGGTACAACATGTTGGTAAACTTGGCTTCTAGCATTTAGATCCAATATTCTTCGGACATTTCTTTACGGAAAAGAACAACCTCGCTTGTGAGCACTCGGAAAATTGAGAATAATTGAATGTTCTTTCCTGATATAGTTGGAAAATCACACCGACGACACTATTTACTACAAGAAAATGCACCCATCTACCTCTCTGAAAAGTTATATATTTCAACAGTAACCTGTCATGCTTACTTGTAGCTCAAGTTTGACCCAATTTCGTTAAATAGTGTCATGCGATGCAAAATCTTAGCAAGAAGTCAAACCTGTTGTCAAAACTCTCGGTTGTTTCTCATATATTGATTGTGACCTCCCGCCCGATCGGTACGGTACCTCCAAAAGCTTTTTCGTAAAACTTTCACAGCAACCTACAATTTAGTTATAGTTCAAGTTTGACCTAATTTCGATAAATCGGCATGTAGTCATTTAAGTGGGTAGAATAATTAGCTAGGAAGTTTGAAAACTCAAAAACATATGGGAATCGTAAGTAAAACATGTTGGTCCACTTAATATGTCTAGAAACTTGGCTTATGGCTTTGAGATCCATATTCTTTGAGCTTTCTTTCCGGAAAAGAACCATCTTGTCATCACTCGAAAAACTGAGAATGTTCTTTCGTGATAGTTGGAAACTAACACCGAGGACATTGTTTACTATATGAAGATGCACCCATCCACCTTTGGAAATACATTTAATTCAATAGCAATATATCGCGCTTACTTGTAGCTCAAGTTTAACCTAATTTCGTTAAATTGTCAAGATGCAAAATCTTAGCAAGAAGTTGAACCTATTGTCAAAACTCTCAGTGTTTTATGATATATTAATTGTGACCTCTCGATGGGTACCTCCAACATATTTTTCGTAAAACTTTCAAAGCAACCTACAATTTACTTGTAGTTTAAAATTTGACCTAATTTCGATAAATATATTTCGGTCAAATAGGAAGAGTTAGCTAGGAAGTTTGAAAACTCATAAATAAAACATGGGAATCGTTGGTACAACATGTTGGTAAACTTGGCTTCTGGCATTTAGATACAATATTCTTCGGACATTCCTAAATGGAAAAGCACAACCTCGCTCGTCATCCACTCGAAAAATTGAGAATAATTGAATGTTCTTTCCTGATATAGTTGGAAAATCACACCGACGACACTGTTTGGATTTGTCGGTCTTGATCCAAAGGTCAATGTTTGAAGTTATCCATACACTATATAGTGGTATGGTATGGTATTGTAAGAGATAAGAAAATATAAACATAAGATAAGAAGTACTGCGAATGGCCGATCTTTTGAGTAACCTTCCCTCCTGATGTTTGGGAAGCAAGTGAAAATTTTGAAAACTGGAAAAGTTTGAATTTTTTTGCCGCCAAGGACCAAAGTGGTTTGCTTCCTATGTACTCCTCGTCCCTACTCCACGCCAATGCGGCTGCCGAACACGCTAGAGACACAGAGCTGCTGTACCAAGGCACACGTGCGTAGCACCACGCTGTGGACCAGGGAGAGATCAGCCGGGCCGGTGTGCGAGGGGAAATGGTGGGAGAGAGGGAGGATGGATGGTGAGAGGCAGCGAAGGAGAGATAAAACACACAATTTTTTTGTGTGCATAGGTCCTGAAATTTACTACTAGTAGAGTGGCCGCAGGAGTACCTCCTATAGGAACCCATCATAACTTTCCTCTGACATCGAACCGCCTTCAACTCCTCTTTGCTGCTGCCCCTTTTACCCTGCCTACGTTTTATTCTCTCAGCATGTACATCGCGTGGATAGAGGTGAGCATATGTCTAAGCAAAGAAATGAGTACTAGTACTATACTAGTGTACTAGTACTAATATACTTTCCTCAAAAAAAGTACTAATATACTACTCCTTCCGATCCTAATTAGTATTCTCAGATTTGTCTAGATTCGGATGTATCTAGCACTAAAACATGACTAGATACATCTGAATCTAGACAAATGTGAGAACACTAATTTGGATCGAGGGAGTACTATTTGCTTTTTCCCTAATAAGGGCATCAACAATGTGTACAAAAGCACACCTTAAGGCCTAGTATGTGGCATCCACTAAGGTTCACCATATACATTGTGGAGAAAATAGAGTTTGTATCTTTAAGCCTAATAAGGTGCACCTCAAGCTTGTGGGTTGCCCATAGAGAATAGAAAAATCATTTCCCCTCTTTCCCTGTTTCATGTGATCGTTTTCAAAAGGTGTTCAAAATTTTCATGATGCAAAATCTTAGCTAGAGTCGAACCACTCGTCAAAACTCTCCGTGGTTTCTGATATATTAATTAACCGCTCGATGGGTACCTCCAAAAGATTTTTTCATAAAACTTTTAACGCAACCTACAATTTATTACTTGTAGTTCAAGTTTGACCTAATTTCATTAACATAAAGTATTATGGAAACCAAAGAATAATTAATAATGTTCGTATTATACTTTTATAACTCGTTTTTCCGGATACACGTAACATCATGACACAAAAAAATATTATACTTATTTTCTTTTTTTTAAATATTATGAAAACCGTGTCAACTTTTTCGGGATGCGGGTGCATAGCAAGAACATGATTTTTTCAGAAATTCGGTGGTTTTTCGATGTACCGAATTCTTGCTTAGTTTCAAAAGATTTTTGGAAAATTTTAAGAGCAACTTATCGCGCTTGCTTTTAGTTAAAATTTGAGAAGGTCGATGGGAGTACAGTTTATATTGAAGATCTCAAAAAATAGAAAATTGCATAGAGGTCCATATATTTAGCACAAAGGGCGCTAAAATGAAGCAACAAAAAACAGTCGGGTGCGGGTCCTTGTCGAGCGAGCGGCTGAGCCATACCCTTCGTAGTACCGCTACTGTACTTTCGATCCAGCGTGTTGTGGGTGTGCTTAGTGGCTTCCTCTTTGCAGGTGTGAAATGAAACGACAATGAAGTACTACAGAGTAGTGGTAAAGCTGGTTAGATCATAATGAAGTGCGTCGAATGCGATGAGACGTACTGCAGACACCAAACAGTATAAACAATCCCTTGTGCACCACTATCTTTTGAATCTTTTGAATAACCTTCCCTCCGGATGTTTAGGAAGCAAGTGAAAATTTCGAAACTTCGAAAGTTTGAACTCCGACTCTAATAATAGTACTATGAGTATTATCCCTTTTGTTGCCAAGCCCCAAAATGGTTCCTTCTATGCAACACGCCTGATACTGACACAGAGCCAATGACAAGGCAGGTCGACACATGTGCGCAGCGCCATGTTTTGGACGAGGGAGAGATCACCTAGCCAGAGTGTGGGGATAGTGATGAGGCACTGAAGGAGAGAGAAAACACAATTTGTTTTGCGTGCATACAGTAGTACTATATAGTAAAGGTCCTAAAATTTACTAGTACTAGTTCCGTACTACTATTACTACTAGGTGACTGTACCTTGTACCTCGTGTCAAGAAGCCATCTCAGAGCTTTGCTCTCATACCGCACCGCCTTCAAATCCTCCTCTTCACTGCTCTCTCGAGCTGCTTCCTTTGTGCCTAAAGTTTCTCTTCTGTCTCTTTGTTTCTTTTCTACAGAAATACATATTCTTCCTCCCCCCGACCCAGATTAATTGACTCAGATTTGTCTAGATTCGGATGTATCTAGACATATTTTAGTACTAGATACATCTGAATCTATATAAACTTGAGTCAATTAATTTGGGTTAGAGGGAGTACTTGCTTTACAGAAAATACACTCCTCTCACTTGGAAAATTGTTTTTTCCTTTCCTCATGGTTGGAAACTCCGAGTGGCAACATTGTTACCATGCCATGATTCACACCCATTTTACGCCCAAATATGGGACCACGACAGACGGTGGGAGTACAATTTACATCAAGGACCTAAAAATGTAATTAATTATATAAAGGTCCTTACATTTAGCACGAAGGCCCCTAAAATTAAGCAATGGAAATAGTCGGGTGCGGCTCCTCGAGAGAGCAGCTGATCGAGCCATACTCTTCATACTACTTTCTCTTCATTTGTTTTTGAAATATATGGCCAAATTTGGCGGCATGCAAATTCTTCGATATGGGATCATGAATCATTAGCATAAAGTATGATGTAGATATGTCCATGACCCTGGTTGTTCGGCTTGAAATGCAAGAAGGTTCATATTCATTGGCAACTAATAAGTTTAAATACGTTTAAATTTTACCACTTGCTTTTACGTATGAATTTTACACGTATCGATGGTGGAGGTACATTTTACATCAAGGACCTAAAAAAGATAAAATTACATTGAGGTCCATACATTTAGCACGAAGCACCCTAAAATTAAATAGGGAAAAGTCATGTTTTTCTCCTTCTCGAGAGAAAAGCTAATCGAGCCATACTCTTCATACTACTCCCTCTTCGTTTGTTTTTTAAATATGGCCCAATTTGGCGGTATGCAAATTCTTGGATATGGGATCATGAATCGTCGATATAAAGTATGATGTAGATATGGCCATGACCTTGTATGTTCGGCTTGAAATCCAAGATTGTTCATACTCATTCACAACTAAGCTGAAATACGTTTGAATTTTAGCTATTTTTAAAAATAATTTTCACGAATAATACACGAATTGAAAGATTTACAATTCTAGAGCGGTCTCGACACTTGAAAAGCCGACCAGTCCTTATCGGCTTATGAATAGCTGACTAGGCCCTGTCTATTTTTGAAAAGCTAACTAGTCATTATCTGCTTTTGAAAAGCTGACTAGTCCCCCTATTCTTCACATTGCCCAATAACCAGCCGGCTTTTCAAAAGTAGACAGGGACTTATCAGCTTTTCAAAACGAGACATGTACTAGTCGGCTATTCAAAAGCCGATAAGGACTGGTCGGCTATTCAACTGCCGATACCACGCTAGAATTGCAAATTTTTCAATTCTTGTATTATTCGTGGAAATTATTAAAAAATGTATTGTTTAAAAAAATAGCTGAATTTTACCACTTGCTTTTATCTTTGAAATTTACACGGACGCTGGGAGTACATTTTACAGCAAGGACCTAAAAAGGGGTAAAATTACATCGAGGTCCATACTTTTAGCACGAAGCACCCTAAATTAAGCAAGGAAACAGTTGGCTAGGAAGCTTTTGAACTCATAAAACTTGGTAATCAATCGTAAGTGTATCAAGGTCCATGCTTTGTCTGAAAACTAGGGTTGGTACTCTGAGCCATTTTTCTTCATACTTGCTTACAGAAAAAATCTTGTCGCTTTCAGTTTCATTGTTCCTATAAGTTGGAACATGTGGTTGCCACTATTTTTCACCTTGCCAAGATGCACACATCTACCAAATATGGGAACATTACAATACAATACGATGTGCATATGGTTGTTACCTTTGTCGTTCGGCTTGAAACCCAAGAGTGTTCATACACTGTGGGCCATATATATTGTGTAACTATATTTTTGTAATTTATGATGACTCAAGGTTATTAATTATTTTTCAGTGCAAATAGTAGTTCACGCAAGAGGATGCCATGAAGAAGGCTTCATTTTTAGGTTTTCATTATTTTTGTTCATAGCTAGTTGTAACACCCCTGGGGTCAGGGTTAAACAAATCCCAGACCTTAGCCTGACATAAGCTTAACCTAGAGCTCGAGGATATTCAGTGAGAAATTGGTAACACAACAGTAACCCTGCGACACAAAAATTATTACAGCAAGCTCATAACTGAGCGAAGAACCAAAATATTACAAGCAGAGGTCAGTGACCACAAACATCAAACAACGGAAGGGAAATTATGCTATTAAGTATAGCAAACTTAACAAATGGCCTAAGAGGCCTGAATCATAACGATGACCTCCCAGCCCATAGATTCCAGGCTGCCGGCAGGAAACCCCAAGCTACTCGTCGGTGTCGATGTTGTACCAAACTCATCTTCAGGGGAACACTTACTCTGCTACATTTTGCATAAAGCCATCTTTGTTTATGAAACAAGAGAGAGAAGAAGCTTATCTAATCAGAATATTTTAAACGGGGATAAGAGAGCGACATCTCTGAAGAATTGATCATCATCTTTTGATATCCATCAAAGTAATCCTCATCTCACAACTAGGATCACCCCCTCGGACCCATGAGGAAGCATCCTTTAAGCACATGTTGATCTGCCAAGTTTGACGATTAGGTTATAGTTCTCTATGATCTTAGAATTCGGTCACCAAGCATTCATGACCATGAACACGGCTTTTCGAAAAGATTTAACCCTGCAGGGGTGTACAACTTTACCCACACGTACCAACCGACTCTTACCGCCACTTGACACACTTCTTTGGTGTGCTGGCAGAGGGTGATTGGACATGACCGTTTTACATTGCTTCGCCGAGA
Organism: Avena insularis; assembly: GCA_023614405.1. Lineage (NCBI taxonomy): Eukaryota > Viridiplantae > Streptophyta > Magnoliopsida > Poales > Poaceae > Avena > Avena insularis. Next base: position 178,389,330 of record CM042692.1, on the reverse strand, counting down.
CCATGAGTCACGACCTAAGGATGGTTCCGCCGTAACAGGTCAAGTCCCGAAGCCGGTCCCTAGAGATGTGAGTCGGAGTTGGTTTACCAGGGGCTCCATCCACCCCAAGCAACCCCGGCCACGCTTACCTACTTGTATGAATGCACCTCCTTCACCGCCTTCGAGAACAACCAGAATGCATATGTCGAATGGGACGCCCAAACTATGTGACTCATGGAATCTACTAGGCAAGTTAGTTAATCGTGAGGTCCCCATAAACCCCGTGTGGCTGTACGCTCGTCTTGGTCCAAAGGCAAGAACTCGGTTCCTAGTGGTGGCGAGCATGGGACTACAAAAACCACATCCCACCGTGGCCTCCCATACAAGCCTTAGCATGTTTAACCTTTACCACTGATCTCATCTCATCATGTTCTCCTGTCATACTAGATTCTCTGCATCTGATACATCATCTAGATGGACCAGCACTGACAGCTAAGCACTGACAGTTAAATTGTATTGAAATGAAACCCTAAAGCATGTTTGGCAATTTAAGCGGAGTCCGAGGGGTGTAAACCCTAATACAGGAGAGACCCCGGAATCACCTACGGGGGTTCATTTAGTTCTCTATTTAAACTTGTCTTGAAATTTGTCGAACAACGCATGATTTTGATGCTATTGTAAAGATCTCACTTTTATGAAGATTTTGATATATTATACAGTTTTTTCTGACTTAAAATGAATTAGTTATTGATTTTACAATATTTAAACCTTTTCTTAAAATATTAAACTAATGAAAAAGGACTTACTGCGTCATTATGACATCAGCGGGGGCACTAAAACTTTTTACACCGCATAATGGACAAGCCACAGTCACTGACTGTTGGGGCCCAAGGCTTAGTCAGCTACCACCGTGACAAGCTTGCGCAGCGCTGGCGCAATCGCCACATCAGCTCCACGCGGCAGCCACACGGGCGCCACGCGAGAGCCACGTTGGCTCACCGGAGAACCTGCAGACGACGGTGGCTGGAGGCGCTAGGGGGCGAGCAGGGACACGCGGGGCTGCTGGTTCGAAAGAGAATGACGCAGGGAGCCTAAACCTAGCGGCCCTGCTAGCTATTGGTCACTAGGGACGCGTCTACAGCGAGTGTTAGCGGCGGAGCTTGCAGGTCGACGGTGCGGCGGTGAACCAGAGAGAGAGGGGGACAACGGAGGGGTCTAGGAGGAGCAGGGGCTCACCTCAGAACGGCCGGAGGGGTCGGCGAGAGACGACGTGGCCCGAATCGGCAGCGACTATGGCAGAGCTTGTCGAAGACGGAGGGGTCGATTGCGATGATTGGAGGCTCGTCGGCTTGCGTGCTTCGGGGCAAATGACGGAGGACATCATGGCGGTCATCATGGTGGCCTTAGAACGGCGAGGGGAGGAAGGGTACAGCAGCGCGACGCGGAGGCCGGGGCTAGGGTTTCGGCCAGAGAGGAAAAATGAGAGAGGGAGGTCGTCTGAGAGGGAAGGAGAGGATAGGTACGAGGCAGGGGGTCAAGGCGGCCTTATCTCCTTCTCCAGGACAGTGGCGGGCATCACGGCGCACCTAGCACGGCGGACGGCATCCGCAGCGACACAGAGTTGCTTGGCCGGCGAGGTAGACGACGATGGGAGAGGACGAAGAGGTATCGGGCCGCGCTGGGCCGAGCTGGCTACTGTGGATGGGCGGTAAAGAGAGGAGAGGAGATATGGGCTTCAGCCCAGGTAGAGCTAGGGTTCTTTTTTTTTTGTAAAACCTCTTTTTTTCTAATCTGTTTTTCTATTTTCTCTTTTGTAATTCAATTTCTCTTCTGTTTTGAATATTTCTAAAATACCAAAACTTTTATAAACTTCTCAAAATACCGCAGAGCCCTTATAATCCATTTGGGCTCCATATTTTTGGTAGTTTTCAAAATATAAAACCCTTTTGAATAAATTTTAGATAGGGGAAAAATAGCTAGGGTTAGGGTTTTGCATTAGTTCTTCTTTCCTGCATGCATTTTTAAAAAATGATGCTCATGAATGCACAATAAAAGCCCTAATTTAAGATTAGCTAAAACTAGGGTGTTACAACTCTATCCCCCTTACGAGAATCTTGACCTGAGATTCCAAAGGTAGGAAGAGAGACAGAGAGAGAAAGAAACAGGGTCACTCTAAAGATAAGAGGGAAACGCACTAAACAACACATAGAGTATCTCATGGTTAACTCATGATAGGAGTGTTCAAAACAACTCTGAGATGACAAACATGAAACACATCAAGGTAACAGAGGAAACAAAAGGAGAAGGTTTCAAGGTAACCGATCACTGGTCTTCATAAGGATTGAGACCATGGAGCTTCATATGAATTTAAACTTCTGAAGAAGAAAGATTACAATAGAAAGAACATGACCATAGACTTCGAGATACGAAACTCTACTGGGTGGCTTAAGTAGAGCTTCCAGGGATACAGAGATACAGATAACCAAGTTGTTGAATTACTTTTGATACTGAAGGATCACTCTTTGTTCAACAGAAGGTTAAGACGGAAAGGTGTTCTGTGGCAAGGACTCATAGGAGTCACAAAGAACATGTAACAAGAGGAACTAATGTTTACCAACATCATAGTTACTCTATGAACATGGTCGAGACACGAAGGAAACTCTTTATTCATCCAGGATTATCAAAATCTTTGCCAAAGATCATGATATCACTTTACACCACCAAGATGCTTAAGTAAGAAGATTCCTGATGACACGAAGAAGAAGAAACTTCATTCTCAGACTTCAGTTACTTGGCACAACAAGGTGCTTGCCAACATAACGGGGTCTAGAATATTGACCGAGAGACATTTAGCAACGCTACTTTAAATGTTCTCCTTGATGTTCAAGAAGGCAAACATCAAGTAAAGGTCGGACTTCGGTTACAAAGGGAACCATAAGCACAACTCCTATAATGAATCATAGAAGATGCCTCATGAAGAGTGGTTGTTATTTGCTGATTCAAGAGAATGTGACAATAGGATTTTTGACTAATTGTGTCAGCCATTACATCAATCTTGTCGGATGTACAAAGATACCAATGTCAAAACCTTGAAGAACACCAACCATCATATCTGCTTGAGATTCAGATTTGGTTAGGTGAGAAGATAATTCAGACTCAGCATGTCCGAATAGAAAGCTTGCAACATTTACCACAAAGGTAAAGTTACTAGATTCGCAAGACATGGACTTCAGTGTCAAGCTCCAATAGACTGAGCTAGATTGCTAGACTCATGTATTAACAACTTGTTAAAAGACAACTGCTCATACATCATGTTCTTGCAACGAAATACACATGTGTCCTTGAGGGTATACAGATAACTCTACTCGAATCCACGGTGTCATCTTTCAACAATTGCAGATGAATCAGAGAAGGTTACTTCTAACATCCAGAACACATACTTCGAGATGACCCGAAGACGGTTCTTAGAAAGTTTTCCAACATTAATGCCAAATGTTCCATATGAATCTATTTTAGCTTGGAGAGGATAAGGATGTTATCGATGGGTTAAATAACAAACTTATTGAGATACTCCAAGAAGATGAACTCATATGTTGTATGATCAAGGCAGAAATCCTGGTCAGACCAACGGACATGAGGATGTACTCAAGTAAAGCATCACGAGAAGAAAAATCATCAAGATAGTCCTTGGAACTGAGTTTGATTTGATGATAACCCAAATCAAATCAAAGGAGGGGGAAGATAAGTTATCCACGATGGAAATACTATCTTTCTTCAGCAAGAACAAAACTAGACAACCCTTTAAGATGAACTAAGTTAGATAGAACTTTTGTCTTACAACTCTCCAAGTTGTTGTTTAAGCTCAACCAACTAGTTCAAGGGTATCCAGTACGGATCCTTGGAGATAGGAGAAGTTCAGAGAACTAGCTTTCTCAAGAATTTGACAACACGGTCATGTGGCAACATGGTGATACTTCTAGTAGACCTCTAGAATATCACGAACCACCGATATGTCACTTAGTTCGAGAGGAAACTTGCTTGGTAGGCAAGATGACATAGTCTTAGAGTTTCGGCACGAGCGTAACTCCTTGACTGAAGAGAGCGTACCAAAATAACGGACGTGGTAGCACAGTCAAACTTCGCTTAGTGATAGAGTTAACCATCATGCTAAGAATGACACAAACGTCCTTGGAGTTCAAAACAATAAGATTTGCTAAGAATCTCAGATGACCACATTAGTACGCACACACAAAATTCTCGAGCACGAAAGCTCGGAGGAAGGGTGGGTAGATATGTGTAAGAGCATCACTTCACTAAGGGGTTCATGAAACTCAGCACTACCTCTTAGTATAAAAGGGTGTGATACACTAAGGTAGAATAGATAGAAGCTAATCAATGTATCTTAATATGCGGATTACAACACTTTGACTTAGTCCTAGATATGATGAGGTATGGGAGTTTGTCTCTCCTGACATTCCGAAATGGTTTGTCATGATGGACCACAAGAGTATCTTGCATCGGAAGACACCAATGCATTTTACTACTTGACTACCAACTAGTAGACAAAGGTCGGAAACAACAAGGGGAAAGAACATGCTCAGGATAGAATCCCGAGGTGTAGATGCATAGGTTACAATCTTCCAAAACCAATGCGAAGAAGGGAGGGTGTGGCAGAGTCACAAGTATAGATGCAAGACTCACGAGGAGTACTCTTGTTGTGATCTATTTGGTTCCATTTAAAGAACATCTACCATAGCTAGTGGTAGGGGAAGTCCTTAATTGTCACGAGTCAATAGCGACAAAGATCACAAGCTTGAAGGCTAGAATTGTAATACCAGCCATCCTGAGGTAATGTGTGAACATTAGCAACAGGGGTCAATGTAATGGAACTTGGGTTAAAGATCAGCTTCATGTACGAGATTTGCAACACCAGAATTCAGTACAATCCGGGATCTTCGGTTCAAGTCCAAGGGTTAAAACCCGAGAAAGAAGTAATTACTACTTGGGTGACACAACCTACACTACAAGATAGTAATCACGAGGTAGCTTCCAAGAGGAAGAAAGAACTTCTAAAGTACACAAACAAACAAAAGGGAGGCACACGAGGCGAAAGGAAACCTCGAGACCTAGAACAGAATACTATGGAACCATCAACATGATGTTGTGGACCCATAAGATAGAGAGATCACGATAGAAAGGAATCTCTCAGGTGAAATAGAGAAAGAGGAAACAAGGATCACAACACACACAACTCTAGAGAACTCAACACTAGGTCAACTGGCTGAGAAACGGCATGCCTAAATGCACCTAAGATTTGAAAGACTAGGAAAGATATCAAAACTTTTCAAAGTCAACACAAGATAAGATGACCCAGAGTTAGAGAGAAACTGGATAAGGAGAAAAAGAAGCATACCAGAGTTTTTGCAAATACTTTTCATCTTTGAAATAGTTTTCACAAACACTAGACTCAACATCGACCAATAGCAAGATTTTCCTGCGGTCGGTACTACTCTGGTACCAAGAAACTGTAACACCCCCGGGATCAGGGTTAAACAAATCCCAGACCTTAGCTTGACATAAGCTTAACCTAGAGCTCGAGGATATTCAGTGAGAAATCGGTAACACAACAGTAACCCTGCGACACAAAAATTATTACAACAAGCTCATAACTGAGCGAAGAACCAAAATATTACAAGCAGAGGTCACTGACCACAAACATCAAACAACGGAAGGCAAATTATGCTATTAAGTATAGCAAACTTAACAAATGGCCTAAGAGGCCTGAAGCATAACGATGATGCCCTAGCCCATAGATTCTAAGCTGCCGGCCGGGAACCCCAAGCTACTCGTCGGTGTTGATGTCGTACCAAACTCGTCTTCAGGGGAACACTTACTCTGCTAGAAAAGTATCAACAAAGCAAGGGTGAGTACAGGGTGTACTCCGCAAGACTTATGGCTGGTGGGGTTATTTTGCATAAATCCATCTTTGTTTATGAAACAAGAGAGAGAAGAAGCTTGTCTAATCAGAATATTTTAAAAGGGGATAAGAGAGCGACTTCTCTGAAGAATTGATCATCATCTTTTGATATCCACCAAAGTAATCCTCATCTCACAACTAAGATCACCCCCTCGTACCCATGAGGAAGCATCCTTTAAGCACACGTTGATCTGCCAAGTTTTACAATTAGGTTATAGTTCTCTATGATCTTAGAATTCGGTCACCAAGCGTTCATAACCATGAACACGGCTTTTAGAAAAGATTTAACCCTACAGGGGTGTACAACTTTACCCACACGTACCAACCGACTCTTAGCGCCACTTGACACACTTCCTTGGTGTGCTGGCAGAGGGTGATTGGACACGACCATTTTACCTTGCTTCGCCGAGACCATGAGTCACGCTCTAAGGATGGTTCAACCGTAACGGGTCAAGTCTCGAAGCCGGTCCCTAGAGATGTGAGTCAGAGTTGGTTTACCAGGGGCTCCATCCACCCCAAGCAACCCCGGCCATGCTTACCTACCTGTATGAATGCACCTCCTTCACCGCCTTCGAGAACAACCAGAATGGATATGTCAAACGGAACGCCCGAACTATGTGACTCATGGAATCTACTAGGCAAGTTAGTTAATCGTGAGGTTCCCATAAACCCCATGTGGTTGTACGCTCGTCTTGGTCCAAAGGCAAGAACTCGGTTCCTAGTGGTGGCGAGCATGGGACTACAAAAACCACATCCCACCATGGCCTCCCGTACAAGCCTTAGCATGTTTAACCTTTACCACTGATCTCATCTCATCATGTTCTCCTGTCATACTAGATTCTCTGCATCTGATACATCATCTAGATGGACCAGCACTGACAGCTAAGCATGGCTAAGCAAGACATAGATAAGCTCTAGCAGTGCACACAAGCCAAACCTAGTTATGCAAGGAGCAGTGGATCAGGTAATATAAGCTCAAAGGGAGTAATGCAACAGATAGGATACTCTATCTATCGATAAAAGACCACAGTAGAATCGTATGCATCATGGCAAGAATTGAAATGCTTTCGAAACCATAGGATTGTATAATGGTGGGGCCATGCTTGCCTTTGCCTATTGATAACCAATAAACAGATCTTTAGATATCTTGTTCTTGACTTGATTACATTTGGTTAACTATTGATCTTCGGTCTTCGATGGTGTCGATCTCGGTCTTCGATCTCGATCTCGATATCGTATTCTACCGAGAAGAAGAAACGCCGGAAAGAAAGGGGGAACAACAATCAACACATGGCATCGATGTAATGATCAAGCAAGGAAGATGATATGACAATTTAAATTGTATTTAAATGAAACCCTAAATCATGCTTGGCAATTTAAGCGGAGTCCGAGGGGTGCAAACCCTAATACAGGAGAGACCCCGGAATCACCTGCGGGGGTTCATTTAGTTATCTATTTAAACTTGTCTTGAAAGTTGTTGAACAATGCATGGTTTTGATGCTATTGTAAAGATCTCATTTTTATGAACATTTTGATATATTATACAGATTTTTCTGACTCAACATGAATTAATTATTGATTTTACAATATTTAAACATTTTCTGAAAATATTAAACTAATTAAAAAGGACTTACTGCGCCATTACGATGTCAGCGGAGGCACTAAAACATTTTACACCACAGCATGGACAAGCCACAGTCACTGACTGTTGGGGCCCAGGGCTTAGTCAGCTGCCACCGTGGAAAGCTTGCGTAGCGCTGGCGCAATCGCCACATCAGCTCCACGCGGCAGCCACACGGGCGCCATGCGAGAGCCACGTAGGCTTGCCAGAGAACCTGCAGACGGCGGCGGCTAGAGGCGCTAGGGGGCGAGCGGGGACATGTGGGGCTGCTGGTTCGAAAGAGAACGACGCAGGGAGCCTAAACCTAGCGGCGCCGCTAGCTATTGGTCACCGGGGACACGTCTACAACGAGCGTTGGCGGCAGAGCTTGCAGGTCAACGGTGAACCAGAAAACGCGGGGGACAATAGAGGGGTCCAGGAGGACCAGGGGCTCACCGTGGAACGGCCGGAGGGGTCGGTGAGAGACGAGGTGGCCGGAATCGGCAGCGAAAGTGGCGGAGCTCGTCGAAGATGGAGGGGTCGATTACAGCGATTGGAGGCTCGTCGGCTTGCGTGCTTCAGGGCAAATGGCGGAGGAGATCATGGCGGTCACCGTGGTGGCCTTAGAACGGCGAGGGGAGGTGGGGTATAGCGGCGTGACGCGGAGGCCGGGGCTAGGGTTTCGGCCAGAGAGGAAAAACGAGAGAGGGAGGTCGTCTAAGAGGGAAGGATAGGATAGGTGCGAGGCAGGGGGTCAAGGCGGCCTTATCTCCTTCTCCGGGACGGTGGATGGCATCGAAGCACACCTGGCGCGGCGGACGGCATCCGTAGCGACATGGAGCTGCTTGGTCGGTGAGGTAGACGATGACAGGAGAGGACGAAGAGGTATCGGGCCGAGCTGGCTGCTGCGGATGGGTGGTAGAGAGAGGAGAGGAGAGATGGCTTCGGCCCAGGTATAGGGTTCTATTTTATTTTGTAAAACCTCTTTTTTTTCCAATCTGTTTTTCCATTTTCTCTTTTGTAGTTCAATTTCTCTTCTGTTTTGAATATTTCTAAAATACCAGAACTTTTATAAACTTCTCAAAATACCACAGAGCCCTTATAATCCATTTGGGATCCATAATTTTGGTAGTTTTCAAAATACAAAACCCTTTTGAATACATTTTAGAGAGGGGAAAAATAGCTAGGGTTAGGGTTTTGCATTAGTTCTTCTTTCCTGCATGCATTTTTAAAGAATGATGCTCATGAATGCACAATCAAAGCCCTAATTTAAGATTAGCTAAAACTGGGGCATTACACTAGTGAGGATCAAATTGTCCACATGCATATTCGTAGCAAGAATTTTAATATTCCTACAGAACTCTCGTTGGTTTTTGAAGTATTGACCGCCTCGGTACCAAAAAGACTCAAAGGATGTTTGTAACTTTTTAAGAGCATTCGATCATGTTTACTTGTAGTTCAAATTTGAAAATGATTTTTTATTGCTAAATTTTGGAAACTCCTAGTACTGGTAGCATTATTGTTCACCATGCCAAGATGCACTCATCTACCAAATATGGGAACATTACCATAAAGTATGTTGTACATATATATAAGGCTATTTAGCTTGTCTTTCGGCCTAAAGTCTAAGGATATATTCATACATGGCAGGCCATATTTTAAATTATATTGTTTTTTATATGCAAACTCTCTTGATAATAATCATTTTTCATAGCAAGTAGGACAAGTCAGAGGTCACCGTGCAATGTTTTTTATTATTTTCAAATAAAAGACAAATTTTGTACATGCAAATGCTTAGCAAGAAGTTGAATCCAACAAATTCATTGGTTTCCGATATATTGACAGTCTGGGTGTGGGTACCTTCAAAAGATACTTGTATAACTTTAAGAGCAATCTACTACTTACTCATAATTCAAATTTTATCTAACATTGATAAATCAGCTTAAATTAGTTTAATTATGTGAAGTTCACTAGGAAACCTTGAGAACTCAAAAAAGTTCGTAATCGTAAGTGAAACATGTATAAACTTTGTCTGGAAACTAGGCTTATGGCATTCTGAGGCATATTCACTGTGCTTGCTCTCAGGAAAATAAATCCCAGGAAAATAATAATCTGCTTAAAGTTTATGATTAATCGGGGTGTTTTTTTGTGTGAGGTGTAATAAACAGATATATATCATTAATCCTACACTTTAAAAGAAACTCTTCGATGCACATTTGGATATGTGAATGAAACGTCAAATCTTATGTACAAACAAGTTATGTTCAAAAACAAGTTTATTACGACCAAATAAAGCCTTCACAAAATCAATGTGCGACAGGATGTTATGTTCGTACCTTTGTGTAAACATTGACGTTTTATATGAAATAAGTCTCCTACAAACCAGCTACATGCATCCAAAAAGTACTGCGGGCGATAAATATCATTAGTATCTAGTTTTTAGCATCATTCAAATCTTTGTGTGTGAATGGGAGCAATGGCATTCGGGGATGTAGCACCATGGTAAAACCACTATTAGAAAATCGTTGTGTTTTTGTTTGGCGCATCATCATGACCGCATGCTCATGTCATCATGCCATATTGCATTTGAGCATCATCATGACATCATGCATTTGTTTGCCTAAAACTAATTTCTAAAAGCCTGTATTTGTTTTCTAAATACCCTTCTCTAGTTCAAATATAAAACCCTCGGTCTATCTGAATATTTCATTTGTCTAAAAACTAACTACAAAAGTTTTTTAAATAAATAAATGAAACTTATATTATTTTTGGGAGGCAGCCAGCTAGGCCCAAAAGCCCAGCCGGCCACCTCCAGACCAAACCCTAACCCACGCCTACCCAAACCCTAGATCCCTACCACACCAACCGGCCCCTGCCGCCGCCAGCAGAACGCACGCACTCGCGTGCGGTAGACGCATGAGTCGCGTGACCCACCCACCTACCCCTGCCTTGCCTCTCCCCACCGACACCCAGGCCCCACAGCGTGTAAACTCCATGCAGCCCCGCAAGGCCGCAACCAACCCCGCGACCCAGTGATCCCCTTCTCCCCACAACCCCGCGTCGTCTTCCCTAAACAGCACCACGCACGCCGTCCTTCCTCTGCCTCGCTCGGCGCCGCCCGCTGCGCTCTGCTTCGACCGTCCTGGACCGCGCCGGTCGCTGCCGCTGGGTCCTGTTCGGCGTCGCCTCCACCCGCGCGTTCCCCATCGCCGATCGATCCCTCCCTGAGCGCACAGCTCGTCATCACTGCCCTCTCCGCCTCCAAGCTCTCAGACCCCAGCCATCGCTGCCGCCGAGCCTGGCCACCAGAACCTCGCCGTCCCTGCAGCCTCAGAGCACCTCCATTCGACCTCGCCGCGGCCTCTGCTCCGCGTGGCGCCTCCCATGCCCCCATCTTCGTCAAGCTCCTCGCCGACCCGCCGCTCTGTTCTCTGTCCGGCCGCCTACAGCAAGCCGCCATGGTCGACCCCTGGCTCGGCTCCGCCTGAACACCGATGCGACCCCAGGTTGCATCACCCCTTGCTGTCCCCGCCGGAGCACCGCGTCGCCCTTGGCACCTCGTCCACGTCGCCTCGCAACTCCCCGCAGCCGCGGTATGCCCCGCCTCCCACAAGATGTTTGAGAAAATGTTCGGTCGGGACATGTTGCCTCACAGTACTTTGATCTTGATCTGTGTTTTATCCTTGTGTCATCTGCTCGCTGTCTTGATAGTGTGAAGTACCCATGATGGCATAGTGGCCCTAAGATCTATCTGGATGATCTACGGGTGGGGTGTGGCATGGACGATGACCGTGCGTGATGCCACCCGAAGAATGTCGAAGCCCCGCGAAGATCTTCATCCTCGGTTTTGGCCAAGAACTTCCGACGTCCTCGGCGCCGAGACCGAGTCCGGCGCCGTCACCCGAGAACTTCGTCAAGGACGCTAGGTTCTCCTTCAGGGATTCGATGACTGAGACCCCGTACGCCAAGTTCTCCATCCTGGATCCGAAGATCATTCTGTCAAACCCCAAGATCGCCGATAATCTAATGTGATTTCCCTTTCCGAGACCCCTATTTTTATAATATATGACATATACTTGTTGCATATGAATTGAACATGCTTGCATACATATTGCTGTTTGGGGGTATTTTGTTGACTCACCTTATAATTAAATATGGAGCCCATATGCGGGCTATTCTAGTCTTATATTGGCTCCATTTAAATTTGTGTAGCGAACCGATGCCATGTTTTACCTTGTTAAGACAACATTTAAATTGCGGGGCATCTAAATTACTTGAACCACTTAATTAATTGTCAGGACCCCGGTTCCGCTTAATATTGCCTAATTGCATCGCATCTTTGCCATGTCCTGTATCATACATGCATCATGTCCGATCTTCTATCGTAGTATTAAATAGTGTATCCGGTGTTTCTTCTAGTGTTTTGCTTCTTCACGGATTAGGCCGTTGAGTGGATACGAGTATCGACAAGTCCTTCGGATATGTATCTTCGACAGTGTTTTCTAGGCGAGCATTCTCCCCCTTTCTACCTATTTTGCATTTGTAGTCTTTACTTCCTTCCTGTTGATCTACTGCTATCCGTGTTGCGATGCTTTAGTTTCCGTGCACCATTTATATTCCCTGCAGCCTCTATATTGCCATGGACACATCCTATTGCCTGTTGTTTGATAGATAGTCGGTCTTGCGAGTCGTAGTTGCTTGCTCAGTTGTTGCTTCGCGTCGTTGTCGTTCTACCGTTGTTGGAAGGTTGACACATGCTTAATGGTGGAGATGCTTAAGGGTGGAGATGATCATGGCTTTAATTAGAACTTGATATTAAAATGCTAGGAATAGATATAACTAATGCAGAGGCATCGGTGGGCAATAGATGTTATTTGGTTCTTCCACGCTCACTTGTGTCCCGTAGGCCCCGAGTACTTGATACATGTTCCTTGACTATTCGCACTATCCACATACGGGAGACTCTATGAATCCCCCTTTGCCTGAGCTTGATTCACACTTTATTTCTTGGGGCCACAAGTAGTTTGGGGCTTTATTACTATCCTGTACTTATGCCATGCTTTACTGCTTTATTTAAGATTGTGCGTGGAGCACCTGTACTGTTTTGCATCGTGCCACGTTTTCGCGGTATCGGCAAGCCCAGTCACACTTTCGGGTTCCCAGTCGTTTACAGCCGTCTTCACAAACCCTGGGTCCGTTTCGGAGCTGGCCAACTTCGTTGCGGGTAGCTTAGTGGGGTGGCCCCCTGAAATCTTTTATGAATTCTGTGATTTCTTTGTCATGAAAGCCTCGTTGGGTTTTGATTTGGTTTTTTCGAGGTTGATCGTGTGTGTGTTGCTATTTGTGCACCCCTGCAGGGTAAATCTTTCTGAAAGCCATGTCCACGTTTATGGACGACTTGGAGCACAGTATCTCGATCATAGACAAGCATAACTAAAGTAGTGCTATAAATTTGACTTAATATGTGACTAGTAATCAGCTTCACTATAATGGAATGGATAATAAAAGTGCCAACAACTGGTGGAACTGGGGTGTATCTTGTCATGTTATACCTGCCTAGTAAGTATCGCAACTCCAATGGAATGAAATAAAAGTGCCAACAACTGCTGGGTTTGGGATGTCACATGCTAATTGTATCTGACTAGTAAGTACTGCAACTACAACTGAATGGTTAACTAAAACTGCCCACTACTTATGCTATCAGGATGACTCGTGCTATTTATATTTGACTAGTAAGTGCTGCAACTATAATGGAATGAATAAAACTGCCAACTGTGTGAGTTCCTCGGTTTAACTTCCTTGTTTGGTCTCGGGGGGGAAATACCAGGATGGGTATGTTTGGTGTTAGTATTAGGTTGGTTCCGAATAGGTCTTTCTTATCCCTCTCTAATAGCCGACAGTTGTATCGAGTCTCTATAGGTTGTGTAGTGCATGCTTCGCTGCCGCTTCAGCCCACCATACCTATGTAGGCGAGAGCCGCCAAATTCTAGCCTCGCATGTCTTGGCCTCTTTTTCCTTTTCCCTTTGTCGGTACCCCTTTTGTTTTAACAGGTATAAGTTCGACATCATTAGCAGGGTTACCCTTCCGGCTTGGCCTGGGCAGGGTTATGGACGCCATTGGTTATTCTTCAGGACTCTTAGCCCCATTTGCATCTTATCCGTACTCGGATGTTGTATCATTTTCAAGGCGATTTGGATCTTTGTATTGTATATCTGTATTCTTGACTCTTTGAGTCGTTCTTGTATATATATGTTTCTATGGGTTCCATCGTGGACTATTGTGTAATGATATTACTTCGTTTTCCACCCGCACGAAAGTGCCTGTTGGGCGTCCTTAAATCGTTTCTATGCGGGTTTGGCGGGAAGCGCTAAAATCTACATAGGGCCGATTCCAGGGTGTTACAGGGGACCACTTGTCAGTCTTGCTACCAATGAGGTTAAATCGGTCATTATAGGACTAACTGGCCAAATTTGTGTATATTATACTAAAAAAACTGTTAAAATGTGCAAAAATGACGTCCACCAAGTGCTTTGTGCAAAAGTGCGATGAAAAGATGGTGGATCGTGCAATTTCCTCTATCTAAAAAAATGTTTTATACTATTTCCTCTGTCCCAAAATATAAGGCGTCTAAGGATTGGTCAAAAGTCAAACCTTGCTAACTTTGACCAAATATTTAGAAAAAAATATCTACATCTACAATATTGAATGGACATATTAAGAAAATATACTTTATGGTGAATCTATTAATATTAATTTAGTATTATAAATTTTATATTTTTGTGTATAATCATGGTCAAACTCAAAAAATGTTGACTTTTGACTAATCCTCAGGCGCCTTATATTTTGGGATGGAGGGTAATACAAAGTATTGTACTGTACTTACTACTAGCAAAATAGGTACCGGATGGAAGTTTGAAGCCAAAGGGTACCCACTATTTTAGTCGGTTCAAAGAAATGAACTAGTTCGTCAAAAAGTGATGATATGTGAAATGTAGTTTTTTTTGTAGTACGGTACTACTAAAGCTAATAGAGGGTTACCCACTCCCATTCTGTAATAACTCCTCCCCCACCATTCCCTCTCTCGCTATCACATTCCCGCACTCACCTCACGACTCTCAGTCGTTAACCCAGCTGTTGCCTCGATGAAACTAATGCCAAAACCTTTGTCTGTGGTTGAGCTGGGGTCCTCATCAAGCTCTGCTTTGGAGCTGCAGGTGGCTTGTTCGATTCTGACGGCCTCAGCGCCCTCTCTGAAGCTTCCTTCGCCTTTCGCGTGTGTGTGGGTCGTGCCCAAGGTGAGGCGTCCGTCGCCCTTAGGGTTTCGGTCGGTCACGCCGAAACCCTCGTCACCCGCCGAGCGATCGTCCAAGCCTCCGGCGCCACGTGCATTGGGAACGAATGCTCGTGCGGCGGCGGACGCATCCTTATCATCTAGAGGCGACTCTCATTCCCAATGTGCCAAATTTCAAAGTGTACGCGTTGAAACCCCTATCAGTGGCGACTCCTTCATTAGCGATTGTCTGTGCTTCTTCAGTGTATGTGGATGGTTCTTCGTCAGTGGCGCCTTGTTCATCTGCTCAACCCATTGACCCATGTGCAAGTTCGCGCCCCCCAACTGCAATGAGGTTAGATCTGGAGGATTGGGGCTTTAACCCAAATCCGACATGCATCTAGTTAGATTTTTGCAACGTGTACTGCAGGTCCTTTGTTGAACTGCTTAGTTGTATGTCATATTCTTGATAATTGTCTTTTGTGCTGTTCTTTATACTCCCTCCGTCCAGAAATAACTAATTTGACTTTGCCTAGATTTGAATGTATCTATATTTGTCTTTTGTGCTGTTCTGCTTAGTTATGGAATATTCTTGATGATTATGATGCAGGGTTCTGTTTTGGTACTTAGATGATGCATTGTGCTGTTTAGGAATTTTCCATGCCGCGTTGTGCTGTTTTGGTTTTTTTTTATATGGTGCATTGTGTCCTGTCTCCTCACTGTGTTGTTTCGTCCATTTTGATCTGCGTTCTGCTGTTTAGGATTAAATGATATGCCTTCTATCTGTTCAGATTATTTCAATGACCCATCAGTTTAGGTAGTTTTGCTTGTGCAGACATTGTTTATTAAATTTAATTACATAATACCTTTTGCTGTTTTGGTATTTTTGATGATGCACTGCATATATGCTGTTTTGTCTATCTAGATAATGCATTGTGCTATTTTAGCCATTCAGATTATGCATTGTGCTGTTTTTTGTGGGGGATATGCATTGTGCTATTTAATCAATCTCATTAAATGTTATGCCTTCTACTAGTAGTTGTTCAGATAATTTTGAGGACCCATCAGGTTAGGTCATTCTGATGATGCATTGTGCTGTGTAGGCAATTTAATTTACCTGATACCTTGTGCTGTTTAGGTAATTTTGATGGTGCAATGACTCATCATGATCTTTAGTCAATTTATACAATGCATTGTGTTGTTTTGGTAATTCCAAAGGATTGATGCAATGGTAATTTTCATGTAGGACGACCCAGTTGTAATGCCGAACTTAGACTACATTTCTGACCGGACTGCTCCAGCTCCAGGTGGCAATGAAGATGCTCTCCCCATCATACCAAGGGAGTTGAAGCTACCGGGCAGGAGAGTGGAGGCCTTGGCAAGGGAAAGTGCTGCCAGGTCAGTCACTAGTTCTACCAAACCGAGAAGACGCCCTAGGTCGGTTGGACACCATGCCATGGCGGATCGTCCTAGGCGCTTATACATCCAGTTAGTCTAGCATGACTTGTATATGCTTATCATTGATACGTCCATTTTGCATCACTATTCTATATCATAATTCACTATTATTCATTGACATATTTCATATTAAGAGATGATACTTATGTTATTTCATCTGTTTTTGCATGGTTGATGACTTTTGGAGCATGGACCGCTGCAGTCAGGATTGGAGAAAATCTGGGAAAATATATGGAAAATCCTATTTTTCCAGAAGATGAAGACTGCCAGAAGGAGGAGTGGAGATGGGCCACAAGGGGCCCACACCACCCCCTGGCACGGGACACCCTGGGCCGCGCCACCAGGTGGTGTGGCCGCTCTGGCCCACCTCCATATCTCCCCTCTGGCGTATATTATCCCCACGGAACCCTAATACCGGGGGAGCAACCACAGAAAGATTCCACCGCCTCTACGGGGCGAAAAACACCGAGAGAGAAAGATCTCTCCGGCAGATAGATTTTTGTCGGGGGAATTCCTTCCCGGAGAGGGAAGATCGTCGCCATCAACACCACCATCAAGCTGGACTTCATCGGGATCATCATCATCACCACCATCATCACCACCAGCACCCTCATCACCATCTCCATACCGCTGTAACAATTGGGTTGAATCTTGCATAGTTCTTAGGGGAAACTTTCCCGGTGTTGATTACTCTTTATAGTTGATGCTATTGAGTGGAACCATTGAATTATTGTTTATGTTTAGATTGTTATACATCATTATTCCATCCCTGATCATGATCCATATGATGTATTATGAGTAGTTCGTTTTGTTCTTGAGGACATGGGAGAAGTCATGTTGTTAGTAGTGGAATTGTGTTGAGAAAGATTCAATAGTTTGATATTTAAGTTGTGGTGTACTTCTTCTAGTGGTATCATGTGAACGTCGACTACATGACACTTCACCTGTATGGGCCTAGGGGAATGCATTGTGTATTTGGCTACTAATCATAGGGGTTGCCGGAGTGACAGAAACCTGAACCCCCATTAGGAAACCATTGCACAAGGGATGTCAGGGTCTTAGAGTTTACAGT
Organism: Avena insularis; assembly: GCA_023614405.1. Classification (NCBI taxonomy): domain Eukaryota; kingdom Viridiplantae; phylum Streptophyta; class Magnoliopsida; order Poales; family Poaceae; genus Avena; species Avena insularis. The sequence goes on along the minus strand of CM042692.1, from coordinate 178,371,973 downwards.
TGTGGTTAGGTTTCTACCTTAATTACATTCTTGTACTTATAGATGTTTGCAAGGGGTTAAATCACAAGTATGTATTAGTCCTAGAAAGGTCGGTACATTAGCACAGGTTCACCCACACAACACTTAGCAAGCTAAAGAAGATTAATCAACTATATGAAGCGAAAGCACTTGATAGTCTTTCCCTGTGTCCTCGAGAATGTTTGGTCATCTTAAGTATTACAACCTGCTTGTCCTTTGCTGGATAAAGTATTGGGCCACTTTCTGCATTTATTCTTATTGTCTTTTATTTACTCGTACTTTATTTACTTGCATTATCAAAACCCCCTAAAAATCCGTTTGCTAAGTATTTGCAGAGAATTCATGATCCATACCACTAGCCAGCACCTTCTGCTCCTCGTTGGGTTCGACACTCTTACTTATCGAAAATACTATGATACACCCCCTATACTTGTGGGTCATCAAGAATATTTTATGGCGCCGTTGCCGGGGAGTGAAGTGCTATTGGAGAGTGGAACTGGTAAAGGAAACTTCTACTGTGAGTATTGTTTACTTCTGTTACTTGCGTTATTTTCAATATGGATAATTCGCTGAGTTTCTTATTTCATAATGCTACTACCACTGCTAAGGGAGTAGATGAACCACCACCTGCTGAGAGTGATACTTTTAAAATACCTACAAGAATTATTGATCGTGTTATAGATAACTACTATGTTGGGGATGGAACTGTCCATCCCGGTGATCATTTGCTCTTTATACACGAATTATGCAGGTTGTTCAGGTGTGCAGGTATTACTATAGATCAAGTTAAGAAGAAGTTATTCTCATTATCACTGAAAGGAAGAGCTGAGGACTGGTATAAGCTGCTGAAGAATGGTCAAGCTCTTGAATGGGAGGAAATAGTACCTCTCTTTTATTCAAAGTTTTATCCTCCTAGTGAGATTCATAAAGATCGGAATTAAATATACAACTTTTGGCCTCTTGATGGAGAGAGTACAGCTCAAGCTTGGGGGAGATTGAAGTTACTAATGCTCAAATGTCCCATTCATGAGCTCCCCAACAATATTATTATCACTTTTATGCAAGGCTTCCTCTTCATGAGAAGGATTTATTGGATGCTTCTTGTGCTGGATCATTCACTCGCATGGAAGAAGAAGCTAAATGGGATCTCCTAGACCGTATTCAAGATAATGCTGAAGCATAGGAGAATGACAAAGGAAAAAATTTAGGTATAAATTATGATTATGAATGCATTGAATCTTTTATGGGAACTGATGACTTTCAAAATATTAAAAATTCTTATGGTCTAGACTCTCAAGCTATTGCAACTTATTTTAAGGCTTTTGCTTCCTACATTGAAGTGCCTAAAAAGAAGTGGAATAAGTATCATGAGCCTTATAAAGATGTTGCTAAGTGTGTTCCTGCAAGAAATACTGAAGTTTATACTACTAATCATGTTTTACCTGAACCTTACATTGAGAAAATGCCTTTCCCAGTTAAGATAAAGGAACATTCTATGATGGCTAGTATGGTTAATGAAAGTACAAGCAAAGCTGTTGAACCTGATGAACAAAACGATGAACCTATAATAGAAAATGTGAAAGTCTTTGTCACTAAATATGTAGAATAGGGACACACTGTCCTTTTTAAGGATATCTCTAATATTGTTTCACAAAGTAGTATCATAAGAACTAGTATTCCTGTGTTTTCTGTTAGAATAAGTGATATTGTTATGATGGTCCTTGTGATAGTTATATTGTTAAGTTTATGCATGATACTGAAAGTTACTATGAGAGAGGGAAAAGTGTTCTAATGCATCTCCATAATATTAAGTTTCCTCGTTTTATGCTGAAAGTTTTTATGTTGCACTTCTTTTGCCTTCCTATGCTAGTGGCCTCTGGTTTCAACAACTTTGGTAATAACCTATCCTTATCCTTTTTTTTGGTTTTTGTGTCAAGATCAACCTCTAATGAGAGAGAAGTAATATTTGGGAAAGTTGCTGTTCTGAAATAGATTTTTGAGCTTCACCGTTAAACTTCGTGACAGATCTCTGTCTGTCAGATTGAGTTGTATTGTTTTGTGCTTCTGTCCCAGGTTGTTATTTAACTTTCGTTAGTTTTGCACTTTTTGATTTGAGCAACAAAAGATTTTCTAAAAAATTGATCTTTACTTGCTAGTCTGTTTTGACAGATTTTGCCACTCTTGCATTTTCTTCTTTATTCGATTTCCTTTTTGAATTATTTTTGAGTTTTTGGAAGGAGTTGCTACAGTAGCTTATGTTTTGATGGTTTTCAGTTGAAATTGGACTCAAAAGGTTTTATCACTTCACTTATACTAATGTTGCTAATGAGAACTGTTGTGAAGTTTTGTGTGAAAGAAATTTTTCAGGTTAGTGGAGATAATGGTGTAATAAGGAAGTGAAAGGTTTCACGACTCAAGTAATAAGTGTATGAAGATGAAGATATTGATGTTATTCAAGTGGTGACTCTGGAAGAATCTACTAATTACCAAATTCAGAGACCTACAGAGTCCGTCTTCGAATAGGTAACAGATCTGGTAAGAAAAGTTCCGCGAAAATTCTGTCCAATTATATTTTTGCAGTTTTTATCCAACAAGGAAAGCTACGAAGTGAAAGAGCGACGGAAACGGAGCCAAGATGGCTCACACCACCCTGTGGCGCGGGCCCACCCCTGGCCGCGCCAGCAGGTGGTGAGGCCGCCCCTGACTCTGTCTCCGACTCGTTTTCTCTCAGTACCTTCCTTTTGTTGTAAAACTTAGTAATATATAATCCCCCGGATCCCCCGAGGTTCGTATATCGTGTTATCGCCGTGTTTTCATTTCGATCTGTTTCTGCCAGGAACTATTCTTGAAAGTTAGAAGCACAATGGTGTCCGCCAAGGATAAAGGAAAGGAGCCTATGGAGGAAGATTTCCAAGACCCCGAGCAAGAGAAGGAGATCAAGAGTGAAGGTGAAGAGGAAGGAAAGCACATCGGCACTACCATTGCAAGTATTGGAGTGTTGACAAAACCTGCTAGGGTCAGAAGGACTGCACGGATGTCAACTGGAGGGAAAACTCCGCGTCACTGTTTAGCTCCATGGTCACTTCCTCCACGCACCAAGAATCCTTTCCATACCCTTATCCATAATCATCAACACCAGAATATGCCCAAGGATAAATTACCCTCCAACTGGGATTTGCCTCGTTCTAGCCATGCAGGAAAAGAAGACTGCAAGGAGGAAGAGTGGGAAAAGAATCGCAAGAGCTGGGATCCACAATCTGACATGATCATGCACCGTATCAAGCACAACTCGGAGTTGATTCGTACTCTCACCTTCGAGGTTGAGGACTTGGGGAAACTGATCAAAGAGCTCATCGAGAGAATACCACCACCACCGAAGGAGTAATTCGTCATCAGGTTTGGCATTCCCTTGGTTTGTTCCAAGCTTGGGGGAGTGTCGTGGTATCACATCACTATCTTCTATCTTTTTACCTTTTTAGTAGAGTCATATCATGAATAGAGAAGTTATCATGTAGGATGGTTTGCATTATGGAAGTGTCCCCTCTCTCGTTAGATGTGTATCCCTTGGTGTGAGTTGCCGTTATGGAATATTAATGAGAAGTTCTATCATTTACTCTTTTGCATATCTTATATTAGTTTTCAATTCATGATTATATGATTGATCTTGTTGTTAGTATTGGTATCACTTTGGGATCATTGAGTTAATTTAGTTGGTTTTGGCAAACCTAGCTCGGTCAGTAGCAACACTATTTTTGAGAGTTGAATGAAAAGATAAAAGTACTCTAAAGAAAAATAATTTCATCATCTTTCTTTCTTGATTTGCTCATAAGTTTAGTATTCTCTAGTTAAGATCTTTTATGCTTCCAAGGAAGATTGCATGTTTGTTTTTATCACTTGTATGTTTGTTTGTTTCCTTCAACTCTTATACTTGCTACCCAGCCTTGCTAGCCAAAAACCTGTACTGAGAGGGAATACTTCCCGTGCATCCAATCCTTAAACCAAAACCTATGCCATTCATCCACCATACCTACCTATTAGCATTATTGCTATTCCAAGTAAATTCATGTTTTTATCTACCTTCCAAATTAAACTTGTTATGTGAAAATTAGTGATTAAAGCTCTCATGAACTTGATGGCACACTTTACTTTCTTGCATCTAATAAACTTGAACCATTGTGCCCATCTATGTTGCGTATATGCTTGCACTTTGTAAGTTGTGAATTAGTAGAACCATGTTGTCATGGGGAACGCTTTCAACATTGCACTGGTACTTTGTACCTAGTTAATATCATGTTCTTTTGTCTATGGATGTCATCATTGTGAAATGAAAGGGGAGCTTGTAAGTCCATGGAGTTATGCATGTGTGTTAGAGAAACGCCTGGGCTGCTAGTCTAATCTATGATGTCATGGTGGAAACCTGCAGCGTAACCATAATGAGCATCTATGAAGCATTCTTCTTATAAAAAAAGAGATTTGAGATTGAGAAAAAGAGAAAAAAAGAGATGAGAAAAGAGGAAAGAGAGAAAAAAAGCACCAATATTCCCAGGGTAAATAAGAAGATTGCTGAGATGCTTGTTGTCTGCTTGCCTTGTCATTTTGATATGGGGATTCTTCCGTATCATCGGGCATGAGGTACCCCGTTGGCGGTTCTCTATGATACACATGTGCTTACTATGACAAGAACTTACCGGTGACTAAACTTGAGTAGCATGAGGAGCGGCCCTCGTATTCAAGGGACATGATATTTTCAACTTACAACTTGTCAAGCATATCCTCATATTTGATCACTTTAACCTTAATCACCTAAAGATGCCTATGATAGGGGCAATGAGAGCTGAAAGCTAATAAGTATCATAATTTTTGGGAGCTCTTTATGAAACTTGAAATCCCGGCTTCCCTCTGCAAAGGGCCTTTCTTTTACATTTTAGTTGAGTCAGTAAACCTATTCCCTTCTATCTCAGCAAGTATTTTGAGTTGTTGTGTTTCATTCATTCATATGATGATTTATTCAATCATGTCTCCTATGTTCCTTGTTTTGAACATTGCTCTTATCTTGGTGTCTACTACTTTGAAAGCTATCATTGAAAACCAGTTATTTGTGAACTCCAACAAATTATTAACTATTCTTCAACCAAGAGCTAAGTTTGCCATTACCAATTATGATTTACTTTATGTATCTTTATTGTGTTTCCTTTACTTATTGCAAGTTAAGTTATATAATAGTGAGTTGTCTTCTATTATGATCTATGTATTGATGAATGTGATGCTTCATGTCCGTATTCTTTTATCGACTCTTCACTCCATAAACCTGAGGCCATGTTTATTGAGCTCAGTTTCGCTTGGGGACAAGCGAAGTATAAGCTTGAGGGGAGTTGATACGTCCATTTTGCATCACTATTCTATATCATAATTCACTATTATTCATTGATATATTTCATATTAAGAGATGATACTTATGTTATTTCATCTGTTTTTGCATGGTTGATGACTTTTGGAGCATGGACCGCTGTAGTCAGGATTCTAATGCAAAAGGTGTTGTTTGGAGGCAAAATTCACGAAGATCAGAAAATCTGGGAAAATATATGCAAAATCCTATTTTTCCAGAAGACAAAGAATGCCAGAAGGAGGAGTGGAGATGGGCCACAGGGGGGCCACACCACCCCCTAGCGCGGGCCACCCTAGGCCGTGCCAACAGGTGGTGTGGCCGCCCTGGCCCACCTCCAACTCTCCCTCTGGTGCATGGTTGATGACTTTTGTGAGTAGTTCGTTTTGTTCTTGAGGACATGGGAGAAGTCATGTTGTTAGTAGTGGAATTGTGTTGAGAAAGATTCAATAGTTTGATATTTAAGTTGTGGTGTACTTCTAGTGGTGTCATGTGAACGTCGACTACATGACACATCACCTATATGGGACTAGGGGAATGCATTGTGTATTTGGCTACTAATCATAGGGGTTGCCAGAGTGACAGAAACCTGAACCCCTGTTAGGAAACCATTGCACAAGGGACGTGAGGGTCTTAGAGTTTAAAGGTGTGGTTAGGTTTCTACCTTAATTACTTTCTTGTACTTACGGATGTTTGCAAGGAGTTTAATCACAAGTATGTATTAGTCCTAGGAAGGTCGGTACATTAGCACAGGTTCACCCACACAACACTTAGCAAGCTCAAGAAGATTAATCAACTATATGAAGCGAAAGCACTTGACAGTCTTCCCGTGTGTCCTCGAGAACGTTTGGTCATCTTAAGTAATACAACCGGCTTGTCCTTTGCTGCATAAAGGATTGGGCCACTTGCTGCATTTATTCCTACTGTCTTTTATTTACTCGTACTTTATTTACTTGCTTTATCAAAAACCCTAAAAATCCGTTTGCTAAGTATTTGTAGAGAATTCCTGATCCATACCACTAGCCAGCACCTTCTGCTTCTCGTTGGGTTCGACACTCTTACTTATCGAAAATACTGCGATACACCTCCTATACTTGTGGGTCATCAATCATCCCAACTTACTTCAAGCCTTACTTTGGATGAATTCGGCCCATAGTATTTTTTTCATAAGGAAGCCCTTTGGATGAAAGTAATCATACCTCCAAAAATTCATATAGATTGCATTTCTACACCCCAATCCCATAGGAATTTCAACATCCACTTTTTTACACTCATTCGCGTAGGATTGAGGCAATTTTCCTCCATGTTTACTGTGTTTCATTGAAATGACTTTAAGCCAGCAGATTTGTACCTCTGACCCTGTTATCCTGTGTTTTAAAATTCTGTGATCCAAAGAAAGCTATTTCCTCTATTTTGCAATCCATTGTTTTGTACCTATGACCGAGTCAAATTCCGGTGTTTTTAAATCCTGTTATCCAAAGAAGCCCAAAGTTATCTTTAAGTTTGTCGTTCGATCTTTTGGCGACTGTTTGTCATGCTTATGCGTCAAGCCCTAAGTATATTCAATGTGACTACTACTACTACTCCCTGCAATTCATTGCTAGGTACGTCTAATTCAGCGACGAGTAAATATGGATGGGAGGGAGTACTACTACTACGAGCAACAGACCTAAACGATAGAGCAGTTTTGATTAAAATATTCTTGGACTTGTGTCTAGTACAAGACCCAGAGGCTAGTTGATTAAAATATTTGGCATAATACTTTGAGGCATTTTCATTGGCCAGAGCACTAGTAGTTTGGAGAGAAAAAGTGAAAAAAATCTGCTACATGGGACCCTCGCAAGAGACCTAAACGGTGGAGCGGTTTTGATTTTGCTAGACTCACGTCTAAGGGAAAGAGCAGCATATGGAAAAATGGGTGTCTAAGAACCTTTAGGCATAGGTCTAAACACTGGAGTACAGGTAGCTAAGGAGCTTTTTGCTAGACTCGGGTCTAGTACTAGACACAGGTGGCTAACAAGAAAAAAGCTTTGTTAAGAAGAAAAGATAGGGAAAGACCCTTCTTAAATAGGTTTTTTTATTTTAACAGTGGGGCCTACCAGTGTGTCTAAACGCTGGAGCATATTTGCCTCTGCTAGACTCGTGTCTAAGATTTTTGTTAGACTCAACCAATATTGTATACGCTCTAAGTTATTTTCTTAGCTCATGCCCAAGCCTTAGCACAGTGCACAATATTTGCAGCTAGTAAGCTCGATCGCTTGATGGACCAACGAGATTTCTCGAAGGCCGGGGACGAGACCCAGTACTTTTTTTGAACAAGCAAGACCCAGTACTTGATGTTTTGCTTCCACTATTCACTCTCCTCTCACCTACTACTAGTACTACCTCGCTCCGCCTTCACAGAAACCATTTTCTTCCACATCCAACGATGTCACCAAATATAATGTCTCATCAGAAGAATAGCAAGATGGCGGTGGTTAGAGCCGTGGAGAAATCCCATCGGCAGGGTGACTTGCAGGCTTAGACCGAGAAAGGAGACCAGCCATGGGGTGAGGTGTAACATCCCAAAACTTAATCCAAAGTTAATCAAGATCAAATCTACCCAATTTAGGGTTAACAAAAACTTTTCCTTTTAAAAATAATTAAGCATTCATATGTGTGTGCATTTAAAATAGGAGTTGTTTGAAATTCCATGTTTCAGTGATCCATTGATTGTAAAATGATTCTAAGGTGAATTAAACATCATCTAGATCATTCCTAAACAAATCGCAAAGAAAAAGAAATCAAAAAGAATGAAATAAGGAAATGGTCATTTGTGCCATTTTAACTAACTAGCCTACTTTGGCTATTCCTAGAACTCAAATCTTAATAGAAACAATTATGGTTCTTTGCACCCCTTGCTAGTACAAGTAGTGATGTGCCAAGGCCCACTTTGCTTCATCCCAAAAACTTTCAAACACTAAATTTAAATGATATTTGAAAATTGAATGTAGTTCATATGTATAGATCACACTTATTCAAAAACCACTCAAATGAATTCCATTTAACAAATCCTAGCAACCACAATCTACCAAGCATCAGATCAAAGCATCCACCAAAAATCAGCTCAAAATTCCAAAATTTATCTCATGCGGCCATTATGTCGAACAGGTGGCAGGCAGAGATCATCTGCCTAACTAATATTGTTGCTAAGTTAAACCCTTGTCCCCCATTGGACCCTCTCTACTCTCCTCTGTCCCTCCTGAGTCCAACCAAGTCCCCAACTAGCTTCCCCCTTAGCCGTTACAGCAGTGGTGCGCCGCCCGAATGAGGTCACCGCTGGCCAGAAACGGGAACGCGCCAGGGACCGAGCCGCGCCAAACCAGTGTGCCCACTAGCTCCGCCCAACCCTACCTCCGCCCACGGTACACCCCTCGATCGACCCCAGCCCCTGGACCACTCCCCAGCAGCGCCGCCCTTTCTCTCTATGAGCAAGCCAGAGCGCGATAGCCTCCAGCCGCCTCGACCACCCAGACACGGCACGGCCGTGCACCGTGCAGTAACCTGATCGGCTTGGCGCGCGTCGAAACACCGCCTGTCTCCTAGAGCACGCGACGCTCCTGACCAAATACCACCGCCCCTAGCCACGGCATTGTGCCATAGCTAACTGCCAGGGAACCGCCCACCGTCCGCCTACCTCACCCACGCCGATAGCCCCCTGTGCCGTCGTCACTGACGAGCTCCGCCCATACCTCTCGGTCTCACCGTCGAGCCTATATAAGGAGGCCACCCCCAGCCTCATTCTCCACACCATTCCACTCCCCTCTCTCCCCTGAACATTTCCCCTCTCTCGCCGGAGCCGCTCGAGCCATAGTTCGCCGGAATTGCACTTGAGGAGCCCGCTGCTGAGGAGGAGAAGCTGTCGTCGATTCTGTCCACTACAGCCCCTGCCGTGACCTCGCCAGAGTCCACTGTCGCCGTCTAGTTTGATCGCATGCCTCGCCGCACTAGCTGGAGCCTTGGTACGTCCCCAGTAGACCCACACCGGCCGTTTAGGGTTCGGTCTCGCCGGCGACGAGTCCGTCGTCGACGACGACTGTGAGCCGTTGATCTGCGTTATAATCGTGTGGCCTAGATCGCTAGATACCGTTTCGGGTTTTAAGTCTCGCTGACAAGCGGGACCAACCTGTCAGTCGCTCTCTATGCCGCTGAGCGTCACTGGGCCGGCCCATTTCATTTCCCGCGCTGACCCAGTAATTCAAATAAGGATTTTTCTATTTAGGTTTAAACTCAATTCTGTCCCTTAGTTTAAAAATCAATTCAGGGAGATTTACTGAACCAAATTGAGTGATTCCAATTTTGGTGGAAAGCTTCTGAAAAGATCTATCCAAGCCCGTTGGATTTAATTCATTTAGAGTTAGAGATCTCTCCTAGTAAAATTAATAAGACAGAAGCATTTGCACATTCAAACATTTTTATAAAATCAACACAAATAGCTTTTGAGTTGATTCCAACTCTCAAAAATCACATTTAACCATACCTATCTGAATATGTAATAATATTAAGGTTTGCATGCAGTGACTTTGGACTAGTACCAAAATAATGCTATATAGGCATTTCTAGTCACTTTAAATCATTAAATATTAAACTTAAACTTATTAAAATGTGATCCAACCTTTAAATCACATTCCCATATGTTAGAATATGTGGTGATGACATGTGTCCACATGATCCCATATTTTACTTGGAGAATTTTAAATCTTAGTTATTTTTCAATGAGTAGAAATTACTTTTCTCAAATAAAAAGAATGAGGCTAGTTAATTCAACCTTGTGATGCTTGTGATGATAATAGATCATCAAATGTGTGCCTTAGTGTGCTAAGTAGACTAGTGAAGTATTGTTTGGTGATTCTGTACTCCGTATGTATTTATAGACGATAGTACCGACCAAGATTACGAGGAGGAGGTGTTCTACCAAGAGGAGGAGGAAGAAAACTTCAACCACTGAACTTCACAAGGCAAGCCATCATTAACAGTGCAAGATCACCCTTGCAAGCTATTGTTATCAAGCTAGCACTAAGCAAGCCATCATTAACAATGCAAGCTAACCCTTGCAAACTAGATAACCTAAGCAAGATGCATTAGGCATGCTTTGGTTATACCATTTTAACTTATACTTATTCTAAGATCATTTACAAGTTTTACTTTTCTTTACTTTACAAAGTCCTTTACTTGCTTAAAGGTAGCATAAATAGTATAAAACTTGACCTATCTAGTTAGACTTAGATGTCATCCTATGGCATGAGATTGATCTTAGCATCCTACATTAGTGAACACTCTTAACTTAGTAGTTTAGAGCTAAATCAAAACTTGATTCACTTTAGATGGGAATACTTGGTGAAAAGGATTTGTGAAAACCTTGGAATGATGAGTCATTCTATTGAGATGTTTTGACATGTGTTGAGAAACACAAATGGTTTATGATGATGAAAATGTTGAGGCGGGAGCCTTAGCCCTTTTACAAAACTGATGGTTGGGTTCGGATGCGATACCATTCCAATTTTAACGTATAACCACAATACCTGAATTGGGTAAGGCTTAGCCGGAAGTTTATATGCATTAGTATTAGTTCCCTCGTGGGAGAGGTTTGAGCTGAGGCTACCTCGCGATGTTGTCCACCTATGCAATGCCCAAGATGACAGATGGTCATGGTTGGGAGGCCATGCTCATAGGAGAGGTGCTTATACTAGGGTGTCTAAAGCAAAGGTTATGTTTGATTATCTGCATACTAAGTATGATGATTCAGGGTTATCCGTGACAGATGTATCGAATCTTGTGGTGAAAGTGTACCACCTCTGTAGAGTGTCAAACTATTCGAATAGCCGCGTCCGCGGTTATGGAAAGTTGGAGTGGTCGTACTGTTCCATTGTCAAAGGTTTTCAAAACAACTTATGAAATGGATTGTGACATGACTTGACCACAACAGAGTTGTGACTATGACAATTAAGTTCCCACTTAGGTGATTTCAAACTTCTTTTATCTTTCTTTGTTTCAAAACTCAGCTTAGGATTCAAACTTAACTTTACAAATAAACTTAGAGTTAGCCTTCTCTACCTTGAACTACCTTCCTTGTTAGTGATAGTTTGCGAGTACTTAAAGAGTACTCATGGCTTTTGTCCCTAGCTATTCCTATGGCCAGACTATGAAGGAGACTACCAAGATGAAGGACAGCAGGACGGCTATGATAACTAGGAATATCTCCCATCGTCAGCATTACCTGTGACTCTGAAGATGGACCCCACCGCTATGCTTATTATTTATTCCGCTGCTTGTTGTATTAAGACTGGATCATGAGATCCTTTATTCGTGTAAGACCTTATTATGGATTGTAATGGATGAGGTACTGTGATATCCAATCTGTTATGTCTCGCAAAAATGGTAATCCTAGGATTCCGATGTATGACATAACAGGCATCTGGGATTAAAAATCTAGGTGTTGACACGAGGGCTTGTCTTCGCGCATGTATCCAAAGAGCGGCTATCATGGGGACCAAGAGTCTGGGTTGGTTTGTACTTCCGTTGATTCCTAGGTTGTCTGCTTCTACTATTGAACCGTCTATGTACATCTTCAGGGCAGGTGGCTCGAGCGTCGAATTTTCCACCCCACGGGTCGATAGCACGACGGATATCTCTGACGCATACAATGCCCTCACGCCCGCTCTCGGTCGAAGAAGAGAGGTACTGTAGTCACTATACATGTATTGACATTTTTTTTCTTCTCTGCATGCACTCCATGCTCTTACTGATGATGCATTTTCCATGCAGGAAGTCAGGGCGAGAATCTCGGCCAAAGTAGATGAAATCTACAGCCATAACATCAACATTCTTCAGAAAAACTTCGAGCTCAACCTAGAGTGTGATCTCCTCCGAGCCGATTTGGCTTTTCAAATGAAGCTCGCACGATCTTACGAGCGTGACTCCTCCATGCTTCGCGCTGAGTGTGAAGATTTTAAGAAATAAGTCATGGTGCTCCTGTCAACACCTGGGTTTTTAATCCCAGATGCCTGTTATGCCATACGTCGCAATCCCAGGATTACCATTTTTGCGAGACATAACGGATTGGATATCATAGTACATCATCCATTACAAACCATACATAAGGTTTTACACAAATAAGGATCTCATGATCCAGTCTTAATACAACAAGCAGCGGAAAAAAAAATAAGCGTAGCGGTGGGGTCCATCTTCAGGGGCACAGGCAATGCTGACGAAGGCAGATAGTTATAGTTATCATAGCCGTCCTGCTGGCCATCATGTTGATAATCTCCTTCATAGTCTGGCCATGATAATAGCCAGGGACAAAAGCCATGAGTACTCTTTAAGTACTCGCAAACTACTATTAACAGGTACTATAGTTCTAAGCCAAAGTGCTAAATCTAAGTTTAACTATCAAGTTAAGTTTGAAACCTAAGCTGAGTTCAGAAGCAAAGAAAGATAAAGTAAAAATTCTAGAATCACTTAAGTTGGGAAGCTATTATCATAAACACAACCCTGTTGTGGTCAAGTCAAAGTTCATCATTCATTTCAAGTTATTTAGAAAACATCTGACAACGAAACAGTATGGCCATTCCAACTGTCCATAACCGTGGACGCGGCTATTCGAATAGTTTGACACTCTGCAGAGGTGGTACACTTTCACCACAAGATTCGATACATCTGTCGGGTGATAACCTGAATCATCATACTTAGTATGCAGATAATCAAACATAACCTTCCCTTTACACACCCTAGTATAAGCACCTCTCCTATGACCATGGCCTCCCAACCATGACCATCAGTCATCTTGGGCACTGCATAGGTGGACAACATTGAGAGGTAGCCTCAGCTCAACCTCTCCCATGAGGGAACTAATACTAATGCATATAAATTTCCAGCTAAGCCTTACCCAATTCAGGTAGTGTGGTTGTACGGTAAATTTTGAATGGTATCGCATCCGAATCCAACCATCAGTTTTATAAAAAGGGTTAAGGCTCATGCCTCAATATTTTCATCATCCTCAATCATTTGTGTTTCTCAACACATGTCAAAACATCTCAATAGAATGACTCATCATTCCAAGGTTTTCATAATTCATTTTCACCAAGTGTTCCCATCTAAAGTGACTCAAGTTTTTGATCTACTCTAAAATACTAAGTTAAGAGTGTTCACTAAAGGGGAAGGATGGGATCAATCTCATGCCATAGAATGACATCTAAAGGTTTCTAAGTAGGTCAAGTTTTAGACTTTTTATGCTACCTTCAAAATAAGTAAGGAACTTTGCATACTAAGGGGAGTAAAACTTGCAGGTAAGACTTGGGGTACTAATAGTTAAAAGGGGTGTGATCAAAGTATGCCTAAAGCATCCTTGCTCATTCATCTAGCTTAATTCTAGCTTGCTAACAATAGCTTGCCTTGGTTGGTACAGTGGTTAAAGTTTTCTTCTTCTTCTTCTTCTTCTTCTTGGTAGAACTCCTCCTCCTCGAAAGCTTGGTCGGTACTAGCGTCTATAAATACATAGGGAGTGCACAATCACCAAAAAATACGTAACTAGGCTAAGTAGCATTCTAAAACACACATTTGATGATCTATTATCATCACAAACATCACAAGTTTTAATTCAATAGTTTCATCCTTTTTATTTTAGAAAAGTAATTTCTACTCATTGAAATATTAACTAAAATTTAATATTCACCACCAAAATATGGGATCATGTGGACACATGTCCTCACCACATACTCTAACATGTGGGAATGAGATTTAAAAGTTGGATCAATATTACTTTAGTTTAAGTTTATTATTTAATGATTTAAAGTGACTAGAAATGCCTATATAGCATTATTTTGGTACTAGTCCAAAGTCACTGCATGTCAACCTTAATATTATTACATGGTTAGATAGATATGATGAAATGTGATTTTTGAGAGTTGGAATCAACTCAAAAGCTAACTTGGTTGATTTTATAAAAATGTTGCAAGTTGCAAAAGCTTCTGTCTTCTTATTTTTATTAGGAGAGATCTATAACTCTAATTGAATTAAATCCAACGGGTTTGGATAGATCATTTTAATACTTTTCAGACAAAATTGGTTTCATACAATTTGGATTTCTAAAACTCTCTGAATTGATTTTTAAACTAGTGGATAGAAACTAGATTTAACTAAAAAGAAAAATCCAGATTTGAATCGATGGGCTAAGCGGAAAAAGAATGGGCGGCCCGTGGCGCTCGCTGACACAGGCTCAGCTGACACGGGGTCCCAGGTGTCAGCGACTTAAAACACGTAAGCAATTACTGCTGTGGGCCGTAGGATTAGAAGCGAGATCAACGGCCGAGGGTCGTCGTTGACGACGAACAGGTCGCCGGCGAGCTCAAACCCTAGCCGCTCGGTGGGGGTCTACTGGGGGCATACCAGGGCTCCAGCAGGATCGGCGAGGCGGGCAAACGATGTGGAAGACGACGGCGAGGCGAGGCGCGGTTGCGGTGGAGCTTGGGGTGGTTGCAATCAACGGCGCCCTTCTCCTCCTGCCGCGGCTGCTCCGGCTCCAATTCCGGCGAGGCAGAGCTCGCCTTGCTCCGGCTAGAGGTGGGTGAGGTTCAGAGAGGTGAGGGGAGTGGAATAGTGTGGACAGAAGAGGCTGGGGAGGGCTCCTTTTATAGGCCCGACGGTGAGACCGAGCGGGATGGGCAGTCGACGGTGGCGACATGGCTACGGCGGGGTAGAGGCATGGCTGGGGGTGGTGATCGATGTGTGGTTCCCTGGCGGTGCTCTAGAACTTGAATTCGAGCGTAGGGGCGGTGGCACGCGGTCTGGACGAGGTGGCGCTCTGAGAGGCAGAGGCGGCGGTCTCCACGGCGAGCGGTGGCTGTGAGGCGTTGGGCGGCCAGCGGGGGTGTCTGGGGGTGTTCTCCAGGTCTAGGCGGTTCCTGGCCGCTCTGCTCTCTGTCTCTGGCCTGGGGCTGGTTGGGCGGCGGAGGTGGACCACAGGCAAGTTGCTAGACATGAGGAGAGGGGCTGGAGAGGGCTGCTGCTTGAGTGCCGTCGGTTTGGCGAGGTGGTGCTCGGCATGGCATGGCAGTGTAGCTAGGGGGTAGGGGAGATGCTGGTTAGGCTCTGGTTAGATCAAGAGGGGACAAGGGGATTAAATGGGGATCAATTGGGGGCAAAACCCTGTAGTAAACAGTGAGCTAGGATTAGAGTAGAGATTAAGCATGCCAAGTGTTTGATGAAATGGCCGCATGAAAGAAAGTTTTGAATTTTGGTTTCAAAATTTTTGAGTGATCTCCACTAGTGATAGGTAGTCTCTGGTTGCAAGGGTTTTGAAAATGGAGCTCAAATAGATGGTTTTTGAAATAGGGGTGATCTATGCATATGCATTAGATTCAATTTTAAATTGTCATTTAAAATAGTTAACATAATATTTTTAGTAGATCCAAAGGTGGGCCTTGGTACCTCATTATGTGTACTAGCAAGGGGTGCAAAGATCAAGAATTATTTCTGTTAAGTTTTGAGTACTAGGAATAGCCAAAGTAGGCATGAGAGTTAAATTTGCCAAAATGACCATTCCTCCTTTTTAATTCTTTTTTTTCATTTTCTTTAGGAAAAGTTTGGGAATGATGTAGATGATGTTTAAATCACCTAAGAAACATTTTACAAGCATTGAATCATTCAATCATGGCAATTCAAACAACTCCTGTTTTAAATGCACACACATATGAATGCTTTCATTTTAAATTTGGAAAAGTTTTTGTTAACCCTATTTTTGGATGATTTGATCTTAATGAGCTTGGATTAAAGTTTTGGGATGTTACAAACCTTCCCCCCTTAAACAAAATCTCGTCCCGAGATTTACAAAGAAAACTAGGAACTAAAGAGATCTAGGAACTCTGTTCTAATGTAATCTTCGCGCTCCCAAGTAGCTTCCGCCTCGCTATGGTTGCTCCACTGAATCTTGAGAAACTTGACACTCCTGGTCCTGGTGGTTCTGTAGGCTTCTTCTAAGATACGGATGGGTACTTCCCGATAGGTCAGGTCATTGTTGATTTCCACAGCTCTGTGATCGATATTCTTGAAAACTTCAGTCTTCTCAGGCACTTCCAAGCATTTGCGAAGTAACGAGATATGGAACACATTGTGGATGGTTGACATCTCTTCAGGCAGTTCCAGTTGGTACGATACTTCTCCTCGGCAGTTCAGAATCTTGAAAGGTCCGATATATCTAGGAGCTAACTTTCCCTTCAGACTAAAGCGTTGAGTTCCCTTCAATGGTGAAACCTTGAGATATACGAAATCTCCGACATTGAAAGTCAGGTCTCTCCTTCTCTTGTCGGCATAGCTCTTCTGTCTAGATTGGGCGGTCTTGAGGTGCTCACGGATTTTGTGAACTTTCTCTTCTGCTTCTCGGAGAATGTCGGGTCCAAAGATCTGACTCTCTCCTACTTGCGACCAATTCAAAGGGGTACCTCACTTTCTTCCGTATAGGAATTCAAATGGTGCCATCTGCAAACTAGCTTGATAACTGTTGTTATATGAGAATTCTGCGAAAGGCAGGCAGTCTTCCCATTTTGATACATATTCCAACACACAAGCTCTAAGCATATCCTCTAGGATCTGGTTGACTCTCTCAGTTTGTCCATCTGTTTGCGGGTGATACGCGGTGCTGAAGTTCAACTTGGTTCCTAAACCTTCCTGAACTTTCTGCCAAAATCTTGAAGTAAACTAGGTTCCTCGATCTGAGACGATGGTCTTGGGGTTTCCATGCAGACTAACAATCCTAGCAATATACGGCTCTGCTAGTTTTGCACTCTGGTAGGTAGTCTTGACAGGTATGAAGTGGGCTACCTTGGACAATCTATAAACGATGACCTAGATTGAGTCATTTCCCCTACTAGAAGTAGGCAAACCGGTGATAAAGTCCATTCCGACAGAATCCCATTTCCATTCCGGAATCTGCAATGGTTGCAATAGTCCTGCAGGTCTCTGATGCTCTGCTTTGACTCTTTGACAGATGTCACATTTGGGGATGTAGCTTCCGATTTCTCTCTTCATCTTGTGCCACCAAAATTGCTCTTTCAAATCCTGATACATCTTTGTTCCTCCGGGGTGGATAGAATAAAGAGTATCATGAGCTTCCTTCATGATAATTTCCTTCAGCTCCGAATCTGCTGGCACACAGATACGTCCTTTGTACCACAGTAATCCTTCTTCGTCTTCGGTGAATCCATGTACCTTGCCTGTACCAATACGAAGTTTGATTCCGTCGATACTTTCATTCCCCTTCTAGGCTTCCTTGATTTGGCTAATCAAAGTGGGTTGAAGTTCAATGCTAGCTAGGAATCCTTTGCTAACTAACTCAGTACTGAACTGCTCCAACTCCTCATACAAACTTGGTTGCTTCTCC
This sequence comes from Avena insularis, assembly GCA_023614405.1. Classification (NCBI taxonomy): domain Eukaryota; kingdom Viridiplantae; phylum Streptophyta; class Magnoliopsida; order Poales; family Poaceae; genus Avena; species Avena insularis. The sequence goes on along the minus strand of CM042692.1, from coordinate 178,354,160 downwards.
TTGATCATGGTGTTAAGCCTACACGGCAATCTGCTAAGAGCATCCGCTACCACATTGGCTTTGCCGGGGTGATAGTGAATGTCAAGGTCATAGTCCTTGATTAACTCTATCCATCTTCTTTGCCTCATATTCAGCTCCTTCTGAGTGAAGATATACTTCAAGCTCTTATGATCTGAGTAAATCTCACAGCGATTACCCATCAAATAATGACGCCATGTCTTCAACGCTAGAACCACGGCTGCTAGCTCAAGATCATGGGTCAGATAGTTCTTCTCATGTTGCTTCAATTGTCGAGACAGATACACGATGACTTTGCCTTCTTGCATCAATACACATCCTAGGCCAATCTTGGATGCATCACAATACACATCAAACGGCTTCTTGATGTCTGGCATGATCAAAATTGGGGCGGATATCAATCTCTTCTTCAGCTCCTGTAAACTGGCTTCACATTTGTCTGTCCATTCAAACTTCTTGTCCTTCTTCAACAATTGGGTCATTGGTCGGGCTATGCTCGAGAATCCTTCTACGAACTTGCGGTAATATCCCGCTAATCCGAGAAATGAACGAACTTGGGTTTGATTGGTTGGGGCTTCCCATTCTTCGACATCTTTGATCTTGGTGGGATCAACAGAGACTCCTCCGGCAAACACAACATGTCCTAGGAATCCTACTTCTTTCAGCCAAAACTCACACTTGCTGAACTTGGCATATAACTGATGCTCTCTCAGGGTTTCTAGGATGATTCTCGGATGTTGCTCAGGCTCTTCTTCTGAATTGGAGTAGATAAGGATGTCGTCGATAAACACAACTACAAACTTATCTAGGAACATAAAGATCTTATTCATGAGATTCATGAAATAAGCAGGGGCATTGGTTAATCCAAAAGACATAATCGTATACTCGTATAAACCATAGCGAGTAGTAAAGGCGGTCTTCGGAATATCCGTTGCACGAACCTTAAGTTGGTGATAACCAGTCCTAAGATCAATCTTTGAGAATACCTGGGCTCTAGTCAACTGATCAAATAGATCCTCTATCTTTGGCAAGGGGTACTTGTTCTTGATGGTGACATCATTCAACTTTCTGTAATCTATACACAGACGATTGCCTCCATCTTTCTTGTCGACAAATAACACTGGTGATCTCCATGGCGATGCGCTTGGCTGAATCAAGCCTGTTGCTAACATGGCATCCAACTGCTTCTTCAGTTCCACTAACTCTGAGGGGTTCATGGTATAAGGTCTCTGGCTATAGGTCCGGTTCCGGGGATTAGTTCGATAATGAACTCAATATCCCTATCCGGGGGCATACCTGGCAATTCATCTGGGAATACGTCAGGGTATTCACAGACTACTCTGACTTGGTCAATGGTGGGCAGGGCTACACTCTTGTTGCACTTGAATTGACGGGGTAAGGTTTTAGAGATATGATCTACTGTTACTCCAGAACTACTGGTCATGGTGATGGCTTTCTTAGCACAGTCTATCAGTCCTTCATGCCTTGACATCCAGTCCGTACCCCAGTCCATACCTAGTACTACTTCCAATCCTTTGGTTCTAAGTACAATTAGGTTGGCATAAAAATCTATCCCATGTATTCTGATAGGTACAACTTTGCAAATTTTTCTAGCTTTGGTTGTTGAACCGGGGATTTGAACTATCATGACATGCTTCAGGTTGGTTGGGTGAATCTTACTAGTGCATACAAATTCTTCGGTGACGAATGAATGCGATGCTCTAGAATCAAACAATACTCTTGCTAAAACTGAGTTGACAGAAAACATACCCAGCACTACATCTGGCGCTTCCTGGGCTTCTTCTGCGTTCATGTGGAAGAGACGGCCGTTGCGGTTGTGCGGGTTCCCTGTGGCAAATCTCCTTCCTGGTTGAACACGACGCTGCTGCTAAGCTGGGGCATTCACAGGGGCATTGGCGGCAGTCTTCTTGGGACACTCATTGGAGTAGTGACCCTTCACTCCACACTCGAAACAAGTGATCTGGGACTTGTCCTTGACTGCGACAGGCACAGCATTGCTGCTAGTTCTGGGCGCAGTGTTGTTGTTGCTCTTGGGAGGGGCATGGTTGAAATTGTTGGTATTGCCGGAGCTGTGATTGTTTCCTCCGGACTTCACATTACCTCTGCTACCGTTGGGGTAGCTTGGGCGAGAATTTGGGGGTCGGTTGTTCCTTGGTGCATATCCTGGTGAGGGGTAAAGACGGTACTTCTGGTGACTACTGGATCCAGACTGCTGCATCATACGACGCTTGCGGTTGTCGTTTACCTGGTTAATCTTCCCTTCCATCTGAATGGCAGAGTTGACTAGCTCTTCGAGATCATCAAAACGGATGTTGACGAGGACAGTATGCATCTCATCATGCAGTCCGTTTAAGAATCTCTCCTTCTTCTTGGCCTCCGTGTTGATCTCATCCGGTGCATATCTGGCAAGCGACAAGAATCTGTCACGGTACTCCACCACAGTCATTCTTCCTTGCTTCAATTCGCGGAATTCATCTCTCATCCTGTTGACAAGACCTTGAGGCACGTGGGTGCGGCTGAACTTGACCTTGAATGCTTCCCAGGTCATCACCTGGCCATGGTTCATATTGCGGATGCTATTCCACCAAGCTCTTGCATCTCCCGCCAGATAGTGGGTGGCGAAGAGAAATTTCTCATTCTCATCAACTCTGGCAACCTCTAAGTTGTTTTCCATGGTACGTAACCATCATTGACATCTAATGGGTTTTCAGATTGGTTAAAGATTGGGGGATTGGTGTTCTGAAAGTTTTTGAGTTTGGATCCTTGGTGATCCTGATTTCCATGCCCTTGGTTGTTGAGAGCCATTTGGGCGATCTACTGCAATGTTGCTAAGTTGGCTTGACGCTCGGCCCTGCTTGCTTCACGATCCGCGATGAGATTCTACAAGATCTGCAGCATTGGGTCTTGCGACGAGCTGCTCCCTCCTTGGTTCCCACGAGTCATCTAAAGATTGAGATAGATATAGGGGTAAGAGGGAATGTAACATCCCAAAACTTTAATCCAAGCTTATCAAGATCAAATCATCCAAAAATAGGGTTAACAAAAACTTTTCCAAATTTAATATGAAAGCACTCATATATGTATGCATTTTAAAATAGGAGTTGTTTGAATTGCCATGATTGATTGATCCAATGCTTGTAAAATGTTTATTAGGTGATTTAAACATCATCTACATCATTCCCAAACTTTTCCTAAAGAAAATCAAATCAAAAAGAATTAAAAAGTAGGAATGGTCATTTTGGCAAATTTAACTCTCATGCCTACTTTGGCTATTCCTAGTACTCAAAACTTAACAGAAACAATTCTTGATCATTGCACCCCTTGCTAGTACACATAATGAGGGACCAAGGCCCACATTTGGATCTGCTAAAAACATTATGTTAACTATTTTAAATGACAGTTTAAAATTGAATCTAATGCATATGCATAGATCACCCCCATTTCAAAAACCATCTATTTGAGCTCCACTTTCAAAACCCTTGCAACCAGAAACTACCTATCACTAGTGGAGATCACTCAAAAATTTTGAAACAAAAATTCAAAACTTTCTTTCATGCGGCCATTTCATCAAACACTTGGCATGCATAATATCACCTCTAATCCTAGATCACTGTTTACTACAGGGTTTTGCCCCCAATTGATCCCCATTTAATCCCCTTGTCCCCTCTTGATCTAACCAGAGCCTAACCAGCATCTCCCCTACCCCCTAGCTGCACTGCCATGCCGAGCACCACCTCGCCCGCCGACAGTGCACTCGCAGCAGCAGCTCTCTCCAGCCCCTCTCCTCATGTCTAGCAGCTTGCCAGTGGTCCACCTCCACCACCCAACCAGCCCAGAACCGCCCGGAGCTTGTCGAGCATGCTGATGCCGCCCCCAGAGCACGCCCTGTCCCCGCTCGCACAGACCATCCCTTGGCACCAGCCCGCGCCCGCCACTCCACCTCGACCTGGAGAACACCCCAGACATCCCCGTTCGCCGCCCAAAGCCTCACAGCCACCGCTCGCCGTGGACACCGCCGCTTCGGCCACGCAGAGCGCCACCTCACCCAGACCGTGTGCCACCTCCCCTACGGCCGCATTTAAGTTCTAGAGCACCGCCAGGGAACCGCCCATCGATCGCCACCCCCAGCCATGCCTCTACCCCACCGTAGCCTTGTCGCCGGAGTCGCCTGCCCATCCTGCTCGATCTCACTGTCGGGCCCATAAAAGGAGCCCTCCCCAGCCTCTTCTCTCCGCACCATTCCACTCCCCTCACCTCTCTGAACCTCACCCACCTCTAGCCGGAGCAAGGCAAGCTCTGCCTTGCCGGAATTGGAGCTGGAGCAGCCGCGGCAGGAGGAAAAGGGCGCCGTTGATTTCGACCACCCCAAGCTCCACCGCAACCGCGCCTCGCCTCGCCGTCGTCTTCCACGTCGTTTGCCCGCCTCGCCGACCCTGCTAGAGCCCTGGTACGCCCCTAGTAGACCCCCACCGAGCCGCTAAGGTTCGAGCTCTCCGGCGACCTGTTCGTCGTTGACGACGACCCTCAGCCGTTGACCTCGCTTCTAATCCTCACGCCACGTGTACTGCTTTCGCGTTTTAAGTCACGTGACACGCTGGACCCCCATTAGCTGAGCCACATGGAGCGCCATTGGGCCGGCCCATTCCTTTTCCCGCGCTAGCCCATAGATTCAAATCTGGATTTTTCTTTTTAGTTAAATCTAGTTTCTATCCCCTAGTTTGAAAATCAATTCAGAGAGTTTAAAAATCCAAATTGTATGAAACCAATTTTGTCTGAAAGGTATTAAAATGATCTATCCAAGCCCGTTGGATTTAATTCAATTAGAGTTATAGATCTCTCCTAATAAAAATAACAAAACAGAAGCTTTTGCAACTTGCAACATTTTTATAAAATCAACCAAGTTAGCTTTTGAGTTGATTCCAACTCTCAAAAATCACATTTCATCATATCTATCTAAATATGTAATAATATTAAGGTTTACATGCAGTGACTTTGGACTAGTACTAAAATAATGCTATATAGGCATTTCTATTCACTTTAAATCATTAAATAATAAACTTAAACTAAAGTAATATTGATCCAACCTTTAAATCTCTTTCCCATATGTTATAATATGTGGTGAGGACATGTGTCCACATGATCCCATATTTTGGTGGTGAATATTAAATTTTAGTTAATATTTCAATGAGTAGATATTACTTTTCTAAAATAAAAAGGATGAAACTATTGAAATTGAACTTGTGATGTTTGTGATGATAATAGATCATCAATTGTGTGTTTTAGAATGCTACTTAGCCTAGTTAAGTATTGTTTGGTGATTGTGCACTCCCTGTGTATTTATAGATGCTAGTACCGACCAAGCTTTCGAGGAGGAGGAGTTCTACCAAGAAGAAGAAGAAGAAGAAGAAAACTTCAACCACTGCACCAACCAAGGCAAGCTATTGTTAGCAAGCTACATGAATGAGCAAGGATGCTTTAGGCATGCTTTGATCACACCCCTTTTAACTATTAGTACCCCAAGTCTTACTTACAAGTTTTACTCCCCTTAGTACACCAAGATCTTTACTTGTTTTGAAGGTAGCATAATAAGTATAAAACTTGACCTACTTAGAAACCTTTCGATGTCATTCTATGGCATGAGATTAATCCCATCCTTCCACTTTAGTGAACACTCTTAACTTAGTATTTTAGAGTAGATCCAAAAACTTGAGTCACTTTAGATGGGAACACTTGGTGAAAATGAATTGTGAAAACCTTGGAATGATGAGTCATTCTATTGAGATGTTTTGACATGTGTTGAGAAACACAATTGATTTATGATGATGAAAATGATGAGGCATGAGCCTTAACCCTTTTATAAAACTGATGGTTGGATTCGGATGCGATACCATTCCAAATTTACCGTACAACCACATTACCTGAATTGGGTAAGGCTTAGCTGGAAATTTATATGCATTAGTATTAGTTCCCTCACGGGAGAGGTTTGAGCTGAGGCTACCTCTCAATGATGTCCACCTATGCACGGGCCAAGATGGTGATGGTCATGGTTGGGAGGCCATGCTCATAGGAGAGGTGCTTGTACTAGGGTGTGTAAAGGGAAGGTTATGTTTGATTATCTGCATACTAAGTATGATGATTCAGGCTTATCCCTGACAGATGTATCGAATCTGGTGGTGAAAGTGTACCACCTCTGCAGAGTGTCAAACTATTCGAATTGCCGCATCCGCGGTTATGGACAGTTGGAATGGCCATACTGTTTTGTTGTCAGATGTTTTCTAAATAACTTGAAATGAATGATGAACTTTGACTTAACCACAACAGGGTTGTGTTGATGATAATAGCTTCCCAACTTAAGTGATTCTAGAACTTTATTTTATCTTTCTTTGCTTCTGAACTCAGCTTAGGTTTCAAAGTTAACCTTATAGTTAAACTTAGATTTAACACTTTAACTTAGAATTATACTACTTGTTAGTGGTAGTTTGCGAGTACTTAAAGAGTACTCATGGCTTTTGTCCCTGGCTATTATCATGGCCAGACTATGAAGGAGATTATCAAGATAATGGTCTGCAGGACGGCTATGATAACTAGGACTATCTGCCTTCGTCAGCATTGCCTGTGCCCTTGAAGATGGACCCCACCACTACGCTTATCTTTTATTTCCGCTGCTTGTTGTATTAAGACTGGATCATGAGATCCTTATTTGTGTAAAACCTTATGTATGGTTTGTAATGGATGATGTACTGTGATATCCAATCCGTTATGTCTCGCAAAAATGATAATCCTGGGATTGCGAGGTATGGCATAACAGGCATCTGGGATTAAAAATCCGGGTGTTGACAGGGAAAGTCTAAGGTTCATGTAACATCCCAAAACTTCAATCCAATCTTATCAAGAGCAAGTCATCCAAAAATGGGGTTAACAAAAACTTTTCCAAATTTAAAATGAAAGCATTCATATATGTGTGCATTTAAAATAGGGTTGTTTTGAATTTCCATGATTGTGTGATCCTTTGCTTCTAAAATGTTTCTTAGATGATTTAAACATCATCTACATCATTCCCAGACTTTTCCTAAAGAATATCAAATCAAAAAGAATTAAAATGAAGGAATGGTCATTTGGACAAATTTAACTCTTATACCTACTTTGGCTATTCCTAGTACTCATTTCTTAACAGAAACAATTCTTGATCTTTACACCCCTTGCTAGTACACATAATGAGGTACCAAGGCCCACTTTTTGATCTACTAAAACCTTCTGTAAACTATTTTAAATGACAGTTTAAAATTGAATCTAATGCATATGCATAGATCACCCCTATTTCAAAAACCATCAAATTGAGCACCATTTTCAAAACCCTTGCAACCAGAGACTACCTATCACTAGTGGAGATCACTCAAAAATTTTGAACTCAAAATTCAAAACTTTTTCTCTTATGCCATTTCATCAAACACTTGGCGAGAATCACACCTCTAATCCTAGCTCACTGTTTTGAACAGAGTTTTGCCCCCATTTGATCCCCATTTACTCCCTCTGTCTCCCAATGATCTAACCAAAGCCTAAACACCCATCCCCTACACCCCTAGCAACAATGCCATGCCGACCCGAGCCATGCCTCGCCGGCCAAACTTGCAACCGCTGCAGCAGACCACCCCTCTCCCCCTCTCCATGTCTAGGAGGCAGCCAGCACCGCACCGCCCCTCTCTGTCCCTTGCCCGGGCCAAGACCAGCCATGGACCATAGAGGAGAACCCGCGCCCAGTGCCACTGAACCATGCAGACGCTGCCCGCAGAGCGTGCACTGTCCCCTCGGGCACAAGCCGCCGCTCGACACCAGCCCGCGCCCACCGCTCTGCCTCGACCTAGAGAACACCCCAGACACCTCCGTTCGCCGCCCAAAGCCCCACAGCCACCGCTCGCCGTGGACACAGCCGCTTCGGCCGCGCAGAGCGCCACCTCACCCCGACCACATGCCACCGCCCCTATGGCCGCATTGAAGCGCTAGAGCACCGCTAGGGGACCGCCCATCGATCGCCATCCCCAGCCATGCCGCTAGCTCACCGTAGCCATGTCGCCACCGTCGACCGCCCATCCCGCTCGGTCTCACCGTCGAGCCTATAAAAGGAGCCCTCCCCAGCACCAAAGACTCACACCATTCCACTCCCCTCACCTCTCTGAACCTCAACCACCCCTCGCCGGAGCAAGTGGAGTAGCAGCTCGCCGGAATTGGAGCCGGAGCCACCGCCTCTAGAGAAGAAGGGTGCCGTTGATTCTGGCCACCCCAAGCTCCGCCGCGACCACGCCTCGCCTCGCTGTCGTCTTCCACTTTGTTCGCCCGCATCACCGACCCTGCTAGAGCCCTGGTACGCCCCCAGTAGACCCCCACCGAGCCGCTAGGGTTTTGAGCTCGCCGGCGACCCGTCCGTCGTCGACGACGACCCTCAGCCGTAGATCTAGCCTCTAATCGCACGGCCCACAGCGCGCGTACCATTTCGCATTTTAAAGAGCCACTGACAAGTGGACCCCTCCTGTCAGCTGAGCCCCGTGCCGCGTAACGCCACTGGGCCGGCCCATTTCCTTTCCCGCGCAAGCCCGTAGATTCAAATCTAGGTTTTTCTTTTTAGTTAGAATATAGTTTCTGTCCAGTGTTTCAAAATTCAATTCTGTGAGTTTGACAAATCCAAATTACATGAAACTAATTTTGTCTGAAATGTATTGAAATGCTCTATCCAGGACCATTGGATTTAATTCATTTAGAGTTATAGATTTCTCCTAATAAAAATAAGAAGACAGAAGCTTTTACAACTTGAAACATTTTTGTAAAATCAACCAAGTTAGCTTTTGAGTTGATTCCAACTCTCAAAAATCACATTTCATCATATCTATCCAAATATGTAATAATATTAAGGTTTACAGGCAGTGACTTTGGACTAGTACCAAAATAATGCTATATAGGCATTTCTAGTCACTTTAAATCATTAAATAATGAACTTAAACCAAAGTAATATTGATCCAACCTTTAAATCTCATTCCCACATGTTGGAATATGTGGTGAGGACATGTGTCCACATGATCCCATATTTTGGTGGTGAATATTAAAGTGTAGTTAATATTTCAATGAGTAGAAATTACTTTTCCAAAATAAAAAGGTTGAAACTATTGAATTAAAACTTGTGATGTTTGGGATGATAATAGATCATAAATTGTGTGATTTAGAATACTACTTAGCCTAAGTTAAGTATTGTTTGGTGATTGTGCACTCCCTATGTATTTCTAGACGCTAGTACCGACCAAGCCTTCGAGGAGGAGGAGTTCTACCAAGAAGAAGAAGAAGAAGAAGAAGAAAACTTCAACCACTGCATCAACCAAGGCAAGATATTAGTGGCAAGCTAACCCTTGCAAACATGCTTTAGTAAGCTCTTGTAGCAAGCTAGAATAAAACTAGATAGTTTAGTAAAGATGCCTTAAGCATACTTTGATCACACCCCCTTAGTTTACACAAAGTTCTTTAATAAATTTTGAAGGTAGCATAAAGAGTATAAAACTTGACCTACTTAGAAACCCTTAGATGTCATTCTATGGCATGAGATTTATCCCACCTTTCCACCTTAGTGAACACTCTTAACCTAGTGTTATAGAATAGATCAAACTTGAGTCACTTTAGATGGGGACACTTGGTGAAAATGAGTTGTGAAAACCTTGGAATGATGAGTCATTCTATTGAGATGTTTTGACATGTGTTGAGAAACACAATTGATTTATGATGATGAAAATGATGAGGCATGAGCCTTAACCCTTTTATAAAACTGATGGTTGGATTCGGATGCGATACCATTCCAAATTTACCGTACAACCACATTACCTGAATTGGGTAAGGCTTAGCTGGAAATTTATATGCATTAGTATTAGTTCCCTCACGAGAGAGGTTTGAGCTGAGGCTACCTCTCAATGTTGTCCACCTATGCAGTGGCCAAGATGACTGATGGTCATGGTTGGGAGGCCATGCTCATAGGAGAGGTGCTTGTACTAGGGTGTGTAAAGGGAAGGTTATGTTTGATTATCTGCATACTAAGTATGATGATTCAGGGTTATCCCTGATAGATGTATCGAATCTTGTGGTGAAAGTGTACCACCGCAGAGTGTCAAACTATTGAATAGCCGTCCATGATTATGGACAGATTGGAATGGCCATACTGTTTCGTTGTCGATGTTTTCTAAATAACTTGAAATGAATGATGAACCTTGACTTGACCACAACAGGTTGTGTAGATGAAAATAGCTTCCCAACTTAAGTGATTCTAGACTTTTATTTTATCTTTTCTTGCTTCAGAACTCAGCTTAGGTTTCAAACTTAACTTGATAGTTATTCTTTAAATTCAGTACTTTAACTTAGAATCATAACCCTTGTTAGTAGTAGTTTGCGAGTACTTAAAGAGTACTCATGGCTTTTGTCCTTGGCTATTATCATGGCCAGACTATGAAGGAGATTATCAAGATGATGGTCAGGGCGGCTATGATAACTAGGACTATCTGCCTTCGTCAAGATTGCTGTGCCCCGAAGATGGACCCCACCGCTATCGTTTATTTCCGCTGCTTGTTGTACTAAAGACTGGATCATGAGATCCGTATTTGTGTAAAACCTTATGTATGGTTTGTAATGGATGATGTACTGTGATATCCAATCCGTTATGTCTCGCAAAAATGGTAATCCTGGGATTGCGAGGTATGGCATAACGGGCATCTGGGATTAAAAATCCGGGTGTTGACAAGTTGGTATCAGAGCCATCCTGACCATAGGAGACCCTAGTTAGAATGGACCAAACCAAAACTTAGCTTCAAAACCAAAGTGAGTATTTATGAAAACTATTTCCCCTCTTACCCTTGTGAACTCATTCTTTCTCAAAAATACATGTTCCTCAAAATTCTTACATTACTACTTAAAATTTGACACACTTGATCACTTCACTAATTTCCTCATCCTAAATTCTTGTAGATGGAGACTCAGTTCAGCAAGTTTTACCAGTTGGGAAACAGAGGTCCACTGATCATCGAGAGGGATCTGGATTCACTGTTAGAATTACTGGGATGCCCACATCCGGAGTTTCTTGGAGCTCAACTTCCAGGACCCCCAGGAGGAGACCTACAATGGCTAGTCACCGCAGATCTTCGAGGAAGCATTGAAGCACCAACTTCCGGGAGAATTCAGTTCTCTGTGAGAGAGAACAACTGGCTAGATGGATTAGCCAGGGCAATGCATGAAGCTCTCGCACGTCTATGTGCCCTCAGCGTCAACAAGATTCAAGGAACCCGTTTTGCCCACTATGCAAGACGTGACTTCATGGGAATGCCGATGGAGATGCCAAGTCACCCAGAGTTGAGGCGTCAAGTGGAGAACCTTGACTTCTTGCTTCATGACCGACAGCAGGAACTGGACAATGCCAGAGAGTTAGCCAACCAGAACCGTGCCATCGCCGACCAGAAGGCCCAGACTTTCACCCTGCTCGTCCAAGATCGCCAGTCTCTTCGTCGCCAGCGTACAAAGAAGGATCGCACCATCGCCCGTCTTTGCAAGAAGGTGGCCGACCTCAAGAAGACCGTCAAGGAGCAGGAAGCTCAGCTTGCTGCCAAGGAAGAAGATGATGAAGGAGAAGACATCCAGGGAGATATGGATTCCTACCTCAGCAACGATGACGATTTTCTGGCAGAAGATGCTGTGGACTTCTACACTAATGATGAAGACTCCGACTTCATTGACGATGAGTAGATGCACTAGAGCACTGTCGTAGCATGAGATGTATCATCTCATTGTATCATAGCTTGCAGAATGGTTCTTAAAACCATCTGTTTTTCCCCTTTGCTTGTTGTGGTGTGTGTTGTATCGTGTGCTTGCTTGCATGAATGAAAAAGAAGTTAGTTGAAAAACCTGAGTCTAACTCAAAGTTGTAGCTTTGAAAACCCAAAACCATGAACCTTAGAATTTCCCTCTTACCCCTATATCTATCTCAATCTTCAGATGACTCGTGGAAACCAAGGAGGGGGCAGCTCATCGCAGGACCCAATGCTGCAGATCTTGCAGAATCTCATCGCAGACCGTGAAGCAAGCAGTACGGCCAAGCCAACTTAGCGACATTGCAGCAGATCGCCCAAATGGCTCTCAACAACCAAGGACATGGAAATCAGGATCACCATGGATCTAAACTCAAAAAATTTCAGAACACCAATCCCCCAATCTTCAACCAATCTGAAAACCCATTAGATGCTGATGACTGGTTACAGACAATGGAAAACAACCTCGAAGTTGCAGGAGTTGATGAGAATGAGAAAGTTCTCTTCGCCACTCACTATCTGGCGGGAGATGCAAGAGCTTGGTGGAATAGCGTCCGCAACATGAACCATGGCTAGGTGATGACCTGGGAAGCATTCAAGGTCAAGTTCAGCCGCACCCACGTGCCGCAAGGTCTTGTCAACAGGATGAGAGATGAATTCTGTGAACTGAAGCAAGGAAGATTGACTGTAGTAGAGTACCGTGACAAATTCTTGTCACTTGCCAGATATGCACCGGATGAAATCAACACGAAGGCCAAGAAGAAGGAGAGATTCTTAAACGAACTACATGATGAGATGCAGACTGTCCTCGTCAACATCCGTTTCAGATCTCAAGAGCTAGTCGACTCGCCATTCAGATGGAAGGAAGATTAACCAGCAAACGACAACCACAAGTGTCGTATGATGCAGCAATCTGGATCCAAAGAGTCACCAAGTACCGTCCCAACCCTCACCAGATATGCACCAAGGAACAACCACCCCCAAATTCTCGCCAAGCTACCCCAAATCAGAAGGAGGAAATGTGAAGCCCGGAGGAAACAATCACAACTCCGCAACGCCAACAACTTCAACCGTGCCTCCTAAGAGCAACAACAACAACACCGCCCCAGAATCGGCAGCAATGTTGTACTGCCGCAGTCAAGGACAAGTCCCAAATCACTTGTTTCGAGTGTGGAGTGAAGGGTCACTACTCCAATGAGTGCCCCAAGAAAACTGCCGCCAATGCCCCTGTGAACGCCCCAGCTCAGCAGCAGCGTCGTGTTCAACCAGGCAGGAGATTTGCCCCAGGGAACCCGCACAATCAATAACGATCGCCTCTTCCACATGAACGCAGAAGAAGCCCAGAAGCACCGGATGTCGTCTTTGGGTATGTTTTCTGTCAACTCAGTTTTAGCAAGAGTATTGTTTGATTCTGGAGCATCGCATTCATTTGTCACCGAAGAATTTGTATGCACTAGTAAGATTCGCCCAACCAACCTGAAGCATGTCATGATAGTTCAAATCCCTGGTGCAACAACAAAAGCTAGAAAAATTTGCAAAGCTGTACCTATCAGAATACATGGGATAGATTTTTATGCCAACCTAATTGTACTTGGAACCAAAGGTTTGGAAGTAGTACTAGGTATGGACTGGATGTCAAGGCATACAGGACTGATAGACTGTGCTAAGAAAGCCATCACCATGACCAGTAGTTCGAGTAACCAGAGAACATATCTCTGAAACCTTACCCCGTCAATTCAAATGCAACAAAAGTGTAGCCCTGCCTACCATTGACCAAGTCAGAGTAGTCTGTGAATACCCCGACGTATTCCCAGATGAATTGCCAGGTATGCCCCTGGATAGGGATATAGAGTTCATTATCGAACTAATCCCTAGAACCGGACCTATAGCCCAGAGACCCTATACCATGAACCCCTCAGAGTTAGTAGAACTGAAGAAGCAGTTGGATGCCATGTTAGCAACCGGCTTGATTCAACCAAGTGCATCGCCATGGAGATCACCAGTGTTGTTCGTCGACAAGAAGGATGGAGGCAAACCGTCTGTAGGACTACTACAGAAAGTTGAATGATGTCACCATCAAGAACAAGTACCCCTTGCCAAAGATAGAGGATCTATTTGATCAGTTGATTGGAGCTCGGGTATTCTCAAAGATTGATCTTAGGACTGGTTATCACCAACTTAAGATTCATGCAACGGATATTCCGAAGACCGCCTTTACTACTCGTTATGGTTTATACGAGTATACGGTTATGTCTTTTGGATTAACCAATGCCCCTGCTTATTTCATGAATCTAATGAATAAGATCTTTATGAATTTCCTAGATAAGTTTGTAGTTGTGTTTATCGACGACATCCTTATCTACTCCAAGTCAGAAGAAGAGCATGAGCAACATTTGAGAATCATCCTAGAAACCCTGAGAGAGCATCAGTTATATGCCAAGTTCAGCAAGTGTGAGTTTTGGCTGAAAGAAGTAGGATTCCTAGGACATATTGTGTCTGCCGGAGGAGTCTCTGTTGATCCCAAAGAAGATCAAAGATGTCAAGAATGGGAAGCCCCAACCAATCAAACCCAAGTTCTTTCATTTCTCGGATTAGCGGGATATTACCGCAAGTTCAGAGAAGGATTCTCAAGCATAGCACCAATGACCCAATTGTTGAAGAAGGACAAGAAGTTTGAATGGATGACAAGTGTGAAGCCGCCTTTCAGAGCTGAAGAAGAGATTGATATCAGCCCTAATTTTGATCATGCCAGACATCAAGAAGCCGTTTGATGTGTATTGTGATGCATCAAAGATTAGTCTAGGATGTGTATTGATGCAAGAAGGTAAAGTCATCGCGTATCTATCTCGACAACTGAAGCAGCATGAGCAGAACTATCCGACCCATGATCTTGAGCTAGCAGTGGTGGTTCTAGCTTTGAAGACATGGCGTCATTATTTGATGGGTAATCGCTATGAGATTTACTCAGATCATAAGAGCTTGAAGTATATCTTCACCCAGAAGGAGTTGAATATGAGGCAAAGAAGATGGATAGAGTTAATCAAGGATTATGACCTTGACATTCACTATCACCCCGGCAAAGCCAATGTGGTAGCGGATGCTCTTAGCAGATTGTCGTGTAGGCTTAACACCATGATCAAAGAGAAGCAACCAAGTTTGTATGAGGAGTTGGAGCAGTTCAGTACTGAGTTAGTTAGCAAAGGATTCCTAGCTAGCATTGAACTTCAACCCACTTTGATTAGCCAAATCAAGGAAGCCCAGAAGGGGAATGAAAGTATCGACGGAATCAAACGTCAGACAGGCTGTGCAAAGTACCTGGATTCACCGAAGACGAAGAAGGTGTACTGTGGTACAAGGGACGTATTTGTGTACCAGCAGATTCAGAGCTGAAGGAAATTATCATGAAGGAAGCTCATGATACTCTTTATTCTATCCACCCCGGAGGAACAAAGATGTATCAGGATTTGAAAGAGCAATTTTGGTGGCACAAGATGAAGAGAGAGATCATAAGCTACATCGCCAAATGTGACATTTGTCAAAGAGTCAAAGCGGAGCATCAGAGACCTGCAGGATTGTTGCAACCATTACAGATTCCAGAATGGAAATGGGATTCTGTCGGAATGGACTTTATCACCGGTTTACCTACTTCTAGTAGGGGAAATGACTCAATCTGGGTCATAGTTGATAGACTATCCAAGGTAGCCCACTTCATACCAGTCAAGACAACCTACCAGAGTGCAAAACTAGCAGAGTTGTACATTGCTAGGATTGTTAGTCTGCATGGAACCCCCAAGACCATCGACGATCGAGGAACCCAGTTTACCTCAAGATTTTGGCAGAAAGTTCAGGAAGGTTTAGGAACCAAGTTGAACTTCAGCACCGCTTATCACCCGCAAACAGATGGACAAACTGAGAGAGTCAATCAGATCTTAGAGGATATGCTTAGAGCTTGTGTGTTGGAATACGGATCAAAATGGGAAGACTGCCTGCCCTTCGCAGAATTCTCATATAACAACAGTTATCAAGCTAGTTTACAGATGGCACCATTTGAATTCCTATACGGAAGAAAGTGTCGTACCCCTTTGAATTGGTCGCAAGTAGGAGAGAGTCAGATCTTTGGACCCGACATTCTCCGAGAAGCAGAAGAGAAAGTTCACAAAGTTCGTGAGCACCTCAAGACCACCCAATCCAGACAGAAAAGCTATGCTGACAAGAGAAGGAGAGACCTGACTTTCAATGTCGGAGATTTCGTATATCTCAAGGTTTCACCATTGAAGGGAACCCAACGCTTTAGTCTGAAGGGAAAGTTAGCTCCCAGATATATCGGACCTTTCAAGATTCTGAACCGCCGAGGAGAAGTATCGTATCAGCTGGAATTGCCGGAAGAGATGTCAGCCATCCACAATGTGTTCCATATCTCGTTACTTCGCAAATGTTTGGAAGTTCCTGAGAAGACTGAAGTTTTCAAGAATATCGATCACAGAGCAGTGGAAATCAACAATGACCTGACCTATCGGGAAGTACCCATACGTATCTTAGAAGAAGCCTACAGAACCACCAGGCCCAGGAGTATCAAGTTTCTCAAGATTCAGTGGAGCAACCATACCGAGGAGGAAGCCACTTGGGAGCGCGAGGATTACATTAGGACAGAGTTCCCAGATCTCTTTAGTTCCTAGTTTTCTTGTAAATATCGGGACGAGATTTTATTTAAGGAGGGAAGGTTTGTAACATCCCAAAACTTCAATCCAAGCTTATCAAGAGCAAGTCATCCAAAAATGGGGTTAACAAAAACTTTTCCAAATTTAAAATGAAAGCATTCATATATGTGTGCATTTAAAATAGGGTTGTTTTGAATTGCCATGATTGTGTGATCCTTTGCTTCTAAAATGTTTCTTAGATGATTTAAACATTATCTACATCATTCCCAAACTTTTCCTAAAGAAAATCAAATCAAAAAGAATTAAAATGAAGGGATGGTCATTTGGACAAATTTAACTCTCATACCTACTTTGGCTATTCCTAGTACTCATTTCTTAACAGAAACAATTCTTGATCTTTACACCCCTTGCTAGTACACATAATGAGGTACCAAGGCCCACTTTTTGATCTACTAAAAACCTTCTGTAAACTATTTTAAATGACAGTTTAAAATTGAATCTAATGCATATGCATAGATCACCCCTATTTCAAAAACCATAAAATTGAGCACCATTTTCAAAACCCTTGCAACCAGAGACTACCTATCACTAGTGGAGATCACTCAAAATTTTTGAACTCAAAATTCAAAACTTTTTCTCTTGCGGCCATTTCATCAAACACTTGGTAGGCAGAATCACACCTCTAATCCTAGCTCACTGTTTTGAACAGAGTTTTGCCCCCATTTGATCCCCATTTACTCCCTCTGTCTCCCAATGATCTAACCAAAGCCTAAACACCCATACCCTACACCCCTAGCAACAATTCCATGCCGACCCGAGCCATGCCTCACCGGACAAACTTGCAACCGCTGCAGCAGACCACCCCTCTCCCCCTCTCCATGTCTAGGAGGCAGCCAGCACCGCACCTCTGTCCCTTGCCCGAGCCAAGACCAGCCATGGACCACAGAGGAGAACCCGTGCCCAGTGCCACCGAACCATGCCGACGCCGCCCGTAGAGCGTGCACTGTCCCCTCGTGCACAAGCCGCCGCTCGACACCAGCCCGCGCCCACCGCTCTGCCTCGACCTAGAGAACACCCCAGACACCTCCGTTCGCCGCCCAAAGCCCCACAGCCACCGCTCGCCGTGGACACAACCGCTTCGGCCGCGCAGAGCGCCACCTCACCCCGACCACATGCCACCGCCCCTACAGCCGCATTGAAGCGCTAGAGCACCGCCAGGGGACCGCCCATCGATCGCCATCCCCAGCCATGCCGCTAGCTCGCCGTAGCCATGTCGCCACCATCGACCGCCCATCCCGCTCGGTCTCACCGTCGATCCTATAAAAGGAGCCCTCCCCAGCACCAAAGACTCACACCATTCCACTCCCCTCACCTCTCTGAACCTCAACCACCCATCGCCGGACAAGCAGTCTTAATACAACAAGCAGGGGAAAAAAATAAGCGTAGCGGTGGGGTCCATCTTCAGGGGCACAGGCAATGCTGACGAAGGCAGATAGTCCTAGTTATCATAGCCGTCCTGCTGGCCATCATGTTGATAATCTCCTTCATAGTCTGGCCATGATAATAGCCAGGGACAAAAGCCATGAGTACTCTTTAAGTACTCGCAAACTACTATTAACAGGTACTATAGTTCTAAGCCAAAGTGCTAAATCTAAGTTTAACTATCAAGTTAAGTTTGAAACCTAAGCTGAGTTCAGAAGCAAAGAAAGATAAAGTAAAAATTCTAGAATCACTTAAGTTGGGAAGCTATTATCATAAACACAACCCTGTTGTGGTCAAGTCAAAGTTCATCATTCATTTCAAGTTATTTAGAAAACATCTGACAACGAAACAGTATGGCCATTCCAACTGTCCATAATCATGACGCGGCTATTCGAATAGTTTGACACTCTACAGAGGTGGTACACTTTCACCACAAGATTCGATACATCTGTCAGGGATAACCCTGAATCATCATACTTAGTATGCAGATAATCAAACATAATCTTCCCTTTACACACCCTAGTATAAGCACCTCTCCTATGACCATGGCCTCCCAACCATGACCATCAGTCATCTTGGGCACTGCATAGGTGGACAACATTGAGAGGTAGCCTCAGCTCAAACCTCTCCCATGAGGGAACTAATACTAATGCATATAAATTTCCAGCTAAGCCTTACCCAATTCAGGTAGTGTGGTTCTACGGTAAATTTTGAATGGTATCGCATCTGAATCCAAGCATCAGTTTTATAAAAAGGGTTAAGGCTCATGCCTCAATATTTTCATCATCCTCAATCATTTGTGTTTCTCAACACATGTCAAAACATCTCAATAGAATGACTCATCATTCCAAGGTTTTCATAATTCATTTTCACCAAGTGTTCCCATCTAAAGTGACTCAAGTTTTTGATCTACTCTAAAATACTAAGTTAAGAGTTTTCACTAAAGGGGAAGGATGGGATCAATCTCATGCCATAGAATGACATCTAAAGGTTTCTAAGTAGGTCAAGTTTTATACTTTTTATGCTACCTTCAAAATAAGTAAGGAACTTTGCATACTAAGGGGAGTAAAACTTGCAGGTAAGACTTGGGGTACTAATAGTTAAAAGGGTGTGATCAAAGCATGCCTAAAGCATCCTTGCTCATTCATCTAGCTTAATTCTAGCTTGCTAACAATAGCTTGCCTTGGTTGGTACAGTGGTTAAAGTTTTCTTCTTCTTCTTGGTAGAACTCCTCCTCCTCGAAAGCTTGGTCGGTACTAGCGTCTATAAATACATAGGGAGTGCACAATCACCAAACAATACTTAACTAGGCGAAGTAGCATTCTAAAACACACATTTGATGATCTATTATCATCACAAACATCACAAGTTTTAATTCAATAGTTTCATCCTTTTTATTTTAGAAAAGTAATTTCTACTCATTGAAATATTAACTAAAATTTAATATTCACAACCAAAATATGGGATCATGTGGACACATGTCCTCACCACATACTCTAACATGTGGGAATGAGATTTAAAAGTTGGATTAATATTACTTTAGTTTAAGTTTATTATTTAATGATTTAAAGTGACTAGAAATGCCTATATAGCATTATTTTGGTACTAGTCCAAAGTCACTGCATGTCAACCTTAATATTATTACGTGGTTAGATAGATATGATGAAATGTGATTTTTGAGAGTTGGAATCAACTCAAAAGCTAACTTGGTTGATTTTATAAAAATGTTGCAAGTTGCAAAAGCTTCTGTCTTCTTATTTTTATTAGGAGAGATCTATAACTCTAATTGAATTAAATCCAACAGGCTTGGATAGATCATTTTAATACTTTTCAGAAAAAATTGGTTTCATACAATTTGGATTTCTAAAACTCTCTGAATTGATTTTTAAACTAGTGGACAGAAACTAGATTTAACTAAAAAGAAAAATCCAGATTTGAATCGATGGGCTAGCGCGGGAAAAGGAATGGGCCAGCCCAGTGGCGCCATGCTTGGGCTCAGGTGACAGGGTCCTGCTGTCACACCACTTAAAACGCTAAACGGTATGCTACAATGAGGATTAGAAGCGAGATCAACGGTGAGGGTCGACGACGACGTGTCGCCAAGCGAGCTCGAACCCTAGCGGCTCGGTGGGGGTCTACTGGGGGCGTACCAGGGCTCCAGCAGGGTCGGCGAGGTGCGAAAATGACGTGGAATATGACAGCGAGGCGAGGCGCGGTTGCGGCGGAGCTTGGGGTGGTCGCAATCAACGGCGCCCTTCTCCTCCTGCCGCGGCTGCTCCGGCTCCAATTCCGGCGAGCCAGAGCTCGCCTTGCTCCGGCTAGAGGTGGGTGAGGTGAGGAGAGGTGAGGAGAGTGGAATGGTGTGGAGAGAAGAGGCTAGGGAGGGCTCCTTTTATAGGCCCAACGGTGAGACCGAGCGGGATGGGCAGTCGACGGTGGCGACATGGCTACGGCGGGGTAGAGGCATGGCTGGGGGTGGCGATCGATGTGTGGTTCCCTGGAGGTGCTCTAGAACTTGAATCTGGCGAGGGCGGTGGCACGCGATGGGCGAGGTGGCGCTCTAAGAGGCGAGAGGGCGTGTCCACCACGGCGAGTGGTTGTGGCGTTAGGCGGGGGTGTCTAGGGTGTTCTCCAGGTCGAGGCGGAGTGGCGGGCGCGGGCTGTGGCCAAGGGGCGGTATGTGCGAGCGTGGACAGGGCGTGCTCTGGGGGCGGCGTCGGCATGCTCGACCAGCTCCGGGCGCGGCGGTACCTGGCCGCTCTGCTCTCTGTCTCTGGCCTAGGGCTGGTTGGGCGGTGGAGGTGGACCACATGCAAGTTGCTAGACATGAGGAGAGGGGCTGGAGAGGCCTGCTGCTGCGAGTGCACTATCGGCTGGCGAGGTGGTGCTCGGCATGGCATGGCAGTGCAGCTAGGGGGTAGGGATATGCTGGTTAGGCTCTGGTTAGATCAAGAGGGGACAAGGGGATTAAATGGGGATCAATTGGGGGCAAAACCCTATAGTAAACAGTGAGCTAGGATTAGAGTAGAGATTAAGCATGCCAAGTGTTTGATGAAATGGCCGCATGAAAGAAAGTTTTGAATTTTGGTTTCAAAATTTTTGAGTGATCTCCACTAGTGATAGGTAGTCTCTGCTTGCAAGGGTTTTGAAAATGGAGCTCAAATAGATGGTTTCTGAAATAGGGGTGATCTATGCATATGCATTAGATTCAATTTTAAATTGTCATTTAAAATAGTTAACAGAATGTTTTTAGCAGATCCAAAGGTGGGCCTTGGTACCTCATTATGTGTACTAGCAAGGGGTTCAAAGATCAAGAATTATTTCTGTTAAGTTTTGAGTACTAGGAATAGCCAAAGTAGGCATGAGAGTTAAATTTGCCAAAATGACCATTCCTCCTTTTTAATTCTTTTTTATTTGATTTTCTTTAGGAAAAGTTTGGGAATGATGTAGATGATGTTTAAATCACCTAAGAAACATTTTACAAGCATTGGATCATTCAATCATGGCAATTCAAACAACTCCTATTTTAAATGCACACACATATGAATGCTTTCATTTTAAATTTGGAAAAGTTTTTGTTAACCCTATTTTTGGATGATTTGATCTTGATGAGCTTGGATTAAAGTTTTGGGATGTTACAGCTCCGCAGCCAGCAGCTACCATTGCGAAGATCGTCCAGGTCATGCCTCGCTAAGTAGGAAGAGAGAAGCCATCTCATATTGGCGTCGAGGTCGCGACCATTTCGGAGGTCGTCGAGGCCCTACCTCCGCAAGGCGGCCAGAGTGTTGCAATCGCCGAATCTTGGAGTAGGAACTAGGAAGGGGAGGAGTTGCCTACGTGGCCCTCCTTTTTCTTTCTTTTGGGTGCATGGATCTTTTTTTCTCATCCATCTGCGCATAATTATATTGCACTCTTTAGCGTTCGAATGCGCTCTGTGGAGCTTTTGTAACGATATACTTATCGTATAGTAGTCACTGTTTAGTGTACATATTACATTCAAATTTAGTCAAATATGTTACATCCTTTTTAATTAGGTTGGAGGGCATTTTCAAAAAAAAATAGGTTATAGGGAGAGTATGTCTGATAAATAAAAAATAATTAAATAGTCAATGAGTGATCTTTAAATTTGGTCATACTTTCTACTTTGTCAGATGTGTAGGGATCCGGGATCCAGTGTCTAGACAAGAAAATGCACCGTCAACGTCGGGGACACCCAGCTATTGTCTGGACTCTAGAGTACTTTGGGTCACAAGCACATCTACCCCTATAGTCTACCCACGGACAGCCAACGATTCCTTGCATAGGCATTCCCGCCAGAGCCTTTGCAGGGAAGGTATCCGCTTTGACCCGTTGATTTCGGATTGGATGGTCAAGATTGCTAGACGCTGAACTCTGTCTCCCTGGATGATGTTTCTACTACTACTATGTAAAAATACACTTATGTGTGAGCTGCGTTTATTAGTGAGGGTCATCAGCGTACGGGAGCCTCGACCGCACAAAAAAAAGGTTTGCCACTCAATCAATTGTGCTCACATCTACCATTAAATATGAGCATGTTACCAGCTTGACTGCCTCTATGCACTAATCGTCCATCCATCTAATCACTCGCTGTATAATTTAAAGTGTTCAATTCTACGTATTTGACAAATGATTATTCAAACTGACAACCTAGAAAACTCTTCTAGAAAGAGAGAAAGAGAAATTACTTCTGATGTTAATTGGGTGTGTAGTATTAGCTCTGTATGTAAATACAAATTAGCAGAAGTACTTAATCACTAACGTGTATAGTAACTAATTTCGTGTGTTATTTTATAGTAAAAATACTTTAGTACAAAAATATAAAACCGTGACAGAAGAAAAGAAGTGGTTTCGTTTATGAAGTGTAGCAAATATCATTATTTATCATGAAAACATTGCAAATTTATAATATTGCCATACTCCCTTAATACGAAACTTAGATTTGTCTAGATTCACGAGTATATAGATCGAGTATATAGATCATATTCATGAGTATATAGACGTATTTAAGTGATATATACGAATCTAGATAAATTCCATGTCACTTATTTCCGAACTACTAGTAATAGTTTTATCACAAGTCTCCTAAGACAAGAGGTCAATTGTCTTTGTGAGTATCCACAAGAATGTAGTACATTTATTGAATTAAAAAATTGCACCTAGCCACCACAAATGAATCTAGCATCTCCCTCCTTGACACTTCTAATTACAAATTAGATGGTCACTAAGGTTTATACACATCAGGTCATTGCATATGGTTATTGTGTTGGAATTCATTTTTTGTGCTATATATTCTTGGTGATAAAGACATTATTTTTTCATGTAATGGAAACATTTCCCCTGATGGTGAAAATATTGTTTTGTTTTATGGAATGCTCTGTAAAATGGTAAAAATAATTATTAACAATGAAAATATTTTTATATACTAAAAAAAGGTCACAACTCTTTTTTAGTCGTTTCATGCATCATTGGAAATGATGGTAGTTTAATGTAACATTTAGAAAGTAGGGAAAAACAACGAAACTTATCGTTGTTCATGGAGAGGTATATGTACATTGTCTGCCTGGACGTCAAATGTGAACAATGCAAAACCAAAATTGTGCATGTCGAGAGTCATGCAAAACCATCCATAGT
This sequence comes from Avena insularis, assembly GCA_023614405.1. Classification (NCBI taxonomy): domain Eukaryota; kingdom Viridiplantae; phylum Streptophyta; class Magnoliopsida; order Poales; family Poaceae; genus Avena; species Avena insularis. Next base: position 178,330,507 of record CM042692.1, on the reverse strand, counting down.
ACTGCATCCATTAAAAAATATATGATATCTTGGTAAGCTAGAAACATGTTTGGGAGTACTTCTAAAATACCCGAGAGATGTTTAGTTCTAATAAGTCGACCAAGTATTGCACTAAAGTTTTAAATTATGCAGGATATTATTATGCTTTAATAAGGTAAGTTATTGGACTGCACGCAATAAAATAGTCGTGCGAAGCATGCATTCACTCATGAACACCATAAGTAAAAGTTTGAACTCGTGGAGCGCCAAAATGACATCGCGCCAGCTAGCCCGATTAATGTGAAGGAGATATGCCCTAGAGGCAAATAATAAATAGGTTTTTATTGTCATATCTCAATTAGTTTATAATAGTTTCATATTGTGCTATAACTGTGCCAAGTAGAAACATTGGTACAGGTGTGGTATGAAACAACAAAGTCCCTAGTAGCCTCTATTCATACTAGTTTGTTGGTCACGAAGATGATCTGGGTTTCAAGATCATGGGCATTTATGCCGACTGACAACGAGATCATATCATTGGAGAATGATGTGGTTGGACACTCCTCGAAGGATTGCAACACGATCAAGTCATATAGTTCATTGTTGCAACAGCTATACCTAGACTCCTTCTCCTTAGACCGTGAGCTCATATTACTCACTGTTTCCCTAGGTTGCTTTGACTGCATCAAACATCATCTGGTAATGCGGTGACTATAAAGGTGTATGTTGGGTATTCCGAAGGAACAGTAGATGGCATGTGACTGCAAGACCGAGATTTGTTCACCCACATGACGGGTAAATATACATACGGCCGACTTGGTGAGATTACATCTATAAATGTTGCAACATGTGACTAGGTCACGGGGATGTAATATCATGGTAACAAGAAAACATAACTTGTTGTGAACGAGATTGAACAAGGTATGGGATACCAGTGATCGGATCTCGGACAAGTTATATCGAGAAACAAAAGGAAGAAGATGCTATATTTAGACGGTTCAAACGACATTGTCATCAGGAATTCATAGGGGTCACATGGATATCCCTGGTCCCTCTGCTGATCATTGATACAGATCATGTCTAAAGCATTCCCGAGCCGTGAGAGGATACACTTAAGGGTACAATGAGAACAATCATTCGTAAGATGGAATCATAGTAGAGAAAGAGAGAAAGCCGGAATCGTTCCGCGGAGAGATCCGAAGTTGTTTGGAGAAAGAATAAAGGAAAAGCCCCGAAAAGTGTTTTCGGATAAATGGGAATTTAAATATATATTTATTATATGTTAATTGTGAATTAATATATTATAAATAATATTTAGATTAAGATTTATAAAGACAACTTTTATATTAGGCTAAATCCCAGAGGGAAAAGGCCTAGAAATAAAACTGCAGAAAAAGAAAAAGGATAAAAGAAAACAGCCAACCCACGTGGGCGGCAAATAGTTGCCACCGCATAGGGAGAGCACCAGCTAGCCGCCGCGGCTAGGCCAGCTCAACCCGGCCCAAGTGGGGCTCGCGGGGAGCTACCTGGCAAGCAGGCCGCCACTGGGCCGCAGCCACGGACGGCCCAAGTGGGCGCAGCGGGTAGTGGGCAGCGATTAGGCTGCCGCCGCTCGCGGGCCACATCGCCAGGACGGCCCACCCGGGCTGCCAGGCAAGCCGCGAGGGCGCACGCCGGCCCAGGCAGGGGCGCCGGGCTCTGCTGCTGCTGGGCGGGAGATAGCAGGCGCGGGGTGGGCCGTGTTAAAGCCCACCCGGCCAGTGCCTCCAGGTTGCTGTTTGCTTTGCTCCCTTTAGGCTTTTTGGGCTGAGCTAAAAATCGGCCCATTTGGTAGTCCGAATTTCTGCTGCCTTTTTCCTTTAGTATTAGTCTCACATGGCTAACCCAATGGGGAGGACACACCCCCTCCGCCTATATAAAGGGGTGCCCAAGGGTGGGATTAAAACACACCAAACACACCAATATTTGGAGAAGTCTTTTGGTTTGACTTTCTCCTTCTCTCTCTCCCTCTATACCTCGTGACCATGGCCCCAAGTCTGGGTTGTGCGATCGAGGCACACCTGCAAAGACGCTTCTGAGGATTCCTAGCCGGATATCAACTTCCGCACTCCCGGCGGGATCAGGGAGCCGGAGGTCTCATCGTGCACCGGATGTGTACAAAGACACGAGGCGCAACACTTGGGGCGCTAGAATGTCGTGAGCCCGAGCTGTTGCACGATGAAGGTGATGAAGATCAAGAAGGAGCAAGGGGTGACCTGCGAGGAGCTTCGCGACCTTGAGGTCGGCTACGAGTACGACTACTTCAACCACGTTCCCCACGGAACATTAACCGCGTACAGACTACAAGGGTATGTATTCTCTACGCATCGGTCGTTACCGCATTTCTACATAGATAGATCCTAGGCTAAGTTTCCGGGGATCCTTCGTAGGGAAATTTTTTGTTTTCTGCGTCGATCCCCAACAGTGGTATCAGAGCCGATCTATGCGTAGGAGTGTTGTACGGCCAGTACGCACAAGTATTGTGCGGGCATTGATCCCTTAGTTGTTACCCTCTAACGTGTACTTCTTTATATCGCGGTATTGTTTGATGAAGCGGCCCGGACCGACCTTACGCGTGATTAAATGCGAGACTGGTTCCACGCTCAACATACGGCTTGTACCGTATAAGTGGCTGGCGGGTGTCTGTCTCTCATTCGATAGTTGATATAGCATTTACAACAGAGGGCCCCAAAAGGAGTGTAGTAGAGACAACTGTCGGATCCATGTTGTGGTTGGAAAGTTCATAGTTTAAAATCGGTTCTAGTGCGAAAGCCCTAAACAACCACGTAAAACTTGCAATAGATAAAGTAGAGGCGTCTAACTTTATTTTGCGGGGGGCATGTGATTATGATGTGGCATTGGTCGATACAAAGATAAAGTAGTTTACTTTTCTGTTACTGAGTAGTATAGTAATAGTCATCGTTATGATGGACGACCTGGTGGAGGCATCGTGGACTTGGCGTCAAACCAAGGGCAAGATGGAGATCATGCCGGAGCACTCGATGGAGATCAAGGCGCAAGAAAGACCATATCATATCACATTATACATATGATGTTGATACCAGTTTTTCATCTTATTGTGTGCTAGTATTTAGATACTCAACGGTAGCAAATAAGATAATCCCTATTTAATTCCAATGTTCCGTGTTCCCCTTGTGTGTGCACCACCAAGAAAGTTCTTCGGTATGAGGCCGGCCGTGATGATCGGGGGTCAGACATACCTACGTTCGCATACAGTGGGTGTAAGCCATATTGCACAGCGAATACACACAAGTTAGATTTGGCGAGTCTAGCATGTACAGACATGGCCTCGGAACACAAGAGATCGAAATATCGAGCATGAGTCACATGGATGATGTGATTGGCATTCATGAATGTCTACCTTTGATAATGCACTGATGGCCGTGATGATCGGGGGAGGTGCAGAGGATAGGGATCATGCGATCACTAAAATCGTCCAGGGGATGACCGTTTTAGTGGAGACCAATTATAAATTGATCTCTTATTATAAACTTAGTCTAGATGTCTGTTTGCAAATATCTTAGTAGACCTTGGCCTATCCATTGAGGTCCTTTGCGACCATGGGAATATATTGCTTAATTTGGAACTTAGCAAAGGGTCCAACTTCATAGATTAATACCCACGCCTGAGGGATATCCTCGTAAATGGTGATCTTCTCTTCTTGATACAATAACCATTAGGAGATAATTCGATGACTCCAGAATGTTTGAAAAAACACTCAGCGATCTTGCATTAGAGTTAAGAACTCTTAGAAGGGCTTGATTGCAAAAGGAGATCATGGATGGAAAAAGTATATGTAAGATATACAAATTATAAATGTGGCTCTTGCATAACTCATTGCAGTTTGCAAAGCATTTGATACTTATCCCGTTTTTTGAAAACAGGATGATCTGCTTGAGAATTGCTGGTTTTGAGGCAACGTGACTTGATGACGGCAAGCAAATCAGTTGATGGCCGACATTACCTCTTTCCTCAAAGTTTATAATTTGGATTAGCGGATTTGAATATAATTTGTAATCCTAGTTTGTGTGTCTTGCTTTTATGAGACGATTATTCATATGAACAAGTTACAAGCCAGTTTGTACTATTCTTATGAACAATACCTTATGGTCACATTATGATTATAAATAAGTTATTCTCATCACTATGTTAATGATAATAGTTTAAACATTTATAAAGGATTAGAATGCTAAAAGATATCCAAAGCTTAATAATGAAATGACACTACAGTTTAAGTCATTTTGGTTATTGCAGGTTCTTTATGAAAGATCGGGGTCCTAGATGCTTAATCTAAAGACTTTGCAAAACCATGCCTCTTGGACAGAATGACTAAAACTCCGCATTCTGGTAAAACCGGTTTTTTGCGAAGAAATGTTGAATCTTATACATAGTGATGTATCATATTTTTAACAAGTAGTGGAAATCATTTATTGTGGACTTAAGTGAATAAGTGTATTTACTTAATGAAACATGAAGTTTGAAATGATTGGAATTGTTCAAATGAGTTCATAACTATATGGGATATTGAATTAACTGAATTAACAAGTCTCTTCGATTTGATCGAACTGACCAAAGTATTCAAGTTAAGTTTAGCATAAAAGGGAACTTGTGAAATATGTTTCACAAATTATGATAATTGGATGAATTCAAACTCTGTTGAAATATCTAAACATCATAATCATTATGTATTAAGATACATATGGTGTAATATTATCTCTTATCAGGGTTGTAGTTGTCGCTTAGAGTTAAAGATTAAAATAAGCAAACACTCATTTGAAATACAAAGGATCATCTAAAGATTCGTGGAAACAACACCATAAGTGTTATGGCACGTTCGAGTTTCTGGAGATTTCAATAAGTCGAAATCGTGGCGAATAAACAAGTCTTTGTAGAGCATTCCTAAGAAGCTATGAATGCATATTCCATAAAGGGGCAAACCTGTTGTTGTCCTAAGTTGATGTGTCTTGATGAAGATACAGGTAGGAGAAAGTAAAATATCAAAACAAGGTATTAGACCTTACCCCCGAATTATTGAGTGGCGCAGCGGAATTTGTTTCGTGAATCCAAACTCTACAAATAGAGGAGAAACCAATGATAATGATCATAAAGTTTCAGTAAATACTTTTACTTAAAGAAAGTAGGATTCAACTATATATTCTACAAGTTTGTGGAATTATATCATTTATTCACTTGTCATGTTTTGAACAAGACATACCTATGAAATACAAAGAAACGTGATGGACCTAAGTACGAGAAATGAATGGTCATTAAAATCTCGTTAGTGGAATTCTCGATTTGATAGTGATCAAAGAATTTTGGAATGTCCAAGATTATCGAGAGGACCTAGTTCTGAGTGGAGCAAATCATCTTGGCTAATTCATAATATGTATTTGACATATTTTGAGTGGGAGCTAAGTGAAATCCCTAGATCTCAAACATGAATGTCATATTTGAGTGAGAGCATGATATCATTCTAGAATATGTAGACGACATATGTGAATGATGTGATTGGTGTTAATAGTATTTAAGTTAGAATGAAGTTGAAGTTATTAAACAATAAGATCTATCGAGATAGATTGATGAGTTTAATAAACACTGAATGTCAAATGCTTCCTGGACTTGATTCTGAAAGATGTTCGGAAAGTCCTAAGCAAGATTCTGAAGTAGCTCAGAATGGAACAAGGTAAGAAAGAAGTTCTTACTATATGAAGCATAGAGTTAGTATTGCAACTATGGTTGAAAGAAAGAGATGCATTGCATCTCCTATGCCTCAGTCATAGGTTCTTCCATAAAACCATGGTGTATACTCGACATAATGTGACCCGAGGGTCTGGTTGGTAGGACAAAGTCTTAACTGTAAGAGCATGTCTTTAAGTGATTCCTGAGTTGATCACTAAACCAGAATTAAGTTTGTACTTAAGTAGCAAGAAGCAATGTAAGTGGCATAGATGCATTTCATGATGGGTTTGTAGCATGGAAAACAAAAAAATTCTACCGCAAGAACAAACAAAACCCAGATCTAATCTAGATAAAAGCCAAGATCTAATCTATTAGACATGTGCAACGAGATAGATCTGTACTAACCCTCGTAGATCCGAAAGCGTTACGAGATTGGATCTCGGGGTTGATGTAGTCGATCACTTGCCGATCTCAAGATCGTGTGGACGATCCTTCCGGCGCTGTTCGCAGCGCTTCCATGATCGATCCTGCGTGTGGAGTCGAGACCTTCCTCTCCCGTCCAATGAAGCAGCGGAGGTAGTAGATCTTCTCCACGAAATCCCAGCAACATGATGGTGTGGTGGTGGTGGTGGAGTAGAGAATTCTGCAGGGCTTCGCCTAAGCCTGATCAGAGGGAAGGAGGAGGAGAGAGGCGGCGGCTAGGGCTTGGAGTGGAGGGGTCAAGGGGGTGGCGCCCCCACCCCTCTATTTAAAGGAGGGAGGCGCCATGGGAGGGGGAGTCCTAGTAGGACTCCCCTCCCTTCCTTGGTTGGCGGATTGGGAGGGGGGAGGAGTCCTCCTCCCCCACGACTCCTTGTCTTGCCCCACAAGGACTCCTTGATCCTTTATTGGTTTTCAAGCAAACTCCAAGAAATCTCCTAGAACCTTCCGGAACATTCCAAAACCTTCTAGAATCCCCATACAAATACTCTGGAACATTTCCTAACTTAGAAAATGATCCCCAATATATGAATCTTATTCTCCGTACAATTCCGGATCTCATCGTGATGTCCCGGATCCAATCCGAGACTCCGAACAACATTCGGTCTCCAACGCATATTCCATATCTTCTTAAAACAACTTCGAACCTTAAGTGTGTCACCCTACGGTTCGTGAATATGCAGACATGATGAAGACACCTCTCCGATCAATAACCATCAGCGGGATCTGGATATCCATAATGTCTCCCACATACTCAACGATGACTTCGTGATCGATAGAACCATTAACATACGAAACCAATTCCCTATGTCACGCGATATTCTACTTATCCGAGGTTTGATCGTCGGTATCTCCATACCTAGTTCTACCTCATCGATAAGTACTCTTTACTCGTTCCATGTTATGTCATCCCTTGTGACCTAGTCACATGCTTGCAAGCTAACTAGATGACATTCCACCGAGAGGTCCCAGAGCATATCTATCCGTCATATGGATGGACAAATCCCAATCTTGGTCCATGCGCTTCAACACATACTTTCAGAATACCCAATGACACCTTTATAACCACCCATTCTAAGCGGTGTTTGATGTCATCAAAGTACCCATCCGGTGATGGTGATTAACATAACCTCATGGTCGAAGGATTAGGTTACTATGCATTTGAAAGCTTATAGCAATACGAACTTAATGACTTGATCTTATGCTACGCTTACTATGGGTGTGTGTCCATCACATCATTCTCCTAATGATATAACCTTGTTATTAATGACATCCAATGTCCATGATCAGGAAACCATGATCATCATTTAATCAACAAGCTAGTTCCACAAGAGGCTTACTAGGGACTCTTTTATGTTTACAAAACACACATGTATCAGTGTTTCCTTATAATACAATTATAGCATGGGATGTAAACATTCATCATAAACACAAAGATATAATAACCACTTTTATTATTGCCTCTTGGGCATATCTCCAACATTTCATGCACTAGGATCTACATAGATATAGAAGTATAAAAACTACATCTGATGTGATGTATAATGTTATGGAGGGGCTAGTTCGCTTTTAACGTAGAATGATGTGTCCCAGGGCCCAGTGCCCATGAGAAAGCCCTTGAGGTTGATCTAACATCACTGTAAGCTCCTGGAATCCGGCCTCATTCTGCTGCCATGACTATAGTATATACACAAAGGATAGCAAAATGTGTTTCGAAGTTTAGATGATAACAGTGAAAAACGACCGTCATCATAAACACTAGAAACAAAATTATCACTTTGTTGCCAAACAAATACTTCGACCCATTATAAGATAATGGTGTGAATGTCAAAATTAGGAAGACATTAACGATTTGCAAAAGACATAATGATCTGGTAAAACAGAACATGGACATGACGTTTCCCATGAGCATGCATGATCTGTAAACGCATAAGGTATATGGTTTATATGAGTAAAATGCAAGCTGGATTATTTGTACTCTAGTGCAAGTGGGAGACTGAAGGAGATATGCCCTAGAGGCAAATAAGAAATAGGTTTTTATTATCATATCTCAATTAGTTTATAATAGTTTCATATTGTGCTATAACTGTGCCAAGTAGAAACATTGGTACAGGTGTGGTATGAAACAACAAAGTCCCTAGTAGCCTCTATTCATACTAGTTCGTTGGTCACGAAGATGATCTGGGTTTTAAGATCATGGGAATTTATGTCGACTGACAACGAGATCATATCATTGGAGAATGATGTGGTTGGACACTCCTCGAAGGATTGCAACACGACCAAGTCATATAGTTCATTGTTGCAACGGCTATCCTAGACTCCTTCTCCTTAGACCGTGAGCTCATATTACTCACTGTTTCCCTAGGTTGCTTTGACTGCATCAAACATCATCTGGTAATGCGGTGGCTATAAAGGTGTATGTTGGGTAGTCCGAAGGAATAGTAGATGACATGTGACTGCAAGACCGATATTTGTTCACCCACATGACGGGTAAAGATACATACGGCCGACTTGGTGAGATTACATCTATAGATGTTGCAACATGTGACTAGGTCACGGGGATGTAATATCACGATAACAAGAAAACATAACTTGTTGTGAACGAGATTGAACAATCTATGGGATACCAGTGATCGGATCTCGGACAAGTTGTATCGAGAAACAAAAGGAAGAGGATGCTACATTTAGACGGTTCAAACGACATTGTCATCAGGAATGCATAGGGGTCACATGGATAACCCTGGTCCCTCTATTAATCATTGATACAGATCATGTCTAGAGCATTCTCGAGCCGTCAGAGGATACACTTAAGGGTACGATGAGAGCGATCATTTGTAAGACGGAATCACAGTAGAGAAAGAGAGAAAGCCGAAATTGTTCCGCAGAGAGATCCGAAGTTGTTCGGAGAAAGAATAAAGGAAAAGCCCCGAAAAGTGTTTTCGGATAAATGGGAATTTAAATATATATTTATTATATGTTAATTGTGAATTAATATATTATAAATAATATTTAGATTAAGATTTATAAAGGCAACTTTTATATTAGGCTAAATCCCGGAGGGAAAAGGCCTAGAAATAAAACTGCAGAAAAAAAAGATAAAAGAAAACAGCCAGCCCACGTGGGCGGCAAATAGTTGCCGCCGCACAGGGCGATCACCAGCTGGCCGCCGTCGCGGCCAGGCCAACTCAACCCGGCCCAAGTGGGGCTCGCGGGGAGCTGCCTGGCGGGCAGGCCGCCACTAGGCCGCAGCCACGGACGACCCAAGTGGGTTATCGGGTAGTGGGCGGCGATTAGGCTGCCGACGCTCACGGGCCACAGTGCCATGCCGGCCCACCCGGGCTGTCAGGCAGGCCGTGAGGGCGCACGCCGGCCCAGACGGGGGCGCCGGCCTCTGCTGCTGCTGGGCAGGAGATAGCAGGCGCGGGGTGGGCCGCGTTAAAGCCCACCTGACCAGTGCCTCCAGGCTGCTGTTTGCTTTGCTCCCTTTAGGCTTTTTGGGCTGAGCTAAAAATCGGCCCATTTGGCAGTCCGAATTTCTGCTGCCTTTTTCCTTTAGTATTAGTCCCACATGGCTAAGCCAATGGGGAGGGCACACCCCCTCCGCCTATATAAAGGGGTGCCCATGGGTGGGATTAAAACACACTAAACACACCAATATTTGGAGAAGTCCTTTGGTTGACTTTCTCCTTCTCTCTCTCCCTCTATACCTCGTGACCATGGCCCCAAGTCTGGGCTATGCGATCGAGGCACACTTGCAGTACGTCGTTGCGCTCTAGGGATTCCTAGCCGGATATCAACTTCCGCACTCCCAGCGGGATCGGGGAGCCGGAGGTCTCATCGTGCACCGGATCTGTATCACTTGGGGCCCTTAGGGCGCTAGAAGGAGCAAGAATGTCGTGATCAACATTTGGGGCGCTAGAATGTCGTACGAAGACACGAGGACACCGGATTCCATACGAAGACACGAGGCGCAACACTTGGGGCGCTAGAATGTCGTGAGCCGGAGCTGTTGCACGATGAAGGTGATGAAGATCAAGAAGGAGCAAGGGGTGACCTGCGAGGAGCTTCGCGACCTTGAGGTCAGTTACAAGTACGACTACTTCAACCATGTTCCCCGCGGAACGTTAACCGCGTACAAACTACAAGGGTATGTATTCTCTACCGTTGGCCGTTACCGCATTACTACATAGATAGATCCTAGGCTAAGTTTCCAGGGATCCTTCGTCGGGAAATTTTTGTTTTCCGCGCCGATCCCCAACATAATGGTCTGTTACTACAGTAACCTACCCATCTACCCCTATAGTCTACTCTGGGACACCCAGCGACTGCTTGCATAGGCGTCCGCGCCAGAGCCTTCGAAGGGAAGGTATCCACTATGGCCTGTTGATTTGGGATGGATGGAGAAGTGTAAAGACCCAAACCTGGCTTGGTTTGAATCCCTGTGATTGCAGTGCTAGTCCCTGGATCGAATAGCTAGCACCCACAGTTTAAGATGTAATATCAAGATACCAAGGTCATATTACATTGCATGATCTAGAATATGAATACTTTATTACAAACCTATAGCCATAGGCTATCTTATTACAAAGCAGCAGAATACAAGTAAAACATGGAGTCCTTCATCTTCATGTGCCACAGGCAAACATATTGGGTGTAGACTCATAACCTCTATCATCAATCCACACTCATCAATGGAATAACCTGCAACATGATAGGTTGCAGCCACAAAGGGTCAATACTTTGAATGTATTGGCAGATGTCACTAGTTTGTGAATGTAAGTTTGACTATCACTACATGCATATTTGGCTAAGTAGATCTTAGGCTTATTTGCAGAAAGCAATATGGTTTTATCCTATGTTTGCAAAAATAGTTTTGATCTTTCAACAACTTTCTGAACTCCTTGGCAAACTCCAAGTTCTTCTAATCTCTTGTTGTCACCATCAAGTTTTACTTTGAGAAATTATAATGTCGAGATCTTCCATAGCTTCAGGCCTTAGTTGCTCAGAGTTGTCCATAACCGGGGACACGGCTAAGTACTTAGAATTTAATCTTCTGCAGAAGTTGTACACTTTACCCACAAGACACAATCTCGTCTTGACGCCACCAGTGGCCGCTGGATTAGTACTCACCAAGATGGAGTACCGGCAGATCGAGAATGTGACAAAGTCTTTCCATAGAAGTCCTCCCAATACATAATGCCAGCACATCTACTAGGCACCAATGCAAGGATAAACCTCCAATGCATAATTCTAGTTAACCAGAAGAGGTACCAATGCATGGGTCTCCCACTATGTAATTGACTAGGCCAGAGCCCATTTGGCATTTGGCTGTACACGAAAGCCACTGTACGAGAAACATGTTCAATCTCTAAGTTCCTGGGTGGTATTCTTCTAGTGCACACACGAAAGAGATAGACATAGACATGGTTCCTTTCGTTGCCACCTTATTCTCAACTGAGTATCCACACTCCACCCAGGTGATTTATTGAGTCCTTGTTTTATTATATAAAACATATATTTTCCAACACTTCATATAATCATAATATGGTATATTCCACCCTGAATCCATAGCAGGGCTAAGCATACTACAACTACAGTGTTTCCACTAAGGGATATATATAAAGGATATCCTAATAGGACATAACATAGCATAGTATCATAGTAGTCCTATCATGCATACTACAAAAATCCACTAAGTGTAATGAAAATAGTAGGACATGGATGATAGTGTCACTTGCCTTAGTAGTTGGTGGTGTTGGTACACTCTTTGCAGTAACACACTTGACAATCCACACAATCTATCAAACAAAACAAACAAGACGAAACATGCACAAAGTCAACACTAATGGCAATACAAAAATCATGCAAAATATGCAAGCATGCAAGAAGGCAATTTTTATTGCACAAATTGCTACAACAAAGGTTTTGAACACTACTAAGTGTTTTCTGAACATTTTACAATTGCAAGATTACAAATGCAACCATTTGTGCAATTGTAACAATTAGCAATAATTTCTATCATTTGGAAAGGCTAGACTCATTAAATAATTTCCATGCTATTAGGCATAGCCAACCAAATTTATATTTTGGTCTTACTGGACAGAGGGTTCAATTTGCAATCCATAGCAAAAAAATTCACCCAAAAATAATTTACAAAACCACTTTTATGGGTAAAATACTCCTAAAACGGTTCTGCCTAAAACTTCTATTTTACAGAAGCTAAAGGGTGAAATAAGGCCTCAGCAGTGAAGCTCTCATTTTTCTGAATCCATGGACACCAAATTTGTATTTTTCTGATTTGTGGATCAAAAGTTATTGAATTTCTAAGTTTAAGATTTATTCTGTCTATTTTCTAATTTAAACAAATAGCCTGGGCGACGTGGCGTGTTCTTATTGGCCGGTACCGGTTCGGGCGGATCGACTGCTGCGGGCCGTTGGATTTTAAGTGATAACGAGCGGATTAGATCGACCGGTACCCGTTCGATTAGTGATCTAATCTCAACCGCTGGTAATGGATCAGACGACGCTCAACGCGTCGACCACAGACTGGTGGTGCTGGCAACGGTGCGCGGCAGCGGTGCGTCGGGTGGGTGGCGCTCTGGTGGTTCTAGAGGGGTAGGGGAAGCGGCGATCTTACCGAGGGTTGCGGTGGTCTCGGTGATCTCGATGGTGGTCGTGGTGGAGGGAGGGGTGCTCTGCTTCGCTCGGTATTCCTCGCCGGAGTTGCTACCGACGGCGGAGGTCACGGCCTCGAGACGGAGATGACGACCTGGGGCTCAAACCAGCCAACAAAGGGGTCAGTGCGGTGTGTCTGGTCGTGTAGAATCTTGCGGTGACCAAAGTAGGGCGGCGGGAACCCTACCTTCACCGGAACAAGCGAGAGACGGCGGCGGTAGAGGAGCTCGCCGGACTTGGTCCGTGTCGTCGATCTGGGGCAAATGAAAACACGTGGCTTGGTCAGTAGGTGTGCTAGGGCATGGTGAAATAGATGGGACAGAGGGGAGGGCGCCGGGCGGCCTGGGTTCACCGAAATCTTCGTCGGAGCTCGTCGGTGGTCGCAGTGGTTCGAGGTCGAATTCGGAGGGCCTGGGGGTTCTCTGGTGGTGGGGTCTGAGGGGAAAACGAAGGGGAGGGAGTGGGGATTAAGAGGCAGGGCTCAGAGTGGAGATTTAATCCTGCAAACGCATGAATTTGATTCGATTTAGAAACGGCAGAGGAGGGGAGAGGTTTGTCATCGCCGGGGAAGACGATGAGGTGGAGGGGTGACGTAGAGTGGGGTCGTGGTGTCAGTGAGAGGGGGTGGGCAGTGGCGCGGTAAGGAAAGGAGGGGGAGAGGAGAGAGCCGGGTGGGCTGGTTGTTGGGCTGGGGGTTTGGGCCGAGCTGCTGCTATGTTTTTTTTTTACCGCTTTTCTTTTTCTTTTTCTGTGTTCTTAAATATCTTTTGATTTAAAGATCCAATTTGAATCAAACAAATTTCTAAAAATTTGTAAAACTCAAATTAGGTTTTTAGGGTATTATGGAACACATTTACTTTCCAAGTTTTTTTTTCTAACCAAATTTATTCACTTTGGTTTTAATAGTTAATATTGCCTTTATTAAATATATTCTCAAAATAATTCATATCTTTTTATCCATGGCTCCAAATTGGATGAAACCAATTTCTATTGTTTTATTATTTTGTTCTTTATCTTTTTATCTCCCATAGGAGTTCTTTTGTATAATTTAAATATGGAGTATATCCATAGTATTGTGTTGTTCTTAGGGTTAACCAATAATTAGAGTTTTAGGGTTTGAGATATTTTTCACTCCTCTTGGGTTTTTTAAATGCAACCAAGTTGCTCATGCATGCTTCATGATTTGGATTTTAAAACATGCACACCACTTCACAAACAGAAACATTTTGTTTGGCTTGGGTTTGGAGGCATTATATTTAAATGTCTCAAAAGTTTTTGTTCCTTCTGAATTTCAAAGAACTTGGTTCTTCATTTTGTTTAAAGTTTTCACATTTCAAAATTTGGAAATTTTTTGGATGTGACAGACTACCACCCTTAAAAGGAATCCCGTCCCGAGATTCGAGAAGGCTAGAAAGAATAGGTTGGGTTTTAGGATACTTGGGTGCTACCACCCTTAAAAGGAAACTTTGTTGGGTTGTATTTGATGATTCACTTGGCTAAGGGTTTAATGATTGACATCCAAAGGTTGTTAACATTTCTTCATTTTGAGATTCTTATACCACTGAATTAAGTTAGCTAAAGCTTACCTTCCACACCATCTAGTTCTTCAAGGGTTCCATACATGTTGATGTGGTTCACGTGTCCTTTTTGAGTCACATTGGAATTGCTCCCATTAGAGTCTCCAACTTTCTCATTCTTCTTCTCAGGACAGTTTGTTGCAAAGTGTCCAAGTTGCCTACAATTGTAACACTGCAACTGGCTAATGTCCTTCTTGGGATCATTATGTTGGTTCTAACCAAGGTTATCTCCATTGTTAGTACCATTCACATTGTTACTACCACTTCCATTGTTTATGTGGTGATTCTTATGGTGATGGTGATTATGTACATTTCCTTCATGCTGATGTGATCTAGAATTTCCATTGTCCTTTCTGAATGAATGCATCTTCTGTGATGATCCTGAGTGATATTTGTCAAAGCTATGCTTTCTCTTCCTGTTCTCAACTTTGTTCTTCTTACTCTCTAAAATTATAGCTTTGTCACATAGTGATTGATAAGTTGGAACATAAGCAACTGATAATTGCATGGAAAGTTCATCATTCAGTCCATCTAGGAACTTTTCCTTCCTATTAGCATTAGTATCAGTATCATCTGGAGCATAACGTGATAGATTGTTGAATTCCTTAATATATTCAGCAATGCTGCGATGACGCTGTTTAAGGTTGTGAAACTCCTTCTTCTTAAGACTCATCACGCCTGAAGAGATATGATTAGTGCGCAAACCATCTTCAAATATTTCCCAAGTCACTTCTTCAATGGGGTGAGTGACTTGAAAGTTGTCCCACCATGTAGCTGTAGGGCCTTCAAGCAAGTGCGCTGCAAATCTCACTTTCTCAGCATCAGAGCATCCAATAGTCACTAGGTCTTTGTTCACTGAACGTAACCAGTCATCAGCTACCATTGGATCAGAAGTACCAGAGAACTTTGCAGGTCTCAACCTCAGAAATCTAGTGAGCATATCCAGAGGTGGTGGATTGTTGTTGTTATTGTTGTTGTTCTGATTATGATTGTTGATGGTTGCCATGAATTGTGTCATCATCTACATTAGCTGAGTCTGTGCAGTCATCATCTGTTGCATCTCATTTTCATTGTTGTTGTTGTTTCCATTGTTATCATGGTCGTTGGCGCGTCTTGGAGGCATTTGTTGGTTTAATAGGGATAAGTAATGATAGATAGATAGATAGGTCTAAGGGAGTTCTAACACACTCAACCCAAAACAAACAAATTCAATCAAACATTCATTAAGCAACCAAACACTTAGCAACTTAACTCATTGTAGAAGAAAACAACAAGTTTTCTTGAAACAAGTAACCTAGTATGGTCATACCACATAGGTCGGCATGATCCATATACTAACACGATATCGATAACTCGAACATGATAATTGGTAGGCAATCTAATGTCTCATGGTTCGCACTATGATAACATCAGTGGGAGCTCTCTTTCGAGTTCGGCAATCATCGGTGAAGTGTCCTATCTTCCGGCAGCGATGGCAAAACGCTTTTGTCATGTCTCGAGTACTTCTTCTTGTAGTGTGGTTGTGGTTTTCTTGAACTTCCTTCTCTGGGCATTCATTGATATTATGTCCTTCTTTCTTGCATTTGGAGCAGGTGATATGGCTAAGGTTTTCTTCTTTCTTCCCAAGAGCTTGATACATTCCATCCTTCACTTGTTCTTTCACTTGTTGCACTATGAAGTCGAGATGGCACTTGGCAGGAATGTGGTTGGTTCCTTCACATAGGTAACAAGTAACTTGAGATGTGGGGCATTCTCCAACTGGATGGTTGTGATCACAAAAGGGACATTGATCTTGATGTTCCTTAGAGGCGTGGCCTACTTCTCCACATATTTCGCAAGCTCGAGGACTTGTCCCAACTTGTATCTTGATCTCCTTGTTGGCATAATCCATCTTCAAAGTCCTTGGAGAAAGCAAAGGCTGGTCCTCTACATGTTTGAAGGAGAAGAGATTTAGTAAAGAATGATCAAGGTATACGAGAAAACCTACTAAGTATAAAATTAGTTCATTCCTAACAAGGGGTTTGACCAATTCCTAGGGTTACGAACCTACAGGCAACACAATGCTCTGATACCATCTGTAAAGACCCAAACCTGGCTTGGTTTGAATCCCTGTGATTACAGTGCTAGTCCCTGGATCGAATAGCTAGCACCCACAGTTTAAGATGTAATATCAAGATACCAAGGTCATATTACATTGCATGATCTAGAATATGAATACTTTATTACAAACCTATAGCCATACGCTATCTTATTACAAAGCAGCAGAATACAAGTAAAACATGGAGTCCTTCATCTTCATGTGCCACAGGCAAACATGTTGGGTGTAGACTCATAACCTCTATCATCAATCTACACTCATCAATAGAATAACCTGCAACATGATAGGTTGCAGCCACAAAGGGTCAATACTTTGAATGTATTGGCAGATGTCACTAGTTTGTGAATGTAAGTTGGACTATCACTACATGCATATTTGGCTAAGTAGATCTTAGGCTTATTTGCAGAAAGCAATATGGTTTTATCCTATGTTTGCAAAAATAGTTTTGATCTTTCAACAACTTTCTGAACTCCTTGGCAAACTCCAAGTTCTTCTAATCTCTTGTTGTCACCATCAAGTTTTACTTTGAGAAATTAGAATGTCGAGATCTTCCATAGCTTCAGGCCTTAGTTGCTCAGAGTTGTCCATAACCGGGGACACGGCTAAGTACTTAGAATTTAATCTTCTGCAGAAGTTGTACACTTTACCCACAAGACACAATCTCATCTTGACGCCACCAGTGGCCGCTGGATTAGTACTCACCAAGATGGAGTACCGGCAGATCGAGAATGTGACAAAGTCTTTCCATAGAAGTCCTCCCAATACATAATGCCAGCACATCTACTAGGCACCAATGCAAGGATAAACCTCCAATGCATAATTCTAGTTAACCTGAAGAGGTACCAATTCATGGGTCTCCCACTATGTAATTGACTAGGCTAGAGACCATTTGGCATGTGGCTGTACACGAAAGCCACTGTACGAGAAACATGTTCAATCTCTAAGTTCCTGGGTGGTATTCTTCTAGTGCACACACGAAAGAGATAGCCATAGACATGGTTCCTTTCGTTGCCACCTTATTCTCAACTGAGTATCCACACTCCACCCAGGTGATTCATTAAGTCCTTGTTTTATTATATAAAGCATATATTTTCCAACACTTCATATAATCATAATATGGTATATTCCACCCTGAATCCATAGCAGGGCTAAGCATACTACAACTACAGTGTTTCCACTAAGGGATATATATAAAGGATATCCTAATAGGACATAACATAGCATAGTATCATAGTAGTCCTATCATGCATACTACAAAAATCCACTAAGTGTAATGAAAATAGTAGGACATGGATGATAGCGTCACTTGCCTTAGTAGTTGGTGGTGTTAGTACACTCTTTGCAGTAACACACTTGACAATCCACACAATCTATCAAACAAAACAAACAAGACGAAACATGCACAAAGTCAACACTAATGGCAATACAAAAATCATGCAAAATATGCAAGCATGCAAGAAGGAAATTTTTATTGCACAAATTGCTACAACAAAGGTTTTGAACACTACTAAGTGTTTTCTGAACATTTTACAATTGCAAGATTACAAATGCAACCATTTGTGCAATTGTAACAATTAGCAATAATTTCTATCATTTGGAAAGGCTAGACTCACTAAATAATTTCCATGCTATTAGGCATAGCCAACCAAATTTATATTTTGGTCTTACTGGACAGAGGGTTCAATTTGCAATCCATAGCAAAAAGATTCACCCAAAAATAATTTACAAAACCACTTTTATGGGTAAAATACTCCTAAAAAGGTTCTGCCTAAAACTTCTATTTTACAGAAGCTAAAGGGTGAAATAAGGCCTCAGCAGTGAAGCTCTCATTTTTCTGAATCCATGGACACCAAATTTGTATTTTTCTGATTTGTGGATCAAAAGTTATTGAATTTCTAAGTTTAAGATTTATTCTGTCTATTTTCTAATTTAAACAAATAGCCTGGGCGACGTGGCGTGTTCTTATTGGCCGGTACCGGTTCGGGCGGATCGACTGCTGCGGGCCGTTGGATTTTAAGTGATAACGAGCGGATCAGATCGACCGGTACCCGTTCGATTAGTGATCTAATCTCAACCGCTGGTAATGGATCGGACGACGCTCAGCGCGTCGACCACAGACTGGTGGTGCTGGCGATGGTGCGCGGCGGCCGTGCGTCGGGTGGGTGGCGCTCCGGTGGTTCTAGAGGGGTAGGGAAGCGGCGATCTTACCGAGGGTTGCGGTGGTCTCGGTGATCTCGATGGTGGTCGTGGTGGAGGGAGGGGTGCTCTGCTTCGCTCGGTATTCCTCGCCGGAGTTGCTACCGACGGCGGAGGTCACGGCCTCGAGACGGAGATGACGACCTGGGGCTCAAACCAGCCAACAAAGGGGTCAGTGCGGTGTGTCTGGTCGTGTAGAATCTTGCGGTGACCAAAGTAGGGCGGCGGGAACCCTACCTTCACCGGAACAAGCGATAGACGGTGGCGGCAGAGGAGCTCGCCGGACTTGGTCCGTGTTGTCGATCTGGGGCAAATGAAAACACGTGGCTTGGTAAGTAGGTGTGCTAGGGCATGGTGAAATAGATGGGACAGAGGGGAGGGCACCGGGCGGCCTGGGTTCACCAAAATCTTCGTCGGAGCTCGTCGGTGGCCGCAGTGGTTCGAGTTCGAATTCGGAGGGCCTGGGGGTTCTCTGGTGGTGGGGTCTGAGGGGAAAACGAAGGGGAGGGAGTGGGGATTAAGAGGCAGGGCTCGGAGTGGAGATTTAATCCCGCAAACGCATGAATTTGATTCGATTTAGAAACGGCAGAGGAGGGGAGAGGTCTGTCATCGCCGGGGAAGACGATGAGGTGGAGGGGTGACGTGGAGTGGGGTCGTGGTGTCAGTGAGAGGGGGTGGGCAGTGGCGCGGTAAGGAAAGGAGGGGGAGAGGAGAGAGCCGGGTGGGCTGGTTGTTGGGCTGGGGGTTTGGGCCGAGCTGCTGCTATGTTTTTTTTTACCGCTTTTCTTTTTCTTTTTCTTTTTCTATGTTCTTAAATATCTTTTGATTTAAAGATCCAATTTGAATCAAACAAATTTCTAAAAATTTGTAAAACTCAAATTAGGTTTTTAGGGTATTATGGAACACATTTACTTTCCATGTTTTTTTTTCTAACCAAATTTATTCACTTTGGTTTTAATAGTTAATATGGCCTTTATTAAATATATTCTCAAAATAATTCATATCTTTTTATCCATGGCTCCAAATTGGATGAAACCAATTTCTATTGTTTTATTATTTTGTTCTTTATCTTTTTATCTCCCATAGGAGTTCTTTTGTATAATTTAAATATGGAGTATATCCATAGTATTGTGTTGTTCTTAGGGTTAACCAATAATTAGAGTTTTAGGGTTTGAGATATTTTTCACTCCTCTTGGGTTTTTTAAATGCAACCAAGTTGCTCATGCATGCTTCATGATTTGGATTTTAAAACATGCACACCACTTCACAAACAGAAACATTTTGTTTGGCTTGGGTTTGGAGGCATTATATTTAAATGTCTCAAAAGTTTTTGTTCCTTCTGAATTTCAAAGAACTTGGTTCTTTATTTTGTTTAAAGTTTTCACATTTCAAAATTTGGAAAATTTTGGGATGTGACAAGAAGATTGCTAGACGGCCAAAATCACGTGGTCCCCACTCCCTCGCGCCGCTCCATTTCAAACACTACGAAATTTCTAGCGCCCCTCCGTTTCAAACGATAACAAAATCACGTGGTTCCCACTCCCTCGCGCCCCTCCATTTCAAACACTGCGAAATTTCTGGCGCCCCTCCGTTTCAAATGATACCAAAATCACGTGGTCCCCACTCCCTCGCGCCCCTCCATTTCAAGCACTACGAAATTTCTCGCGCCCGGAACCTCCCGCAGCACTTCTTCGCGGCTGGCTTTGCCCGCCGGAACTCGAACAATGCACTCCTCAGCCAATAGTATACCGGAGCTGCATCAGATGTGGTCTCATCCAAAGCATCATTTCCGCTTCACCGACTTCCACCACACCCAACCTTGGTCACCGAGTTTGTCGTCGTCCACCGCACCTGATTTCCTTTTCCCACTTTCTCCTCCACGGTGCCGAATCCGTCAACGACTGCCCAAGATCGGCATC
Organism: Avena insularis; assembly: GCA_023614405.1. NCBI lineage: Eukaryota > Viridiplantae > Streptophyta > Magnoliopsida > Poales > Poaceae > Avena > Avena insularis. The sequence continues at coordinate 178,309,844 of CM042692.1, read as the reverse complement.
AATGCTGGCGGCATCCTCCCCACCCGTACCTTACCTAACCCTTCGTGCAGTGCACCTATTCAACCTCGTCCATCGCGGTCAAGCCGGCATCAAGCGCCCAAGATCTGCTTCCCCGACGCAAACAGTCGGTGTAACCGAAGCACCCTGGGTGACAAGGATGTCACTCGCGCCGGTACGGATGATGATTAGAAGCCTATCCGACCATGGTAACCAAATCACCAACTCTTTTTTGTTTTGTCAGCAGTACAGCAGGTTGAAGCTTATCGCAGTGAACTGCATTTTTCTAATCGTTCTGTACACCTAGTCAAAGCGCACGCTTGTTCTTCGTGCTAGATACTACGGAGTAGGTCACTAGACATGTTGGTTTGCATTCGCTGCTCTACAAATTTTGAAGTCATGCACATGTTCTTAGCTACTCCGAACAACAGTAATTGCCTGTTATCGTGTAGTTCTTGCAAAATGTAAAAATCAGTGGAAAATATTAGTTTGGATTCTCTGCTCCACAGTTACTGAATCTATCTGGTTCATCCTGAGATAAGTTCATGTTATTGTTTCCTCCTTGGCATCGTTTTGCTATCCGGTAGTACCCGTTTTGACTCTTCATACTAATTTGATTATAATTTTGTTGTTGCCATCTATTTCTTCAAAAGCTGCAACACTAACTATTTTCTTTTTCTTGCATAGAGCCCAGAATGGAACAATGAACATGATGTTTTGCATAGCCTCTTCTACAGGTTCACAAGCGATGTCATTATTTCCTTATCTGGTGCTGGTTCGTCCTAATCAATGGTATAACTGTCCTCTACTATGTAGTTCACTCGTGGTTTGCATTCCTGCTCTAGACGTTCTCTTATGATGCCATTATAATTTCTATCTGGTTGATTCTCAGCTATGACAATAACTACATGCCATTGTGTAGATCACCGCAAATTCTGGGTCACCCAACGACTATGCATTCCAGGAGATGCCACTGCTTCCATATATATTTGTTGAAATGACCTCGCTTGTTATATTTGCTAAAATTCTAAGAACCACTTTGTTTGATTGCTCATTTCATTCTAGGCACACTTGTTTAATGCTTGTTTGTCATGCTCTACAGGTTCATGAGCGACGCCATTATATCTTGCATCTGGTTCTGGGTCTGGTTCGTCCTAAGTCATGACATAACTATCCTCTATAATATATAGTTCATTCGTGGTTTGCATTCCTGCTCTACAAGTTCTCGTATGATACGGTTATAATTTCTATCTGGTTCATTCTTTGCTATGACAGTAACTTCATGCCATTTTGTGTCTCAGCGCAAATTCCGAGTCACTCGACGTCTCTTGCATTTTAAGGTATAGAACTACTTCCATATATATTTGTTGAAATGACCTGGCTAGTTTATTTTTGCTGAAATTCTAAGCCACACACACACTTTTTTTGATTGCTCGTTTAATGCATGTTTGCTTGTCCTGTTTGTTTGACATGTTGGTCAATAATTGAACCATTGACCAGTTGTAAACTCCAGATCATAGCTCCTATCATATTAGTCAAATGAGTAGTTTGTCTTGTTTGATGTATTAACTTGTTATTACTTAGTTTCAGGGTGCAATTATTGCTATTGCCACCAAAGAGGGGGGCTGCAAGATCATGTATCCACCAATGTAGCTATCACACTCAAAGGAAGATGCGGGTGATCAATTGAGGACTCTTCTATCAACTTGATTGTCAACTAAAATACCGATTTTTCTTTCCCTTGATCTAATAATATGTAATAATTTTAAGAAGTTTGCAGCTGATGTAATATCTAAATAACTCGCATAGGCCATGTATGCATTTAGTTGACGCCGTCCACATATGCGGTAGTCATTACGGTAACACGCCAGACAGATCGATTAGGGAATAGTACCGTGCTTTGTTATTGGCTCGTCGTGTATTCGGTCGATGATGAACAGTAAAAAATGTTGGATTATATAAACGTTTTATGATATTGGCATGGGCTTCAGAAAAGGCCGAAACTGTAAAAGGCCGTAAACGTAATGGGCCGACCTACAAGGTTTAACTAGACGTAATAGTGGCAGGCCGTAATGGTAACAGGACGTAAGAGTAATAGGCCATAACAGTAACAGACCTTAATAGTAACAGGCCTTAACAGAAACATCTCATTGCAGTAACAGGCAAGAAATCGTGAAATCACAGAAAGAATAAAGCCAAAACAAGAGCCAATCGCAATGCTGAAAGGCCGTAATAGTGACAAGCGTAGCAGAAAGGCCCGAGAAATTTTCAGGCAAGGGCGAATGAGTCGACACATTTACCAGACTAGAACAAGAAGGGCTGCTTGGGCCGAACAGTAAAGCCGAACGTTGAAAGGTCAAGATGAATAGGCTAACAAGAATGGGCCATCTCAGACAAGGGTCATCAGTAGGACGCCCATGATGGGCTGCGATAAACAGTGATGGGCCGCCCGCAGGCCTTAAATATACAGGAGCGACTTGGCACAGGCTGCTTATGGGCCGCAGAGTGTTGGACCATCATGGACCTTCTTTAGGCTAAAACAGTATCCTGCTTGAAAGTTCGCGGGCCGCTGCCGGCTGCAACTTTGGGTCCATTTCAAACAGTGCAGGACAAAACAGTAACGGGTCATCTTCTTATTGGGCTCCTCTAATGGGCTAGCCCAGTTAGAATTTAGCAGGTCTTGGTTGGGCCTGGCTTCTGTCACGGTTTCTATGGACGTTAACGGCGGTAACTGGCCGCTAATGGCAGCTGCCACGTGGCAGTTTGCATGACGCCAGCAGTCAACGCGGATGGCGAACAGATCCACGATGGAACAGGTTTTCGTGGCTGAAGGTTGTGATCCGCCACGGTCAGGAAAAAACCGTGTTAGATTCTTTTGTGACGGGGCTTTTACCACGATGGCCATCTGCCATAGAAGACTTTTTAGCCATGAAAAATAGGCCTTCAACCCCGAAAATCATCCGTTGTAAAAGCCAACTTTTTTTATAGTGAGAGCGGGTCTATGGGTCTGTGGGTATGGGTTTGCCACCCCATACCCGCCCCGTTAAACTTGGCGGGTCTAAGATTTTACCAAACCCTCCCCGTTTAACATGGGTACCCATCGTTCTTGCGGGTTTTGGGACCCAATTGCCATCTGTAGTTGTGGTGATTTTTTTAACGGATTAGGGCCCGAAGACCCTGGAAGCTGCATGTTTAATGAGGCAGTGGGTTACAATTTACAAAGAAGACCCTAGCAAGATTGTAACTTGCAGATAAGGGATCCTCTTTTACAGCACAGACCGTAGAACTAAAAATTAAAAAGCAATCAGGTCCTGGGTCATCTCCATTGCGGTTGCTGGACCTCACCGCCTGGGCATCACCGCCGCCACCGGGGAACAAGCCACTTGGGGCGTCTCCGATGATGGATCCCGAGCTGAGGCCGTCGAGAGTCTTCCAGGCAGGCACTTGCACGCTCTCTTGAGTCGCCTTGGCCTTGCGGAAGTGAAGAAGCTCACGGTGAACAATGCACCTGAGCAGTAAACGGCTTCTCCGGTCGTAGATAGCTTCAGCATCGTTGTCGTCGCTTGGATAGATCCTAGACTGCAACTCGTCGAACCAGATGCCTAGCAGAGTACCCCACCTTGCTCCTTCCACCTCCTCGATGGCAAGAGCGAGTAGAGGGAAGATCTGCATAGCACCATGGACAGCGTCCTTCTTCACGAGCAGAGAGCTTGGAGTCACCTTGCTACACCTCGCCCCCTCACCACCACAGCTAGCCGGGGGAAGTTGAACATCAGCGAGCGCCTCGCCGCACTCCCTCTCCTCCTCGCTTCCACAGTCGGACAGGAGAGGAAGCGCAGTAGTACATCCCTGCAATAAAAAAGGGTTCCTCCTCGCCGTTCATCGCCATCGGCTCCGTCCACCGGAGTTCCGCGACCAGCAGCAAAAACACCAGCAAGGGCAGGATCCAGGGTCCCAGATCTCGCACAACCTCCCGGAAAAACGCCAACACATGGCATACAGCCGAGAAACCCTACAACTCCTACACCTAGACCTAGATCCGACGCCCCCTTTGTCCATCTCCGACCGACTAGTCTGGCGGAGGGGACTGAGGGCTGGCCTGGCCAACGACGGTGGACTCTCAAGGGGAGGGGAGAAAGGGGAAGGAGGAAACATGGAGAAAGCATGCACACATGACAATTAGTTGTGGTGATTGAAATTCAGGTATCTAGCAACTGGGTTTGCAATCACCGAGTTGGACCGACCGATGTGAACTCGAGTTAGAGTCTAGAGAGCAAAACAAAACTGCAGCGATGGAGGGACGACAACGCAAGGAGGACCCTATTCGCACCTGCACACTCTCGAGTCATCCTGGTTCCTGGTGTCATGTCGTGCACCTCCGGAACAAACATCTCAATTTTTTTTGAGAAGCAACAAACATCTCAAAAAATCGAGGGCAACAACCAGAGACATTTTATTTTAGAGTAATGTTCATAGGAATTCAAATACCTATTGGGGGTTTTGACAGCCACACATGGCGCCCCGTATCTAGAGTTCTGGCATACTTGGCTAAATTATGAGGTTCAACATTGGCTTCTCGTTCCATGATGTTGAGAGGGAATGTCATGGAGACCGAGATCTGATGACTGACAATGGTGGTTCGAGTCTGGATGGTGATGAGAAATTGACTTGGTGACTCATGACTTGGAGTAATGGCATGCAAGTGAAGGTGACTGCACATGAGAGGTTCATAGTCCTATCTTTTAGGGTGAAAACCCAAAGGTCTGGCTTTAATTGGTTGTGACTAGCAATGGCCTTGTTGAAGGTATTATTTTGAGAGCGTGAATTTTTTTCAGGATGAAAACCTAAGATCTATAATCGGACGATGACGATGTTTGTGCACTATTTCCTTCTTGGAGGCGTCGCTTTTGGAGAAGCTGGACTTCTAGTGCTATCTTGGTGATGATAGTACCACTGTTTGAACGAATGAGTCACTGTAATAAGACTTTTCTTTTTTGTTCTTTTTTTGACTGTGTGCAATCTGTATGGCCGCTAGGGCAATGCGTTGTTCCTTTAAAAAAACATTGGCTTCTTATATGTCGTGACCAAAAGAGGTAGCTTGTAACCGATTTCGTCACTGTATAATATCTCGGAGGATCATGCAATGGCGTCCTAACAAGGAAGAGTGATTAATATCCATAATGACTGTCAAGCAGTCAGAGGTGAAGTCCGCGCGCTGCACCTGGAGATCTTCTGCAAGATTCATAGCTTCACTGCAAGCAAGCGCTTCAAGCGTCGTTGGGTCGGTGATTCCGTCATACACCATGGCGGATGCCCCCAAAAATTGAGGTAGTAGCACGGCTGGTACACAAACTTCGTGGGTGCAAACTCATACGACAACTTGAAAAACGTGGTGGATTGGTACATAAACCTATATTACTGTGCAAAACTAGTTCAAATAATACTCGTGCAGATACGTGGTGGTGTTATTTTTGCACAAATACCTCTACAAGTTTTGTCTAGCACGTATGAGACCTCAATGCTAACTTACATGCAGATCCAACCTAAGAGCGACCGAAAATAAAATTGAAATAAAGGACGCTGGGAGGGATTCGAACACAAAAACTTGTGCTATTGCCCTCGCGCAGCTACCACCCTAATGTGCACCTCTCAAATCAGTGAAATGTAATCAGCACATGCACGCGCATGCTTGGTGGAACTCATGTCCATCAGTTGATGACGTAGGTGTAGTTCGTCCTGATCGTGCTATTGCTTGTTATTTTTACTTTATTCTTCCCAAACTTGTTTGCATAGTTTCGACTGACACATGCGCTCTCTGGCACCATCCATGGCGCCTCCATAGTCTCGAGCAGTGTGGTGCCGAAGGCAAGAAGTGTGCTTCAACGGGTTGCGGTTGTACTGGCTGTCCAGCTCGTCCGGGACGCCACGTCCTTGCTCACCGTCAGGTACTCGCTTGTGTCGTTCTTCTTCATCAGGATGTTGGGAAACCTTATGAGACCTTGCAAAGGACCGGTTAGTGTCTAACTTCGGTGTGCCGAAAGCTCTCTTTTTTAAATTTATTCACTGATCTATTGGCGGGGAGGCTCTCTGCTGTGAAAGATGACCAGCGGGCGCGTCTGACGGAGTGCACGCCAGAGAGCACTGCCATGTCCTCCGCGTCTCAAGCCCCATAGCGGCAAAGTTTTCAACGAAGCCAGTGAGGGTTGCAGACGGAGAAGGCGGGGATGGGACGTGTCTGAGGCATGGGATCACCGGTCGCTGATCAGGCGGCAGGAATACTTTTTTTTAAAACTAGGCAAAAGCCTTGCCTTTTATATTGATAAAGAAGGAGCAAACATAGTTTGGCCTAAGCCATCAGGAAAGAAAAACAAGAAAAGATTAGAACATGATCCTAGAGATTAAATTGTTATCTCCCCCAAATGCTTGGCTCCAGCATGGATCCAGTTTCTGCCCTCGTCTTTGATTTTTTGCATTAGGGTCATCGGCATCGTTGCCTTGTTGTTAAATACTCTCGCATTTCTTTCCTTCCAGATCTCCCAGGCGATCAAGGCGACTGCAGATTTTAGGCCCCGTGGATGCGATGTTGGCGATCTAGTGATTGCATGCCAATATTGCAACACCGTTTGTCGATTCGATCCCAAATCTTGCAGGAGGGTTGGGCATGAAAGCTAAGAAATCGCATGCCGTCAAATCCTCTTAGAGTACCGGCACTCAAAGAGGATGTGTCTTGCTGTTTCTGACTGGCATTTGCAAAGGGGGCACGACGGCTAATGGGGCATCCCACGCTTCTCAAGACGGTCCAAGTTCCACCGTCTATTCCACACAGCCAACCAAGCAAAGAAACGACACTTAGGAGGGGCCCAAGTCCTCCATACAATGCTCATGAAATCGCAGGGAATTGACCCAATGAACTGGGCATCGTATGCAGAAGGAGCAGTATATTGGCCACTAGGAGTCATTGTCCAAGAGATGGAGTCTTTGGTTCCTGGGGTGATGGTGACATCCAGTAGTAGGGCCTAGAGGTTTACGAACTGGACGACGTCATCAACCATGAAGTTGCTTGTGTTGATGTCAGCGACCCATTTGCTGTTTTCCAGTGCCTCGCTAATGCATCTATTCTTCCTTTTAGAAGCCTCAAAAAAATCGGTGCGAACTCCTTGGGTGCGACACCATTTAGCCATGAGGAGGACCAAATAGATGCATGCATTCCATCTCTAATGGTGACAGACGTCGCCGCATTGAAAATGGACCTGTCAGTATCATTATTGCGGGTCTCTAGCCCCACCCAAAGCTTATATGGGGCGACCCGTTCTTGCCAAAGCCATCTCAAGCGCAGAGCACGAGCAAATTTATCCAAGTCCAGTATTCCGAGGCCCCGAGCATTTTGGGGAGGCACACCTTTGCCCAGTTTATCTTGCATTTGCCACCGCTGGCAGAGGTTTTGCAGGCCCATAACATCCCCGCCTAATTCTGTCAAGGGCCTTTATAGTTGCTTTGTCAGCCTTGATTGCGTTATGGGTATGGCCGTCCGAACTGATCTGACAAGTGCAGCGCATCCAGAAGTGTTGAGGAATCTGGCCTTCCAAGGATTAAGGCGGGTTGCCGTTTTGTCCACATTGGGCTGAAGGTCGACCCGACGGATCCGTCCAAGAGCAGCACATAGGAGGCAGGAATACTTGCCGGCAACAAAGGCTCCATGCTTTGATCAGGTGTCCTCGATCACGAATTTGGCCATGTCGATCGCCTCAAAGCCACACATAGGTTGTGGATATTGGGCACCATCAAAGTGTCACATCCATGTGCACATGCATACGTATCGGCGTGATGGAGGCGGGCGCGCAAGGCACTGTGTTCGTGGACAACGATGAGCGATCGGCCATGGGTGTGGTCGAGAGGCAAATGACATAAGCGCGTTTGACTCGGTTGTGCGTTGCGGCATGAAGATGACGGTACCGTCGGAGGTGTCGATGGGGAGATACAACATCCAAAAACTGGCTTGTCATGGAGAGTATTGTCATGCTATGTTCTTGTGTGTGTCGACCTTATATAATAAAATAACTTCTAACAATATAAGAAGTTGACGCCATTCATTCGAACGTAGAGCTCTTGGTTGCAGTGGCAATTGCATATTAGTAGTAGGTCGATATTTTGAATAAGAATCCCACAAACCCATATATAATTTTAATTCACTTTTCATCACTGATAGGTGAGACCCATATGTAAGGTAGCACTAAGGTTATATGCGCTAGACAAAAATGTGTAAGGGTGTTTCAGAAAAAGAACATTGCCACATGTAAGCACCTTGATCATTTGGACTAGTTTTGCACAAGATGCAAGTTTATGTACTATTTTACTCCCATTTTTCAAATTATTGTATGAATTTGTACCCACGGCACAACCTCCCAAAAAATCCCAGCACATCTCGACAGACGAACTCCGACAGCGCCCCTGCAGCGTGTTTTTGCCACCGCCCAAGTCAAGCCACAAACATCCCAATTGGACCGACCAATGTGACTACCGTGACCAATGGTCGCCCAAGTCAAGCCACCTGGGCCCCGAAGCGGCACGCCTGGCCGACGCCGCAGAAACAAACTTTGCAGCCACGGTGGAACCGAGACGGTGACGGACGGCCGGATAAACTGTTTTTTCTTTGAGAGAGAAGCCGGATAAACTGTTGAGGCGCCACGTTGGCATGACTCATTCACCGGCTGCCACGTCCCGCTCTGGGGACCGACTTCTCTTCCCCGACCGACCAGAGAAGAGAGCAGAGCACCAACCCGCCAAAATCAGCAGAGCAAAGCAAGAGTAGCACCCAGCGCTTTGCTCCCTTGGGTTTCGCAGGTTAGTGGACATGGGTCTGGAGATGGTGGCGGTGCAAGCTGGGCCTGCGGTGGCGGCGGCGGAGAGACCGCAGGAGCAGCAGGTGGTGGAGATATACCCGCTGAGCCGCTACTACTTCGGCGCCAAGGACGCCCGACCCCGGCCAGCCGTCTGTGAGACCGCCGCCGACCGAGCCCTCCGCCTCAAGGCCAAGTGAGTTGTACTACCTGCCTGGTCTCTCTTCTTGCACAGTTGTGCTCTTTGCAGGCGAGGAGGTGGGTGAGATCAATTCGTGGGAGCATGCGAGAGGTACTCACCCCGGCTGCCGTGGTTGGTTTGCTTGCAGCTTCGCGGCTCACGGGCTCCGGACCTGCGTGCATGGCGTCCTGCTGGTAGAGCTGTCAGGTCACCCACACGTTCTGCTCCTGCAAGTCAGGAACTCCTCCTTCCTGCTCCCCGGAGGCCGTCTCGGCCCCGCCGAGCAAGGTACGGCTGCCCTCTCAAGAGAACAAAATAAGTGCCAATTGCTCAAAATGTTCTTGCAAGCCACAAGTGCTACCAAGTGTTTAATTTGGGATATACTACTAGTAACAAGTTAATTTCTCAATTGTGCTTCAGATATCCAAGGGCTGAAACGCAAGCTTTCCAGCAAGTTGTCGGGCGCCGATCCAAACGAGGACCACGACTGGCAGGTACAGTAACCGCTAGTACTAGTACTACTAATCAACCCTGCAGGAAAACGTTGCAGTGAGATTATTACTCTCTCGCACGCTCTTCATCTCTCACCTTTTATACGTACACCTTATTATTAGATCGGGGAGTGCATTGGGATGTGGTGGAGATCCGACTTCGAGACCCCTCCGTTCCCATATCTGCCTCCAAACGCCCGTGCACCCAAGGCGAGCACGCACTGAACAGCTCACTACTCCATCCCATCCTGCATCCTCTTGCCCTTAACTGTAAACCTAACCATGGCTGATCTGAACGAACCTTGTACGTACTATCTCTGAAGGAATGCATCAAGCTGTTCGTGGTCAGGCTGCCGATGTCTCGCGGGTTCATCGTGCCGAGGAAACTCAAGCTCCTGGCCGTGCCTCTGTCCCAGATTCATGGCAATGCTCAGGTTTGTTCGACTGTTTTGTAAGAGTCCACTAGTATTTCTCCTCAAGTTCAACTAATTCAGATTACAAGCTTGGATTTGGAAGGGAACATTGGAGAAGAAGGAGGGGATCTAGGAGGAGGAGAAGAGCACGCAACACACGCAAGCCAAGCCAAGCCTCGGCCGAAGCCGCCGTTCCGTCCGTTCGATGCCAGCCCCTTTGTTCTTGTAGCCTCTCCGTTATATTTGTAGCAGTTCCTGGTATCTTGAAGGTAGGCCAGGCCTAAGAGTGACGGCCTGCCGGCCAGCTTAGTAGACAGGTCGTTGACAATCCCCCCTCCTTAAAATTCGGCTTGCCCTCAAGCCGAAGTGGCGTACATCCACCAGGGTCCCATGTTAGATGCCAGAACTGTAATTGAGTGATATTCCAGGCTGTATGAACACTAGAACCTGAACCTCCTGGATCCCATGAAATGAGCACTCGTTTAGTATATGTCAGGATGTCATCATTTGAGCTTGCAATTTCCCATGGCATCATTTTAGATTCCCACCGTATCATGCAGGCATCATGAGAATATAGAACGCCAGCTTGTGACAGACGACTGAACAGCAATAGCATTACCACAGCGGAAAAATCCCCAACCTCCAGGCAGTGTGGTGCAAGTCTGAACATACCAGAAATCTGCTTGGCCGCTGGCACACTTTCAATACTTCTGCTTACATTCCAGCTAAAAAGGAATGCATCATGGATTTTCCAATGACCACCAACTGGTTGCATCCACTGCCAGCTTGATGTGCTGAACAATATGAAAATTGCATCCAGGATTCATACCTCAGAATGGTGACTGGATTTGGAATATATGCTCTTCAAAGTTAGACCCGAGCTGGTCAAAATATGGAGAGCCTCGTGCAAACCACTAGTCACCACAAAATGCAGGGAAACAACTCCCAGTAAGGCCAAGGTTTAAGTTCAGTCATCTCTAAGTCATGCAATTTCCCAATCATAGTGCTAGAGGGGAGCTCATCATGTGAACCTAGACTGCTCTGGATTGCAAACTGAGGCCACAAAAATAAAGATACATCCAGTCCACCAGCTAAAATAATAAGACAGGGTCCCCAAGAGTAGAAACCGGAAGCCCAAGATTTCCATTCAAATAATGCCAAGTCAAGATATACTGCACTTTCCCATTGTAATTTTTCAGAGCTAGATATGAACACCCTTCGAGTTGAACAAGGTAGGAACCAATCGCTCAATGGTGGATAGTTGAATGGCCATGAAACTGATGGACAGAAAAGATAACTTAGAGACCATGCAATTGTCCACTGAAAATTCTCGAAACTGTACAGGAACTCAGACCAAGCATGGTAACGCTGAAACCAAGACCTCAAAGAGACAAGAATGATTGTCCAGGGAATTTTCCATTGTTCCAATGCACAACAAAAGAAGACTGAGTGAGAATCAATTCGCAGAACCCAATGTTGAATCCATTCCTTGCAGACAGCTACGGTGAGGACCCTCATACATGTATAATGCTTATGTACTTCTGTCCTATTCAGAACGGCAAAGACTACAACAGAGCTAGTAGACTGTTGTACAGTAATTGTCCCCTGAAAATGCACACTTGTAAAACCCAAGTCCAGGAGCATCCATGTGCCAATATCTTGCCTTCCCAATAATGAATCCAGCAGCATGTCTGCTCTACTGCTTGCAACGAGTGAGTGTGTGTCATGGCAAAATTGATCTGTCCACTTTAACGCTATTGGTTGCAGTTCTGCAAACTGAACAAGAGCAAGAATAATCATAGCAGGGTTTATACTCCATTCAATTTTCACTATTCTCAAGCAGTGCCAATCTCCTGTCATCTGCATGATATCCATTGTACCGTGCAGGTTGGGAAATCTACAAGATATAAAGTAGTATACTAGTAGCCCTGCACACCGTGAGCTGAACCAACACAACCTTATCCCAAATCTGCTCCCAATGCACTCAAATGATTCAACATTCAGGGGAAACAAAGTGATCCTAGGCATGAATGGTATATCCTGACAGTCCAACGGAAGTATGTTCTGAATACCTGTGCTCATGCTTGTGAAAGGAGGTGGCCATGGATTCTTGGCAGCCCAGAGCATCAACTGTGTACTCTCAAGAATAAGATCATCCAAGTGCCGCCCCTGGATCATATCCTTGCACATTTTTATGTACCCTGGTGGAGGCCACGGTGGGTGCATGGTGGAATTATCGCCACCCTCGAGCAGGTCACGCACTGTTGGGCCCATGAACTCAGCCGAGACTGTAATTGGCGAGTTTCCAGGAGGCACATTGAAGAATGTGATCGCACTCAAGTCACCTCCCAGGCATACTCTCAAGCATCCGGAGGACATCACTGAGCAGACGTCCTTCCCAAGTGTTGCAGTGTCAGCCGTTGGTTCGGAAATTCCGCCGATGGAAGTGGCACTACTGGGTACAGGTACACTCCAAGGCACGGTCAATGTTGTTGTTGCAGATGGGATGAATGAAGCCGCATATACAGAGGCGTCGTGGCTTGGGCATTCCGCCGAGCAGGTGGTGGGCACCTGAGCAGCAAGGTCTGCAGCAGCATTGTCCATCGCACTGGACATTCGTGATCTCTGTAGGGGAAGTGAGCACGGTGGAGACCTCCAGGGTAGCCGAGGCTGATTCTGTAGAGGTTGACGGGGTGGTTACGATCGAGCTCGAGTGGACAGGGACCGGTGTAGAGTCCAGCGCCGCCGCTACGGAAACGTGTGTGGATGTCCCCGCACGTGTGGATGTCGCAGCTGCTGGCTCGTCGAGGTTGTCGGTGGCACCAATGAGGTAGTCATACATACGCCGGGCTCCTGGAGAGAGATCGTCCTTGGTGAGGATGCCTGAAGCATATGCGGCAGGAGTGGTCGTCGACCTTGGCGATGGCTCACGGAAGCAACCGCTGGAGGTGGCGTCGCTCGGGGTGTGAAGAGGCATGGTCGACCGCGTTGTTGCTGGAGGCGTCACCGCTGATGTAGATGCGCGAGTGCGGTGATGGAGAGGCGAAGTAGAGCTCGTCGGTGAAGACACCGACACGGGCCCCTTCTTCAGCAGCGCGAGATACGCGTCCCACTCCCGGTCGCAATCCTCGGGATCGGCCACGGCGAAATCGCGTAACGCCTCCATGAGCTCGCTCTGGTGTTTCATGGCTTGCTGGTGGTTGGGAAAAATTTGGAGGTGGATTTTGTGGAATTTTCGGTGAGGATCGATTGGCTCTGATACCAAATGTAAGAGTCCACTAGTATTTCTCCTCAAGTTCAACTAATTCAGATTACAAGCTTGGATTTGGAAGGGAACATTGGAGAAGAAGGAGGGGATCTAGGAGGAGGAGAAGAGCACGCAATACACGCAAGCCAAGCCAAGCCTCGGCCGAAGCCGCCGTTCCGTCCGTTCGATGCCAGGCCCTTTGTTCTTGTAGCCTCTCCGTTATATTTGTAGCAGTTCCTGGTATCTTAAAGGTAGGCCAGACCTAAGAGTGACGGCCTGCCGGCCAGCTTAGTAGACAGGTCGTTGACATGTTTTGTCCAAGAAACAGAGCCCTTCTGTCATCTTCATCCTCAGGTGATCGATCAAAAGTGTTGTGCAGGTGTATGGTCCGATCATATCTGGAGTACCGAATCTGCTGTACAAGTTCTCCGTCGACGTTGTACGGGACTGAGGAGGAGGAGGAGGTGCTTTGTCTCACTATACTAGACTAGAAGTAGGGGATGTGAGCCGATCCAGTTGGCAGCTCTACGGAAGACCTGCATTTTTCGTCAGTCACAGGAAAAAATATATACATTCGGTGCAGAGACAATGTCAGATATATATAGCTATTTCTTTTTAGTACTCGCTAGCAGCTGGCATATTTTCTGTCCAGTCTTTTTATTGTTGTGTATTTTGTACAGTAAACAAAATCATGTTTCGGCATGTAGATTTGTATTTCAGAAGGGTGTTTTTGTGCGGCCAACCTCAGGTTCGTGCTAGATTTTTTTGTTTTTGAAATGGACGTTTTATTACTTTCATAATATTTACACCCGGCCTCTGCATAGATAGGATGCACACAGCAATCAAACCACACAAGTGTGAAGCTAGAGAATAGCGACAAACAAAAACAAATGACTCCCAACATTGTCTAGAACATATCACTAAGGTAGCTCAATCCGCAGATCATCCAGCCATCCATGTCGGGAAAAAATATCCCTCGCCGTATACTCCAATCATGTACATCCCTCTATAAATAAATTGTGAAACTCGAACCGCTCGAGCATAGTCCAAGACCGAAGAATAGTCGTAGCCCGATGGATAACCTGCAACGTTGAAGACATAGTATTAAAAATCTTGTCATCTCTACATAGTCACAGCGATCAAATAATGGCAAACGCTCTCACCCTAAACAAGATCCTATATTTATCATCAATCTCATGCAGCCAGTTACCAAATACATTGGCCACCGATCATGGGGGAGATAAACCAGAGGCAACTTGGATGATTGACCATATATGACGAGCAAATTTGCATTGGAAAAACAAATGTTTGATCGTCTCGTCATGATGACAAAACACACATTGTTTACTTCCATGCCAATTCGCTTAACAAGATTATCTTTTGTAAGAATTACCTCTTTACACAGATACCAAGCAAATATCTTTGTTTTCAAGAGAATTTTCATCTTCCAAATTTTAATATTATCATCGACTGAAATATTAGGTTGAATCAAGGCTCTATCAATCGAGTCCACAGAGAAATTATCGCTCTCATGTAATTTCAATCTGAACTCGTCTACACCGTCCGACCGTTGAATCGTGGATAATCGTAATAACAGATTATTCTATGATACTAGTCTAGGACCAATGAGACTTCTTCTAAAAGATACATTAGAAGGAGTAGTTTTCATAACTGTGGAAAGGGTGTTCCCTTTGTGTCTAACAATCGAATATAGAGCCGGATATTATTCTAGGAGAGAATTATGACCAAGCCATTTATCTTTCAGAATCTAATTTGAGATCCATCCTTAATACTAAACACACTAAATCGGAAAAAATGTTTCTTAGACACCATTAGTCCGGCCAAAAATGTGAATCACCAGGTTTCCATACCAGTTGAGACACAGCTTTGGATCCAACATATTTTCTCCAGATTATAGTTTGCCAGACTCCCTCTTCATTAAGTAGCTTAAACAGCCATTTACCTAAGAGCACGGTATTTTTGACTTGTAGGTCATGAATACCAAGTCCACCGTATTCTTTTGGTCGGCAAACCACATTTTATTTGGTCAGTCGATACTTTTTCTTTTCACTATCCCCTTGCTAAAAGAATCTTGATCGGAAATAATCCACTTTATTCAAAAACCCTTTTAGCAGCTGGAAAAACATGATCATATACAGTACCATGTTGGTGAGTACTGAGTTTATGAGTACTAGTCTTCCTCCAAGGAATAGTAACTTGCCTTTCCAGCTATTAAGACGTTTTTGGAGTCTTTCCTCAACGAGTTTCCATTCAGCAATAGTGAGACGTCGATAGTGTATCAGAATACCCAAGTAGTTGATTGGAAATTGCACCTGTCCACAGCCGAAAATTTCAGCATACAAGTGTGCCTTATTTTGGGCCTCGCTAAAATAATACAAATCACTCTTATGAAAATTAATTTTCAGTCCAGAGAGTTGCTCGAAGGCTGATAGTATTAACTTCAGGTTCTTAGCTTTGTCTAAATCATGTTCCATAAATAGGATTGTATCGTCAGCATATTGAAGAATAAAAAGTCCTTCATCAACAAGATGTGGGACTAGTCCTTCAATTTGGCCCTCAACTTTTGCCCTCTCAATAAGGATAACCAGCATATCCGCCACTATGTTAAATAGTATCGGCGATAGTAGATCCCCTTGTCTCAAACCCTTCTTAGTCTGGAAGTATTTGCCAGTGTCCTCATTAACTTTTATGGCAACACTACCACCAGACACAAAACATTGTATGAGATCACACCACTCGTTCGAAAAACCTTTCATTCGGAGTGTTTGTTGGAGGAAAGACCAATTAACTTTATCGTAGGCCTTCTCAAAATCAATCTTGAATAGTACCCTATTTTTTTTGGAGTGTAGTTCATGAATTGTTTCGTGAAGGATTACCACACCATCTAAGATGTTTCATCCTTGCATGAAAGCAGTTTGAGAAGGCCGGACAACATGGTCAGCAACTGAATTTAGTCTAATTGTGACAGCTTTTGTGAAAATCTTAAAGCTAACGTTAAGAAGGTAGATAGGACGATACTGCTGTATACGCTCTGCATTGTTAACCTTAGGCAGTAGAATTATATTGCCAAAGTTTAGTCTAAAAATATCAAGTTGCCCAACATGTAAAAAACCAAACAAAACCATTAAGTCCACTTTAATGATCTCCCAGAATGTTTGGTAAAATTCTGTTGGGAAACCATCTGGACCTAGTGCTTTGTTATGTTCCATCTGAAAAACCGCTTTTTTACCTCTTCCTCCGTATGTGGGGCGGTTAGAAAGTTATTTTCCTCGACAGAGACCTGCGGTATATTAGTTGTTTGAGACTCATCCAGACTAAAAGAGTTCTCTGGTAGTGTCCTAAACAAAGATTTTTAATAACTAGTAATATACGACTTAAGATGTTCTTGTCCCTCAATGATACCTTCATCCTAGTTGAGAGAATGAATACATTTTTTCTTATGCTTCCCATTGGCAATAGCATGGAAATATCTTGTATTGGCATCTCCCTCCATAATGAATTTCGCTTTAGAACGTTGATACCATTTGAGTTCCTTCTCACGCAATAGTCGGGCCATCTCCGCATTTGATTGGCTCTTGAGCTCAATCTCCTGTGCAAATAACAGCCTAACTTTTGCAGAGGCTTCTAGGTCATCAATTATAGAGGAAAGGTGAATTTTCTCTTTTTTCAGGATTCCAACAGTATGTCTAGCCCATCCACGAAGGAAATTACGTAATGCACGTATCTTGTTATTCCATCGTTGTATGGGTGTACGACCACCAACCGGTTTTATCCAAATTGCCTTAACCATCTCAAAAAACCCGTCACGAGTCAACCAGCCTAGTTCAAATTTGAACTCATGCCTGGGATTTCGTGGCGGTGACCCTACCGTTAAAAGTAAAGGAGCGTGATCAGACAAAGTCTCAATACGTTCTAGAGCCCTTATGGTTACCATGGGAAACTTATCTTCTCAATCAGTATCCATAAGTACCCTATCAAGTTTTTTGTATGTCGGCTCTGGAAGACTATTAGCCCAAGTAAATTGTCTTCCTAGTATTGTAACCTCTCGCAGGTCTAAGCTGTCAATAACAGTGTTAAACATGAAGGGCCAATGATCATCAAATCTTCCCCGACTTTTCTCATGAGGGAATCTCATCAAATTAAAATCCCCACCTATAAGAATACGGTATGGATTGTCCTTTGCAAGATTCACCAGCTCACGCAAAAAGTCGGCCTTAAAAACTTCCTAGGCAGCTCCATATACGGCGACTAGAGACCATGTGAATTATCAGCCTTATTGTGGATGTGAAGTTTTATGAAAAAATCTCCAACCGAACTAGCTAAGACTTCCATGGTTTGATCTCGTACGCCTAACAGAATTCCCCCGGAACGACCACGTGGTGGACGAGGTACCCACGTAAAGTCCACTCCACCAGAAAGGCGATTGAGTAAAGCTTGTGAATAATCTCGTCTACCCGTCTCAGAAATACCCAGAAAATCCAAATGATGATCTCTCACATAATCGACAAAAAACAAATGCTTAGCCAAGTCACGAAGACCTCTGCTATTTGAAAACATGTCATTCATTGAGAAACAGTAGGTTGTTTGGATACACGAGGTCTCTTCCGAGCCTTCTGGCTCTTTGATTTCCGACTTGAGGCTTTAAGCTCATACAAAGAGTCTAGCCCCGTCTCATCAAAGCCCACATCCTACACTTCACCAACTAAGTGAGAAATGAGTTGACCATCTACTATGGCATGCAACTCCTTATCCTCAATTGGTAAATAGTCATGCAACAATGAAACCTTAGGAGTAACCGTTAGATGGTCAACCTCCATATATCTCAGAATAGAACTAGAAATATCAACTTCAGTTACAGATCTACCCATGTTAATACAAACAATGGAGAGCTTATCAACAATAACAGGAGTAGACAAAGAAAGAAACGACTTCGAAGAACTCATAGTACCCTGAGGATCGAGATTCTTTTCCGCCTTCCTCCTCATAGCCTTCCACAGCGAATCCTCGTCCGTTGCGGACGCACCAAAAGCATCAGCCCCATGTCGAAGACTGTGTCGCGCTGGGGTCCCGTCCACTGTCCCCTTGCGACACGGTGCAGCAGCGTCAGCCCCAGGTGAATCCTACCCCATCTGGGTCAGGATGCCGTGACCATGCCTCAACCCCTCCTGGGCCAGGTCACCACGCTGCTGCCCCAGCTGGAGCTGGGCGTCCTCGTGCTCCGGATCCGCCGGGTCCTGGGCCTGCGAAGGAGACCCCGACCCCACCTGGGCCAGGGCTCTCTCTCCTGGTCGCGCCTTCGAAGGCACCAGGATAGCGCAGGCCTTCAACCCCGCCTGGGCTAAACCCACGCCGTCCTGCAGCCCCACCTGGGCCACCGCCGCACCAGTCCGCGAAGCCGCGTGGACCACTTGCTGGATCGCTCGAGACGCCAGGCCCTCCATGTCCACCGCCGGCACCACATGCTGACGACCGCCCGCCAAAGAAGATCCATCATGAATATGCGTTGAAGCAACGGTCGGAGCCAAATTATTTCCTTCGGTCCCGGGGGCACCTCCATGAGAATAGGTCCCGAGAAAGAGTTTACCACACCACACGGAATAGTTCTGCCTAGCACATTTGGTCGAGACCTGGCAGGGGACGGAGTATCCCTTGAGGGCTTACACACCATATGCAATGCCTCTTGAAGCTGCGAATGTGTGACCCGCGGCATGGTCCCTGTAGGCGAAACCCCACGAAGAGGTGAATCGAGCGGGACGACATCCAGTAACTCCTTTCCTCGTGGTGTGGTCGGAGAGGAATTGAAGGGGGGTGACTGCATACACCTGCACAGAAGTCTGACGCGAAGAGGTTGGTGCAGAAGCACCCTGTCTAGATGACTGCCCAACCGAAGTCCCACCCGTAGGTGGTGTAGGGGCCGTCTTAGAGGTATCCATCACATCATCACCACTCGGCCCAGTACCATCATCCCTAGACCCATCAGGACCCTTCCTCCAAAGATAAGGCGAGAAATCAGGCTCCGGAGCAAAACTAGCGGGCTCCAACCGAAAACGTAACTCATAACCTTTCAGCAATACCACAGCATCAGAAGTAAGATATGATCCCAGCACATCCTTCTTCTGAAAGACGGAAATGTCAAACATACCAACCAAAATACGAACCAGGCCCCTCCGTCTAAGGCACAACAAATCCACGTCCAGAGGGCTACCTAGAAGGGACCCAACCGCCCACAAACCCAGGAAAGTCCGCAGAGAGTGAGGGAACCCTTCCACATGCAGCCAAACCTGATGCAATTCACACTTATGAGGCACCTCCTGAATCATATAGGCAGAAACCGTCAACTGAGTATTGCCAAGTGGCATAGAAAGCTGACTCCCGTCCACCCTGTCAAGGTCCTCGAAAGAAGGAAAACTAACAAGGAAATCATTGGTCCCATGCTTCAGTGCCTCCCACTTCCACTGGGATTTGACCCGGCATCTCCGAGCAATTTGTTGTTGCACCACCTCAGCAGTAACGGACTCTCCAGAAACCTGAACTAGCGCAATAGGGGTCTTGGTCCCCAGATTAGGTTAGACCACGCTATCAGGTATTTGCGCAAAGAGCGTCTTATCATGTCCCACCCCAACCATGTAAGTTGTGGGGCGGAGCTTCTTCAGAACCGGACACCTAAGCGTAGGATGGGACGAAACATCGCAAATGTAGCAATAATGTACCGCCTTACACTCTTTGGACGCATGAGAGTCCGAAGCACACTTCCAGCACCTGACATCTTTCTTATTGTTTTTAGTCGCATTCTTAGGCACCAATACACCCTGTGACACCATCGGGGCGTGAGCGTCCACGCCCTGCTGTAGGCCCTGCACCCCACCCTGCTCAATTACAGGATACTAAGTCGGGGTAAAGGGCAACTGAGGAAACCCGAACTGCTGCTGTCCTTGCATCTATGGTTGAAGAGGCTGGTACTGCTGATGCACAAAAGCCCTAGGAACCCCCGCAAGTTACGGCTGGCCTTGGGCAGGTTTCTTCTTCCTCCTCTTGGGCGCAGCGGGAGCGGCCGAAGCAGCGCCAGCCACAAACGGCGGAGCACCGCCGTGCGCCCCCGCAAACGATGCCCCACCTCCCTGACCACCCCCAGCAGTACCATAGTAGTTCTGCGACGGAAGGCCACAGTACGGGGTTGCTGAACCGCCTGGGCAGCCGCGAAGTAAGGTGCAGGAGGCCAGAAAACCATCCCCGGCGGAAACCCCGGGTGAAACTGCGGTGAAGAGCTCATCGCCGCGGCTTGCACGGCAGGCGGTGGACCACCTTGAAGCGGGGCGACGAAAGGGGAAGCCGGGCCGCCCAATGGAGGGGTAGTGAAGGGAGCTATGCCCCGGGGCAGAGGTGCAGCAGGTCCCCGGGGTGGCTGCGCCACCGCAGGTGGCTGTCCCCACGGCTGGTTCCCGGCCATAAGAGCCGACGACCGAAGCACCTCGGCGAACGAGCGCCCTCCCGGAAGCGGGGAGACCGGAGCAGGACCCGGCAACAGAGAAGGCGGCGGCGTAGAGGCTGGCGACGATGAGGGCGACGGAGACGAGACGGGCGACGATGCGGTTTGACTAGGCAGAGAAAACCTAGACCATGTCGCCTGAAGACGTCGCGCTACCCGAGTCCAAGAGAACTCGATAACCGAGACCGTCTCGTTTCCAGCAGAAGTGGGCCCGCGCAAGTCCGCCACGTTGGTCGCCACCTGCGTGGCAACCACCTCAACCTCCGGTTCCCGCGTGGCAGCCACCGCGACACCCGTCCCCACCGTCCGAGCTGGCAGGGCGGCGTGCCCTAGCGCCTCGGCGATCAGCACGCCCATCACCGACGGCGCCGATGCCCGCCGCGGAGGAAGCGCCCCCCGCCAGGGCTTCACTCTCCCCGGGGACACCATAGGCCTCCTAACCAGCAGCGGAGACGCGGATCGCCGCCTAGTCCTCCCCCCCCCCCCTCCCCCGAAGATTGCGAAGGCGAGACTGACGGTGGCGGCGAGGAAGCTCCGCCGCATGCCGCAGAGCTCGGCGACCTCTCCCAGAAGTGCGATGCAGGTGTGGGGAAGCCCATCTCTTCCCAAAACTGCTGCCGGAGCTCCTCATCTGACCTCCGCCGCCGTCGTGACACCGTGGTCCAGCCAAGCCGTCCATCATCGTCGTCTAGGTCATCTAGGGCAACCCTGGCCGCCAAGGTCTCGTCCTCCGAAGAATCGTCGGCCAGACACGCGAACCGCGACCCGGAGCCCGGTGCAACAGGCGACGCCGGCCGGAGATCCCCAGACGACAAAGTCAGCAGCCGTCGCCGCAAGGTTCGTGCTAGATGTTCTTGGGGTGACGTAGTTGCAGAGTTCTATTTTTTCTCGAACAATGGTTGCAGAGTTAATAGACATATTGCGACAAGAATCGTACAGGAATGCGTTACGTGCTGACGTGAGTTCTGTTGCAAGTGCCTGAGCTGAAAAATATTCAGGCCATGTGAAATCGCCAATTTCAGTATATACATTATGTATGTACAAGGTTCGTTTACATGCGAACACCGACAGGCTATAACCAAACGCAGGAAAGATGATAGTGTGCGAGCAACCGAAGAGGAGTACGAGACTTCGACCATACTTGCAACAGTACTGTACTTCATCTCCTTAGCAATATCGTCAAATAGCCTCGTTTTACCGTGCACATGCTCTTACATTCAGTCGGACGAATGAAAAGTTTTGCCCTGGTAGTAAATTTTTATGAATCGGGATCCCAGAGCATGATGACATAGGAACAATTCACATGCCAGGAAGAAATAACAACAATGCTTACTACTCCAACCTAAGCACAAAGACCAAATAATCCCAAGTCGCAACTCACATGTAGTACTATCTACATTTTTATACTACCCATCTACTACAGTGCAATACAGTAGTAGTATTTTTCTGGTTCACTGCACCACATCAAAAAAAAAAGTCTACAAATCTTAAAGCCCAACATTGCATTAATTAACAAGCAGACATAAATTTGGATATCTATAACTAGATTACTGCATTGCCCAATCATTCATTATCAGTTTTCGATATCTCTCGATGGACACTCAGCCAATGGCATGATCTCCTAGCTAGATAATTTAGCTTTGATGTGCAGCCTCTCTACGCTCTCCGCTCTCCAGGACAAATGCCTTGACACACAATATTTTGACAGACAACATAGCATCCTACGCAGATATAATTTTCTGGTTTTACAACTGTACAAGAAGTAGAAAAGAAAAGGGCAGCCAAAAGATCAAATAAAGATATCCATCCAAGGCTGAATGATGGCACATTATCTGCATTACTGATCACATAGGTAGGAAGACTCTCCTTATACCTTGAGATACATCAGCGAGGACGCACTACAGATTCCCGCAACCATTTAGCTACGTGCAGAGGAAGTTTTGGTTGTCCACGAATCCGTCGTAGTTTGTACTTGAAGACCCTTGAACCTGGTATACCATCTTGCCAGAAACCAACCACATGGTACAACCCATCATAGATGAAATTTGGGATTTCTTTGCCTATGGAATGACTGCCTTCTTCTCTATTTGGAGTCTTAAACCCATGAGTTACTCGGACAGGTATCTCTCTTTTGATGCAATTCTTCAAGGCAAGGTTCCCACGCTCAAGCTTTTGATCCCCGTCCTGATCGGTACCGGCAGCTTTTCCTCCAGACCCGATGTATATCAATTCACCCGAGCTAGAATATTCGTCAAGATAACCTCCTGAAGCAACTATGCTTACTGCAATAAGCTCACCGTCAGTGTCCTTAGTGGTGTCAATGCCTGCCCGGTAGGGGTTGTGAAGACCAACAATAGCCAGCTCTACTCTGAATAGAAATTCATCGCCAACTTCAACTCCATCAACTTCACCCACCAATGACCCATATTTGATGTAGTCTGGCAATTTCTTGATGACATTGTCAGCTGCAAGGTCAACTCTCGGAAGCTCCATCGAACCCTGCTTCACAGCTTGAGCAAGGAACCTGCATAGAAACTGAAACCTCCTGCACATCAACCTGACTCTGCTACGATGATCAGCCTTCTGTCCTCCTCCACGTGGCCCGTGGCGCCATACAGAACGGACACGTGAGGGAGCATTCAGGCACAGCTCAAGCCTTCCTCCATGAACAGCAACTGCCTTCAAAATATCATCATCTTCCAAGAAGACGGCCCTTTTACCCTTCAGTTCCTCCTTGCTAACAAACACAGGTTCGAATTTACGCTTTTCCTTGCTAGTTAATGCCGATGTGGAGGCAAGATCAATGGGAACAGTTTTACTTTGAGCTGCCTTGAACTTCTTCATGGTAGTAGCACTTGTAGAGGAAAGAGGTCTATCCAGAGGTATGAACTGTGACATATGATTTGCTTTAGCAGGTGGCTGGACTGTTTTTCCAACTGTAAACTTTATCTTCTTTCTCATGATGCCACCTGTAGAGTCATGAGGAATAACATCAACAGAAATTCGAGACTCCTCTGCGGTATGGTCTGTTTTTGTAGCTGTAAATTTTATCTTACTTCTCATGATACCAGCTGTAGAGTCACACGGAATAATATCAACAGAAAAATGAGACTGCTGCACGCAATGGTCTGATTTTGTAGCAATCTCACTGTCATCTGGCTCTTGACCATGCCCCTTGGCAGCAATCTCATCCTTCAATTTCTGGTTTTCCACCGGTCCAACAAACATATCCTTGTTCGTACCTTCCACAATGTCCAAGGCAGCAATCTCGCTTTCCTCCAATTCCTGAGCCATTACTACTACCTCATGCAAAGCTTGATTGTTCATAGATTCCACAGTGTCCATGGTGGTAGCAATCACACCTTGTACAAATTCCTGGACCTCTACTGCTCCATCCAAAGTATCGTCGTTCAAGGCTTCCACTATGTCCAAGGGGGAAGCAATTTCACCCTCCTCGAATTCCTGGCCATCTACTGAACCGTTCAAAGCATCCTTCTTCGTTGCTACCACAATGTCCATTCCCTCCTCCAATTCGTGTGCCTCTACTGGTCCATCCAAATCTCCCTTGACCATAACTCCCACAATGTCCATGGTGGCACCCTCCTCCAATTTGTGGCCCTCTACTGGTCCATCCAAAACATTCTTGTTCATACCTTCCACATTGTCCATCGTGGCAGCGATCTCGCCCTCCTCCAGTTCCTGGCGCTCTATTAAAGCATCATTCTTGACCATACCTTGCGTGATTTCCATAGTTTCAGCAATCTCACCCTCTTCCAATTCCTGACCTTGCACTGCCGGAGTTTCCAACTGCTTCTTCCCCAGTTGATCACTCCATGCTCCAAAGAACCCTCCTGCCCCGCTGCTTTTTGAGAAAGCTGCATTCCCAACCGAAGCGTGTGATGTTTTCCCCACCATGGCCTCGGGACCATGAGGATACCAGTCCGCGACTAAAGCACCGCCCTTTGCAGCCACCACCTTCTCCAGCACAGCCGACAGCAAGACTCCCTCCTCGCTACCAAAACCGCCATGAGACGCCGAAGCTCCGACTCGCAAGCCGTCCTCGCCGCCGCTGCGCACGACCGGAGCAGCCGGTTCCCTCGCGGAGATGGACGGAAACCGTCGAGTAGAGGACAGGCCCCTCCGCTTGGGCGGCGGCGGAGACGCGGCTGGAGTCAACCCCCTCCTCCACCCAAGTCCACCAACTCCGCCGCCGCTTCCCCTGGCCTCACGCGCCACCACGCCGGCAACAAGGCCAGAGAACCGCTCTGCGCCGCCCCCGACCAAATCACCACCCGCATTGCCTCCCGCGGCCGCAACAGCCGCCGCCTCGTCGCGCTCTTCTCCATGGACTCCGAACCCTCGTCGAGCACGGGACACCCCGCTCCCTCCCTCCTGTCGGCCGTACGCAGCGAAAGCAGGAGGAGGGGGAGGCCAAGGGCGAGTACGCGCGTACGAGCGGACAGGGCTGTGTGGCCAGCCGCGGTTCACAGGGCCACCCCTTGGCCACGAGGGCCGCACGGCGCCGTCGGGCTTCTCCTCCCAGGAGTCCACGACCATGGCCGTCGAGTCGAAGTCGGCCGGAAGCGGCGCGGCGGCAAGGGCGACGTGGGGACTGCGGAGTGGGGTTGCGGGGCGGTTGGGTTTTTTGGCAGGCACAGTTTTTGCAGAGAATGAATCAATTTCTAGCGTGCTCTCCTCCAATGTCAATTAAGAGCAAGTATAATAGTGGCACCTTGCATAAGCGGGGAGAAACAGAAAAAACGTAGGACAGTGAGCCCTTTAACCACTTTATAAGAGTGTGGACCATTTAAGGTAAAATAGTACAACTTTATAGTATGTTACTCTGTACTACATGTTGACTACTCTCTCCGTTCAGAAATACTCCTCTGTTTCAAATTACTCTGCCGGCACGCTTACGTAGGTGGGCTATTACTCCCTTATTTTTTATTCAAAAAAATCCTAAGATTTTTGAAATAGATAGTATAAAATGTGTACTACGTATACCAAAAATCCAGAATTTTTTTTGGATGAAAAATAAGAGAGTACTAGTCCACCTAGATAAACGTGCGCGCGGAGTAATTTGAAACAGAGGGAGTATAAGACTATTTAGAGTTGTGAAATGAATGTATCTAGACGTCTTTAAGTGTATAGGTTCACTCTGAACCTCTACGAACCTATACACTAAAATAGTCTACATACATTCGATTTATAAGGCTAAAAGGTTTTATGTTTCTGAACGGAAGAAGTACAAATTAGCTA
Source organism: Avena insularis (assembly GCA_023614405.1). Taxonomy (NCBI): domain Eukaryota; kingdom Viridiplantae; phylum Streptophyta; class Magnoliopsida; order Poales; family Poaceae; genus Avena; species Avena insularis. The sequence goes on along the minus strand of CM042692.1, from coordinate 178,283,912 downwards.
TAGATGGTATGACAATTTTTTTATAGCACGATTGGCTTAAGGGCCGGCCCTGAGGGAGTCTGGAGGGGCCCGGGCCAGGGCCCTCCCCAGATATGTGCTTCATATATGACCTAGTATAGATCCGCAAAATATAGTAGTTCGAAGTTTTCTATTGGACTAGATTATGCTTCTTAGTTTTCTACTCTAGACAAAACATACTACCAGGAGGACAGGAGTCCAGGTAGAGCGATCAGATAAGATCGGTTATTGCCTCATCGTTGATTGCATCGATCACGCGACTACGTGAGCCTGGTTTGGCCGTTCGACTCGTCTGTTCTTGAACTCTTCGCCTACTCATTTTCCATCTTACCTCTCCATACACACGTTGTTGGCATGTCGCCTCTCCCTGCCTCTCGTCTAACTCGCAAGGACAGAATGTTCAAACGCTGCAGGTCTCATTCCAGTCTGCTATCTAGACGGAAATCGGAACTCGAAAGGTATCGAAACATCTTTCCCCAATCAAAGTTGGGTTAGGGACTGCAACGTGGTGTTGATGCGCCGGTGATAGCTTCCACTTTCCTTCTTCTATGCTTATGGAACATATGGAAACAACGAAACGGTGTTCTTTCAGGGGCTCACGCCGACCCCCCTCCCCCTCCTCCTTCGGAACTATAGCAATGTGATGACCCACAAGTATAGGGGGTGTATCGCAGTATTTTCGAGGGAAGTGAAACGAAATTTATTGATTCGACACAAGGGGAGCCAAAGAATATTTATAAGCCTTAACAACTGAGTTGTCAATTCAGCTGCACCTAGAAACAATCTTGCTCACAGCTTTATCAAGAGTGAGTTTGTAGTAGGAATAGTAAAGTAACAACAGTAGTAAAGCAAAGACAGTAGTAACAAAAGCAGTAGACAATGGGATTCGAGTGCGGTAGGCATAGGGATGGATGGACGGGCGTTGCATGGACAAGACAATTCACATAACAATCAGAACATAGGGCAATTGCAGATAAATAAGATAAAGCATCCAAGTACTAGACAATCCTAGGCATGTGTTCCGTATATAGTCATACGTGCTCGTAATGAGAACTTGCACAACATCTTTTGTCTTGCCAGCCCGTTTGCAGCGGGGCCTCTAGGGAACTACTGGCAATTAAGGTGCTCCTTTTAATAGAGCACTGGAGCAAAGCATTAACACTCCATGAACACATGTGATCCTCACATCAAAGCCATTCCCTTCCGGTTATCCCGATTTCTGTCACTTCGGGGCCATAGGTTCCGGACAACAACATGTGTATACAACTTGTAGATAAGACCAAAAACAATACTATCATAATGAATCAATAACATGTTCAGATCTGAAATCATGGCACGTGGGCCCTAGTGACAAGCATTAAGCACAACAAGTCGCAACAAAGTCATAAAGCACTAATAAAAGATACTAGGCACCATGCCCTAATAATCTGATGTCATTACATGAACGATCTCATCCAATCCCTACCATCCCCATAGCCTACAGCGGGGAATTACTCACTCATAGATGGGAGAAACATGGATGGTCGATGGAGAAGCGATGGTGATGATGATGGCGATGATCTCCTCCAATTTCCCGTCCTAGCAGGGTGCCAGAATGGAGTTTTTGGTGCTGTTTCGTGGAATCTGGTGGTGGCGGCGGAGCGGAATTTCTTCTGGAAAAACGTCGAACCCTCCGAAGTTTTTAGGTCAGAGGGATCCTTATAGGCGAAGAGAGAGGCCGAGGGGGTGCCTGGGGGGCCCACACCACCTCCTGGCGCGGCCTGGTCTGGCCCGCACCAGCAGGTGGTGTGGCCACCCCCTGGCTCTTCTCTGTCTCGTATTCTGGCTCCTGGAGTCTTCGGGTGAAATAGGATTTTTGGCATATTTTCCGGGATTTTTCCTGGTAGTTGATTTTCTGCATAAAAAGTAGACACCAAGGCAATTCTGCTGAAAACAGCGTCAGTCCGCATTAGTTGTATCCAAATCACACAAGTATAGAGGAGAAACAATAGCAAAAGTGTTCGGGAAAGTAGATACGTTTTGGACGTATCAACTCCCCCCAAGCTTAGCTTATTGCTTGTCCTCAAGCAATTCAGTTGAAAACTGAGTGCGATAAAAGAACTTTCACGAACACATTTGTTTCATAAGATGTAAATATTCTCAGCAATGCGGTCAACTACTTAAACAGTTCATAATAAAGAGTATGCAACTGAGTCTACTTAATAGTCATTGCAAGATATGAAGAGATTCCAACTCAAGAATAATAAGTAGCATGAGGCACAAACATAAGCAACATTATAATGCTCATAGAAAGGTATGGTAGAGCGGTATCTCGCTTGCCTTTGATTATAAGGCACCTCTGAAGTTCAAGTGATGACTAGAAGTAAAGGTATCAAGGATACAAGCATCAAAGTCATAACACAAATAATCAAGTAATGGAACAAACACAAAGAATGACAACTATGCTCTTAAGAAGGTGCTCAAAGAATAAATGGAGACTCAACAAGTAAATAAAAAGGTTTTGAATAATTTTGAAAAGTTTCCAAATGCTGAAAGTATGGTACTCATTAGCTTTGAGCTCTCATTGCCTCTATCATAAGCATCTTTAAATGGTTAAGGTTAAAGTGACATAACTAAGAGGATATGCTTGACAAGTTATAAATCGAAGTCTCATGCCCCTTACTTACGAAGACCGATCATCATGCTACTCAACTTCAGTCACAAGTAAGCTCTTGTCATTGTAAGTATATGTCTATCATAGAGAACCGCCAACGGGGTACCCCTTGCACATGACATGGGAGCTGTCCCATAATCAAAATAACAAGGCAAGCAGACAATGAGCATCTCGGCGATCTTTTTATTTACTATGTGCATAGATTTTTATTGAGGATGCTTCATAGAATGCTCATTATGGTTATGCTGTAAGTTTCCACCATGATTAGGCATGGCTTAGGCTAGCGGCCCAGGCGTTTCTCTAACATACATACAAACTCCATGATCTTACAAGTTCCACTTTTATTTCACACCACCGGAATCCATAAGCAAAAGAACATGATATCAACTAGGTACAAAGTACCTATGAAGCGTTGAAAGCGGTTCCCATGATACATGGTTCTGCTAACTTCAACTCATAAAGCGCAAGCATATGCGCAACAAAGAAGGACGCAATGGTTCAGGTTTATTAAGTGCAAGAAAATAAAGTGTGCCATTAAGTTCTTGAGAGCTTTACTAACTAACTTTCTCATAACAAGAAAACATTTTATTCGGAAGAAAACAAGGCATATTGAATATGCACGGAGGTAGCAAATAATGCTAATGGGTAGGTATGGTGGACACTTTGGAAATATTTGGTTTAGGGAGTTGGGAACTTGAGTAAAATATACTCAGTGAAAGTGAAGGCTAGCAATAGCAAGGGAGCGACAAACGAGAGCGCAATAGCTGTCATTATCATGCTTGCAACAAAACAGGACTACTCATGGCATAAAAGTGATTCAAGATCCTCAAGGCAAAATAATTCATCAAGGCTTAACTGATTATCACAGTCATGTGCATGCGTGAGCATGTGCCAAGTCAATTCAAATGAAACATTCAGAGGAGGATACCACGGTGTCATACCAATTTATGAATAGAGCAATGCAAGCAAACATTCGTAAGATATGCTACAAACTATTAGCGAGCTAGAGCTAATCATAAGAAAGCAAGAACTATTAAGCATCCAAAGAAAACATACACTCTACATGAACGGACTAAGCATGCCCACAGTGATGAGTATATGTACAAAAATGAAAACTAATAGAGTTCGTTACCAGCCTCTTACCACGCCTTAAGTTGTCATTGATCCTCATTATTGCTCTTCACTTGTGTAACTTGAATAATAATATGAAACCAATATCCACTGAGGACTGCCGAACCCTGTAGCAAACTCGCAAAAACCAAAGAAGAACGACAATTATTTTTGGTGTTTTCGATTTTTTTTAACAAGAACCAAAAGAGAAAAACAAGCAAAGCAAAAACTTTTTGGGTTTTTCGAATAGTTCAAACAAAGCAAAAAAAAGGGTAAACAAACCAAGGCAAAAAGAAGAAGCAAACCAAAGAGAAACAACAAAAATATTTTTGGTCTTTTTGTGTTTTTAGAAAGCAAAAGCAAAGAAGAACGAAAACTAAAAAGAGAACGAAAATATGAATATACAAAGTACCGATGCAACATGATATGAAGATGAGTGCGGTGTCGGCGTACCTCCCCCCAAGCTTAGGCTTTTGGCCTAAGTGGGTATCAATCCCAAGTTGGCCAGGATGAAGTGTCACCCTGGTACGACGAAGAGGTCCCATCATCCTGGTGCGAACTCGAGTACGTCCCTCCGTAATGCGCGGAGTAATCATAGGAGGGCACATCCTCCTGGTGCTGCTCGTGGAAACCCAGCAAGCAAAGCTGCTCGTCCACCTCCTCCTTGGAGCGCGACCACGATCTCCTGTGAACACTAAACAAAGCAGGCTGTGGCGAAAGGATCTCCCTTTTATCCCCGTCAGTGAAAAGCATCCTATATACTAGATTGTTCAAATCAGAGGTAGCAGTGACAAAGTGATGAGTTTTCATGGCAACAAGGTCAAGCCTCTGTGGTGCCAACATAGCATCATAGGGATCTACTGAAAGACTTAATGCATTGACTATACGCGAGGCAATAATGCCCCCATAGATAGGACCCTAGCAGCTAGGCGGCGAGCAATAAGCGAGCCAAGATTGTACCCAGTATCATTGTTAAGCGCAGCAGCAAGGAATGCTAAATGATAGTTGGAGATATTACTTGTGTTCTCCCTACCAAGTACACTAGTAGCAAGATAATATGCAAAGTATCTAAGAGCAGCGAGTTGGATATTTCTTATCTTTCCATGCCATACGCGGGTCATCATCATTGGTCACCCCTCGGTAAAGCTCCAACAAATCAGCGGGTCGCCCTTGAATTTTCTTCACGATTCCTGTCATGTGCACACCTACAATACTGCAAAATCTCTCCAAAGGCATGGTGAAGGGCAGATTATAGATTTTGAAAGAGACAGTAGACTGATAGGGTGTGTTAGTAAACGTGAAGCTCTCAACAAAAGTTTTGGTGAGCATAGCGTATTGCGCACTCTCATCGTGCATATATGAGGTCAAACCAACCCTCTCAATCAGTAGCAAAAAATCATCAAGAATACCTGCAGCTTGTAAGAAAGTAAAACAAGGAAAAGACGATGGGTGAGCATCCCCATCATCCCTTTCACTACCAATACGAGTTGCAATGAGATCTTCATTATATGATGGCCTAGCTTGAGAGGCTGTCCTCGAGGGCCTCGACCTCCTAGGTGCATCACTCTCAAATGTCTCTCCAAAAGTATGGTTGTTCATGCTTGGTATTCTGAAATTTAAACACATATTAAACAAGTGATTGCAAAGTAAATATAATGAAGGATTCTACTCATAGGGACTTGCAAGAGGCCTAAACATGCATCAAAACTATATCTCTAAGCATCAAACAAGCTTACAAGCTCTCATAACCAGTCACCTATGCAGCAAAATACTCAATGTATAATCCACTAAACACAAATCTACTTGGACAAGGGGAGGAGTCACATACCAGGGAACAAATGCTCCAAATTTCAGCAAGAAAGATGGGCTGAGCAAGGAGATCGAAAAAAAATCGAGAGCAAGCACAGCAAGAATGCAATTTTGAGCTATGAACTGGAGCTTACTCGGGAGAGAGAAGAAAGTGGCAGGTGAGAGAGTTAGTAGGGGGCCAGGGGTGGCCCACACTAGGGCATGGCGCCACCTAAGGCTGGTCGCGCCACCATGTGGTGTGCCTGCCTGGTGGGCCCCCCTGGTGCCTCCCAGGTACTCCTCTGCCCCTTTTTTCACGTAAAAATTTAATATAAATTTTCTGGAATTTTTCGAGACCCTTTATTTTTGGGCATTTTTCAGAAATAGAAGAATGATTTTTTTGACAGACAATTTTTTTTTCTTTTGGAAACATGATGCAAGGACAAAACAAGGATAGAACTACAGAAGTTCTAACATGCAAGCAACTAACAACAAAAAGAAAACTAAACGAAAGCAAAAACTAAAATGCAAAGGATAGAAATAAAGAGAGATAATTATAATGAAAACATTGTTTTGTTCAATGGAATCCTTTTGTTAACAAGGTTGATCAAGTCTTGCTACCAAAACAATTGCATATGAGACAAAACTTTGTACTCCACTAATGATTATGTTACCTCAACCTTGATAGCAATGGTCCCAATCATAATAGTTTCAAATTTTTCTCTTGGTATGGGACAATATATTTCTCCAACTTGAATGCCTTCAACATGTTTAATTGAATTCAAACCATAAGTCCTTTCAATCTTCTTGGGGAAATAGACAGTATGTTCCTTGTCATTAACATTGAAGGTCACCTTTCCTTGATTACAATTAATAACAGCTCCTGCAGTATTAAGAAAAGGTCTCCCAAGAATAATAGACATATTATCATCTTCGGGCATTTCAAGCACAACAAAATCAGTTAATATCAAGCAATTGTGAGCCACCTGAACAGGTACATCCTCACATATACCCACAGGAATAGTGGTAGATTTATCAGCCATTTGCAAAGATATATCAGTTGGTATTAATTTTTCAAATTGAAGCCTCTTATAGAGAGAGAAAGGCATAACACTAACTCCAGCTCCCAAATCACACAAAACAGTTCTAACATAACTGTTCTTAATAGAGCAAGGGATAGTTGGAATCCCTGGGTCTCCAAGTTTCTTAGGAACCTTACCATTGAAGGAATAATTAGCAAGCAAAGTAGAAATTTCTTCATTAGGGATCTTCCTTTTATTCGAGACAATGTCCTTCATATACTTTGAGTAAGGAGGCAATTTAATAGCATCAGTCAAAGGAATTTGCAAGAATAAAGGCTTCATCCACTTACAAAACTTATTATAGTGTTCATCTTTCTTTGACTTGTGTTTCTTATCAGGAAAAGGCATAGGTTTTTGGACCCAAGGTTCTCTTTCACTACCATGTTTCTTAGCAATAAAATCTTCTTTGGTGTATTTAGTATTCTTAGTGTGTTTTTCAGGTTCTTCTTCAACTTTTTCTTCATTAGGAACAACATTTTCTTCATTACCACTTTCAGTTTCAACATCAGAGATAGATATACTATTAGGATCTATAGCAGGTTCAGAGGGTTCTACAACAGTTTTATGTTTATTTTTCCTTTTCTTACGAGTAAAACCACTATTTTCAGCTTGTTGAGAATCCTGCTCAATTCTTTTGGGATGCCCCTCGGGATATAGAGGATCCTGGGTAGCAGCACCACTTCTAGTTCTAATTTCATAAGCATGTTTTTCTTTAGTAGCATTAACTAGCAAGTCGTTTTGCACTTTAACAAGTTGATCTATTTGAGTTTGAACCATTTAAAAGTGTTTAACAATCATTTTAACATCATTAGAGGTTCTTTCCACGATATCTTTTAACTCAACAATAGCTCTAGTGTTTTCCATTAGATGATTTTGCACCCTTTTATTAAAGTTATCTTGCTTAACAATAAAAATATCAAATTCTTCTAAGCATTGATCAGGAGGTTTAGAGTAAGGGATATCACCTTCATCAAAGTGTTTGGAGAGAGTGTACCTCAATAGTGGATGAGTAGGGAATAGGCTTACATAATTCTTCTATAGGAGGTAAATTCTTGACATCTGCAGCTTTAATTCCCTTCTCCTTAAGACATTTCTTAGCTTCCTTCATCACTTCATAATTTAATTCAATAGCTCCCCTCTTCTTTGATGTTGGAATAGGCACATGAATAGATGGTTCAGGTACAATTACTTCAGGTATAGCTTGTTTAGGAGGAGTCCAATCTTCATAATTCTTGCTTATTTTAGCCATTAATTCCTCAGCTTCCTTAGGAGTCCTATTCCTGAAAACACAATCAGCACAACTATTTAGGTATGTCCTAGATTCTTCGGTTAGTCCATTATAAAATATATCAAGAAGCTCATTCTTAGGTAATGGACTTCCAGCCTGTGCATGAATCAAAGCACAAAACCTTGCCCAAGATTCGGGCAATACCTCTTTTTCTCCCTGTTTAAAATCAAAAAGTTCCTACAAAATAGCATGTCTAGCACTGGGAGGAAAATATTTCTATAGGAAAGTACTAATCAAGTACTCAGGGCTATCAATAGATCCAGGGGTAAATTACTAAACCAAGTTTTGGCTTCTCCTTTCAGTGAAAAGGGGAAAATCTTAGCAACAAAGTAAGTACGCATCTTAATATCATCAGAAAACAAGCCACTCATGGTAGAAAGTTCATTCATATGTGCTACCGCACTTTCATTCTTAGTCCCACAAAAAGGTTCTTTCTCGACAATAGCTATGTAAGATAGATCGAGAGAGAAATCATAATCTTCATCTATAATGTTTATGAGAGAAGCAACAAACTTAGCAGCAGGAGATAATTTGGGTCTAATAGTACGCCTCTCAAGGAGACTCTTAGCAGCACTCCTATCATGAGTGTTCTTACATTCTTTAATAAACTCATCGGTCATCTCAACATAACCATCTTCAATATCATAACTCTCACTAGACTCAGGTGAGCTAACAGGTGTGGTAGTGTCTTCATTAGGAGTTTCGGTATTTCTAGCTATGGTTCTAGCAATCGTAGCATCTAGGAAAGGACCTAATGAACCACTCTTATCAAGCACATTAGAAGTAGCATCATAAGCATCAGAAGTTTCAGATTCAGCAGTAGTAGCAGTGTGTGTAGCATGTGTATGTGGTGGTGTAAGGAACTTACTCATAACAGACGGTGAATCAAGAGCAGCTGAGGTGTTCAGAACCGTACCTCTTCTTGTAGTGGATGGTAAAATAGGAACCTTGCCATCACGAGACATACCCATGATGGATGGATAACAACAAACAATAGAGAATCCAAATGAACTTGATAAATAAAGCTATGCTCCCCGGCTTCGGCGCCAGAAAATAGTCTTGATGACCCACAATTATAGGGGGTGTATCGCAGTATTTTCGAGGGAAGTGAAACCCAATTTATTGATTCGACACAAGGGGAGCCAAAGAATATTTATAAGCCTTAACAACTGAGTTATCAATTCAGCTGCACCTGGAAACAATCTTGCTCACAGCAGTTTATCAGTAGCAATAGTTTTGTAGTAGGAATAGTAAAGTAACGTCAGTAGTAAAGCAAAGACAGTAGTAACAAAAGCAGTAAACAGTGGGATTCGAGTGCGGTAGGCATAAGGATGGATGGATGGGCGTTGCATGGACAAGACAATTCGAATAACAATCAGAACATAGGGCAATTGCAGATAAATAAGATAAAGCATCCAAGTACTAGACAATCCTAGGCGTGTGTTCCATATATAGTCATACGTGCTCGCAATGAAAACTTGCACAACATCTTTTGTCCTGCCAGCCCATTTGCAGCAGGGCCTCTAGGGAACTACTAGCAATTAAGGTGCTTCTTTTAATAGAGCATCGGAGCAAAGCATTAACACTCTGTGAACACATGTGATCCTCACATCAAAGCCATTCCCTTCCGGTTATCTCGATTTCTGTCACTTCGGGGCCATAGGTTCCGGACAACAACGTGTGTATACAACTTGTAGATAAGACCAAAAACAATACTATCATAATGAATCAATAACATGTTCAGATCTGAAATCATGGCACTCGGGCCCTAGTGACAAGCATTAAGCACAACAAGTCGCAACAAAGTCATAAAGCACTAATAAAAGATACTAGGCACCATGCCCTAACAATCTGATGCCATTACATGAACGATCTCATCCAATCCCTACCATCCCCATAGCCTACAGCGGGGGATTACTCACTCATAGATGGGGAAAACATGGATAGTCGATGGAGAAGCGATGGTGATGATGATGGCGATGATCTCCTCCAATTCCCCGTCCCGGCAGGGTGCCAGAACGGAGTTTCTGGTGCTGTTTCGTGGAATCTGGTGATGGTGACGGAGCGGAACTCCTTCTGGAAAAACGTCGACCCCCCCCGAAGTTTTTAGGTCAGAAGGCTCCTTATAGGCGAAGAGAGAGGCCGAGGGGTGCACAGGGGCCCACCACCTCTGGCGGCCTGCCTGGCCAGCGCCAGCAGTGGTGTGGCCACCCCGGCTCTTCTCTGTCTCGTATTTTGGCTCTGAGTCTTGGTGAAATAGGATTTTTGGCATATTTTCCGGGATTTTTCCTGATAGTTGATTTTCTGCACAAAAAGTAGACACCAAGGCAATTCTGCTGAAAACAGCGTCAGTCCGCATTAGTTGTATCCAAATCACACAAGTATAGTGGAGAAAATAGCAAAAGTGTTCGAAAAAATAGATACGTTTTGGACGTATCACAATGACGCACACCTGTGGCGCTCCTGTTTACCTCCGAGACACGCTACAGATATGTATTTATGGCTGCAACAGCTACATCGGGGCATTTAATGAGTCCACCTTGTAATCTTGCCTCTCTCCCTCCTCTCCCTCTAAACAATGCGACCAGCTTGGGTCCTCTCAGATAAATGAAAAATACAGGTGTTTTTTTACGCCCCCACCCTCCCGACAATTCAAAAAAACCTTGGGTTAGGTACCGTTAGTTCATGCTTAATTCTTTTTTCGATAAAGGCCGCTTTTTATTAGGCTCCAATGTTTACATCAAGATGATACACTCAAAGAGAGCCACACCCGCCCTCTGCATAATTAAGATGCACACAGCCGAAAGAAAAGAATAGGCGATAGAGGAGAACAATCTCATAGATAAATCCTAGTATATAGGAAGCTATAGGAGACGCGTATGATGTAGGAGGAGGTTCAATCCGCAGATTATGCTGCCACCCATGTTGGGTAAAAACTTCTTTCACCACTTGCTCCAAGCGCGAACATACCTCCATATAAAGGGCGCGATGTTTCGGTTTTTGTAGAGTAAACCACTCAAGGAGTAAGTGACAACAGTGATAAATTACCTGCATGGATGAAGACATTTTTTCATCAACAGTTTATGCTTAATTCTACTCCGATTAATAGTTTTTCTTCTTATTTTTAATGTGGTTAATTGATTATGGTGCTTGAGTCGGGTTCTAAGAAAAGGAAAAAGTGGCACTTCGAGAAATCCATATGAGTTGGCATTGATTTTTTTGAGAGAACAGAGTAATGTTGATCTAGAGGATGATATTAGTATAGAGGACAATGTTGATATCAACCCGGATGATGACAATGCGGATGATCATGAGCACGTATTTAATTCATCTCCTACAGAATCTGAGAAACCAGTTAGTGTAGACATCTATGATCCGGTAAATTGGACTAGTCTTGATAACAAAGCAAGGAACACATAAGTCGAGAAGGGGTTTATTAGTAGATAAGAAAATATTATTTTTCCTTTAGATGGTTCTACTTAGAGAAAATTTTCATACGGAGATTTTTGAGTTTGTCAAATAAGTCGATTGGTATCCTATTATTACTATCGCTCATCAGATCTTATTTACTATACATGTGATGGTTACGTCAAGAAGAAGTTATTGGACGAGATTGATATTGATTCGATTGTCATGTACTTTTCTTATAAGAATATACTCCCTCAGTTTCAAATTATTCCGCTCCGACGCTTACCTAGCTGGGCTAGTACTCTGTCAATTTTCATCCAATTTTTTTTTGAGATTTTTGGTATATGTAGTACACATTTCATACTATCTATTTTAAAAATTTAGAATTTTTTTGAATAAAAAATAAGAAAGTACTAGCCCACCTATATAGACGTGCCGGGGAGTAATTTAAAACAGGAGGAGTACATGAAGAAAGTGTTAAGACAATACGTAATAGAAATACATTTATACTTATACACATAAGTACAGGAGCTATCTTACATGTCCATCGGTAAAAAAGTGGTTTGAGATCTGGAAATATGCTGTGAACGATTTTGCATTTCCTGTCTTTATTGTATTTTTTGGACCTAATAAAAGGGGAGAAGTGACTGTAGCGATATACTCCCTCCGTCCTAAAATGTAAGACGCCTAAGCTTTAGTCAAAAGTCAACATATTTTAAGTTTAACCAAATTTATACATAAAAATATAAACATTCACAATACCAAATCAATATAAATAGATTTACCAGAAAGTATAGTTTCTCAAAATGTTATTTGATATTGTAGATATTTATATTTTTTCTTATAAACTTGATCAAACTTAGTAGAAGATGTTGACTTTTGGCTAAATTTTAGTCGCCTTATATTTTGGAAATGAGGGAGTAAGACATAAAGGCCCCTGATTCTCTCCGGAAACACCGGTACAGAGACTTTGATGCCCATAGGCCACAGCTACGCCATAGCCTTTTTCTCCACGGGCGCACAAAGAGGTTAATTCCGTCGTCGTCATCCTCTCCCCTCAAACCTCTTCTCATGTTGCTTCTCCCTGCGCCGCCCTCGTTCGCCGCCCACTCGACCCTGCTCTCCGGCTTGCCTCTCCATCTCTTGCTTCTCCTCCACCCTGCGCGTTCTGCACAAGTTTAGCGTCGACGTCGCCAAGAAGGACGTCGACGTCGCCATCCCCGTGCACCGGCGCGTCGCCATCTGCCTCTGGCGCCTCGCCACGGGCGAGCCCCTCTGCGAGGTCTCCCGTCGCTTCGGTCTCGGCATCGTACTGCAGGTCTGCGCCGCCCTCACCGCCGTCCTCCTTCCCAAGGCACTGAGCTGGCCGCTCGACTCCCCCGCCAGAGGGTTCCAGGCCGTGTCCGGGATCGCCGGCGTCTCGTTGCGCCGCCGGCCGCCGGGCCGCGCAGGGCGCCTTCCAGAAGATCAAGGCGCGCTGGCGCTGCCTGCAGCGCCGCACCGAGCCCAAGCTGCCGGACCTCGACCACATGATCGGCGCCTGCTGCGTGCGGCACAACTTCTGCCAAAGCAGCCGCGAGGAGCTCGAAACCGACCTTCAGCTCGAGCTGCTAGCCTGCTACCCAACGAAAACGCAACGACGAGGTTGCCGGCCGCTGACCCTGTGCGCTCGGCAGCGGCCGAGAAGGAGCGGAACAGGATCGCGCACGACCTCCTCCACTGTGGACAAGCTGGTCTTACATTATTTTAGGTGTCTGTTCTCGATATCACAACTTTTTTTTTTGTGATCTGAGCTACTGGCCTTCCATGAAGCATTGGAAGACTCTTAGTAGATCAGAACGTACAGCTTCAGATAGGAATAGGATATTTTTTATGCATGTTCCAAGAAGAAACAAGCACAACACTGATCTAAGAAAAAATGTAGGGCAGGCAAGTAACTGTTGGGCCACGCAGAGATAAACAAAACTTTTTTCCTAACGCGATATTTTCGAGATCCAGCTCAGGTAGACACGAGATTACCTCTAGACGCGCAGATGCGGAAGTTGATGTAGCGCGTCGAAGCAGTGTCGAACGATCCCAGGACAGCCCTTTCGAATCCCACGAACTCCTTCGTCAGATCTCCACGAGCTTCCCCGTCTCTAGCGCCGCACGTGCAACGCCTCTACCGGTATCCACACATACAGGAAGGAGCTTCGGACAGAGGACTGATAGATCCTGTCTAGCCCGAAATGGAAGTGGAGAAAGTGACGGCTAGGTCAGGGACTATCCCTTGTCACTCCACTTATATACAATCTTAGTTGGGCTCAACGCTTGAGGCCCATCTAGGCTGTACTCCAATCTCCACATGGATCTAATCCACATGGACTCCTTACCCTTAAGTGTGTGACCTTATAGGTTCACGTACATCTGGACACGACATGAGCTACTCCTCCAAGTATCTCGTCATGGCTTTGAGTCCAACTCACTCCCATGAACACTCGGTCTCAAGTAGATAGATGGTAGCGGCCTCTAGCAAGACGTGCCAACTCCCAAGTGCCGCAAAGTCAGAAGACGAACCTTCAATGTGACTTTCGTCCAAATCCCTTTGTCTCACGATATATCTGTTAAGCTATAGGCGAGTAGTTGTCGTCCCTTAAATAGGTTAACTCTCTTCTCGTACCATGATATGTGATTCACTGGACTAACTCTTAGTCCGACTCCTTAGTTAACACTTAACTGAGTAGCGCATGGCCATGCTTCCGAATCATATCACATGAGAGGGCCTAAAGAATATCTCTCCATTACGGAGGGGCAAATCTCATCTTGGTAATCCACGTCATGCAACTTGCTTCACAACCAACCCGAACTCTACCTTTATAACTGCCCATTTACGGAACAACGTTTGATAGAACCTAAGTTGGCGATCCACAACTCGGATCATGCAATCACCTCAGGTCGAAGGATTCCATTGCTTGAGACTGCAAATGACAACATGCTCATTGCATCTCAACTGTGGGTCAGTCCGACTCGCTAAACTCTTTAGCCGAATCAGTGTAAGTCAGAATAGTATCACCATGCCCATGACAACTGGAATCGTGTCATCAGCCGACCTACACATTGGTCTAAGTTGTGTGTCCAGCACAACCTCAATGACCAAGGACGATATAGTATGAACAATCATGAATATATAGTTTCACAACTGAATTACGTATTCAGTGATACATATCTGATGTTCATACATGGACAACTTTACTTTGTGAATACTTTGGGAAATATCATCAACCATGATTGCCTCTAGCATATATTCCCAACAGTAACCAGATAAATTTATTGTAAGGCTGGTCATAGTGGGGTGTAATTTAAAGTAGTAACATGCATATGTTACTAGTCTAAGTTACTATCTTCATAATAGAAAATACTCCCTCCACTCCGGTATAAAGGGCCTCTAGCAAATCGCAGCAGGACCAAGGCGTACATCCATTGGCTCTAGAGGAACGAAGGAGATTGATGGCAGGACCAACCAGCTAACTAGAATACGAACGAGGAGTGCATGCAGACTCAGTTTTCGTGGTGTTATTGAGGAGAAAGTGCATGCATGAGAGAAGGAGAGGACGAGAGCATTTTTAGGAGGGCAATTAAACATCAATTAATTTTTTTGGCCCTTGTTTCTTTTACAATTCGGAATAGCCAAAAAAACACTAGAGGCCCTTTATACCGGAGCGGAGGGAGTAACATAGGTGTGATATCTTGCAAAGTCTCATTTAATGCAAATATAGACTCATTTTGTCTTGAAATGTGTGATATTATGGTAACACAGCTAGTTATCGCAATGCTCTCTCTCATCATTTAATTACAAGCCATGTCATCTAAATACTTAATTGGCAATACATGTAAGACTATGTTACTAGCCAAGTTACTGCTACTATGACCAGCCATGTCATCATATCACGTGGAAGGAATTTACAAGATTCATTTGTCTATATAAATGACTTCGAGTACACCAAATTGACATGAGTACATGGCCTACAATCAATCATCTTCATGTGATACATCTCATTTACTTGACTGATACTACTATGTACTCCCTCCGTTTTAAAATATCTGTGCAGCATCTGTTCCATTCCGTCACGTGTACCGCAAAACAAATTTTACCGTAAAACACACAATCCAGTATATGAACTAGAAATAGAACACCATAGATTTAGTAATTGAGGCCACATAATTCCAGAGCGAGCTTTTCAATCGAAGTAATTAAAGTGACATGGCGAATGATTAACTGAAAACCCTAATCGGCGATCTCGCTTCCGCTGTCATCTTCCGCGCCGCCGTCCTCGGCCTCGGCGCCACTGTCCTCCGCTTCCTTTGTGTCGCTGCCACAGTCGGAAATCTGGATGATTCCGGTGCAGTTTGCCTCCATCAGGAACTCTTTCCGGAGCGCATCGTTGATGGTGCATCTACGAACCGCCTAGAATTGCGCCCTCCCTTCGGGGTTGCGGTCGTCGGGGTGGACCCCGCGTCGGTGTTCGAGGCAGATGGCAAGCACCGCCCTGCGCTCCATCTCTAATAGCCTAGGCCAATAGGAGCTCGAAGGCGCATATCGGGACATTGCTCTCTTCCACCCCGGTAGTTCGAGGCGACGCTCTTTGATCCGGCGACTCAACTCCACGCCGCGTGGAATTAGCGCCACCAACACCCTGAAGTGGCTGAGCTCGAAACCTGTCGAAATCGTCGCGCGAGGCGGTGCAAGGATGTCGTGGTGGGCGAACATCAAGGCCTCGTAGTAGTTTAGATTGGGTCTTGCCATGGCTGCAGCGAGGAGAGATAGAGTGATGGGAGGGAGGAGAGGGATACTGGGGGTGGAAATGGCCGACGGTGGCAGATCGACGACGGTGGCGGATGAGCGTGAAGCGGGGGAAGGGAAACTTCCCTCCCACCAACAGAAGCGTCAGGATGCAGTGAACTGCATTGGCAGCCCTCGGTACGGTATATATGCGGCACGGAAGCGACGATTTGCGGGAAACTATAATTTTTTTTAATACGGTACGGTTTAAGGTATCTGGAATGATCACTTTTTCCACCTCGTACCGCAAACGAGTGGCTATGTTGTGGTATGGGGCGGGACGCGGTATCTGCTAGAGATGCTCTAATAAAAACTGAAAGAGAAAGCCTTTTTATTTGGCATAAATGCTGATGACAAAATTGGTGGTTGTGATAGGTCTGGTACCTAGGATACAGGAACTATCTTATACCTCCATTGGTAAAAAGGTGCTTTAAGATCCGAAAATATGTTGAGTACAAGAAATGGATGGATATATTTATTCTCTATATGTAAACATTGTTATTTTTATATGAACATTGCAGTTGGATATATTTAAAATATTTATTTTTCATCATTTCATATATTTACATATAAAAAATTACCATAGAACCTAAAATTTTAGTTTCGTCAGGGCCCTCGAAATCCCAGGACCGGTCCTCATTGGCTCTATTATTGAACTTTCTCTAAGTCGGTTTGAGTTTTCCTTTTGAGCATGACTAGCTCTCGGGTAGGGGTGCGACTTCACGTCCATGTTGTTTTCTAGCCTATCTTCTTTTATTTTTGGGTGGATCAGATTTGGTGTACATGGACATAGGTACTTTCTATATTTTAAGAAAGTTAAAAATAATCAGAAAAACATGTATATATGGTATATATATTTGTGCAAAATTTTAGTAAAAAAATCCTTTTATTTTAAGCTGCAGGATTTTTTTTTACAAATATTACTAAAAATACATATTATTTAAGAAATTTATCTTTTTTGTGTAGCCTAAAACATAACATATTGTTCAACAAAATTTGGAACGCACATTTTGCATTTACATATCTAGTCATATATTTATTTTTTACAATTTTTGGAGATCTACAAGTAAAAGCTTTAAATCTCTAGTACTCCCTCCGTCTACTAATGTAAAACCTTTTAGACATTTCAAAGTTGACTGGATACATCTTAAAATGAGTGTAACTATATACTAAAACATGTCTACATACAAGTGGTTTAGAAAAAGGCTAACATATCTGGAGGGAGGGAGTACTTTTTTTTGTGAGAGTAGGGAGTACCTAAAATAGTCACGTTACGACGTCGCCCAATACATCAATTCCTTTGTCAACCGTCTCTTTCTTGTCGGTTTTTCTTAGGGCATGTATAATTTTTTCGAGAACCCGCAACGGGCGTGTGCGTCTATTAAGTTGACAAGAATACCTTAGAATGGCTAGAACACCATGCTTTCCTTTCGACATACAACATACTCCTACAAGAACAACGACAAGCTCGCCTTGCCCACCCTCCAACCAAGAATGGCGAGGGAAGGACACTGAGCTCCCAAACCGTGTCACAGCCAACGCCAACACTGCCTAAGCACGACCTAGAACTCTTAGGTTGCCCAGACCAACGTACCACTACAAACGCCTAGAAGATGAAGCGAGCAAGTGGCAGGGACTGGCCGCACAGAGAAAGGAGTCGACAAGAGAGTGTCGGCGATGATGTACATTGCGCCCCAGAGACTCCCACCTGCAGTAGTAGCCAACACCGGCGAGTCCACCATCACTGAGTACCACAAAGGGGACATCCCTCGCAGCCTAAGCAGTGCCTTCAAGAAGGGAGACGACGAGAGTACGCCGCCACTGCCCGGTCCGACAAAGCAGAACTAGGGTTCCAGCTTCGATGGGAGCACGGCCATGCACCCATGCCCAAGATCACACCTCCAAGAAGGAAAATGGCACCCGCAGGCGTCGCCGTGATCCGCGTCGGACACCGAGCAGGGTTTTCACCCTGGCGAATGACCGCCTCCTGGTGAGACGGAGACAATGAGAAAGATTTCGACCTGAACTACCACTGCAGGGAGTAGCTGGTGGCCGTTAGAGTAGCGCGAAGCCCACGCACCACCGCAGCAGCCTTTCGAAATGCACGAGGGACGAGACCGAGATGGTCTCCTCCAAGCGGTTGGATCGCTGCCAACACCAGAGCAAGTTCGGACACCACCACCGTGGGAGGAGGACCACCTGGAAGCCCTCTGCAGAACCAGAGTTGAGCCGGTGCGACCTGGGGATCTAGGCCCACGCGAGCCCATATGGACACGCCGCACCAGCTCGCTCACCGCCTCTCAGGACCAGCTTCCTAGCAACGTCCTCCTCCACCGAGCGCAGCACACCGACCCGAGCCAGAGCGACTTGGGGGCACGATACGGCTCGCTTGAGCCCATCTGGGCCTGCTCGAGCCCATCCGAGCACATGACACTGCATCGCTCGTCGGCTCGCTGCCGTCTTGGCCGCCTTGTTGTGCAGTGAACCGGCCGCACGTGCTGTAGCGCCACCCACAACCACGCCTGCACCAAGTCGCCAGAACTGCGCCCACCCAGATCCCTCGCCAGTCCCTGCATCGCACGAGAATGGAAGTCCCGCCGCCACCGACCGCCAGGCTTTGCCTGGTGACGTCAGCTGGTGGCGGCGAGGTGGGGGAGGGGTGGGCAGGATGACAGCGACGGGGGGAAGAGTTCCACATGTGCCGCCCCTCAGAGCAACGACGCGGGGGAAGAGAAACGAGTCCACATATCCTTGGACACCTTCTAGAGGGCATGTATAATGGAAGACAAGGCGGGTCTTATCTTAGTCCTCCATATAGTCTAGACAAGATAATAACAATAAATCGTACAATTGATCATCTCTCATTGTCATCTCTGAAAATTAATGTTAAATGTCTAATTATAATAAGAAATTGTGTTGATAAGAGAAGGCACAAGGTACAATGGAGAAAATAGCATTCTCTTATTTCTAAGGGATCATCTTAGAAGACAACTTTCTCTCTCTTAATCCTCTCTCCTCTAACTAAGCGAAAATCCGACGTGGCAACTCTAAGAGAAGGTTGATGTCACTGTATTGTATGTGCCCTTAACTCCACTCTCCAGATCTATTTTTCTTCATCCCATCCAGTAATCTCCGCTAATCTAGAAAGGTGTCTGAAATCCCTCCCTCCAACTCCAAGGGCGAACCTCTATGCCCAAGGCGACATCGTCGAACACTCGAACCCCTCTATCGTTCATCCGTTGCCCATCCCTTCCTTCCCATGCGTCTCAGCCTCACGCATCGCCGAAGAGACTGCACCACGAGAGGCCGTGTCTCGCAGAGCATCCAATATACAGAAGCCACCGTACACTACGCACGGGAAACCGCCTCCTCCTTAGGCTGCAGTGTCGGGAGAAGACTGGCCGAGGGACACGACCGTGGGTGCTAGGACTAAAGTCCCTGTCGTCCTCTCTACTGGTGCTGAAGAGGACCAGAGTTGCATTACTCCTTCAATCCACGACAAATTGATGGTCTAGATATATGTAAAAGACTAAAGGGTGTGTTTGGTTTGTGTCCAAGATTGCCCCACCAAATACTTGGCTAGCCAAAATTATGGTTGAGATGTTGCTTGCCTCCAAGTTAGCAAATGTTGGCTAAAAAATTGAAATAGAGTTGGTAGTGGAGCATTGGTATGCCAAAAAATTGGCAACAATCCAAATAAGAACTAATCATGAGCAAGATATTGGTAGGATACTTTGGCCACAATCCAAACACACATTATTAATAAACTAAACTGAGATGGAGAGTATCCCTGTTGCACATGCGGCCTCATATTTTGTTGAGAAATCTACTTATAAAAGGAGCCGCTATGTGAGCAAGGCATTGAACGAATGAAAGGAGCGCTCATCCGCAGCGGGGCGACTGCCACGTCGCCTCGTGAGACATCAAAAGTGGTGCCATTGGGTTTGGTATGGCGTCGATGGCATCACACTCGCTGTGTCGGCCGACGACACACCCGTCTCTGTCTTGGCGTGTTTTCGTTGCGTACCGGGGTCTCAGAAAGGTTGGTTCATCTCGGTGGGACCGGCTCCCTCACTTTGTTGTGGTCTGACAAATGGCTGTCAAGACATCTCCACTAGGTCAACCCAACCCGTCCCAGCGTGTCCGATCCTGTTCGTGCGGACGCGCGCGACGTGCGTGGCGCCGCAGCGGCACGACCCATCTGTCCCAACGCGTCCGACTCGATCTATCCGTGCATCTAATTTGCGTGACCACTGGGTCGACCCGGACACGGGCGGGTCGCGGGCATGTCCTCCCGCCGCTGCTTAGTGGCCCCACCGCCAGCGACAGCGCAACCTGCCGCCGATTCGACGCAACGCGACATCGATTCGACGCGCAAAGGCCGTGACACCGATTCAGGGCGGCAGACTGAACGGCGGCACCGAGTCAGATGCAACGGCAGCAGTCTTCGCCATCAATGACGACGGGACGCGGCGTCGCCTGAGTTCCCGCGTAGGCATTGATGGCGAAGGCACGAGAATCTGTGCGCTCTCCCACCGGCAGGGGATACTTAAGCCACCCCCTGCGGCCGTCGGTGCCGCACATCTCCCCTCCTCTCGCCATTGACATCACCATCGCCGTAGTCGTAGCCTCTGAGCAAGCCGCCGTAGACACCGCCACCACCGCCATGATGAAGAAGCCGGGGTGGTTCAGGAAGTCGAAGAACGACCATGAAGCCGGCGGATCCGACTCGAGCGACCGACACTGCCAGAGCAGCACGTCATCGTTCGCTCGGGGGGTACTGCCACCGCCGCCCCGGGTGCAGGACTTCCTCGGCATGCGAGCCCTGCGTCGGGAGGATGCGGAGCAAGCCCGCGACCACCATGATGGGAAGGGAGTGCGGGCGGCGATAGAGGGAAGGGAGTGGCATCGCCCACCATGATGTCTCCCTCCCCACGGGCTGGCACCTCAACCAGGAGCGGGTGCTGGTGTCGCCTGCCCCGAAGGACGATAAGGCGCTGGCGGAGGAGATGGCCCGCCGCATCTGCAAGCTCCCGCGGGCCTTCCGATATGACCCCGCGTACCAGAACCCGGTCTTCTGGAGGAAGTTCCTCGACTGGGAGCACACGGCACACCGCCTCAGTGCCTACCGCGGCGAGTTTGACCCGCTGGGCCCCCACGACCTCCCCGCCATCGAGGCCACCTCCGATGGCGTTGTCAACCACTCCGAAGCCGACATCGGCGACGATGACGACGATATTGTCGTCAAAGAGGAGGACGAGGAAGAGGGGTCGTCCTTCGCATTCGCCGCCGCGCACCTGCCCCCGGAGTACCAGGCAGGCCTGGCGCGGGGCTACGACGAGGATGCCATCCTCGAGTAAGCCATCGCGGCTAGCGCGAGGGAGGAGGAGGCCATGTGGGCCGGCTACCAGGAGGCCGTGCAGCTCACCGACCTGGTGGCGCGCGTCAACGCCGAGCAGCTGTTGCCACCGCCACCGCCCCCACCACAACAGCTGCAGGCGTGGGCTGCTCCATCGGCGTCGCAGTGGTCTGCCCCACCAGCACCGTGGTGGAACGTTCCGCGCGCGCCGGTGGAAACGGACGCGTGGCCGACATGGCCTGGCCAGGTGATCGACCACCCGGCACCTCCCGCGCTAGCGTCGGCTCCGGGTCTGCCGCCACCACACCTCTGGACGCTGCCGTAGTAAATCGACCTCGATCCATAGACGGACACGGCGGCGGCGGGGAGAAGATCGTCGGTAGCTAGGGCTAGAGCCGGGGCCAGTTTTTCTTACCTTTTTTTATTTTTTGAATGTAATATATTTTGTTTAATTATGAATGAACTTTGCCAGTTTATTTTACGCGCGAATTATGCCGGTTTGAATTTAAAAAAAAAACAATGTGTCCAGACGGACATTTGGATTGCGCCGCTAGGCGCGGCTATCCGGACAGGCCAGATCTCGGTCCCAAAGTGACTGCAGCTGATTCAAACGAATAAAAACGAACGTTTCAGTCGCGCGTTTGGGTCATCCCGGTGGAGATGCCCTCACTCGTCTTGGGCCGAGCTCTTCTCGTTCTCGCACTGCACGAATCAGTCCATCTCAGTGGCTGCCGCATGGACGGCCAACAGCTCTCGCTTCCCCTGCGCCCTGAGGAGGTGCTGGGTGGCGTTGTGTTCTCCACGTCGCTGCCTACATACAAGATTTTCCGTCCACCGCTCTGGTGTGGGGCTGTCGCTCTCCGACATCAACTAGCAAAGCTTCATGCCTAAGAAGGTCCAGTTACTTTTGTGGATTGTCCAGGACGGCAACACGCGCACGCCATGGCCCATGGCTATCTGCGTATCTCTACATGGTGTACGCATTTGAACGCATTACTAGAATGTGTCACGTATTGATGGTCGATGACATGGATCTAGCTTTTCTACGCGTATTTGCATTGAATCGCTCATTGATTTTTTCACATATTTTTGTTAATGGCTGATGAACTCCACTCTCTTGGTAACATGCTTCGTCAGCGAACCTTTGTTGATGCAATGCAAAGTACAGAACATGGTCTTCATCGTCATTTCATTTAGATACTCTATGTTTCGTCATCATGGAGCTACTAATTTCAAATGAAAATCTAGTAAATAACATATGTGTACATTGTTAGAGTATGATACGGACACGGTACATACATGTTCTTCTACAATCACAAGAAGAAAACTGGATGCATTTTCACCTTGTTGGCGTTGTGCCGAATTGAGTGGATGTGGCTTTGGAGTTCGGAGAGGAAGGCACTGTGGCTGGTGCGTGTGCGACCACAACGACGACGAGTTCGGATTCTGGAGGAGGACAACAAGACCAAGCATGGTCGACATGGTGGCAGATCTCATCCGGGAATGAATTTTCGTCCCCGCGTCGTGCCATGGGTGCGGCCATGGTGAGGGCGAGCTCCGATTCGGAATAGGGAGGAGAGCGGGACCGAGCAGGTTCGTCCACGTCCCAGCTCCGCGCCATAGCCGCGAGCACAGATTGTCGCTCCGGGTAAGGGCAAGACGCGTAAAGGATACAGACATCAACGCTGCAAGCCTACCTGACAACCACGATGGCAGTGACAAAACGGCGAAAACTGATAGGGGGGCCAACTTGACGGGCGTTAGCATGATATTTTGTATTGAAACGTAAAGTTGAATTCGTGGCGAAAAAACCCTCTGAGTATTTGGCACGCCAACTTTGAGGAACACGGCTGATTACGAGTAATTTAGGTACCGCGTTGGCTGGATGCCTCAACTTTCAGGCCGTAAAATGATATTCTCTTGTCCGGGACGGCAACACGCGCACGCCATGGCCCATGGCTATCTGCCTATCTCCCTTCCGACGATGACCTTCTCCACCTTGTTGTTCCTTCGCGGAGAACCGATGCTCTCCGCGCCGCCTCGACCGCAGAACAGGCTTCGTCCGGGTCGATCGAGGCTCCACCTTTCTGCTTGTGCGCTTGGACTTTAGCTCCGCCACACGGGAGCCAACTGAAGCATGTTGGTACCACCCCTATGAATAACGACATTGTCCATTGAACAAAATAACAGCGCTAGGTCTCACGATTTCTCACCATCTCTGAATAGTGCATCCTCTATACGGTAACATCAGGTTTCATGTTCAACAATTCGAGCCACATAATTCTTATCATCATATATGTCTTCCAGTCCAAATTTGTTAAACCTTCAGCAAGCATTGCCCAGACGAATGAACTGCAAAAGGCCACCGGCTCTAAAAAAGAAAGATGAATAAACAGAAATTTCACTACTCCCTCCGACCCATATTAGTTGACTCGAATTTGTCTAGATTCGAATGTATCTAGACATGTTTTAATATTAGATACATCCGAATCTAGATAAAGCCAAGTCAACTAATATGGGTCGGAAGGAGTATAATATTGTTATAAAGCTAGTACCGATCTCCATAATCAGAGTAAGATTCCCAAAACTTCCAACACGAAAAACCGTAACGTAATCATGTTTCCATTTCGCAGCACCAGCTGCCACAGCCGACCAGTAACACTAGCACAAATAAACAAAAGGCACAGCTCCACCGATTTATTGGTCTATTCTACCACATATGTTAGTCTACACTAAAGAGCATCTATGACTCTTCAGTTTGGATGGTCAGATCCTGTATTCCCAAATCCTCGTACAATCCATGAACGTATTTCAGCACCGACTGATCATCACCGCCGTCCTTCACCTAATACATGCAACCAACACTCTGAGATTTAGTTGTTCCAGTACTACTATCAACAAATTAGCTTAATTAGCTGCGAAATGTCATCTTACCCGAACTGACAGGCAACCGACGGCGTGACCAGGTACAAGCTCCCAAAATCGACCCTGGCATAGCTCAGAGACATCCTCGTAAGCGGTAATCTGGAGAACAATATCCATGTCAGTTTGTGGCACAACGCCGTCCATGGGTCTGGAGTTGCTGAAGTGAATTGCTACTAAAGCGCTGTTTACCTGTCTGCTGCACTTGATGAATGCCGAAGGTGCTACATTGCCAGGTGCGATTTGCAGCAGGATATTCCCAGTAGCTTTGAACAGAGGCAGAACAAGCATGAACACCACGACCGAAACAATTCCCAGGCATAACACCTCTGCATTCTCAACTCTAAAGAGTAGAAGCACAAAATATAAGACAAATAGCACAAAGCAATCATGTTAAAACATAAGAGCACGGAAAACCCCTCTAAAAGGATTTATTTACCCCAATGACAGAAACCAAGAAGCTAGTATCAAGCCTGCACTGGGAGAGAAAGATATACCAAATGTCAGTTCAAATAAATGGGAACCAAGACAAAGAAACAAATATATTCGACAAAAAGATGCATCATGCCCAGTTGTGTATAGGTAGTACCTCCGTACTGAATCTGCCAGAACATGCAAACAGATGGAGTGATGATTCATATCCTCTGCTTTCCTGTAAACTGAAAATTAACAATGATATGTCCATTGATCAGTTGATGTTTCGATTCTGAATTTCTGAGTACTAAATAAGGAAAAATGTGTACCCTGGTGTTTCTGCATACCTATGTTAACACGAGCATAGCTCCGAAAGAACCAAACACCAAGTAAATTGACCAAAAGGTTTGTGACAGCAGAGACAATGAGGTAATGCCTGCAATATATTTTAAGAGAAAGAAAAATATTAGGAACATATTGTTTAGACAAGTGAAGAAAAATGAGATAGATGCATGGAAATAAAAGATTACCAAACAGTTGACAGTTTCTCACGCAAATATTGTAAGAGAACACAATTCAGTTATCCACAACCATGAACTGGACCGACCTAACACCCTCGCACTAATAAATAAAATGACTGGATTTGCATTAACAACATGACCAGTTCCACTTTTTCCCCTCCCAATATGAACACATCCAGTAACCAACATAGAAAACAAATCAGGACAGAATGTTCTGTTATAACACATAAAAAATGGTGCTTACTTGTGCTCAGATTCATCCTGCATAAACGAGTGTAGTGCTTCCACCGCCAAGGAGAAAGACAGGAACAGCAGGAACAGCTGTCTACCATTTGGAGGCGGTCAAAATATTAGACAACAGGAACAGCATGCAACTAAGTGAACAGCAATTGTAACAACAAATACACCCAAAAGGGTCACCTGGTACAGACTAGTCTGTTACAAGAAAATCCAGATTTTTTTTCAAACAATGCTAGAGCCAGTGAGCTGCTACCAAAGTAGCACACATAAAAACAAGAGAAGATAAAAACAAGGGTTGGGTTTGAGCGCATATCGGTATATGTTTTTACTATCACGTTCGCCGCACTATACTCTTCCTAGTATTTGACATATGTATCATCATTAAATTTAAGATTGTCAAGACAAAAGGACATGAAAATTGACTTGGCGGCAGGATTTCGCTAGAGGGTTGGTCCCTAAAAAGATTTCTTAAAAGAGGCAGGTCAGGTTGAGAAGCAAGCTTACGGCATTCGTAAAGGCAGCAAGGACCTCCAGTCTTTTATACCTGCAGCATGATCGAATGATATGGAGTTAATGAAGCAGAAAGGAATGAATCTAACTAGTCTGTAGCATGACCGAACCAAATCGAATCGAATCGATATGCACTCTACTAAAGCAAGTGGGTACGTACCCGTAAGTGTATACGGAATCTGGCTTGGTCCGGGAGGCGGCCATGGCGAACAAGGAGAAGCTGAGCAACCCGCAGCCAAAGGTCAAATGGAAAGCATCCGACACAAGGCCGACGCGCCCTGTGAGGAGGCCGACAACGAACTCGACGGCGGAATAGGCGACGTTGAGGGCGAGGAGGAGCGCAAGGCGGCGCATGGGGCGGGTGGCGAGCCACCTGAACCGGAAGTCGGTATTGCTCGGGGCGCCGCCATGGAGGGGGAAGGGCGAGTAGGGAACGGGCATGGAGATGGAGGAGTCGGAGCGGTCGAGGCCGGGGCGAGGAGAGGAGAGGGAGAGCTGTCGGGAGTAGGCGAGGCGACGGTCGCCGCTGCCGACGACGCCGTAGTTGGGGTTCCACGCCTTGGGATCCCCCATGACTACCGCCGTCGCTGGCCGGAGACGAACTCAACCGAGAACAGAACAGATCTGGGCTTTGACTTTGCTTTGCTTTGCTGGACCTGATACACACATCCTGCGAAGAAAAAAAAAGGATGAAACACTCGTTCAACGCCTTCAGCACCAATGAAGACAAAAATTACATATAATACCGGCAGACTAATTTAGCTGCACATCAAAAATAAGAAAATCCAATGAAGCAGCAGACTAACCACAAACATTTACTCCCTCCGCTTGGGCTTGTCTAGATTCAAATGCATCTATAACTCAAATAACTTATTTTTGGACGAAAAAAATACGTACTAAATTAACTCATAAATCAGATGACACGGAGGAGCAGTACTGCAACTGCATTTTCAGCCTTATAGAACTAAAAATCAGCTAAACTCCATCGCTCGTATCAATGGCAGAGGCGAACTTATGTACTATCTTTTTCCTCGGAAACCCTTTTATACACCCTTCTTCCTGAGAATCTTAGGATGTCACTAAATTTGAATGTATCTAGGTGTCGATCAAAATGATGTTCAATAAAAGAGCAATTTACCAAGGAAATGAATCATAAAAAAAGTGAGAGAAAGATGATATATAGCACAACAGAAGAACCACCCATGTTGACGATGACGTTGGCACTATCCATGAAGGAGTTGTTGATGTCGGGAAAAAGTTGTTGATATCGGAGAAGAAGTTGTCTTTGGAGAAGACGTCGATGGTGTCACTATCCGTGAAGGAGTCTGTGATGAAGCCAGTAGTCTTGCTAAAAGCGCTCCCCAAAAACCTTATCGTTATTCTCCCGTACAGGACTCGAAACAGCGGGGTCTCGGAGGCCTACTATCCCGGCTCGCGGTGCACGCTACAAGACCGGATAGGGAAGATCTAGGTAGCGCAGTGCTCTAGAACTAGAGGCGCAAAGGGATTTGCGTTGGTGTATCTGAGGAGAGGAGCGACCTCTCGCTCTTATAGGCACGAGTAGACAGGCGAACAATCGGCGTTGGGAGAGGAAATGAATAAGCATTGACCAAAACCAAATAGCCTCCACTAAGTTCGGATTAAATCTTCACTGAGTTCAACACCCACTCACGCATTGGGAGAGGAAACGAACAGGCATCGACCGCTGAATAGCCTCCATTGAGTTCGAATTAACTCACGCGGACTGTTCAGATTATTATCCATTCATGCGTGGCAAAAAGAAAGAGAAGCTCTTAGCTTGAGGTATTCCCGCAACTCGCGACCTGTGGCACGCGCGCGTCGTGACGAGGTGGGCGGCGAAGGAGGAGCGCACGCGTATGTCTCTCTCTTTCTTATTCTTTTACCAAGTGGTGGAAGAGCCCCCCTTATAAGGTGGTAAAATTTTCCTTCAGCTAGCAATATGGGACTAAATATTTGTCCCACCTCTTGCCATGCATGAATGGGCCATATAGGCCTTAGGAATTATTGAAATGAAAATATGGACCGGACCATTTAGACAAAATTCCAACAATCTCCCACTAGATCCTAGAGGCATATGAAGTTTGCCTTTGGTTTCAAAACATTGTTTATATACCGATACTACAGTGGAGTCTGTTAAGTTAAACTTTTACCTAGAGCTTTATGTTATACTAGGCTGCAGATTGTATAGTGGACTATGCCTCGAACTGCAAGTTTGCTGCAAATCTAGTTTCACACAAAGTCTTGGTCGATACTAGGCTACCGTGGGACTTCCCCATGGGTGGAACTATGCGTCATACTCCATGGCCTTTCATGAGTTTATTAAAGAGCACCCTATTCTCATAGACTGTAACATTTAACAGTCAGACTCATATAGGTGTGTTCTTCAAAAGATGTTTTGCAGGACAACGTCTCTATTTAAAATAAGGCACTTAGAATATATTAAGATAATAAATCAACCTACCATGCAGAATAGGAAAGTGTTGCATCTTTATGGAGTGGTCTTTATTAAAGTAGGGATACTTTCCTTTCAGCTAACCAATAGCTTATATCCCAATTCTAATTCACGGGATCTCCGATCACATAGAGTGGTTACTACTTTGGAAAACTCATATTGTGGGTCTCATACCCATCTCCTTTGATGTATTTTCTATCATATTGCGTGATAGACTCTTTGTGAAGGAATCTTCCAAGTTTTTAGATGTTTTGATATAATCCAATGCAATAACTCCAGAGTTTCTCATTTTCCTGACAGATTTCAGTCTCCTTTTCACATGTCTTGATGACTTCATATTATCCTTAGAACTATTTACTTTAAAAATCACGGTTTGATTATCGCAGTTCATAAGGATTGCGAGTATTGGTTTTCAACCACAGGTAAGTTCATCAAGAGTTCACGAAGCCACTCTGCTTCAACAATGGATGTGTCTAATATTGTGAGTTCTGCTTCCATAGTTGACCTTGTTAAGATGGTATGCTTGCAAGTCTTTTGAAAAATAGCGCCACCACAAGTGTGAATATGTATCAACTTGTGGCATTTATCTCGTCAACATCATATATCCAATTTGAATCACTATAACCCTCTAGTACCCTCCGATACTCGGTATAGTGAATGAGATAGCTCGCAATGCCTTTTAAATAGCGCATAACTCTCTCAAGAGCATGCCGGTGATCATCTCCTGAATTTGAAACAAATCGACTGAGTTTGCTTACAGCAAAAGCGATGTCAGACCTCTTGGCGCTAGCTAAATATATAAACGATCCAATAATTTGAGAGTATCTCAGTTGGTCTCTGGCATTTTCTCAATTCTTTCGAAGCAACACACTAGGATCATATGGTGTAGGAGAAGACTTGCAGTTGCTATACCCAAAATGACTCAAGACCTTTTCCACATAGTGAGACTGAAGCAACGTAATCCCATCGTCATCATCTCTCAATAGCTTGATCTTTAGGATAACATTAGCTACTCCCAGATCCTTCATCTCAATAGAACGAGATAAGAAATCATTAACATCCTTAATTGCATTAAGGTTGGTTCTGAAAATTAGTATGTCATCAACATACAAATAAAGGATGACTCCCACGCCCCCACCATGGCGATGGTACACACACTTGTCATCTTCATTTACAACAAAGCTTGCAGTAGTTAAAGTTCTTTCAAACTTCTCATGCCACTACTTAGGGGCTTGTTTTAGGCCATATAAAGACTTCAAAAACTTGCACACCTTTCCTTATTGACCACTTACCACAAAACCATCTGGCTGATCCATGTAAATTTTCTCATCCAACTCTCCATTTGGGAAAGCTGCCTTAATGTCCATTTGATGAACGAGAAGACCATGCGAGGCAACCAATGAAAGTAGTACTCGAATAGTGGTCAATATGGAAACAGGTGAGTAAGTGTCAAAGAATTCTTCACCTTCTTTTTGAGTGTAGCTCTTAGCCACAAGTCGTGCCTTGTACTTCTCAATAGTACCATCAGGCCTAAGTTTTTTTAACACACACTTGCATACTACAGGTTTGCACCCATAAGGGCGATCAATGATCTCCCATATTCCATTAGCTAAGATGGAATTCATCTCACTACAGACGGCTTCCTTTCAATAGTCAGCATCAGAAGAGGCATTGGCTTCTGAAATGGAAGTGGAAGTGTCATCTGGAAGGTACACAATGAAATCATCACCAAAGGACTTTGCAGTCCTCTGTCTCTTGCTCCTTTTAGGAATTTCATTATTATCCTCCTTAGGACTTTCAGAGTGTTCAATTGGAATGGTAGATTCGTAAATTGTAGCAAATTCCTGATTAGATGAACTAGGTATCTCCGGATTTGATGAGTTAGGTTTATCCTTCATAGGAAAGATATCCTCAAAGAAATTCGCATCAGTCGACTCCATGATTGTACCAACATGTATGTTAGGTACTTCAAATTTTACTATCAAGGATCTATAACCAATGCTATAGAAAGCATAGCCCAGAAGAACACAATTAATTGTTTTTGATCCCATCTTGCGTTTCTTAGGGATTGGTACATTAACCTTTGCCAAACAACCCCAAGTACGTAAGTAAGAGAGTTTTAACCTTTTCTTCTCACATTCTTTGAATGGAGTAATTTATTTATTCTTTGTGGGATCTCTATTTAGTACATGACACACGGTCATTAGTGCCTCCCCCACCATTTCTAGGAAAGATCCGATGTGTCTAACATGACGTTAACCAAATATGTTAGAGTACGGTTATTTCTTTCGGCTACCCCATTTGAATGGGGTGAGTAGGGAGGCGTCCTCTCATGAATTATGTCGTATTCCTAACAAAATGAATTAAACTCATTTGAAAAATACTCTCCACCATGATCAGACCTAAGTCTCTTAATCTTTTGATCAAGTTAGTTTTCTACTTCAGCTTTATAGATTTTGAAGAAACTCAAAGCCTCATATTTTGATTTCAAAAGATACACATGACAGTATCTCGTAGAGTCATCGATCAACGTCATAAAATATTTCTTTCCACCTTTTGTAAACACACCATTCATCTCATAAAGATCAGAATGTATGAGCTCTAGTGGTGTTAAATTTCTCATCTCTGTAGTCGGATGTGACTTGTGAGGTTTCTTTGCTTGCACATAAACTTGGCACTTAGATCCCTTGATAATAGTGAAATCAGGGATTAAATTCATTTTGGCTAGCCGCGTCATACAATCAAATTTAATATGATACAGACGAGAGTGCCAAACATTTGATTCAAAATTCGTGTAAATATGATTAACGATTTTATTACAAACGTCTGACAGGGATAGGCAAAACAAGCCTCCGCACTCATAACCTTTACCAATAAAAGTTTCATACTTAGAAATTACAAATTTATTGGACTCGAATATAACCTTGTAGCCATCTTGACACAGAAGAGATCCGGTAACAAGATTTTTATTTATTGAGGAAACATGATGCATGTTCTTCAGGCGCACGGTCTTTTCCAAAGTGAACTTCAGATCAACCGTACCAACACCATGAATAGAAGCATGCTAGTCGTTCCCCATCAGCACAAATTGAGTCCTTCTAACCTGATATGAAGAAAATATAAAAATATCAGAACAAACATGGAAATTAGCGCCCGTGTCAATCCATCAATCAGGAGAATGACATAATAAAAGAACAGTAGGTAATATACCATACCCAACATCCTTCGTCTCAATATCGCCCATGACAACATTAGTAGTCTTGCTACCCTTCCCATGCTGGCGCTTATCAAAGCGGTTGGGGAAGCAGGATCCCAATGATTAGGATCACCGCATATATGACAAACACCTTTCTTCTTATCAGTCTTCTTGAAACTGGTAGACAGTGAGGCTTTGTTCTTCCCATCAAACTTTTCTATGCCATCAAACTTGCCCTTGTTCTTGACCTTGTGAGGCTGATAGTTCTTTTTTTGTACTAGGTTAGCACTTGAACCTCCCTCAGCACCTCGAGCACGTGTGTCTTTTGCTCTCGATTCTCTTCCACATCAAGAGTTCAATGAGATCTGATACGGAAAACTCTTATCTCTTGTGTTTCAGGGAAGTAGCAAAGTTCTCCACAAAGGGGGAAGCTTGGAAATAATGTCCCCGACAATGAACTTGTCCGGTAACACACAAGGAAAGTGCTCAAGCTCCTTGGCCAGTGATTGTATCTCATGAGCCTGATCAACCATGGAGCGGTCATTAGTTATCTTGTAGTCATAGAATTGTTTCATGACATACAATTCATTGCCAATGTCCGAGACTCCAAACTTAGCCTCGAGCGCAGCCCACATGTCCTTGCCATTATCAATTGACATATAGGGTTCAACAATGTTTTTCCCAAGAACAAACAACAAAGCAGCCTTGAATAAGGTATCAGTCTTCTGAAAAACTTGCTCCTGAGCAGGAGTAAGCTCTCCCTCAGGCTTGCCAAGCGTGGTGTCATAGTAGTTCATGTTCTGAAATCAGAGAACTGCTCTCACACGCCATCTCTTATAATACGTACCCTCAAAGACATGTGGCTTCACATGTGCAACGAAACCACTTGGAGTAAATTTCCTATCATAAGGTTTTTGAATTGTTGAATAAAATAGCAATTTACCAAGAGAATGAACAAATATGTGATGTCGGGGAAGAAGTCGATGTTGTCGCTATCCACGAAAGAGTCCATGATGAAGCCAATAGTCGCGCTAATAGTGCTCCTGAAAAAAGCTCTCGGCTCGAGGCATTCCCGCAACCGCGGTGCGCGCTGTTGCGTCGTGGCGGGCGGCGGAGGAGGAGCGCGTGTGTATATTTCTCTCCTTATTCTTTTACCAAGTAGTGGAAGAGCCCTCTTATAAGATGGTGAAACTTTTCTTCAACTAGTAATGTGGGACTAAACATTTGTCCCACCTCTTGCCATGCATGAATGGACGACATGAGCCTCTAAGATTTTTAGAAATTATTGAAATAAAAATATGGACTAAGCCATTTAGACAAAATTCAAACAAATGCTACACGAAGAACATAAGCTAGATGACAGAATGAGACATGCGAAGTCTTAAAGACCAATTTGAGGACTCAAGCCAACGGTTGACTGACTTTTCGATGGCCAATAAAAGCAATTAGAAAATAAATCTAAGTAGTTCTACACGGGCATGGTTTGAAAGATAGCGGTATGTCCGTAAAGGTATGCTAGACACAGCGCAATCCTTAGAAAGCATATCTAGATTCAAATTCCACTATTTCCTTCAGCTTTCACCGTTATCCTATGCGGCAAATAACCATCTAGGAAATTTTTATTCTTCATTCTCTAGTTAGAATAAAAAAAGGACCGAAACGAGTCAAAAGGGATATAAAAAATGAAAACATTGTGGATTACACGGCCAACTCCTAGTTTGTTCTCTTCTTTCTTTTTGATTTTTTATCCGAGTTTTTTACTAAACATATAGTGTATAGATATGTGTAGATTTAGACAAATCTATGGCATCCTTTTCAGAACTAAGGAACGTATGGAGAGTCCTGCATCACGATGATCACCTACTATAAATAGATTTCTGTCTAATACTAATGTCGGGTCGTTTCCGACTTAGTTTGTACCTCAAGTTATCAGGAGAGAAGGCGTGACTATGTAGACTCTCACATATTCAAATCAGATGTCACAGATTTTCTCTAGCTTCATCTGCGGCATACGAATCTAGACAAGTATGCAACATCTAATTCGGGGCAGAGCGAATATGAAATACGAGAAGAGAGGAGACATGCGATTCAGCATCTCTGATTCAATTTACGCAGTCATGTGTGGAGTATAAAACAAGCACCAACAACTAAAGAAAATTTAGGTGTTCATTTCTCACTCGTGCTTATTTTCACCTTATAGGTATCAAATAAAAAATTATACACCTATATAGTTCCACATGTATTGTAGTAGCATATACAAAATATTTTGTCTAATATTGCTCAAAGCTGATGAGGAGGAGGACCTGAGTTTTCTCAAAGCTGATGCCGATTGTGCCTATGAGCCACTGCCATTTATATCGCCTAAAGGCAGAAAGAGCGGAGCAAATAAGGACAAAGAAAGGGTTTGGAATGATGATAATAGGGAGAATCCACAGCGACATTTCATGCTAAAACTTTGTTTCAGAGATGTGTACCAGTTCAGAGAAACACTGCCAAGACCACACATAGTGCAGGTGAGAATTTTGCTAGTGATTTCTTCAAGAAGCCATTTTATTTGAAGAGCTACTTGCCAGTGTTTTATCCTATGCTAGCAGAGCACGGTTGGACCACCACAAATACACCATACATCATGCCACCAGCTTTCAAAGATCATATTAAGGGAAGAAGGCGGGAAAAGAGGAGGAAAAGAAAATTTGAAGTGCCTAAACCTAAGAAAACCTATAGGATGGATACAATTACATGTAGCAACTTCAAGCTAAGGGGGAAAAGTACACTAGATATTTAGTGCCTTTGAGGCTAGACCTTGCCATTAGGAAAAATAACCACAAAGTAGTACATTGCAATTTAGTTAGTTCTACCAATTCTAATAACGTGAACTGAATTTTACTAATTTTTGTTCTAACTTTTATAGGCTAGTAGGCCAATGCCTGATGGAGCAGGTTCAAGTTCTTCATCTATGGGCACATCTCCAGGATCCTCTATTGCAACAAGAACATCTCCTCCTGCTATAGGTACAGTAACAGATCAGGTTGCATCTAGGACTCCTAAAGTCCAGCCTCATCATGCTGCTCCCTGACCTGCTCAAGCTGCATCAAGGTCTCCATCTTTCAAGCCTGGTAATGTTTCTCCAAGACTTGCCACTACCTTCATGTCATATTTGGCAGCAGGACAAATGCAAGTGTGGGTCCTCTAGCTAGAGCTAGTTCTTCTGCATGTGAAAGTTATTGTGATGATAATAGTTGTCACTTGAGATGTTGAACCTTTGGTAGTTGCTACTTGATGTTGTTGCATGATGATGAAGCACTTAAGTTCAACTATATGTTTTTGCTACTTGAACCTTTGCTTAATGTTGGTTATGTTATATGTAAGACTATGATTTGCTTAATGTGATCTTTGTTATATGTAAGAAAATCATTTGCTTAATTTGATCTTTGTTATATGTG
Source organism: Avena insularis (assembly GCA_023614405.1). Taxonomy (NCBI): domain Eukaryota; kingdom Viridiplantae; phylum Streptophyta; class Magnoliopsida; order Poales; family Poaceae; genus Avena; species Avena insularis. The sequence goes on along the minus strand of CM042692.1, from coordinate 178,248,668 downwards.
AAATAATCCTAGTGTAACCTTAGAGGTCTTGGTTCGATGTTGAAACCTAGTGTAACCTTAGAGGTCTCAACCCATGTTGAAACCTAGTGTAACCTTAGAGGTCTCGACTGTTGGGTCCGCAGCATAGAAAACAAAAAAATTCCTACGGTGTGAACTACACGCCAAGATCTATCTACTAGGTACAAAGCAAACGGGTGGACATACATCCATAGAGAACTTACCCTCGAAGACAACGAGCTTTGTTAACGAGTAGGAACTCGTGGTTGATGTAGTCGTACACTTGCCGATCTCAAGATCGTGAGGAAGTCCGAGCGCCGCAACTCAGCAGCGCATCCGCACTCGCACACACGTTCAAGCCACCGGACAACCTCCACCTCCTCGCTCCAGCGATCCAGTGAAGCAAGAACTCCTTCCGCATTTAAATTCCACCGGGAACATGTATCTCGCTAATCCGAGACCATGGGGGAATAATTCTAGAGGGGGAGAGAGATCCTTCACAAGGAGGTGTAAGGATGAAGGAGGGAATGGGTGGCCTTTTATAGGAGGAGGGGGGGTGCCCCCTCTCTCCATGGCCGGCGCATGGGGGGGTGACCCCTCACCTCCCCCATTCATGTGGTGGTAACTCCTCCACATTAAAATGCCTCTTCACATTCCCTTTTAAAGTCTCCACTTTAAATGCATTAAGTTTCTCCAAATTTAATGCTCTCTCATTTAATAAAAACTCTTTTATTAAATTTATTCAGAATTTTGTTAATTACTTTAATTAACAAACATTCACATATAGCCCCTTGCAATATTTCAATATCACATGCAGAACTACCTTCTGCAATTTCACCCGAAACAATTTCCGGTTTCTATTGAAACAATTCCTGCGCTTTGCAATTCTTTCATCTGAAACATATGTGCTCCAAAATGGTGTCCGGTAACTCTTAAGTGTGCCACCCTTCGGTTCGCGAATAATGCAGACATGATCGAGACCCTTCTCCGATCAATAATCAGCAGTGGGACCTGGAGATCCGTACTGACTCCTACACATTCAACGATGACTCCTGTGATCGTGAGAACCTTTAACGCTTGTAACTAAATCCCTTTGTCTCTCGATATATTACATGTCCGAGATTCGATCATCGGTATCTCCATACCTAGTTTGATCTCGTTACCGACATGCACTCTTTTCTTGTTCCCGTGATATAACATTCTAGTGATCACACCACTTGCTTGCAAGCTACCTAATGTGATATCACCGAGAGGGCCCAGAGTATATCTATCCGTCATCTGGATTGACAAATTCCACTCTTGATCCATGATCCTCAACATAACACCTTCGTAGCACTGAACCATCTTTATAGTCACCCTGTTACGGTGTGATGTTTGATGTTATCAAGATACTCTTCTGGTGTTAGCAATTAACATGATCTCATGGTCTAAGGATAAAGATTACTTTGTATGTTGTTATAGCAATATAAACACAATGACTTGATCGTAATGCTATACTTCGGATGAATGTTCATCACATCATTCCACCAATGGTGTGACCTTGTTATTAACAACATCCAATGTCCATGATCAGGAAACCTTGATCATCTTGTTAATCAACAAGCTAGTCTATAAGAGAGGCATAACTAGGAACCCTTTTTGTTTATTAAACACACATGTATTGATGTTTCCTATCAATACAATTATAGCATGTAAAATAAACACCTATCATATATAAGGAATACATAATAACAACTTTATTATTGCCTCTCAGGGCATATTTCCTTCATCGACATCGAGTCGAAACCTAGTGTAAATGTAGCGGCCTGGACTCGATGTTGAAACCTAGTAGATGTCTCGACTAAATCGAGTATAACCTTAGGTGTCCCGACTCGATGTCGAAACCTAGTGTAACCTTAGAGGTCTCAACTAAACCTAGTATAACCTTAGATGTCCTGATTCGATGTCGAAACCTAGTGTAACCTTTAGAGGTATCGACATTGTGTTAACACCTTTATAAGAGTGTAAATATGTAAGAACTAAAATCCATCTCACAAAGCAAACCAACTTGTGGTTGGTGTTGGAAATATGCCCTAGAGATAAATAGTTATAAGGACTATTATCATATTTCATAAAGTTTATGATTAAGTTTTATATCATGCTATAACTATATTGAGAGGAAACATCAATACATGTGTGATATATAAACAACCAGGGGTTCCTAGTGAAACTCTAGTCAATGGTTCATTGGTCAACATATGATCAAGTTTCCTAATCATGTGGAATTTATGCCAGTTGGCAATGGAGTCAACTCATTCTAAGAATGAGATGATGAACCAATACCCAACATAAACATCATGACCCGATCATGTCACGAAGTTCAAGTTACGATGATTAGAAATGGATCCTCGTAGACTATTCCTTAGACCGTGAGGCTATATCAATCATTGTCTCCTGAGAGTGCTTAGATAGCATCAAGCACCACTTGCTAATACAGTGGTTATAAAGGTGTGTTTAGGTACTCGGAGGAAATTGTAGAGGCAATACATGTCAAGAGCGGGATTTGTCCATCCACGTGACGGAAAGATACTCAAGGGCCCACTTGGAGAAGTTATATCTAATAGCTGCGCAGCATGTGATTTGATCATAGAGATATCACTTATCGAAACGAGTCAAGTAACATTGTTCGGTAACGAGATTGAACATGACATGGTGATGTCATTGATCAGATCTCGGGCAATGCAAGTATCGAGAGACAAAGGGAATAAGACACGACCGTACCGGTTCAAATGACGAAAGATCTTCGTGAACACATAGGGTCACATGGCCATCTAGGTCCCTTTGTCGATTATTGGTCCGGGAGTGTCCCGACCATGTCTGGAGTGTTCCCGAACCGTAGGGTATCACGCGTAAGTGTTTTATGATGCTTAGAGAGTGTTTATAGGATCGGAAGAATCACCAAAGAATAGTAGAGAGAAAACCGGAAGGGTTTCGATAAGTCCAGAGGATGTCCGTAGTGGAGGTGGAAGGTGTTCCATAGCCATGGAGATTGAATAATATGTGAATGAATGTTAAATATTGATTTAATCATTTATTCATAATTATTTAATAAAAGAGAAAATCAATTTAAAGGTCAAAAGGCTTAATGGGCCAATTCCGGAGGGAAGAGGGCCCATTAGGGAAAGGCAAGAGGGAGAAGGGCCAGAGGGGGTGGCCGACGCCCTAGTGGGCCAGTCCCCCCATGCGGGGCCCATGGGGGTGGCCGGCAGCGCCACCCCTCCCCCTCTCCTCCTCCTTTAGTCCCACCCCGATACTTTGAGGGAGGTAGTACCTCCCCTTCCCCTATATATAGTGGGGGTATTTGGCTAGATAAATACACACAATAGACAATAAAGGTCTTATCACTTTTGGGGAGACCTCTAATTGATATTCTCTCTCTCTCTCTCTCTCTCTCTCTCTCTCTTGTGACCATGGTCCCAAGTTCGGACTGCGTAAACGAGAGACATCTTTACCGCGGAGCACCGTCGCGCTGCTGGATCAGGGAAGTGATGTCTACGCACTTCTATTCTTGTAGAGAGTTGTTGAGCCTCCAAGTGCAGAGGTTTGTAGAACAGCATCAAGTTTTCCCTTAAGTAGATCACCCAAGGTTTATCGAAATCAGGGAGGATGTGGTCAAAGGTATCCCCTCTCAAGCAACCCTGCAATCAAGATACAAGAAGTCTCTTGTGTCCCCAACACACCCAATACACTTGTCAGGTGTATAGGTGCACTAGTTCGGCGAAGAGATAGTGAAATACAAGTGGTATAGATAATTATAAGTGGTAACAGTGATAGAAAATAGCTTGATGGTGTGGAAGAGACTAAGGCAAACCAAAATAAAGATGGAAGCAAGCAAACATGTAACAAATCTAATAGCAAATGGTGTTTCAATGCTTAGAAACAAGGCCTAGGGATCATACTTCCACTAGTGAACACTCTCATATAAATATCTTCTCTTTATGATACTACTCTTGACTACTCTCCGGTTGGACACTCTAATCCATGGTAGGGTGATGTCTACGCACTTCTATTCTTGTAGACAGTTGTTGGGCCTCCAAGTGCAGAGGTTTGTAGAACAGCAGCAAGTTTTACCTTAAGTGGATCACCCAAGGTTTATCAAACTCAGGGAGGAAGTGGTCAAAGGTATCCTCTCTCAAGCAATCCTGCAATCAAGATACAAGAAGTCTCTTGTGTCCCCAACACACCCAATACACTTGTCAGGTGTATAGGTGCACTAGTTCGGCGAAGAGATAGTGAAATACAAGTGGTATAGATAATTATAAGTGGTAACGGTGATAGAAGATAGCTTGATGGCATGGAAAAGACTAAAGTAAAACTGAAATAAAGATAGAAGCAAGCAAACATGTAACAGATCTAATTGCAAACGGTGTATCAATGCTTAGAAACAAGGCCTAGGGATCATACTTTCACTAGTGAACACTCTCTCATAAATATATTATCTTCATGATACTACTCTTAACTACTCTCCGGTTGGACACTCTAATCGTTGGTAGGGTTATAACAGCACACCTCAAAGTAAGCCTTTCCCATCTAGATAACCCCACACTGTCACCTTGAGCACTAGATGGTTCCAACAAACACCACAATTTCATAGAAAGATCCAACTCCAAATATAACTCATAACAAGTATTTGTAATCTCTAGCCTAAGTGCCACCATGGTGTGCAGGCTGTCACTTTCACACACATGGGGAGAGCAGAGATCTATTAAAGCACTTGAGTAGCAAGGTAGATCTACTTGATTACAAAGCTCATGATCACAATATGATCATGCATAGATAGAGAGATGAACACATAGCTACCGGTAGAACCCTTAGCCTCGAGGAAGAGCTACTCCCTCCTCATCATGGGAATCAACAATGGTGATGGAGATGGCGGTGGAGATCGATGGAGATGGCTCCGGGGGCACTTTATCGTCCCGGCAGGGTGCCGGAACAGAGACTTTCTGTCCCCCGAATCTCCCCTTCGGTGGCGGCGGCGTTGTGGAACTTTTCGTGGATTTCTGATTGACGATCTAGGGTTTCTGCCTCGTGAGGAATATATAGGCGAAGGAGGCAAGGTCGGTGGCCAGCCAGGGGGCCCACACCATTCCCTGGCGTGGCCTCGGGATACCCGCGCCTGGGGGTGTGGCCAGGCCCTGGCCCTCCTCCGTCTCGTATTATGGCTCCGTGAGTCTTCCGGTCAAATAGGAACTTTGGCTTTTATCCTGTCCAATTCTGAGAATATTCATTTTCTGACTTTCCTGGAACCAAAAACAGCAGAAAACAGGCAGCTGGCACTGTGGCTCTTGTTAATAGGTTAGTCCAAGAAATCATATGAAAAGTACTCCAAAGTGTTGACAAAACATAAGAAAGTAGATAAAACCAAGCATAGAACATCAAAAAATTATAGATACATTTGCAATGTATCAACATCCCCAAGCTTAACTCCTGCTCGTCCTCGAGTAGGTAAGTGATAAAAAGAAAGAATAATTTTTGAGGTGACATGCACCATCATAAACTTGATCAATGTATTTGTAAAACATTCAAAGCTGGGATCATAGTACTTCAATCATAACATGAAAGAAAAAGTTCTAGCAATAAGACAAACAAACTATGTTGCAACATGAAAAGGCACAAAGAAAAGATTCATGAATAACAATGCTTTGCAAGACGTGTGTTTGTTTCACATAAAGAAAACATAGCATAATAGTATTCAGCTTATCCCTCATAGAGTAGCAAATATAAATGCATAGGACACCTTCAAAGTTCATAAGAGTGACTAGATACAAATAGTTTAAAACAAGCAATATCAAGTTATCCATCAATCAACTAGTCTTGGGACAATGCACATAGAACTAAGAATGGCCACTATGCTCTCAAAGTAGGTGCATAAAGATAGAAGGTGGAGACTCAACATAAAAGTAAAAGAAACGCCTTCATAGAAGGAAGCAGAGATTCAAGTTTCATAAAGAGCTTCCAAAAATTATGGTACTTATAGCATTCAGCTCTCCTTGCCCCTATCATAAGCATCTTGAAGTGATTAAGGTTAAAGTGAACAAACTATGGAGTATATGCTTGACGAAGTATAAGTTGGAAATCTCATGTCCCTTGAATACAAGGGCCGCTCCTCATGCTACTCAAGTTTAGTCACCGGTAAGTTGTTGTCATCGTAAGTACATGTGTATCATAGAGAACCGCCAACGGGGTACCCCTTGCCCGATGATACGGAAGAATCCCCATATCAAAATGACAAGGCAAGCAGACAACGAGCATCTCAACAATCTTCTTATTTACCATGGGAATATGGTGCTTTTTCTCTCTTTCCTATTTTCATCTTTTTTTCTTTTCTCTTTTTTCTCAATATAGGACACTTTTTTTATAAGAAGAATGCTTCATAGACAGCTCATTATGGTTACGCTGCAGGTTTCTACCATGTCAGCATGGATTAGACCAGCGGCCCAGGCGTTTCTCTAACACACATACATAACTCCATGGACTTACAAGATCCCCTTTCATTTCACACCGACGACATCCATAGACAAAAGAGCATGATATCAACTAGGTACAAAGTACAAGTGCAATGTTGAAAGCGTTCCCCATGACAGCATGGTTCTTCTAATCCCGAACAAATAAGTGCAAGCATATACAACAAAGACGACACAATGGTTCAAGTTTATTAAGGGCAAGAAAAGTAAAGTGTGCCATCAAGTTTGTGAGAGCTTTAATCACTAGTTTTCTCATAACAAGTTTAATTCGGAAGGTATATAAAAACATGAATATACTTGGAATAGCATATGCTAGTAGGTAGGTATGGTGGACTCTTTGGAATAACTTGGTTTTAGGAGTTGGATGCATGAGTGGAACTCATACTTGGTTGTGGATGCTAGCAAAAGACTGGGAGCGACCAACTAAGAGAGCAATAATGGCCAAGCATAAAGTGATACTACAAGTTGAAAACTAAAAGGATCATAAAGGCTATGGTGACTTGGGATAGTCATAACATGGTGTGAGCATGTGCCAAGTCAACCCAAATAAAGCATCAAAGGAGAATACCACAATATTATGCTTTAATATGCTAAAACAACGCATGATTCTTCAAAGGCACATTAAGCAATCTCAATTGTTTATAACAAGTCATGCTACAACAAAGAATACTAAGCATAAAGCTAAAACAATATCAAGCATGGCATGACAAAGCATAGGCCACAGTCAAAAACAAGCTCTCTTTACCACTTAAGCATGAACTTTCCTACTCTTTTCCAATCCAAACCAAACTATTTGAAAACCAATATATGAAAGAGGGGGTCCAACCAATTTATTCAGCAAACTAAGAAAACAAAGCAAACGAAAAACCAAAACAAAAACGAAAAAGAAGACGGTCCAAGAACAACATAACTGTGCATGAAACAATAAAAATGAAGTGTTTGGAAGAAACCTGAGATTTTTATTGATGAAGAGGGGATGCCTTGGGCATACCCAAGCTTTGGCACTTGTACTTTTTGGATATTTCTTGGGGTGACACGCGTGGCATCCCCAAGCTTGAGCTTTAGTCCATCCTTCATCTCATTACTCATTCCTTCCATACACCTGAAATTTTTCCTTCATACAAAACTTCACACAATCTTTATTAGCAACATTAGTGTACTCAAGATAATAGGTCTTTAGGTTCAGTTCTAACACCAATAAACTTCCATTAAAACACTATCTACTGTAGCACTTCCCTAAAAAAGCTCAATTCCCCCAAAAAACTAAAAAAGGAACCAACAAGAAGCAAATGCAGAAAATGGCAGAAATCTGCAAAACAGACCAGCAGGTAAAGATGAATTTTTTAGAAGACCTTCTGTTGCTCAAATCAAAAAGTGTTGAACTAACAAAAGTTAGATAACAACCAGGGGCAGAAGAACAACAATTCACGCCTCAAAAAGACGTTCAGAGATTTTACACGAATTTTCACGGTGAAGCACAAAAATCTGTTTCGGGACAGCAACTTTGCCAATCATTACTTCTCTCTCATTAGAGGTTACTCTTGGCACAAAAAGCAAATAAAAAGGATAAGGAGTGGTTATTACTGAAGTAATAACTTCCAAGACTTATCTAAAACTTTTGGGTTATCTTCCAATAAATACTTTTCTTTAACGCCTTTAAGTTAGGCTTGATAGTTTGAGAAGATGCTCACATAAGAAATATGAATTGAAGTAAAAGAGAGCATCAAGAAGCAAATTCAAAACACATTTAATTCTAACCCACTTCCTATGCACAGGAATCTTGTAAAGAAACAAGTCATGAAAGCACAAAGCAACAAGCATAGAAAGGCAAAACAAGTGCAACTTCAAAAATTTCAACATCAAGAGGGGAAACTTAATATTGTTGAGATACATAAAACCATGTTTCCCTCTCTCATAATAACTTTTAGTAGCATCATGAATAAAATTAACAATATAACTATCACATAAAACATTCTTATCATGAGGCACATGCATAAAAGAATTAATACTCCCCACATAAACATAGTCATTCTTATTAATTGTAGTGGGAGCAAATTTAACAAAATAGCTATCATTATTATTTTCATCACCATAATCATCAAATATAGGAGGCATATTGTAATCGTAATTAATTTCCTCCTCAATAGTAGGTGGACTGAAAATATCATATTCATCATTGTAATCATCATATATTGGAGGTTTGGTATCATCATAAGCAACAAAATAGCTATCTTCCAAAGCTGGGGAACTAAAAATATCATTTCCATAAAAACTAGCTTCCCCAAGCTTAGACTTTTCCATAGCATTAGAAATAATGGTGTCCAAAGAATTCATACTAACAACATTGCTATTAGCATGCAAATAAAGTTCCATAGATTTTTTAATTTTCTCTTCAAACACTTCATGTCCTAACTCAAGATAAATACTATAAAGCTCTCTAATTTTGTTGTTGTTTTCCATTAAGCCTAACTAGTGAAAACAAGAAACAAAAAGAAAAAAATGCAGAATCTAAAGGAAATAACTTCGAGCACTCACATCGGAGGATGTGAGTACCTTTTACCTTACCTCCCCGGCAACGGCGCCAGAAAATACTTTGATGGTTCGTGGTTGACGTGGGAGCTTCTTATTCTTCTTCTTCTTCAATCCCCGGCAACGACGCCAGAAAAGAGCTTGATGTCTACGCACTTCTATTCTTGTAGACAGTTGTTGGGCCTCCAAGTGCAGAGGTTTGTAGAACAGCAGCAAGTTTTCCCTTAAGTGGATCACCTAAGGTTTATCGAAATTAGGGAGGAAGTGGTCAAAGGTATCCCCTCTCAAGCAATCCTGCAATCAAGATACAAGAAGTCTCTTGTGTCCCCAACACACCCAATACACTTGTCAGGTGTATAGGTGCACTAGTTCGGCGAAGAGATAGTGACATACAAGTGGTATAGATAATTATAAGTGGTAACGGTGATAGAAGATAGCTTGATGGCGTGGAAAAGACTAAAGTAAAACTGAAATAAAGATAGAAGCAAGCAAGCATGTAACAGATCTAATTGCAAACGGTGTATCAATGCTTAGAAACAAGGCCTAGGGATCATACTTTCACTAGTGAACACTCTCTCATAAATATATTATCTTCATGATACTACTCTTAACTACTCTCTGGTTGGACACTCTAATCGTTGGTAGGGCTATAACAGCACACCTCAAAGTAAGCCTTTCCCATCTAAATAACCCCATACTGTCACATTGAGCACTAGATGGTTCCAACAAACACCACAATTTCATAGAAAGATCCAACTCCAAATATAACTCATAACAAGTATTTGTAATCTCTAGCCTAAGTGCTACCATGGTGTGCACGCTATCACTTTCACACACATGGGGAGAACAGAGATCTATTAAAGCACTTGAGTAGCAAGGTAGATCTACTTGATTACAAAGCTCATGATCACAATATGATCATGCATAGAGAGAGAGATGAACACATAGCTACCGGTAGAACCCTTAGCCTCGAGGAAGAACTACTCCCTCCTCATCATGGGAATCAGCAATGGTGATGGAGATGGCGGTGGAGATCGATGGAGATGGCTCCGGGGGCACTTCCCCGTCCTGGCAGGGTGTCGGAACAGAGACTTTCTGTCCCCCAAATCTCCCCTTCGGTGGCGGCGGCGCTGTGATTTCTGATTGACGATCTAGGGTTTCTGCCTCGAGAGGAATATATCGGCGAAGGAGGCAAGGTCGGTGGACAACCAGGGGGCCCACACCATGCCCTGGCATGGCCTGGGGGTACCCGCGCCTGGGGTGTGTGGCCAGGCCCTGACCCTCCCCCGTCTCGTATTCTGGCTTCGTGAGTCTTCCTGTAAAATAGGAACTTTGGCTTTTGTCCCTTCCAATTCTGAGAATATTCATTTTTTGACTTTCTTGGAACCAAAAATAGCAGAAAATAGGCAGCTGGCACTGTGGCTCTTGTTAAGAGGTTAGTCCAAGAAATCATATGAAAAGTACTCCAAAGTGTGGATAAAACATAAGAAAGTAGATAAAACCAAGCATGGAACATCAAAAATTATAGATACATTTGCAATGTATCATAGGGCTATAATAGCACACCTCAAAGTTCATCTTTCCCATCTAGATAACCCCACACTGTCACCTTGAGCACTAGATGGTTCAAACAAACACCACAATTTCATAAAGACCTCCAACTCCAAATATAACTCATATCAAGTATTTGTAATCTCTAGCCTAAGTGCCACCATGGTGTGCACACTGTCAACTTCACAGACATGGGGAGAGCAGAGATCTATTAAGACACTTGAGTAGCAAGGTAGATCTATAGATTACAAGCTCATGATCACAATATGATCACGCATAGAGAGAGAGATGAACACATAGCTACCGGTAGAACCCTTAGCCTCGAGAGAGAACTACTCCCTCGTCATCATGGGAATCAGCAACGACGATGGAGATGGTGGTGGAGATCGATGGAGATGGCTCCGGGGGCACTTCCCCATCCCGGCAGGGTGCCAGAACAAAGACTTTCTATCCCCCGAATCTCCCCTTCGGTGGCGACGGCGCTGCGGAACTTTTCGTGGCTGGAGGCTTGACGATTTAGGGTTTATGCATCAGGAGGCTTCTTATAGGCGAAGAGGTAAGGTCGGTGGGCGGCCAGGGGGCCCACACCACCTGGTGGCGCGACCAGGGCTTGCCCGCACCACCATATGGTTTGGCCACCCTGTGGCCCCTCCCCGTCTCGTCTTCTGGCTCTGTGAGTCTTCCGGTAAAATATCGACTTTGGCTTTTGTCCGGTCCAATTCCGAGAATATTGATTTTCTGACTTTCCTGGAACCAAAAACAGCAGAAAACAAGAAGCTGGCACTGTGGCTCTTGTTAATAGGTTAGTCCAAGAAATCATATGAAAAGTACTCCAAAGTGTGGACAAAACATAAGAAAGTAGATAAAACCAAGCATGGAACATCAAAAATTATGGATTACGTTTGCAACGTATCAACATCCCCAAGCTTAACTCCTGCTCATCCTCGAGTAGGTAAGTGATAAAAAGAAAGAATAATTTTTAAGGTGACATGCACCATCATAAACTTGATCAAAGTATTTGTAAAACATTGATAGCTGGGATCATAGTACTTCAATCATAACATGAAAGACAAAGTTCTAACAATAAGGCAAAGCAACTATGTTGCAACATGAAAAGACACAAACAAAAGATTCATGAATAATAATGCTTTGCAAGACGTTTGTTTGTTTCACATAAAGAAAACATAGCATAGTGACATTCAGCTTGTCCCTCATAGAGTAGCAAATAGAAATGCATAGGACACCTTCAAAGTTCATAAGAGTGACTAGATACAAATAGTTTAAAACAAGCAATATCAAAGCTATGCATCAATCAACAAGTCTTGGGACAATGCACATAGAACTAAGAATGGCCACTATGCTCTCAAAGTAGGTGCATAAAGATAGAAAGTGGAGACTCAACATAAAAGTAAAAGAAAGGCCTTCATAGAAGGAAGTAGGGATTCAAGTTTCATAAGGAGCTTCCAAAAATTATGGTACTTATTAGCTTTCAGCTCTCATTGTCCCTATCATAAGCATCTTGAAGTGATTAAGGTTAAAGTGAACAAACTATGGAGTATATGCTTGACAAAGTATAAGTTGGAAATCTCATGTCCCTTGAATACGAGAGCCGCTCCTCATGCTACTCAAGTTTAGTTACCGGTAAGTTCTTGTCATCGTAAGTACATGTGTATCATAGAGAACCGCCAACGGGGTACCCCTTGCCCGATGATACAGAAGAATCCCCATATCAAAATGACAAGGCAAGCAGACAACAAGCATCTCAGCAATCTTCTTATTTACCATGGGAATATGGTGATTTTTTCTCTCTTTCCTCTTTTCATCTTTTTTTCTCTCTTTTTTCTCAATATCTGACTCTTTTTTTATAAGTAGAATGCTTCATAGACAGCTCATTATGGTTACGCTGCAGGTTGCCACCATGACAACATGGATTAGACCAGCGGCCCAGGCGTTTCTCTAACACACACACATAACTCCATGGACTTACAAGCTCCCTTTTCATTTCACACCAACGACATCCATAGACAAAAGAGCATGATATCAACTAGGCACAAAGTACAAGTGCAATGTTGAAAGCGTCCCCCATGACAGCATGGTTCTGGTAATCCCCAACAAATAAGTGCAAGCATATACAACATAGACAACACAATGGTTCAAGTTTATTAAGTGCAAGAAAGTAAAGTGTGCCATCAAGTTCGTGAGAGCTTTAATCACTAGTTTTCTCATAACAAGTTTAATTCGGAAGGTAGACAATAACATGAATATACTTGGAATAGCATATTCTAGTAGGTAGGTATGGTGGACTCTTTGGAATAACTTGGTTTTAGGAGTTGCATGCATGAGTGGAACTCATACTTGGTTGCGGAGGCTAGCAAAAGACTGGGAGCGACAAACTAAGAGAGCAATAATGGCCACAATCATGAAGAGCGACAAAACATCATTAATCAAAGCATAAAGTGATACTACAAGTTGAAAACTAAAGGATCATAAAGGCTATGGTGACTTGGGATAGTCATAACATGGTGTGAGCATGTGCCAAGTCAACCCAAATAAAGCATCAAAGGAGAATACCACAATACTATGCTTTAATATGCTAAAACAACGCATGATTCTTCAAAGGCACATTAAGCAATCTCAATTGTTTATAACATGTCATGCTACAGCAAAGAATACTAAGCCTAAAGCCAAAACAATATCAAGCATGGCATGACAAAGCATAGGCCACAGTAAAAAACAAGCTCATTTTACCACTTAAGCATGAACTTTTCCTACTCTTTTCCAATCCAAACCAAACTATTTGAAAACCAATGCATTAAAGAGGGGGTCCAACCAATTTATTAAAGCAATCTAAGAAAACCAAGCAAATGAAAACCAAAACAAAAATGAAAAAAGAAAACGCTCCAAGAACAACACAATTGTGCATGAAACAATAAAAATGAAGTGTTTGGAAGAAACCTGGGATTTTTATTGATAAAGAGGGGGATGCCTTGGGCATCCCCAAGATTTGACGCTTGTACTTCTTGTATATTTATTGAGGTGACACGTGTGGCATCCTCAAGCTTGAGCTTTAGTCCATCCTTCATCTCATTACTCATTCCTTCCATACACCTAATTTTTTTTCTTTATACAAAACTTCACACAATCTTTATTAGCAACGTTAGTGCACTCAAGATAATAAGTCTTTAGGTTCAGTTCTAACACCAGTAAAACTTTTATTAAAACACAAGCTACTGTAGCACTTCCCTCAAAAAGCTCAATTCAAAAGAACTCAAAAAGGAACCAACAAGAAGCAAATGCAAATAATGGCAGAAATCTGTCAAAACAGACCAGCAGGTAAAAACCATTTTTTCGAAGACCTTCTGTTGCTCAAATCAAAACTTGTTGAACTACCGAAAGTTATATAACGACTTGGGTAAGAAGCACAAAAATTCACGCCTCAAAAAGACATACAGAGATTTTACATGAATTTTTACGGTGAAGCACATAAATCTGTTTTGGGACAACAACTTTCCCAAGTCTTGCTTCCCTCTCATTAGAGGTTAATCTTGGCACAAAAAGCAAATAAAAAGGACAAGGAGCGGTTATTACAGAGTTAATAACTTCCAAGACTCATCTAAAACTTTTGGATTATCTCCCAATAAGTACTTTTCTTTAACACCTTTAAGTTAGGCATGATAGTTTGAGAAGATGCTCACATAAAATATATGAATTGAAGTAAAAGAGAGCATCAAGAAGCAAATTCAAAGCACATTTAAGTCTAACCCACTTCCTATGCATAGGAATCTTGTAAAGAAACAAGTCATAAAAGCACAAAGCAACAAGCATAGGAAAGCAAAATAAGTGCAACTTCAAGACTTTCAACATAAAGAGGGGAAACTTAATATTGTTGAGATACATAAGATCATGTTTCCCTCTCTCATAATAACTTTCAGTAGCAACATGAATAAAATTAACAATATAACTATCACATAAAACATTCTTATCATGAGCCACATGCATAAAATAATTATTACTCTCCATATAAGAATAGTCATTCTTATTAATCATAGTGGGAGCAAATTCAACAAAATAGCTATCATTATTATTCTCATCACCATAATCGTCAAATATAGGAGGCATATTGTAATCATAATTAATTTCCTCCTCAATAGTAGGTGGACTGAAAATATCATATTCATCATTGTAATCATCATATATTGGAGGTTTGGTATCATCATAAGTAATAGAATAGCTATCTTCCAAAGCTGGGGAACTAAAAAGATCATTTTCATAAAAACTAGCTTCCCCAAGCTTAGGATTTTCCATAGCATTAGCAATAATGGTGTCCAAAGAATTCATACTAACAACATTGCTATTAGCATGCAAATAAAGTTCCATAGGTTTTTTAATTTTCTCTTCAAACACTTCATGTCCTAACTCAAGATAAATACTATAAAGCTCTCTAATTTTGTTGTTGTTTTCCATTAAGCCTAACTAGTGAAAACAAGAAACAAAAAGAAAAAATTGCAAAATCTAAAGGAAATAACTTCGAGCACTCACACCGGAGGATGTGAGTGCCTTTTACCTTACCTCCCCGGCAACGACGCCAGAAAATACTTTGATGGTGCGTGGTTGACGTGGGAGCTTCTTATTGTAGACAGTTGTTGGGCCTCCAAGTGCAGAGGTTTGTAGAACAGCAGCAAGTTTTCCCTTAAGTGGATCACCCAAGGTTTATCGAACTCAGGGAGGAAGTGGTCAAAGGTATCCCCTCTCAAGCAACCCTGCAATCAAGATACAAGAAGTCTCTTGTGTCCCCAACACACCCAATACACTTGTCAGGTGTATAGGTGCACTAGTTTGGCAAAGAGATAGTAAAATACAAGTGGTATAGATAATTATAAGTGGTAACGGTGATAGAAAATAGCTTGATGGCGTGGAAGAGACTAAGGCAAACTGAAATAAAGATGGAAGCAAGCAAACATGTAACAAATCTAATAGCAAACGGTGTTTCAGTGCTTAGAAACAAGGCCTAGGGATCATACTTTCAGTAGTGAACACTCTCATATAAATATCTTCTCTTTATGATACTACTCTTGACTACTCTCCGGTTGGACACTCTAATCCATGGTAGGGCTATAACAGCACACCTCAAAGTTCATCTTTCCCATCTAGATAACCCCACACTGTCACCTTGAGCACTAGATGGTTCAAACAAACACCACAATTTCATAAAGACATCCAACTCCAAATATAACTCATAACAAGTATTTGTAATCTCTAGTCTAAGTGCCACCATGGTGTGCACACTGTCAACTTCACACACATGGGGAGAGCAGAGATCTATTAAAGCACTTGAGTAGCAAGGTAGATCTATAGAGAGAGATGAACACATAGCTACTGGTAGAACCCTTAGCCTCGAGAGAGAACTACTTCCTCCTCATCATGGGAATCAGGAACGACGATGGACATGGTGGTGGAGATCGATGGAGATGGCTCCGGGGGCACTTCCCTGTCCCGGCAGGGTGCCGGAACAGAGACCTTCTGTCCCCCGAATCTCCCCTTCGGTGGCGGCGGCGCTGCGGAACTTTTCGTGGCTGGAGGCTTGACGATTTAGGGTTTATGCATCGGGAGGCTTCTTATAGGCAAAGAGGTAAGGTCGGTGGGCGGCCAGGGGGCCCACACCACCTGGTGGCGTGGCCAGGGCTAGCCCATGCCACCATATGGTGTGTCCATCCCGTGGCCCCTCTCCGTCTCGTCTTCTGGATCCATGAGTCTTCTGGTAAAATATCGACTTTGGCTTTTGTCCGGTCCAATTCGGAGAATATTGATTTTCTGACTTTCCTGGAACCAAAAACAGCAAAAAACAGGCAGCTGACATTGTGGCTCTTGTTAATAGGTTAGTTCAATAAATCATATGAAAAGTACTCCAAAGTGTGGACAAAACATAAGAAAGTAGATAAAACCAAGCATGAAACATCAAAAATTATGGATACGTTTGCAACGTATCAGGAACCGGGAGTCATCGGCAGGCACCAAACGTGTGTAACTCCCCGCGAGGTGTCAGACTTGAGGCACTCAAGTCGTTGGAGCCACTGGAGCGCAAGGACTTCATCACAACCTTGAGGTCGGCTTCAGCTCGTCTACATCAACCACGCTCTCTTGAGTGTTGACAACGCTTTTCGGTCTTTAAGAGTAAGTTCGTGAAAAGCCCCTCCCGTTACTGCATTACTAATAGATAGGTCCTGACAACATCAGGGGTTCAGGGGCGTAGGATAAAATTTTATTGTTTTCATACGCGGAACCCCTACAGTTGGGTGGCTAGGAGGATGGTTCCCTAGCTCACCAGAGTTCAAACCCCAGGTTTGACACTGTGTGTTGCATAAAAGGCAGAGAATTCTTCCAGTAGGAGGCGATGTTCCCATCGACAGCGAGACGCCTGTGGTGACTTCGTCAATCTCAAGACCCGATCCGCCGACTTAGCCTATTGGAGGTGCTCATAGGGGTAGGGTGTGCATGTGTACGTTCATAGGGGTGCGTGCACGTACGTGTTTTGAGCGTCTATGATTGTACTGTGTTTCTCAAAAAAATCCATTTCATAAATCAACTCATAATGAAACTAACAACAACTAAAATTCATCAGATCACATAATCTAGATAGCTCACTTAACAAATAACTAATAATTCATTACATCTCATAATTAAAAACCTTTAAAATTCATCACACAAATCAACTTATTACATTTCAGTACTAGATCAACTCACTTTGGCCTTGAGGGTTGGTGTCTTCCCCCCACCACTTGCTTAAGTTCATCTTGAGCATTCCTCGGGTCAAGGTGATGCTTTGCAATCTCATCATGAAACTTAAAATTTGTTTAAATATTGTTAAGGGCATCACGTACTCTACCATCTTTGACTTTAGAATACATTTCCCATAACTTTGACAAGTATTTATTCAATGCATCTAGCTAGACAACATCAACCCATTACACAAAGTCACATGTTTCTCCAAACTACAATAGATATGACAAAGCACAATTTGTTGGAAAATTATACATCATGATGTTTATTTGAGTGACTGTAAATAAGTTCATAATATTCACATACCTACCCTGAACATGCCAAAAATCTCCTTCCAATATTGCATCCTTCTAAAGCAACAAATTTGGCGACCATGGCTTGACATTTACAACAGATAGGGACATCTCCATCATCGGGTTATCCGCCGTAATCCAAGTCGTACATGGTATTTGGACCCGAACAAGTCAAATATCCATAGTAACTAAAGGGAAATCCAGTTCAAATCCGAAATCGCCAAACCGATATGAACCCTTACCCTAGATATAGGGGAATGCATCACTTACCTCGGTACCAAGGGAGCTCCCATCAGGGGACGATTCCTCGCCATCGCCCCAGGAAACCATGCCGTTAGTGGGCGACCACGGGAGATCCATGACTCTATAGTGACGAGCAATGGCAGGGAGATGATAGGGTGTTGGAGCCGAAGACGGAGACGACGTTATCTCAAACAACTAGTTTCACCAGAACCATGCCCCTCAGACGCAGTCCTAATGGCCATGAATCCGTCCAGTCAACGGCTTGCCACATAGCCCACATGCCAGAAACGAGTTAAGATCAGGAAAACAAGCTAGGGACGGGAATGACACTATCTCAAATGACTATTTTAAAGGGAGAGGAGAGGGTGCTAGAGCTGAGGATGGAGACGACGTTGTCTCAAACAACTAGTTTCACCAGAACCATGCCCCTCAGACACAGTCCTAACGGCCATGAATCCGTCCAGTCAATGGCTTGCCATATAACCCACGTGCCAAAAACGGGTTAAGGTCAGCAAAACAAGCTGGGAACGGGCAAACGACTATTTTAACTAGAACCGTGCCCCTGGGACGCAGTCCCAGCGGTCATCCAAAAACAGGTTAAGACTAGTAAAACGAGCTGAGGACGGGGACGACTCTGTCTCAAAGGACTATTTTAACCAGAACCATGCCTCCCAGGCGCAATCTTAACGGCCATGATTCCATCCGGTCAACGGATGTAGCCCACATGCCAGAAAGGGTTAAGACCAACAAAACGAGCAATCAATGCTCTCTATCACAAACCACCCCAAAATGGTGTTTTTCACAAACCAGCCCCCAAAGTGGTGTTTTTTATCACCCGGGCCAAAGTGGCAAACCAGCCCCAAAAGTGGTGTTTTTGCGCCACCCGGACCAAAGTGACATTTATGGGCTCCAAATGTGATAGTTTCTTGAGACAAAGATGCACCTGCAACACAAGTGGATGTGGACGCCCCCCCCCCCCCCTCCCCAAAAAAAAGTGGATGTGGACGAGTCCTACAAAACTTTCTCAATTGCAGGGAAGAAAAACCAAATCAAGTATGGAGGTTAAGCATCATGTGTAAAAGTAACAACATCAAATCGAAACGAGGTTCCACTAAAAAAATCAGAACAAGGTAAAACAGAATCTGAATACAACAACAGATTTCGCAGTCCACAAGCATAACCTTTTATCTATACTAGCACAAAACCCGTGCGTTGCTACGGTGCCACGTTGAATAAAATAGAAAGCCTTCTGAAAGCGGTGTCCGCGGTTATGGACGACTTGGAGCACAGTATCTCGATCATAGACAAGCATAACTAAAATAGTGCTATAAATTTGACTTAATATGTGACTAGTAATCAGCTTCACTACAATGGAATGGATAATAAAAGTGCCAACAACTGGTGGAACTGGGGTGTATCATGTCATGATATACCTGCCTAGTAAGTATACTCCATGTTTCATAACTTTAGGATTTAGTGAAAAGTATAAAACATTTATGGATTTGCATGAAAGGAATTTTTTCTACGTCTAGGTTACTTAACGCTACACCTAGAATTCATAGCTATGGAGCACATCAGGAAGAATATAAAATAGATGCTGCAGTTGATTGCTTACATATATACGGGGAAGCCTAAGGTGTCACGTCTTGACCAGATTGCTAGAAATTAAGAACAAATCCATATGTATACCCATTACTTATGTGAATCTATCCCTGATGGGTGATATCAACCCATAGAAAGAACCAATTAGGAATAGAGTTTATAATCTCTTCTTTCGTCTTGAAGATCGTAAACATAAATTAATCATATGAAGTATGGATTTCTTAGGTGTTCAACTTGTAAACCATGTTCAACAATCAATCTTCGTGGTTTGAATAAGATTCATCTTTTCAAGGAAGTGGAGGGTCTATCTAGAGGTACCACCATATTCTGTTTTCTAATGCTGGCTACTACCTTATTTGCGGTCTGGACTTGGCATCAGTTTTATCCTCATTTTATAGCCCGCCTGTGCAACTTATTTGGATACACGTAACTGGAAACAGCTCGAGCCTTTTCCAATATCAATCTTCTATTTGCTTGAGCATCATGACCTTCCTTTTCTCTGTAGCTGCTGGCGGCAAAGTTCACGTACTTGCAGTAACCCAACACGAGCAAGCTGAATGCCGAGATATTCGGCGCGATGCTAATTTTTTTTCCTAAGCAGGTTGCATGTGTCTCGGAACCGGCCGGCGTGCGCGAGGGCTTTCACGATATTCATTAGACACACTGCCCTGTTGCGGCTGGTGGATCAGATTATCAGATTGGGGATCATATGAGGAGAGTCCCGTATGAGACAACTGTTAGCATCGGCTGCATGTCGATCGGACCATCTCTCCCGATAGCTTCCCAACCTTGTCGATTAGCAGGTACGTGCAACAGCGTCGACCGCAAGCTCTACATAGGCATGATCAACATGCTTGAAATCCACACCCGCATTGCTTCGGCCTTCTACGAGAGCACCGTCGAGGATGGGCTAATGGCAGGCCGCACCGCCGTCGCATGTCCATGCCACTTTCCGCTCCTCCCACTCTAGCCGACGGCTTGCCGACGTCTAAGGGATGAGCTAGGTCGATGCACTCTTGTAACAGCTATTCCCAGAGAGAGATGTCTTGGTCACTTGTCGTGACCGTCAGTCTCTCTACACCCTGGTTGCCGCAACTCCTCTACTGCCGAGGGCAACGGCTGCCCCGAGAGAGAGAGAGGATAAAAAGGAGAGGGTAAGGGACATAATAATTAAGCGACATTGACCTCTTCTTCGTCTGCGGCCGGAGGGACAAGGGCAGGGGCGGACCCAAGTACATGCGAGTGGGGGCCTAGGCCCCCACTCAAAATTTTGAATTCCTGTAGTTTTTGTTCAGAAATTTAAAGAAAATGTTTAAATTTAGCAAATTTATACAGAGACAGCCCCCAGTCAAAATTTTGTCTGGGTCCGCCCCTGGACAAGGGATGAGAGTTTCAGAAGCATTAGCGGCATGTTGCAACACCGTTGCGATCACCTGGAGTGGTGCGAGGAGTCGTGGATTCGATTCCAATGTTTCCTATTGTTTCTGAACTCTTGTCCGTGATTTGTTTCCTGGCCTAACAGCGAGACGAAGTACACAGGGGAGGGCGGAGACGCACAGGAACAGGCACCTGATCAACAGCCGACGTGCTGCCAGGAGTCCGGACAGTGGCGTTTCGACGCAGCCTAGTCGTGGTGCCAAGAACGGGAGGATTCGTGCGTTCGTCGCCAATATATAGATTTTCGATCTCGTCTCCTCGGTCTCCCGTCTCACTCCTCGATGTCACGTGTATACTATACAGGGGCAGTGTCAAATCGGAACGAGGTTCCACTCAAAAAAAATAAAAAATCAGAACTGAGGTAAAACAGAATCTGAATACGACAACAGGTTTCGCAGTCCACAACCGAGCATAACTTTTTATCTATATAAGCCACCAGCCGGAGCAGTTCTAGATGAATCTTCAGGCAAACAATAACGCCTCGTCAGAAAAAAGACGGACTTCTTATTGTACACAGAACAGAGTACATGCTCTTTATTTCAGAGCCAAATTGAAAGGGTTGTATCGGAATCATGAACCTAAATTTGGAAACTACATGAAGAGACTACCTTTACATGCATAGGATATTATGATAGCAACTCCCTCTGTAACACGTCCCTTACATCCATGATCCATCCCAATAGTTTGTACACACATCCTGCAAAGAAAAAGAAAAAGGAAATGGATGACACACTCAAGAGAAAATTTACATATAATTCCTATGATGACAAATAAACTGAAAATTTGACAAACTGGAAGACTAGACTAACCATAAGCATTTAGTACTTCAACTTCATTTTCAGCCTATAACTGAAAATAAAATGAACTTCATCGCTCATATCATTAGTTGCAGAGGCTAACTTAGGTAGCTCTGTCCAGTAATGTAAAAAAAACAGGCACAAACTATCTAGTTCTCATTCGTGCTTATTTTCCCCTTACACGTCCCAGTAGAAAAAACTACGCAACTATCTAGTTCTGCACTCTGCAGATTTCGCAGTGGCATCAACAAAATATTCTGCATATGCCTCTTTCTTCTAATGTTACTACGAATCAGCTATTCTTGCCAGGTAGAGGCCAATATCTGATGCACACATTTGAACAACTGAACTCAATTCAATAACAATTACTACCTACGATTCCTTAATATAAGACGTTTTGGTAGTTCAAACTGAACTTGAACTACCAAAAACGGAGGGAGTAGGTCATTATTACTCCTGATGAACATAATTTATTACTGAAGGGAATGTAAAATGAATAACACACTGTGGTTGCCTGCAGCTAACCATCAAATTATTAAAGGTTAAGATACTGAGAAATACAAAATACTACTAACATCAAGAACTAATTCCCAAAAAATCATCTACAGTAGTTCATTTTAAACTAAAAGGCATATTCAGAGATATCCTAGCAGCTAATTTAAGAACCATTTAACATTTGAAGAAAGAAGACTAGGGTATATATGTCTATAGGGTTATATGACACCTCATGCATTGGCACGATTTTTGCAGGAAATAAATGTTAGTAAATGTCGCCTTCTGTGAACTTATACATTCCTCAAGACCAGCAAAAACAGTGAAGCAGAGGTCAAACCTGTAAAAGGAAAAGAAACTAATAAGAATGAGGTTCACCATAGTTATACTAAGCTCATTCCATTTGTCATTGTAGGTCCATATATACTAAAATTGATTGAAGACCAAGCAGATTTATGCAGATAAGGACCAAGCACCCAACATAACACGATATTTAACTTTTTAAATAAAGGAACATATAAAGTTGGTGGAACAAGGAAAAAACAAACAAAAAAGCTGCAAATGACATGTCTTGAGCATGGCGGGGGGGCATCCATATATTTCTCTCAGTTCCTGTATCACCTCCATATATTTCAAGTCAAAAGAAACTCCAACTATACTCAATCACCTAATTGATTCTTCTTTCTCCTAAGAAACTAACAAATCAAACTTCAACAGTATGCTAGATTGTGTATAACTAGACAACAAAGGATTCCCAAATAACTTCAAGTCTGCAATGGCTTTCTATGGATCAAGATTGGACACATGGACAAAGAAACAAGGCAAACGCTTACAGATACCGTCTCCCCCTATCGCAAACCTTTTTTCTTCCGACCCGCTACAGCGAACAAGACGTGGTAGCGCTCCTCACTTGCCCCAGACCATCACAGTTGATGGTGTTCAATTTGCCATACAATTCACTAACCGAGACAAAATCAATGCAGATTGCAATCCACAAAGTTAACAATGAGAATGCCAGGCGGAAGGAACAGTGACAAATTTCGTCAAGACAATGGACAGATACAGTAACAACAAAATCATCATCATCTTAACATAAAAAATTTCATCAACTCAGCTCTGTATCTACTATCAACACTGTTGGCAGTGGCTAAACACTACAAGGTTTCTCTGCGACAAATATACTAAAACGGAGGTAATTCAGAAACGGCACACGAACCATTTCCTGGAGAGTCTCCAGGAAAGGAAACATACTACACTATCGACGCGACAAACCACCACTGTTGTTAGAGATGTATCGGTTTCTAAAAATCGAACCACCGTCACATGGCTTCATTCTGTCGTCATCGACAAGTATGTACAGTAATAACAGTCACTTGTGCATTCCACTGTCTATCTCTTTTCCATCAGTCCATAGCACAAGTGCCTCAGGCCTGCTTGATCTCTTCGCCAGTCTCCTGGGCACTCCCAGCATCACCAATCTCTGCATTCTCCTGTGAACCTGCACCAGCCCTATCGGCACTGTCCTCCTCGACACTCTTCCCTGCCTTCTCTGTACCATTCTCCAAAGCCTCCTCAACTGCATTGTCGGCATCAGCGGCGGCATCATCCATCTCAGTGTCATCCTTCAGAGCCTTCTCAACTGCGTTGCCAGCACTAGAGGCGGCATCAACCCTCTCTGTGCCATTCTCCAAAGCAGCCTCAACTGTGTTGTCAGCACCAGTTGCATTAGCCATCTCAGTGTCATTCTTCAGAACTGCGTCACTGTCAGCAGCATTAGCATTACTCATATTCTCCCTCGCCTCCACAGAAGCAGCATTCTCACTGCTGGCAATGGTGCCCGAAAACCGCGCCTCAAGCACCTCCAGACGGCGCCTCATGTCGCCCACCTCCTGTTCCATGAGAAAGAGCCTCTCCTTCAAGGTGAGATTCTCCTCCTCCAGGCGTGCCACATGCACATCCACATCCTGGCGCTGGCGGTCATACTCGTCGTCCTCCTCAATCACATACTCCCCACCAAGTTGAGGGCACACCATCTCGAAGCGGCTGAGGTCGTGGTCGATCCGCCTCTCCACCTCGACGTGCTCCTCGACGTCACTGCTGCCGCCGCTGGAGTTGTCGTCGTCCTCGTCGTCCGAGGCGTTGGGTGGGTGGGGGCGGAGGCGGATGATGCCCTTCATGGAGCCGTATCCGTCGACGCCCCACTGCCGCTGGGCCAGGACGTCGGAGAGGAGGCCCTCATCGCGGGAGGGGGAGATGACGGGGGTGGGGAGCACGGCGGGGGTGACGGGGCACGGGGAGACGAGCGGGGCGATGCCGCCGGCGCGCTTGGCGCGGATGATGAAGGAGGTGGTGTTGCGCGGGGCCGCCGCCGCCCTGGGCTTGTTTGCCTTGGACTTGTTGGGGAAGAAGGGCTTGCGGTTGTTGCTGTTGGGGTTGCTGGCGTTGGGGTTGTTGAACCAGCGGCGGGCCTTGGCGCGGTTCTGCACTTGGAGGTCGCCGATGGCGGGGGGCTGGTAGGAGGCGCCCCCGGAGGAGGAGGAGGGGTTGGGGTTCTTGCGCTTCCAGCCGCGGTTGGGGACGAGGTTGGCGTTCGGGGGAGGGAGGAATGGCGGCATGGAGTCGGGGCCGGAAGACGGTGGGGGTAGTGGGGGCCACATGGGGAAGCTCCGGGGAATCATCTGGCTGGGATCCATGGCTTGATCCCGCAAGGATTTGTTCGTAGACTGATCTCCACGAGGAATCGGTCGAATCGATGGAGATTGAAGCTGATTTGGTGTTGGATTCGCAGCACCGATTCGTCCGTCCGTCCAAATTTCGGCACTAGGCAAACCCTAACCTACTCAAGTGGTGGTGGGGTGGTGCTTAACAAGGGGAGCAAGAAGGATTGGGCAGGTAAAAAGCGACAGAAAAAATGTTCACTCACGCAAGGGTACGCGTGAGTGTTTTTTTAAAAGGGAGTACGAAGGGCTCCGAAAGTTACTTCATTCATTCAGTTACAAATACAAACCCGTAAAAGTAGGTAACAAATACAAACCCGTCAAAACAAGTTACAAATACAAAGAGGACCTTAAAAGAAATAAAAATCTTACACAGCCCTCAGACATTACAAACATGATCTTAAGTGCTATAGAAAGAGAGCAAACCTCGCCCCTACGGTCTCCATTACTCCAACTGATCCATTATACTCCATCTGTTTTTGATGTGTAGATTCGCAGATTCGCTTCAAAGTTAAAACATATTATATTTTAAAACAGATAAACTATTTTCTACCTTCTCTTTTTTTTTGAAAAATGAACGTTTTATTACTCATAATTATTACTCATAAGTAATGTTTACACCCGGTCTCTGCATATCTAGAATGCACAGAGCCGATCATCCACACAACGAGTACCAAAATAAAATACGAGCATTATAATCCATAGAATAAGATAAAACGGCCTACAACTATGACAGTTCTATCCACAGATCACGCTGTCATCCATGTCAGGAGAAAATATCCCTCGCCGTGTCCTCTAATCGCGTAAACCCCTCCGCAAACAAGTCGCGGAACTCCATACGCTGGAGCGTAGTCCATGATCGGAGGATAGCCGTTGCGCGATAGATCACCTGCAAGGAAGAAGAAACAATGTTATTAAAAATCTTGTCATTTCTATAGCCAAAGCGACCAAATAATGACAAGCGCTCCCATTCTAAATAAACTCTCATATGTATCCTGAATCTCATGTAACCAGTTGCCAAATACATTGGCAACCGATCGTGGAGGAGATAAACCAGAGGCTACTTGAATGATTGATCATATAACACGAGCAAATTTACATTGGAAGAATAAGTGTCATATTGTCTCATTGTGATGAAAAAATACACATTGTTACTTCCATGTTAATTCCTCTTAACAAGGTTATCTTTAGTAAGAATTACCCCTTTATGGAGGTACCAAGCGAACATCTTCGTCTGAAGGGGTAATTTTATTTTCCAAATTTTACTATTATTATCGACAGGAATATCAGGTTGGATCAGAGTACTATACATTGAGTCAACAAAAAATTTACCACTCTCTAGTAATTTCCATTTGAACTCGTCCACCCCTTTCGACAGCTGTATCATGGATAATTGTAATAAAAGATTGTTCCATGTTACTAGTCTAGGTCTGATGAGCCTTCTTCTGAACGACACATTAGGGGGGTTAGATTCCAAAACAGTGGAAAATGTATCCCCTTTGTGTCTAACAATTGAGTAAAGAGCTGGATATTGTTCATGAAGGGAAGTTTGACCAAGCCATTTATCTTCTCAAAATCTAATCTATGATCCATCCTTAATATCAAACACAACAAACTGAAAGAAGTGCTTTTTTGACGCCATAAATCCCGCCCAAAAGTGTGAATCTCTGGGTTTCCAAACTACTTGAGACACCGCTTTAGAGCCTACATACTTCCTCCAAAAAATGGTTTGCCATACACCATCTTTGGTTAGTAGTTTGAAAAGCCATTTACCCAGAAGTGTGGTGTTTTTGACTTGCAAATCATGTATGCACAGTCCACCATATTCTTTCGGTCGGCAAACCATATTCCATTGGGCAAGTCAATATTTCTTTTTTACCATCCCCTTGCCAAAAGAATCTTGATTGGAAATAATCTACTTTCTTCAAGACACCTTTTGGTAGATGGAAAACAAGATCATATACGGTACCATGTTGGTGAGTACTGATTTTATGAGAACAAGTCTTCCGCCAAGTGATAGCAATTTACCCTTCCAACTATTAAGACTTTTACGTAGTCTTTCCTCAATGAGTTTTCATTCAGCAATCGTGAGACGCCGTTAGTGGATCAGGATTTCTAGATAATTGATTGGAAATTGCCCCAAGCTACAGCTGAATAGTTCAGCATATAGGTGGGTCTCGTTCTCAGCCTCGCCAAAACAATACAAATCACTCTTATGGAGATTGATTTTCAATCCAGAGAGTAGCTCAAATGCTGATAATATTAATTTTAGGTTCTTAGCTTTCTCCAGATCATGTTCCATTAAAAAGATTGTATCGTCAACATATTAAAGAATAGAAATACCGCCATCAACCAGATGGTGAACTAGTCCTTCAACTTGGCCATCAGCCTTGGCTCTCTCGATCAGGATAGCCAGCATATCAACCACTATGTTAAATAGTATAGGCGATAGCGGATCCCCTTGTCTTAGTCCTTTTTTGGTCTGGAAGTATTTGCCAGTGTCATCATTGACATTGATGGCTACACTACCCCAGTCACAAACAGGATCTTAAGTGCTATAGAAAGAGAGCAAACCTCGCCCCTTTGGTCTCCACTACTCCAACTGATCCATTATACTTCATCCGTATTTAGACGTTTTTTGTGTGTAGATTCACAGATTCACTTCAAAGTTAAAATATATTATATTTTGAAACAAATAAACTATTCTCTACCTTCTCTTAATGGAATGCACTCGTATTACCAATCAATCAGGAAAATGGGTCTACAACTTTTTTTAAAGTTTTTATCCCATTGTTGATGTTTGCAATACTACATGTAACCAATATCTTTTTGCGGGTTCAGGCATGTATCTTCTACGTGGCCATTGGTGACCTATATTACGAGGGGTTGTCTTCTAGCTCAATCAACGGACAAAAATTCATGTAATTACATAAAATAACCTGCTTTTCGGAAAATTTCGCGATCTAACCTATACGCATGGCGATCTAACCTATTCTACGCTTCCACGAAAAGCGTCATGGTACCTACAACACTCTAGTCAAAACATCATGGTCTCGTCCGACGTGGCGGTCAATGATAGTTGTGGGCCCACTTTTTATGTTTGGCCTTTTTACTTGGGCGCCATGCAATCATGTATGGTGTTTTGTTGGAAAAGACCATTGTCCTTGTTTAGTCTTGGTCTAACCCGACCTAGCCCTTTCATTCTCCCTTCCTCTTTTCTTCCTAGAGCCGCACAACGCACGAATAGAGGTCACTGCCACCGCCAACTACTCTCTCCCCAATCCATGCGCAAAACCCACGGATCTGAGGGCTACGACGGCGGTTCTTTTCCCCTTCCATTCTTTGAGGTATTCTCGGACAATCCTATCCCCAAATTCTCTCTATCTGGGTAACCCTAGTTCATCTCCAAATTCGATTTTTTGGTAAACAATAGGACACATGATGGTACTAGATGGTATGGTAATGTAGTGGGGTGTTTAAAATCATTGTGGTGTAGTTAAATTTACAAAATTCTTGAAACATTATGTGTGTGACCATGTGTATATTAAATTGAGGATGTTTGGAATCACATGTTCGGAGTAGATTGCATAATTTCTTGTTATTTTTATTGATTGTGGTGCAAACCATGTGTATATTAAGATGATTGGGTTGTTGTGGTTTTATTGTGCTACCACTTTCTTACATGGACATTTTGAGTGAATAGTATTTTGATATGTAGTGTTCTGCTAATTTCTTACATGAACATTTTGATATCTATTTGATTCATTTAGTTACCTTTTTTATCAATTGTGGACATAAATGCCTCCATGCTTTATTGTTGGAGTTAAAATATACAAACATATGTTTAAATCTAGGCAATGCTAATGATTGTTATTTTCTCACATATATATGATGGAAGGAGAATCTATTTTGAATGGGAATTATGATAAACGACACTGTGGGTTGTTCATTGCGGACAATAGAGAGGTTTTCAAGTGGTTGCACCTGAGGTCAAAGGAGGTGCATAGCAATAAGATGCCTTATGATGAGCGCTATATGTAGTATATCAAGAAGACTTGACTTCTCCCTTTTGTCCAGCTTGTCTCGCGTTCGACACCACATATGAACCCTTGTTTAATCATGGCTCTTGTTGATAGATGGTGATTGAAGACACACAGTTTTCATGTCCCCTATGGTGAGATGACGATGACTTTGTAGGATGTCTCCATGATCTTTGTGCTTCCCATCAAAGGACAACCCATGTGTACGAGCTTAGGTTCAAAGAAGTGCCATCAAGGTATGATTGAGTTAATTGGTAAGGCATCGATGAATGAGAAGATGTCCTCCAATGCTACTCACAAATGGATACAACAAAAATTTAGCAAGTTCCCCGAGGGCGCCAATGCGGAGGTGATCTAGACGTATGCTTGGGCATATATGTGGTATTGATGACTGCAAGTGCACATATCGTTTATAGCTAGTTTCAAAATAAAGATATCGATCCCACAGGGAGCATAAGTCTGAAGTCTAATAGCTCTTGAAATAAATACTACAATAGAAATGCTAAATAAAGTTCTAAGTGATAGGATAAAATGCGAGTATTGCGTAAAAAGGTGTTTTGGGGTTTTGGTATAAAAGCGACAATAAGTAAAGTAAAACGACTGAACATAGAAAATAAGTATCGCGTATGTAAGAGAGATTGGAACTGCAATAGAGAAAAAATGGTCTTAGGGATACACCACTAACATTATAAGAAACTAAGGCAAAGATTATTATCATGAACATTCTCAACTATGTATGTGTGGGAGGAACTCCGTATTTGGACAAATAAGCAGCAACCGCTTCTCACATCATCCTTGTAACCACAACAGTCAGCAATCGACATTAATTGAATTACTGCGCTATTAAGGGACTTAATCCCGTAGGACATATCCTATGGCATGGATAGTGTTCCGTGAGTTTTCTCGGTTCTCAAGTTGATACGTAAGGGGTGCCAACAGCTCTATAGTCACTGTAAGTGCTAACACACCTCCGTCTACCAATAAGTAGTCCCCTCCATCAAGTTCCCATGAGAGAAAAATATTGAGAGGTCAACTTCTCTCAATATCAAGATGAAGACAATCTAACACATGGTCACAGCGATGAATATCATAATAAACTTTTATCTTATTTCAATCTCATACTAGGGTTTCTCCATCTCCCCAAGAACTAATGGTCTACTCAGACATGGAGGCAATCAACATCATGGCAATAACAATGGAATCTATCATAGATGAATAGTACTTGTATAAATCCATAACGAGTACGGAAATTACAACAAGATCTAGACAAGATGTAGATGGGATGGATAGAGATGGTGGTGATGCAACGTTGATGATGAAGATCGATGCTTTAGCCTCCCGGATCTGCGCAGGGCGAAGATGGATCACCAGTGGACGAGTTCCCCCTCTAGATGCCTTCCAGAGGTGAGGTTTCGGTGATTTCTGGGTGTTCTGTATGTCGTCTCTCCGATCCAGTTGCACAGGGTGAAACTATTTGAGGAGGCGGTGGCGACGCCAACTATATGATGGGAACTATACGGCCAGAAAATTTATTCCTGCCGTATAGTTGGTTGTTAAACCGTCTATGTGCCTTGATCGCTTCGGGTTTTCTTCTAGTATTATTGATATTTCCCAAATAAGCAATTTACATTGGTTTTGACTCCTTTTCTCCTCAGTACAACTGCTCCAAGAATTGTGTCCATTGTATCCATCATCTGTCCTGATCCTAGTGAAAATAGACATAAAATGTGCACGCGAACGCCATAAAATACCAAGGTCCTACATCTACAATGCAAAATAATAATATAAAACATGATGCAAATATGCACTCATTAGGTATGTTATAAGTAGGGTCTTTTCTCGGATGGCACGAGAAGGAATACATCATTTATGTGGCTCACTCTATTTGCGGGATGGAACCATAAGCACAACTAGGGTTCGGTGACACTCGCTTACTTGTACCGACAGGTAATAAACCATACATATTGCATGGTACTACTAAATATGTTTGCTCAACTTGATACTTACATATGTTTGCTCCATATGTAGTTGGATGAGGCGTCTTGTAAGATTGGAAAAGAAGCAAGTATTGGTGGACCTATGGTTCTACTCACTATATGGTCGTGGTTGCACATATCAGTTGGGATCCCTGTTTCGTGGAAGGAAAAACCATGGGATGATAAGGGCGATAGCCAGCTGCACGCTCCAACTAGACTTACTAACCTCCGAGAAGGTAATAATTTGATTGGTCTCATTGTCACATGTTTTCTACAAATGTACAACTAATTGACATGCTAATTTTGTATTCTACACATGTGGAATGGGAGTCATACGGAACTCGAGGGAACATGGGTATAGGTAGATGGTTTGACTTGAACCGCAAGTATATAGAAGAAGCACATCTCTAGCGGATGTGTGCCCCATTAATATGTATTTATGTTGTTGAGTTCTACCTTCCACAATGGATGATGAGGCGGTTTGGCTTATTTTAGCAGATCTCGCCGCCATACAAGGACACTAGCACAGTTCTTCACGCATGAGTGATCCGCATAGCTTAACTTGCTACTTTTTTTTGGGTGTGTCATGATACTGATATGGCGATGAATTTGAGTGTAGATTGGACAATATCAAGCATACGAGGGGAAACAATTGGGCTACATATCATCACAAGTACATTCAGAAGTGGTATGCAAAGATTGAAGACCCATATAGAGTCTCTCCTCCCGAGAAACCGCATGATGCTGCAACGTTTAATCGCTATCTCGCGTGGCTTGGTAAAGTGTCACATTTGTTCCTACAGCCGCCGGTTTTACATGCGAACATAGTTGAGGGCACTTATCCAGCTTTAGACGAGCTAAGCCAACTATAGAGTACAACAAACTTGTCCGAGGTGGTAGGGGCACACATTCTGCGGGGATTATCTGCTTTGTGGTAAGTGTTGCATTATAGACCGGTGATGTATAAGTAGAGCAAAACATGATGTATAATATTAGCAGGCTTCCACACCTTAGCATTTAACAGTTCACAAAATATCACTCTCAATATGATGTAAAAGTATTCAGTTCAACCAAATGAGTTAGAGAGGTAGTCCCAAGTGTTTTAGGATTAACATATTCACTTGGGATTCAAAATCTCAAAGCGTCTCTTTGTCACTACAATATAGTGGTGTATGCCTATTTGCTCTTTGCACATTCGCTCTTTTTCTTCTTTCTCTTCTTCTCTTTTGTGTATATACTCACACTTTTGTTTAAGTGTTGTGAAAAGGATCTAGCCATACATTCCACTTCATGTAGGAATTCAAAGTTTAACGATCTCAATTACCAAATTCCAATTGTATATGAAGCATTTTTATGACTTGAAAATTCTACCTCGACTTGTTCTCACTCTATTTTGATAGAACTTTTTATTTTCCTTTGTTCAAGGTTTGTTTTTCAATATAACTGCATAGATAATTTTTCTTTGTAAATCAAACCGTTGACTTACAACATATTGACCAAATGATCTTTATATGTTCTGTTAATACCAATAGTGTGGAAGACTCCTACTACTATCATAAAGTGCAAGTAAAGTTATACTCAAGCCATTCATATATCCAATAATACAAGCACACACTCAATATTGCTCCATATATAATAATAAACTCAGAATTTCATAAAATAGATCGACTATTCCTGAAGGGAATTCTAATGATGCAAACTTTATTTCTAGTTTGAACTAATGCAAGACTAAAATAGAAATGTAAAACTTATAAGATTGATTACAATGTCTTAAAGATCTTCCCAAACTTAGAATCAAGCCAGGCGGGATCAAATAATCCCTTGTGATTATTTGATACCGTGATTATTGTAGATCACTGTGGTGCCATGGCATTTAGCACCGTGGTGCGTAACTTCTTGTTGGTATCCTCCAGAGCAGTTATGCGACTGTAGCACCTGCGCAAATTAGATTGCAGAGTGTCCACTTTATCTGCGAGCTTAGTCACCAATCATAGAAGATCATCCTTCTTCTCTATCTCCTTGAGACGGTGGCGGACTTCGACGTGATGAAGTAGCTCCTGCTTCTGATATATCTCCAGTGCTCGCACGCGATACTTGGTCCTGGGAAAAACCTCTTCTTCCTCATCCATAATTGATGGACTGGGGAAGTGGAAACCGTACCTCCACTCTTCTTGAGGCTTCACCCTCATACGAGCACCAATGGTTGGCTTCGAGGGTGGCGTCTTCGCTCCCCTGCTAGCACCTGCACCAATATTAGGTAATTCCTTACGCTTGTGCAATCTGGGGTCCGTGGCGATGAACTTGACCATCTCCACGCGCCCTTTTCCATGCGGCTTGTGACCTTCTCTCTCTTCTTGATCTCTCTTCATTGCCGTCCAATTGATCTCCGAGGGATCATAGACATCACAGCGGATGTAGACATTAACCACATCATCATCGGAATCGTTGTTGTAGAAGCTTGGATCGACGTACTTGATACGTCCATTTTACATCACTATTCTATGTCATAATTCACTGTTATTCATTGATATATTTCATATTAAGAGGTGATACTTATGTTATTTCATTTGTTTTTGCATGGTTGATCACTTTTGGAGCATGGACCGCTGCAGTCAGGATTCTGATGGAAAATGTGCTGTTTGAAGGCAAAATTCGAGAAGATCAGAAAATCTGAGAAAATATACGGAAAATCCTATTTTTCCAGAAGACGAAGGCTGCCAGAAGAGGGAGTGGAGATGGGCCACAGGGGGCCCACACCACCCCCTGGCGCGGGACACCCTAGGCCGCGCCACCAGGTGGTGTGGCTGCCCTGGCCCACCTCTGTCTCTCCCCTCTGGCGTATATATTCCTCCCAAAACTCTAAGACTCGGGGGAGCAACCACAGAAAGATTCCACCGCCTCTGCGGGGCGGAAAACACCGAGAGAGAAAGATCTCTCCGGCAGACAGATTTCTGTCGAGGGAATTCCTTCACGGAGAGGGGAGATTGTCGCCATCAACACCACCATCAAGCTGGACTTCATCGGGATCATCATCATCATCACCACCATCATCACCATCAGCACCCTCATCACCATCTCCATATTGCTGTAACAATTGGGTTGAATCTTGCATTAGTTCTTAGGGGAAACTTTCCCGGTGTTGATTACTCTTTGTAGTTGATGCTATTGAGTGAAACCGTTGAATTATTGTTTATGTTCAGATTGTTATACATCATTATTCCATCTCTAATCATGATCCGTATGATGTCTTGTGAGTAGTTCGTTTTGTTCTTGAGGACATGGTAGAAGTCATGTTGTTAGTAGTGGAATTGTGTTGAGAAAGATTCAATAGTTTGATATTTAAGTTGTGGTGTACTTCTTCTAGTGGTGTCATGTGAACGTCGACTACATGACACTTCACCTATATGGGCCTAGGGGAATGCATTGTGTATTTGGCTACTAATCGTAGGGGTTGCCGGAGTGACAGAAACCTGAACCCCCGTTAGGAAACCATTACATAAGGGACGTAAGGGTCTTAGAGTTTAAAGCTGTGGTTCGGTTTCTACCTTAATTACTTTCTTGTACTTACGGATGTTTGCAAGGGGTATAATCACAAGTATGTATTAGTCCTAGGAAGGTCGGTACATTAGCACAGGTTCACCCACACAACACTTAGCAAACTAAAGAAGATTAATCAACTATATGAAGCGAAAGCACTTGACAGTCTTCCCATGTGTCCTCGAGAACGTTTGGTCATCTTAAGTAATACAACCGGCTTGTCCTTTGCTGCATAAAGGATTGGGCCACTTGCTGCATCTATTCTTATTGTCTTTTATTTACTCGTACTTTGTTTACTTGCTTTATCAAAAACCCCTAAAAATCCGTTTGCTAAGTATTTGCAGAGAATTCCTGATCCATACCACTAGCCAGCACCTTCTGCTCCTCGTTGGGTTTGACACTCTTACTTATCAAAAATACTGCGATACACCCCCTATACTTGTGGGTAATCAAGACTATTTTTTGGCACCGTTGCCGGGGAGTGAAGCGCTATTGGAGAGTGGAAGTGGTAAAGGAAACTTCTACTGTGAGTATTGTTTATTTCTGTTAGTTGCTTTATTTTCGTTATGGATAATTCACTGAGTTTCTTATTTGTTAATGCTACTACCACTGCTAAGGTAGTAGATGAACCACCACCTGCTGAGAATGATGCTTTTAAAATACCTACAAGAATTATGATCGTGTTATGGATAACTACTATGTTGGGGATGGAACTGTCCATCCCGGTGATCATTTACTCTTTATACACGAATTGTGCGGGTTGTTCAAGTGTGCAGGTATTACTACAGATCAAGTTAAGAAGAAGTTATTCTCATTATCACTGAAAGGAAGAGCTGAGGAATGGTATAAGCTGCTAAAGAATGGTCAATCTCTGGAATGGGAGGAAATAGTACCTCTCTTTTATTCAAAGTTTTATCCTCCTAGTGAGATTCATAAAGATCGGAATCAAATATACAACTTTTGGCCTCTTGATAGAGAGAGTACAGCTCAAGCTTAGGGGAGATTGAAGTTACTAATGCTCAAATGTCCCATTCATGATCTCCCCAACAATATTATTATCAATAACTTTTATGCAAGGCTTTCTCTTCATGATAAGGATTTATTGGATGCTTCTTGCAATGGGTCATTCACTCGCATGGAAGAAGAAGCTAAATGGGATCTTCTGGACCGTATTCAAGACAATGCTGAAGCTTGGGAGAATGACAAAGGTAGAAAGTCAGGTATAAATTATGATTATGAATGCATTGAATCTTTTATGGGAACTGATGACTTTCAAAATATTAAAAATGCTTATGGTCTAGACTCTCAAGCTATTGCTTCTTATTTTAAGGCTTTTGCTTCCTATACTGAAGTGCCTAAAAAGAAGTGGAATAAGTATCATGAACCTTATAAATATGTTTCTAAGAGTGTTCCTGCAAGAAATACTGAAGTTTATACTGCTAATCATGTGTTACCCGAACCTTACATTGAGAAAATTCCTTTCCCAGTTAAGATAAAGGAACATTCTATGATAGCTAGTATGGTTAATGAAAGTATAAGCAAAGCTGTTGAACCTGATAAACAAATGGTTGATGAACCTATAATAAAAAATGTGAAAGACTTTGTTACTAAATATGAAGAAAAGGGACACACTATCCTTTGTAAGGATACCTCTAATATTGTTTCGCAAAGTAGTGTTATGAGAGCTAGTATTCCTGTGTTTTCTGTTAGAGTAAGTGATCATTGTTACGATGGTCCTTGTGATAGTTATATTGTTAAGTTTATGCATGATACTGAAAGTTACTATGAGAGAGGGAAAAGTGTTCTTATGCATCTCAATAATATCAAGTTTCCTCGTTTTATGCTGAAAGTTTTTATGTTGCACTTCTTTTGCCTTCCTATGCTAGCAATTTCTGGTTTCAACAACTTGTTTGTTTACAAAATTCCCTTGCATAGGAAGTGGGTTAGACTTAAACATGTGCATTTTTGCTTCTTAATGCTCCCTTTCACCTCAATTCGTATTCCTATGTGAGCATCTTCAAAATTATCATGCCCTTCTTAATGGCTATAAAGAAAGAGCTTTTTGGGAGACAACCCAATTTGTTTTTGCTTTCAGTTTGTTTTTGTTTCTTTGAGTCTTGGAAGTTATTACTTCGGTAATAACCGCTCCTTATCTGTTTTGTTTGGTTTTTGTGTCAAGATCAATCTGTAATGAGGGGAAGTTGCTGTCCCGAAACAGATTTTTGTGCTTCACTGTAAAAATTCGTGAGAGACCTCTGTATGTCGTATTGATCTGTAATTATTTATGCTTCTGGCCCAGGTTGTTATTTAACTTTCGTTAGTTTTGCACTTTTTGATTTGAGCAATAGAACATTTTTGAAAAAATTAACCTTTACCTGCTGGTCTGTTTTGACAGATTTTGCCACTCTTGCATTTGCTTCTTTATTCGATTTCCTTTTTGAATTCTTTTTGGGTTTTCGGAAGGAGTTGCTACAGTAGATTATGTTTTGATGGGTTTCAGTTAAAGTTGAAATCAAAAGGTTTTATCACTTCACTTATACTAATGTTGCTAGTGAGAACTGTGTGAAGTTTTGTGTGAAAGAAATTTCCACGTAGTGGAGGTAATGGTGTAATGAGAAAGTGAAAGGTTTCATGACTCAAGTAATGAGTGTATGAAGATGAAGATATTGATATTATTCAAGTGGTGACTCCGGAAGAATCTATCAAAGACCAAATTCAGATACCTGCAGAGTCCGTTTTCGAATAGGTAACAGTTCTGGTAAGAAAAGTTCCGCGAAAATACTATCCAAATATATTTTTGCAGTTTTTAGTCAATAAGGAAAGCTACAAAGCGAAAGAGGGACGGAAACGGAGCCA
Source organism: Avena insularis (assembly GCA_023614405.1). Classification (NCBI taxonomy): domain Eukaryota; kingdom Viridiplantae; phylum Streptophyta; class Magnoliopsida; order Poales; family Poaceae; genus Avena; species Avena insularis. The sequence goes on along the minus strand of CM042692.1, from coordinate 178,211,321 downwards.
GGGTGGCTCACACCACCCTGTGGTGCGGGCCCACCCCTGGCCGTGCCACCAGGTGGTGTGGCCACCTCAGCCTCCGTCTCCGACTCATTTTCTCCGAGTACCTTCCTTTTGTTGTGAAACTTTGTAATATATAATCCCTGGATCCCCCGAGGTTCGTATATCATGTTTTCGTCGTGTTTTTGTTTCGATCTGTTTCTTCCAGGAACTATCTTTGAAAGCTTAGAAGCACAATGGTGTCTGCCAAGGACAAGGGAAAGGAGCCTATGGAGGAGGATCTCCAAGACCCCGGGCAGGAGAAGGAGATCAAGAGCGAAGGTGAAGAGGAGGCAAAGCACATCGACACTACCATTGCAAGCATTGGAGTGGTGGCAAACCCTGCCAGGACTATGTCAATTGGAGGGAAGCCTCCTCATTGATGGCTCAATGCACGGCGCCCAGAAAAGTGTTGGTGCGTGGTTGATGTAGAGCTCGTTGGGAACCCCAAGAGGAAGGTATGATGAGCACAGCAGCAAGTTTCCCTCAGTTATGAAACCAAGGTTTAATCGAACCAGTAGGAGCAAGGAAACACCCCAAAGGTGTTACTAGCTGAGCTTTGGCAGGGCGCACTACCGGTGCTAGTAGCAACGTGGAGACCTGCACAACACAACCACATAATTTTGTCCCCAACTTGCGATGAGGTTGTCAATCTCACCGTGTTTTGCTGAAAACAAAGGATTAAACGTATTGAATGGAAAGAAGTAAAAGTTTGCAGAAAGTAAACACAAAGAAGTAAACAGTTAGTAGATTGTATGTAAAGAAAAGGACCGGGATCCATAGTTCACTAGAGGTGGCTCTCCTTAGATAGATGACATGCTGGGTGAACAAATTACAGCGGGGCAATTGACAAACATCGAGAAAGCAATACATGCATATACTAATCATCTTGACTCCTTTGAGACTTGATTGGGCATTACAACATTATACATAGACCACCATCCAACTGCATCTATGACTAATAATCCACCTTGTTATCATCCGAACCCCTCCAGATTAAGTTGCAAGCAACATATTATTGCTTTACAATTGCGTGTAAAGTAAACAATACGATTGTTCTATGAACAAAGGATTGTTGTTTTCTCCCTAGTAGCAACAACACATCTAGTACCTTAGAGATTTCTCACTTCCCAGTTACGAGGCATGAACCCACTATCGAGCATAAATACTAACTCTTGGAGTTGCTAGCATCTACTTGGCCAAGATAGCTACTAACAACGGAAAGCATGCAAGATCACAAATAACAAAGACATGATAGAATCAATAATCAATCTGAAATAGCATCTCAATATCCATCGGATCCCCGCAAACACAACATGCAGAATTACAAATAGATGATCTTGATCATGAACGGAGCTCACAAGATCTAAACATGAAAGCACAAAGGAGGAGAACCAGCCATCTAGCTACTACATGGATCCGTAGTCCAAGGATGAACTACTCACGCATCACCGAGGCTTGCATGGTGATGAAGAAGGCCTCGGTGAATTCTCTCCGGCAGGTGCCGAGAAGAGCTTAAGATCCCTCTCGATCTAGGGATGGAGATGACGGCCATGAGACTCTTTCATGGATTTTTGATCGCACTTAGGGTTTTCGTCCCGAGGGCAATATATAGGGAAGGAGAGGCCGAGGGGGTGCCGGGAGCGGCCACACCCCCTGGCGCGGTCCAGGCCTGGCCGCGCGGCCAGGTGGTGTGGTGGCCCCTGGTCCCTCTCCGTCTCGTATTCTGGCATATGATGACTTCCGGAAAAATAGGCACTTTGGCTTTTGTCCCGTCCAATTCCGAGAATATTCATTTTCTGACTTTCTTGGAACCAAAAACAGCAGAAAATAGGCAGCTGGCACTGTGGCTCTTGTTAATAGGTTAGTCCAAGAAATCATATGAAAAGTACTCCAAAGTTGGAACAAAACACAAGAAAGTGGATAAAACTAAGCATGGAACATCAAAAATTGTAGATACATTTGCAATGTATCACTCATCACCGTTCAGATCCCTGGTCACTTCCCCCATGCGCCAAGAATCCTTTCCATACCCTTATCCATGAGTATCAATACCAGAATATGCCCAAGGAGAAATTACCCTCCAATTGGGATTTGCCTCGTTCTAGCCATGCAGGAAAAGAAGACTTCAAGGAGGAAGAGTGGGGAAAGAATCACAAGAGCTGGAATTCGTAACCCGACATGATCATGAGCCGCATTGAGCAAAACTCGCAGCTTATTCGTAATCTCACCTTCGAGATTGAGGACTTGGGGAAACTGATCAAAGAGCTCATCAAGAGGATACCACCACCACTAAAGGAGTAATTCTTCATCAGGTTTGGCATCCCCTAGGTTTGTTCCAAGCTTAGGGGAGTGTCGCGGTATCACATCACTATCTTCTATCTTTTTACCTTTTTAGTAGAGTCATGTCATGAATAGAGAAGTTATTATGTAGGATGGTTTGCATTATGGAAGTGTCCCCTCTCTCGTTAGATATGTATCCCTTGGTGTGAGTTGCCATTATGGAATATTAATGAGAAGTTCTATCATTTACTCTTTTGCATAACTTATATTAGTTTTTGATTCGTGGTTATATGATTGAACTTGTTGTTAGTATTGGTAGCACTTTGGGATCATTGAGTTAATTTAGTTGGTTTTGGCAAACTTGGCTCGGTCAGTAGCAACACTATTTTTGAGAGTTGAATGAAAAAGATAAAAGTACTCTAAAGAAATATAATTTCATCATCTTTCTTTCTTGATTTGCTCATAAGTTTAGTATTCTCTGGTTAAGATCTTTTGTGTTTCCAAGGAAGATTGCATGTTTGTTTTTATCACTTGTATGTTTGTTTGTTTCCTTCAATTCTTATACTTGCTACCCAGCCTTGCTAGCCAAAAACTTGTACTGAGAGGGAATTCTTCTCGTGCATCCAATCCTTAAACCCCAACCTATGCCATTTGTGTCCACCATACCTACCTATTTGCACTATTGCTATTCCAAGTAAATTCTTGTTTTTATCTACCTCCCAAATTAAATTTGTTATGCGAAAATTAGTGATTAAAGCTCTCACGAACTTGATGGCACACTTTACTTTCTTGTACTTAATAAACTTGAACCATTGGGTCCTTCTTTGTTGCGTATATGCTTGCGCTTTATGAGTTGAAGTTAGCAGAACCATGTATCATGGGGAACACTTTCAACACTGCCATGGTACTTTGTGCCTAGTTGATATCATGATTCTTTTGCCTATGGATCCCGGCGATGTGAAATAAAAGGGGAACTTGTAATATCATGGAGTTCATATGTGTGTTAGAGAAAGGGCTAGGCCGCCATCCTAAGCCATGCCTAATCATGGTGGAAACTTGCAGCATAACTATAGTGAGCATTCTATGAAGCATCCTCAATAAAAACCTATGCAAATAGCAAATAAAAAGATCGTTGAGATTCTCATTGTCTGCTTGCCTTGCCATTTTGATTATGGGATAGCTCTTGTATCATGTGCAAGATGTACCCCGTTGGCGGTTCTCAATGATACACATGTATTTACAATGACAAGAGCTTACTTGTGACTGAAGTTGAGTAGCATGAGGTTCAGTACTCGTAAGTAAGGGGCATGAGATTTCAACTTATAACTTGTCAAGCATATCCTCTTAGTTGTGTCACTTTAACCTTAATCACCTAAAGATGCCTATGGTCGGGCAATGAGAGCTGAAAGCTAATAAGTATCATAATTTTTGGGAGCTCTTTATGAAACTTGCAATCTCTGCTTCCCTCTGTGAAGGGACTTTCTTTTACCTTTTAGTTGAGTCAGTAAACCCATTCCCTTCTATCTCAGCAAGTATTTTGAGTTGTTGTGTTTCATTCATTCATATGATGATTTATTCAATCATGTTTCTTATGTTCCTTGTTTTGCACTTTGCTCTTATCTTGGTGATTACTACCTTGAAAGCTATCATTGAAAACCAGTTACTTGCGAACTCCAGCAAATTATCAACTATTCTTCGACCAAGAGCTAAGTTTGCCATTACCAATTATGATTCACTTTATGTATATTTATTGTTTACCTTTACTTATTGCAAGTTAAGTTATACAATAGTGAGTTGTCTTCTATTATGATCTATGTATTGATGAATGTGATGCTTCTTGTCTGTATTCTTCTATCGACTCTTCACTCCATAAACTTGAGGTCATGTTTATTGAGCTCAGTTTCGCTTGGGGACAAGCGAAGTCTAAGCTTGGGGGGAGTTGATACGTCCATTTTGCATCACTATTCTATGTCATAATTCACTGTTATTCATTAATACATTTCATATTAAGAGGTGATACTTATGTTATTTCATCTGTTTTTGCATGGTTGATGACTTTTGGAGCATGGACCGCTGCAGTAAGATTCTGATGGAAAATGTGCTGTTTGGAGGCAAAATTCGCGAAGATCAGAAAATCCGGGAAAATATACGGAAAATCCTATTTTTCCATAAGACGAAGGCTGTGATACATTGCAAATGTATCTATAATTTTTGATGTTCCATGCTTGGTTTTATCCACTTTCTTGTGTTTTGTCCACACTTTGGAGTACTTTTCATATGATTTCTTGGACTAACCTCTTAACAAGAGTCACAGTGCCAGCTGCCTGTTTTTTGCTATTTTTGGTTCCAGGAAAGTCAGAAAATGAATATTCTTAGAATTGGAGGGGACAAAAGCCAAAGTGCCTATTTTTCGGAAGTCATCAGATGCCAGAATACGAGACGAAGAAGGGCCGGGGGCGACACCACCTGGCAGCTAGGCACTGGCCCGTGGCCGGGTCGACCCAGACACCTCGGCCTCTCCTTCCGCCTATAATATGCCCTCAGGACGAAAACCCTAAGTACCCGATAAAAAACCCACGAAAGAGTCTGTAGTCGCCGTCATCTCCATCCCTAGATCGGGAGGGATCTGAAGCTCTTCTCGGCACCCTGCCGAAGAGGGGAATTCACCCTGGAGGCCTTCTTCATCACCATGCAAGCCTCCGGTGTGATGCATGAGTAGTTCATCCTTGGACTACGGATCCATGTAGTAGCTAGATGGCTGGTTCTCCTTTGTGCTTTCATGTTTAGATCTTGTGAGCTCCGTTCATGATCAAGATCATCTATTTGTAATTCTGCATGTTGTGTTTGCGGGGATCCGATGGATATTGAGATGCTATTTTAGATTGATTATTGATTCTATCATGTCTTTGTTATTTGTGATCTTGCATGCTTTCCATTGTTAGTAGCTATCTTGGCCAAGTAGATGCTAGCAACTCCAAGAGTTAGTATTTATGCTCGATAGTGGGTTCATGCCTCTGGTAATCTAGGGAAGTGACAGAAATCTCTAAGGTACTAGATGTGCTGTTGCTACTAGGGAGAAAACAACGATCCTTTGTTCATAGAACAATCGTATTGTTTACATTACACGCAGTTCGTAAAGCAATAATCTGTTGCTTGCAACTTAATCTTTGGAGGGGTTGGATGATAACCTGAAGGTGGATTATTAGTCATAGATGCAGTTGGATGGAGGTCTATGTATAATGTTGTAATGCCCAATCAAGTCTCAAAGGAGTCAAGATGATTAGTATATGCATGTATTGCTTTCTCGATGTTTGTCAATTGCCCCGCTGTAATTTGTTCACCAACATGTTATCTATCTTAAGGAGAGCCACCTCTAGTGAACTATGTATCCCAGTCCTCTTTGTTTTACATACGATCTACAAACTGTTACTGCTTTGTGTTTACTTTCTGAAAACTATTACTTCTTTCCATTCGATACGTTTAATCCTTTGTTTTCAGCAAAACACGGTGAGATTGACAACCTCATCGCAAGTTGGGGATAGAGTTCTGTGGTTGTGTTGTGCAGGTCTTCACGTTGCTACTAGCACCGGTAGTGCGCCCTGCCAAGGCTCAACCAGTAACACCTTTGGGGTGTTTCCTTGCTCTTACTGGTTCGATTAAACCTTGGTTTCATAACTGAGGGAAACTTGCTGCTGTGCTCATCATACCTTCCTCTTGGGGTTCCTAACAAGCTCTACATCAACCATGAGCCATCAGGCTGCCAGAAGAGGGAGTGAAGATAGGCCACAGGGGGCCCACACCACCCCCTGGCGCGGGCCACCCTAGGCCGCGCCACCAGGTGGTGTGGCCGCCCTGGACCACCTCTGGCTCTCCCCTTTGGCGTATATATTCCTCCCGAAACCCTAAGACTCGGGGGAGCGACCACAGAAAGATTCCACCGCCTCTGCGGGGCGGAAAACACCGAGAGAGAAAGATGTCTCCGGCAGACAGATTTCTGCCGGGGGAATTCCTTCCCGGAGAGGGGAGATCATCGCCATCAACACCACCATCAAGCTGGACTTCATCGGGATCATCATCATCATCATCATCATCACCACCATCATCATCATCAACACCCTCATCACCATCTCCATATTGCTGTAACAATTGGGTTGAATCTTACATTAGTTCTTAGGGGAAACTTTCCCGGTGTTGATTACTCTTTGTAGTTGATGCTATTGAGTGGAACCGTTGAATTATTGTTTATGTTCAGATTGTTATACATCATTATTCCATCTCTGATCATGATCCATATGATGTCTTGTGAGTAGTTCGTTTTGTTCTTGAGGACATGGGAGAAGTCATGTTGTTAGTAGTGGAATTGTGTTGAGAAAGATTCAATAGTTTGATATTTAAGTTGTGGTGTACTTCTTCTAGTGGTGTCATGTGAACATTGACTACATGACACTTCACCTATATGGGCCTAGGGGAATGCATTGTGTATTTGGCTACTAATCGTAGGGGTTGCCGGAGTGACATAAACCGGAACCCCCGTTAGGAAACCATTGCACAAGGGACGTAAGGGTCTTAGAGTTTAAAGTTGTGGTTAGGTTTCTACCTTAATTACTTTATTGTACTTACGGATGTTTGCAAGGGGTATAATCATAAGTATGTATTAGTCCTAGGAAGGTCGGTACATTAGCACAGGTTCACCCACACAACACTTAGCAAGCTAACGAAGATTAATCAACTATATGAAGCGAAAGCACTTGATAGTCTTCCCATGTGTCCTCGAGAACGTTTGGTCATCTTAAGTAATACAACCAGCTTGTCCTTTGGTGCATAAAGGATTGGGCTACTTGCTGCATCTATTCTTATTGTCTTTTATTTACTCGTACTTTGTTTACTTGCTTTATCAAAAACCCCTAAAAATCCGTTTGCTAAGTATTTGCAGAGAATTCCTGATCCATACCACTAGCCAACACCTTCTGATCCTCGTTGGGTTCGACACTCTTACTTATCGAAAATACTGTGATACACCCCCTATACTTGTGGGTCATCAGTACTCCTTGTACCATGGGCTAAACCTCTCCACCTCCTCGTCATCATCCTCCATGGACGGGCTGTTAGAGCGGTCCCTGGAAGGAGCAATGATCCCCAGGGGTTTCCCATGGCATGGGATGGGATAACGCATTGCTAGATTGGTTCCTAGGGATTATGATTAGAGAGAGACAATGGCAGTATATAAGGGGGGTCAGAGGTCGGTAAAACTCGCGAGAAAAACCAAATTCTCGCCCAAGAAAAGAATCTTAACGGAATAGGAAAAGAAATCACGGATTTGGAGGAGTCTGGCCGCGTAATGACCAACTAAACGGGCGCGGCCTGTATAGCTCCGGTCGTATAGTTGGTTCCAAGCATATATTTCCAAATAACTTGAGTCTAGGTCGGTTAAGTTACGACTCAGAACTGACAATAACAATTTTTTTATATAACGGGAGAAAAACAAAAAAGCAAATGAAAAATGTCTGAGAGTTTAACGACCAACTATACGGCCGGAATTTTACCTCTGGTCATATAGTTGTGAACGTATAGATACAGGCATCAAAAATCAAAAGTGCCTGAGAGTTCAACGACCAACTATATGGCCGGAATATTGTCTCCGGTCGTATAGTTTCGACCGTATAGGTCCAGACATCGAAAACAATTTCATGAAGAAGATACAAAGGGTTTAGCGACCAACTATACGGCGGGAGATTTTTCTCTGGTCATATAGTTGCACCCATATAGTTGGTAAAAACCTCCAGAAACTTCAGAAAATACGAGGAATTCAAAGACAAAAATTTAGAAGTAAAATCTATGAAAACAAATCACTTATTTGAGTAGGAACACTTACCTTGAACTTACCATTTACTTATTCAGGGATGACAAGCTCCTCTAATAACAAAGACTTCTTCTCTTTTGGAGGAATTGACCTTAGTTCATTGAATAATTCTCGTAAGAGAAAATCACCAGGACTAAAGTTCCTCTCAATAAGATTGGTGTCTTGCTGGGCAAATATAGACACTGCATCCAACATCTTTATTTCTTGCCTCTGCATAATCTGCTACTCAAATTCTTGAAGTAAAATAATCCAACGAATCAGTCTTGGCTTATGGTTTTTCCTCTCAAGGAGTTCTTTAAACCATCATGATCCGTATGAACTCTTACTTTTGCATCAACTATATAAGAATGAAATTTATCGCAAGAGAAAAATACAGCAAACAGTTCCCTTTCTTCCTTAGGATAATTCTTTTGAGCACCATTAAGATTTCTACTAGCATGATGTATAATATTAAATCTGCGACCTATGTGTTGTCCCAGAGTTACTCCTACAACATCATTACTAGCTTCACATATTCAGTCAAAAGTCATATCCCAGATAGGTGGTTTAATGGTAGGAGCATTGGATAAAGCATATTTAAGTTTATCAAAGGCTACAAGACATTTATCATCAAAATTAAATCTTACTACCTTTTGCATAAGGTTAGTCAAAGGTTTAGATATTCCAAAGAAATTTCTAATGAACCTTCTATAAAAACCCACATGACCACGGAAACTTCTTATACCTTTTATATCCCTAGGTTGTGGCATTCTCTCTATGGATTCAACCTTAGATCTATCCACTTGAATTCCCTTACCTGATACCTCATGTCCAAGGACTATACCTTGTTTGACCATAAATGGCACTTCTCCCAGTCTAGAACAAGATTGGTTTCTTTGCAATTCTACAAAACTCTTTTGAGATTATCCAAGCAACTAGTAAACGAAGTTCCATAGATAGAAAAGTCATCCATAAATACTTCCATTATTAGTTCTATACAATCTACAAAAATAGCAGTCATGCATCTTTGAAAAGTAGCTGGAGTATTACATAAACCAAAAGGCATATGTCGGTAAGCATGTAAACCATAAGGACTAATGAACGTTGTTTTAAGTTGGTCATCAGGATGAACAACTATTTGAGAAAAACCAGAGTATCCGTCCAAGTAGCAAAAATGAGTGTGGTTTGCTAACCTTTCTAAAGTTCGATTTATGAACGGTAAAGGATAGTGATCTTTCCTAGTTTCTTTATTCAATTTCCTGAAGTCTATGCACATCCTATGTCCAACAATAGTTGTAGTAGGTATCAATTCATTGTTTTCATTAGGAACAACAGTAAAACCGCCCTTCTTAGGGACACAATGAACATGACTCACCCATTCACTTTCTTTAACAAGGTAGATTATACCTGCGTCCAGTAGGCATACAATTTCTTTTCTTACCACTTCCTTCATTTCGGGCTTCAGTCTTCTATTAAATTCCACAACTGGTTTAGCACCTTCTTCCATGAATATTCGATGGACGATTATCATGGGACTAACGCCCTTCAAATCATCCATTGAGTACCCAAAGGCCTTGCGATGTTCCTTAAGTATTTTCATGAGTTCTTCTTCTTCTCCTGAAAGTTTAGCACTAATAATAATAGGGAATTTATTTGTATCATCTAAAAATCTTAAGATTATCTGGTAGAGTCTTCAACTCTGGGGTGGTAATTCTTCATCCCCTCTCTTTTCTGGCTCTTGAAAAGCCTCATTAGTTGGAGGCCCTATAATGCGAAGTGAATCGAATTCATCTTCTAGTTCTTCTAGGGACTTGTCCTCCATGACTATTTCTTGATAATTTGAGTCTTCATTTATTTCTTCTTCTTGATTACTGAAGAAGAGAGCTGCCATTTCCTCAATAGTTTTCTCTTTCTCTTCTTCTTGTATTTGTGGAGGCCTGTCTTTAAATTTGGAAAAGTGGAATTCTTTTTCCGCTCCCCCAAGCTTAAGAGACACAATCTCCTTTTTGAAATCAACATAGGCACCTACATCACTCAAAAAATTTCTTCCAAATATAATTGGGCAAAGAGTGTCAGCTGGCATATCAACAACTACAAAATCGATAGGAAAGTTTTTGTTGCCAATTGTGATAGTTTCATCTTCAACTACTCCCATTGGGATTCTAAGAGTTTTATTGGCTAACATGATTGTCATATCGGTATTTTGAATTGTAGCCAGTTCTATTTCTTCTTTTATTTCTAAATAAAAATCATAAGATATAACATTAACTTCGGTGACAAGATCGCATAAACCATAATGCGAGGTTTCCTTAAATATGCAGGGAAGAATAGGCTTACCCACATCTTTTACCTTTGTTTTACCTTCAACCAATACGGAAGTCCCTTCGTTAAGTTCAACTATGTTACAATGTGCATACATAGCCATAATTGCTTCCTTGGTTACGTCTTCATCTTTGGTTTCTTCTAGATGTTCCACGACTTCTGACATACTTCCATCTTCCTTCTTCTCCTGTACTGTTTGACCTGTTCATATTCAAGAATATGCTTCTGTGAAGTGTTAGGGAAAGGTATCCATATGTTGGTTCTAGGGAGGTGTAACTACCTCGGTGAATTACGCTCCTAGTACAAGCCTGGATGATCAGAAATGGTTGAAATAGTACGGTGGGGCCCAAATGCCACTCACAGGTAGACCTTTCGGCCGTCCCAACCATTTCCAAACATCGGGACAAGAACGGCGAATCGGCAAAGCGAAGGGATCAACTACATACACAAATGAGTATGTATGCAAGCCACCATACAATAGTACATCAGAGCCATTCCATCTAAAAAGAAAGGAAATATAGCAACGCCATACGGCAAGATCCAAATATCCTAGATAGAGATAATAGTTTAGGATATCTCCTCATACATCAATCAACAGAGTATCAAGCGGAAGCGGAAGACAAAATCCGAGTATGGATAAGAAGCAAATTGGCATAAGATGCCCCATAAATAAGCACATCCCGCCCACAGATCTCACGGATCCCCGTTCCCGGAATCTCTACACCGAATGATCGTTGCCCACATCGTCCGTCTCTTCCACCCAGTATCCATCTTGCGAGTGTACCTGTTCATCTGAACCAATAATTTATCGTGTGAGACCCTAGGGGTACTCAGCAAGTCTTTATGCCTCTAAAGGGGACACAACCTGGGGTGACGCAATTGCAGCAAAAGATAAACCCTAGCAATTCTATAGATACTCGCTAACCATCCGCCTAACCAGAGATAGACGGATGTCCGTGAATTAATAACAACAGTTATAACAGTTATAACGGTAATCTCAACAGATCCATCCTCCTCCTCGCTTACCGACGAGGAAGCGGACGAACAACCCCCCATCCGTTGGCAGTTTTATTATCCATTCCATGAGTGTCGCACTATTTACTAGTCAGGTACCTAGTCTAGTCAATTTAAAAGCGGTACTTTAGTTATGCTTGTCTATGATCGAGAAACTGTGCTCCAAGTCGTCCATAACCGCGGACACGGCTTTCAGAAAGTTTTACCCTGCAGGGGTGCACAAATAGCAACACACACTCGATATGCCTCGGAAAAACCAAATCAAAACCCAACGAGGCAGTCACGACAAAGCGATCACAGGATTCAGAAATATTTCAGGGGGGCACCCCATTAAGCTACCCGCGACGAAGCTGGCCGGCTACGAGACGGACTCAAGGTTTGGGTGGACGGCTGTAAACGACTGGGAACCCGAAAGTGTGACTGGGCTTGTCGATACCACGAAAACGTGTCCCGGCCCTAAACAGTACAGTGTGCTCCTCGCACAATCTTAAATAAAGCAGTAAAGCATGGCATAAGTACAGGATAGTAAATAAAACCTCAAACTAGTTTGTGGCCCCAAGAAATAAGAATGAATCAAGCTCTGGCTCAGGAGGGTCCATAAGCCTCCCGGATGTGGATAGCACGAATATTCTTGGAACAGGAATCAAGTACTCGGGGTCTTACGGGACACAAGTGAGCCTGAAAAACCAAATAGCGAATATGGCTCACCGATGCCACTTTCATTAGTTATCCCATTACTACTCAGGTTAAGTTGTTTAGGTACCTCGTTATCCATCAGACACTCACATACCCTACACATGCTGTTCTACGACTCGCATGGCTCAAACAACTCCTGTAGTAATGGCTCATAGGGTGGAGGAACAAGTTTCGGTGGGGTTTAAAAATAAAGGCTATGCAATACTTGGGATTCACTTTAATGCAATCGCGACTCAATGATGCAAGAATAAGAAAGAGGCAATAGGTACTATATGTATGCAAGCATGTGGTAGTGCTTGGCACGATTGAAGCAATGGATGGATCTGGGTAGTGCTCTGGTTCTCTTGGTATATCCCACCTTTCGGTCTATTCGAAGAAGAACCAAACAAACAAGGGCCAACATAAATAAAGTGCGCAAGCATATGAATAAATGCGACAAGCAAACAATCATGCCATGATGAATGATGCACAATTTGCATGGCAATAAAGTAGCATGGCATGGGTGAGGTGTGGAATGCAAGAATAAACCATTTTATGGGGTTTTTGTCCCATTTTATTCTCATATTAGTGGCTGTATACAATATATTTATATGATGCATGCTTCAAATCAAACCAAGGAATGCATAAACAGAAAGGTCTCGTCGAGCTAATTATTTTAGACATATTATTTATTAAATTTGGAGTTATAAATCAAAAGTTATTAATTAATTAAGATAAAGGGGCAAATTATTGTAATTTAAATAAACTTGGAATTTTAATTGTTCAAAATAGATTTTGAATGGCATATTTGAATTCCTCACATTTTTCTGATTTGAAAACATATATTATTTGTATTAATTGGATTAATAATTGAAAAGTTATTTAAAAACAGAATTTAATTTGAATTTAAAATAATTAGAAAAAGATTTGAATTTTAAAACAGATTAGCTGTAATACTTTTGTTACCCAGACAGTCCCAGCCACATGGGGGACATGAAAACATTTTACACCGCGGCCTAATCTAGCCCAAGCGGATGACAGGTGGGGTCATGGCACGGGCGGACCCACTCATGGCCAAATGTAGGTTGTCTGACGTGGAGGAGCCAGGGGGCGCGGGTGGAGGGTAAACATCTGTGGGGGTGTTTTTGCAAAACGATCGGAGAGGCTGACGGTGGGCCGGCTGGTCCATGATTGAGCGAAAAGAAAGCGGAGGGTTTGTGCAAAACATCCTGCCATCTTTTTTCTTCTCGCGTCGGCGATCGGTCTTGTGGCGCGAGGCGGGGATCGAACGCGGGTCGCGAGGGTGCGCGCGGAAGGCTGGAGCCAGCGCGGCTAGGTGGGCTAGGTGACAGAGAGGGTCGACGCGGCCTAGATGTGGTACTGCGCTTAGCGGGGGCGAGCAGACGACAGCGAGCGACGGTGCTCTGAGAGCGCTCGACAGAAGGCACGGCGGCGCTAGGGCGGGATCGGCCAGAGGGGGATGTCCAGGAGGTTGGCCGGCTCACCGCGAGTTGGTCGGTGTAGACGGATCTGCTCGAGGCGCAGGCGATCGTCGGGGAAGCAGACGTACTGGCGGCTAGGGTTTGCGTCGGGGCGACGGTGGTTCTGGCGGTTCCGGCGCTTCTCCTCCGCGACTGCGAGTGCAAGGCGATGCAGGGGAGCCTCCTGGTACTCTCCAACCACTCCCACATCGAGATGCACGTCTGGATCGGCGGGTTCGGTGGGGGCCGACGGTTTTCGCCGGGGATGGTGTAGCCGGACGCGGTGGAGAGGAGGGGGAGAGGTAGGGCGCTGTTGGGGTGGATCTGGGCGAGGCAGAGAGGGTGGATAAGGACGGGGAGGAGAGGGTGTGCCGTGGGGAGCAGGTAGAGGGGAAAAGGTGGCTCGGCCACCTTTTTCCTCTCCTTCTTCACGTGGTGGGCTCGGGCAGGACCAGGCAGGGGCAAGGGAGCTACCGGGTGGGGCCAGAGGCGAGGCCAGGGAGGGTGGCTCGGGGTAGGGCAAGCAAGGCAGGGAGAGAGGAGAGATAGGGAGAGAGAGGTGAGGCTCGGGTTGGGGCTAGGGTAGGAGCTAGGCTCGGTTAGGGTTGGTGTTAGGGTTGGGGGTATCTAGGGAGAGAGATGGCATGGTGAGGCCAGCTAGGTGAGAGAGAGAGAGAGAGAAGCCGAGAGAGAGAGAGATGGGGTGGGTACTTAGGGTTTGGTTTAGACTAGGTGTAGATTAGGGTTTAGGTTTAGATGGGGTATGGTGAAAGATGGGGTAGGTTAGATGGGGGAGAGAGATGGTTCTCCTTTTTGGCAAGCTCAAGCACAAACAAGCAAACCAAAGCTAGACCAAAAAGAGGGAGAGGTGATGATGATGTTTGATGGAAACAAGATCAACTAGATCAAGCCCCAAAGGAATGGTAGAAAGAGAGATATAGAGATGATCCATTTTAAAATCAAATAAAATCCAAATGACAAACAAAAGGTGGTACTTGCATGGCCCATGCAAAATATTTATTGCCATGTTGATTCTTGTGAAAACAATATTATCACATGGCATTATTATTATGCATTCCCAAAATTGGGATAAAAGCCAAGCAAAAAGAATTAAAAGGAAGGTCCCAAGTGGAATAGATGGAGATGGCCATGTTTGAAATAAAATGGGACATGCTAGTGTGTATGTTCCACTAGATAATCAATAGTCCCAAATTATTCCAACATGAGCATAATTCCATGATAATCCATATGGAAGCTAGGAAAAAGGTTCCACTCACAAGGCATGCAAAGGTGGCCATGTGGCTCTCATGTTTCAATATTGTGAAAACAACATGATGCTAAGATGAGAGTATGTGGATAAGGAATTGGATCCATCCCAACCCACATGAGCTAGAGGTAAAACCAATAAGTGCCAAGCTCATATTTAGTTGGATGGTGGAATTATAAGGTGGTGAAAGAAAAGTGGTGGAGTTAATAAGAGACATGCCCCCAACTCAACTTGGGCATGAAACAATATATCAAGAACCAAATACAATATCAAGAGGCAAATACAATTAATAGTGCATATGAGATAAGAACCAAATCAAAAGGGTTTAATGCAAGGAGGCATGATGACATGAGCATGATATAATGATGATGCAACAATTATATATTGGAAGTAGCATATATCTAGGCTAGGCTAGTAGCATTGCAATTGTTAGACAATTGGGATGCTACAACTCTCCCCCACTAAACAAGAATCTCGCCCCGAGATTCCTAGGAAAAAGAAAACAACACAAGGAGAGGCGGGTGTCCGAACGAAGGTGACCCTCACGTTCCCAAGATGATGAAGAACTGAATGGTGCGACCACTACACCTTGCAAAACTTGCTAGACTTGTTGCGAGTCTTGCGTTTGCTTGAGAAACAACGATTAGAAGAGTTGAAGGATTGTCGTTAGACAAGAAGGATAGGATGGACATAGCTCCGGTTTTCGAGAACAAGATAAAAGACTAGAACCACTTGCGAAAGAAAAGGAAAAGATGATGGATCATGAATAAGAGAAACACGCCGTTAAGATTAAAGATTTACCGATACAAGAGAGGATGGATCTTTGTGTCGCCGGAAGAAAAGGGCTAGATTGGAGAGGTTTTGAACCACTATGACAATAGCATCGTATCCTCTCTCAGATTAGAGAAATGAAGTTCGGAAACAATATTGCCTTCAAACAATAGAGTCCCTTGATATCGACAGAAAGATTTAGTTAGACATCGTCGGATTAGATTCTTGTTGCGCCGGTAAAAACCAGAGGATCACGCAATTGAGGTGCGCGGATATAACTTCCAGAGACGGATGTGAAGCCAGATCATGGTGGAATCCTGAGAAGCAAAGAATATGGAGGATCTGGAGTTTATTGAAGAGATACTTATTGCTTTCTTTAGCCTTGAGGCTACGCAATAGATTTGCGGCTGATGGTCTCAACCATAATTGGCTTTACCACAGCAAAAGAATTGATGAAACAAAGAGAGATAGTTTCCTTCCATCTTGTTTGAGGATGTCGAGCACCGGTAGAAAGACGAGGAACGAAAGGAGTTTGCGTTTGTTTCCACCAGATAACAGAAGATTTTGCTCCGTGTAGGAAAAGATGAGATCACCAACGAGATATTATTGATTACTTTCTTCGAGAGAGCACTCCGGAAAAACAAGGACGGAAGTAAAAGTATCGAGAGATAAAGGCCACTTCTAACTTCCGTGGGATGAGCGAAATCACATGAATTCCCCAATTCATTGTACAAGAGCGAATGATAAGAGTAGTGGTATGGTAGCTACTCCATCCCGCACTCAAAGCATTACTCCGCACATGAATAAGGAAAAACCATGCAACCCAACTACCGAAACAGACTGAAGGTATTGACAAGAGCTCATGGATCTCCGTTAGAAAACGAGGTTAGATGCAAACGATTCCCGGATCCAAGATAGATAAGGGTGATGATGTTGTCGTCATACCTGATGTAACAAGCCACCGGAAAGATATGAAGGAAGATCATGGAGACAACTGCAAGATTCCACAGACAAAGAAAAAGATAGCACCACTTGAACAAAAGGATTACGAAAGATCTGAAAAGTCTTCATGGCCTCCGGTGGATTGAGCATAGACGATATAACAAGAGAGTTTCAAGAGATCACTTGACGAGACTGAGGTGAAAGAACTCCATGTTCTCCTTGAAATGATTGAGAGAGATTTAGCAGTCTTGAGGAAACTTCGGCGGAACGACGATGATAACTCGCGAACAAGGAACAACTCCGGATTGGTTGAAGATGGGGGATGGCATTAACAATGGAGTTGCTGATTCCAGAATTGAAGCGATGTATTTAGCAGAAGGACGTGGCCGAGATAGGTGACTTCAAAAAGTCAGAATTCTCACTTTGAGACTTTGCACATAGGCAGTGCTCACGAAGCTTGAGAGAAAGAGACACAGATGATCTTCCATGTCCTTCCATTGATGTCGAAATAGGCAAGCATATTATCAACATATGGGGCATGCTGATAAAAGGATGGGTTAGCATGGACATGCTGATAAAAGGAGATAGATAATGTTTCACACACGACTGAAAAGGAGTGTGGAAACACAGATGTATCCAAGAAATTTTTTCCGCATTTTTCGGCATTAAAATACCAATAGAGGCGCAAAATCAGATAACGAAACAAGATTAGCGACTCTACCTCTCTACCTGATAAGTGATTTTGCACGGAAGGTGGAGTTGCTAGAAGGAAGAACGCCCTTAAGAAGATGGCACCGGTTAACAAGGAGTCAGATAGATCGCGCCGGTATACAACGAATCAGATAGATCTCGTCGGTTTGCAAGAGCCTGTCGGTATGGAATGTACCAACAGTTGATAACCAAAAGGCCGATAAGATAACAACTTGGGTGCAACAGATAGACAAAGAATTCACACGCACACACACACACAGATACATAACCTATGGTACTACGGAAACCCAGAACACGTGAATCCTAGTTTGAATTTTAAGAAGAGGATTGAAAACGTTACACTTCCTTACCAGAAAAGGGTGGTGGGTGGGTAAGAAGAAAAGTGGAAGCAGTCCTACTCTCGCGTTTTGTTTTTCCTTAGTATACATAAATACCAAAATATTTGCTAGACAGACAACGACCATTTGGCTGAGACCCTGAAGGTCGGGATGGCTCTGATACCAATTATAACTACCTCGGTGAATTACGCTCCTAGTACAAGCCTGGATGATCAGAAATGGTTGAAATAGTACGGTGGGGCCCAAATGCCACTCACAGGTAGACCTTTCGGCCGTCCCAACCATTTCCAAACATCGGGACAAGAACGGCGTGTGATCGGCGTGAGAAAGGATCAACTACATACACAAATGAGTATGTATGCAAGCCACCATACAATAGTACATCAGAGCCATTCCATCTAAAAAGAAAGGAAATATAGCAACGCCATACGGCAAGATCCAAATATCCTAGATAGAGATAATAGTTTAGGATATCTCCTCATACATCAATCAATAGAGTATCAAGCGGAAGCGGAAGACAAAATCCGAGTACGGATAAGAAGCAAATTGGCATAAGATGCCCCATAAATAAGCACATCACCCCGTTCCCGGAATCTCTACACCGAATGATCGTTGCCCACATCGTCCGTCTCTTCCACCCAAAGATCCATCTTGCGAGTGTACTGTTCATCCGAACCAATAATTTATCGTGTGAGACCCTAGGGGTACTCAGCAAGTCTTTATGCCTCTAAAGGGACACAACCAGGGTGACGCAATTGCAGCAAAAAGATAAACCCTAGCAATTCTATAGATACTAAGCTAACCATCCGCCTAACCGAGAGATGAGCGGATGTCCGTGAATTAAACAACAGTTATAACAGTTATAACGGTAATCTCAACAGATCCATCCTCCTCCTCGCTTACCGACGAGGAAGCGGACGAACAACCCCCCATCCGTTGGCAGTTTTATTATCCATTCCATGAGTGTCGCACTATTTACTAGTCAGGTACCTAGTCTAGTCAATTTAAAAGCGGTACTTTAGTTATGCTTGTCTATGATCGAGAAACTGTGCTCCAAGACGTCCAAAACCGCGGACACGGCTTTGAAAGTTTTACCTAGGTGCACAAATAACAACACACTCGATATGCCTCGGAAAAACCAAATCAAAACCCAACGAGGCGATCCACGACAAAGCGATCACGAGATTGAGAAATATTTCAGGCCACCCATTAAGCTACCCGCGAAGGTTGGCCGGCTACGAGGACGGACTCAAGGTTTGGGTGGACGGCGTAAACGATCGGGAACCCGAAGTGTGACTGGCTTGTCGACACCGCAAAAACGTGTCCTGCCCTAACAGCGATGTGCTCCTCGCACAATCTTAAATAAAGCAATAAAGCATGGCATAAGTACAGGATAGTAAATAAAACCTCAAACTAGTTTGTGGCAAGAAATTAGAATGAATCAAGCTCGCTCAGAGGGTCCATAAGCCTCCGGATGTGGATAGCGAATATTCTTGGAACAGGAATCAAGTACTGGGTCTTACGGGACACAAGTGAGCTGAAAAACCAAATAGCGAATATGGCTCACCGATGCCACTTTCATTAGTTATCCCATTACTACTCGTGTTAAGTTGTTTAGGTACCTCGTTATCCATCGACACTCACATACCCTACACATGCTGTTCTCGACTGCATGGCTCAAACAACTCCTGTAGTAATGGCTCATAGGGTGGAGGAACAAGCTTCGATGGGGTTTAAAAATAAAGGCTATGCAATACTTGGGATTCACTTTAATGCAATCGCGACTCAATGATGCAAGAATAAGAAAGAGGCAATAGGTACTATATGTATGCAAGCATGTGGTAGTGCTTGCCTGGCAGCTCAGTTGAAGCAATGGATGGATCTGGGTGGTGCTCCTGGTTCTCTTAGTATATCCCACCTTTCGTCTATTCGAAGAAGAACCAAACAAACAAGGGCCAACATAAATAAAGTGCGCAAGCATATGAATAAATGCGACAAGCAAACAATCATGCCATGATGAATGATGCACAATTTGCATGGCAATAAAGTAGCATGGCATGGGTGAGGTGTGGAATGCAAGAATAAACCATTTATGGGGTTTTTGTCCCATTTTATTCTCATATTAGTGGCTGTATACAATATATTTATATGATGCATGCTTCAAATCAAACCAAGGAATGCATAAACAGAAAGGTCTCGTCGAGCTAATTATTTTAGACATATTATTTATTAAATTTGGAGTTATAAATCAAAAGTTATTAATTAATTAAGATAAAGGGGCAAATTATTGTAATTTAAATAAACTTGGAATTTTAATTGTTCAAAATAGATTTTGAATGGCATATTTGAATTCCTCACATTTTTCTGATTTGAAAACATATATTATTTGTATTAATTGGATTAATAATTGAAAAGTTATTTAAAAACAGAATTTAATTTGAATTTAAAATAATTAGAAAAAGATTTGAATTTTAAAACAGATTAGCTGTAATACTTTTGTTACCCAGACAGTCCAGCCACGATCCACGGTGGGACCGTTCTTGATGGGCACAGGCAATGTGAAAACATTTTACACATGGCCTAGATGTGGGCTACTGTTTTTCTTCTCGCGTCATTGGCGTGATCGGTCTTGTGGCCGCGGCGGGATCGAACGCGGGTCGCGAGGGTGCGCGCGGAAGGCTGGAGCCAGCGCGGCTAGGTGGGCTAGGTGACAGAGAGGGTCGACGCGGCCTAGATGTGGTATCGCTTAAGCGAAAGCGACGAAGCGGCAATTGCTCTGAGCGCCTTCGGCAGAAACGCGGCGCTAAGGGCGGGATCGGCGAAGGGATGTCAGGAGGTTGGCGGCTCACCGCGAGTTGGTCGGTGTAGACGGATCTGCTTTCGGCGCAGCGATCGTCGAAGCGACGTCTTGGCGGCTAGGGTTTGCGTCGGGGCGACGGTGGTTCTGGCGGTTCCGGCGCTTCTCCTCCGTGACTGCGAGTGCAAGGCGATGCAGGGGAGCCTCCTGGTACTCTCCAACCACTCCCACGTCGAGATGCACGGCTGGATCGGCGGGTTCGGTGGGGGCCGACGGTTTTCGCCGGGGATGGTGTAGCCGGACGCGGTGGAGAGGAGGGGGAGAGGTAGGGCGCTGTTGGGGTGGATCTGGGGTAGCTGGGCGAGGCAGAGAGGGTGGATAAGGACGGGGAGGAGAGGGTGTGCCGTGGGGAGCAGGTAGAGGGGAAAAGGTGGCTCGGCCACCTTTTTCCTCTCCTTCTTCACGTGGTGGGCTCGGGCAGGACCAGGCGGGGGCAAGGGAGCCTCTGGTGGGGCCAGAGGCGAGGCCAGGGAGGGTGGCTCGGGGTAGGGCAAGCAGGGCAGGGAGAGAGGAGAGCTAGGGAGAGAGAGGTGAGGCTCGGGTTGGGGCTAGGGTAGGAGCTAGGCTCGGTTAGGGTTGGTGTTAGGGTTGGGGGTAGCTAGGGAGAGAGATGGCATGGTGAGGCCATCTAGGTGAGAGAGAGAGAGAGAGAGAGAGAAGCCGAGAGAGAGAGAGATGGGGTGGGTACTTAGGGTTTGGTTTAGACTAGGTGTAGATTAGGGTTTAGGTTTAGATGGGGTATGGTGAAAGATGGGGTAGGTTAGATGGGGGAGAGAGATGGTTCTCCTTTTTGGCAAGCTCAAGCACAAACAAGCAAACCAAAGCTAGACCAAAAAGAGGGAGAGGTGATGATGATGTTTGATGGAAACAAGATCAACTAGATCAAGCCCCAAAGGAATGGTAGAAAGAGAGATATAGAGATGATCCATTTTAAAATCAAATAAAATCCAAATGACAACAAAAGGTGGTACTTGCATGGCCCATGCAAAATATTTATTGCCATGTTGATTCTTGTGAAAACAATATTATCACATGGCATTATTATTATGCATTCCCAAAATTGGGATAAAAGCCAAGCAAAAAGAATTAAAAGGAAGGTCCCAAGTGGAATAGATGGAGATGGCCATGTTTGAAATAAAATGGGACATGCTAGTGTGTATGTTCCACTAGATAATCAATAGTCCCAAATTATTCCAACATGAGCATAATTCCATGATAATCCATATGGAAGCTAGGAAAAAGGTTCCACTCACAAGGCATGCAAAGGTGGCCATGTGGCTCTCATGTTTCAATATTGTGAAAACAACATGATGCTAAGATGAGAGTATGTGGATAAGGAATTGGATCCATCCCAACCCACATGAGCTAGAGGTAAAACCAATAAGTGCCAAGCTCATATTTAGTTGGATGGTGGAATTATAAGGTGGTGAAAGAAAAGTGGTGGAGTTAATAAGAGACATGCCCCCAACTCAACTTGGGCATGAAACAATATATCAACAACCAAATACAATATCAAGAGGCAAATACAATTAATAGTGCATATGAGATAAGAACCAAATCAAAAGGGTTTAATGCAAGGAGGCATGATGACATGAGCATGATATAATGATGATGCAACAATTATATATTTGAAGTAGCATATATCTAGGCTAGGCTAGTAGCATTGCAATTGTTAGACAATTGGGATGCTACAGGAGGCCAGTGTTGCTTTAACTTCTCTTTTCTTGTCAGGTTTGGTTGGTGGATCATACATGACCAAACCCTCTTTTGGTGCTTTGATATGTTTTGTAAAAGCTTTAACAACTTGCAACACAAGATCTGAATCCAAATAAAGTTCTTTAGATAATTCTTTAACATGGCCCTTTTTATTATGGGATTTCTATTTTCATGCCCTCGGTTCGTTAGTTGTACTCAGTTTTTCTCGTCAGATTGATGACAAGTACGCCATGAGGGGGTCCTCGAGGCATGCATAAGAGATGGGTGTGAGACGTACGGTATTCCAGGACGGTGAGCACACAAGTTTACCCAGTTCAAATCCGTCGGCTTTGGACAGATCCTACTCCTGCTAGCAATCTAGTAATACGGCAGCGCCAAAATATGGGTTACAAGGGTTTTCGCCTGTGCGAGTTGAGATTGTAGACTATTATGGGGTGCCCTAAAGGCTCTCCCTAGGATGACTTATATAGATATCCAGCCTAGGGTTTACAGGAGAGACCTATCCGGCTACGACTAAGAGTCAGTTACAGAGTACATCTTGAACTACAAGTAACACTATGGGCCTATGTCGATAAGTCATCTGGGCCTTCCCGTAGCCGGAGTAGAATCTGTCTCTTCTCCCTGACTAGGCCACCTGTGAAGCAAAGATCTAACCCGAAGTGGGCCACCCTGGTCAGTGAGGCACGGTGAGGATACGTGAAAAGTATATCCCCAATAGTTTTCCCTAGCCGCTTAGTTTTTCCTCACTTTTGCCCATCTCCTTGTACAAAACTCTCACATGGTCTAAAACTCGCCGTCCGTCAGCCTTGCCATTATGTGCTGACAAGTGGGACCGCGTTCAATCGGGTCCCGTAGTGGACCCTCACCGTTACGTGCTGACGAGTAGGATCACGTTCTGTCGGGTCCCGTAGTGTACCCTTGCCATTACATGCTGACAAGTGGGGCCGCATTCAGTCAATTCCCGTAGTGGACACCTCTCTCAACTTATCCAGATCAGCATCGGACCCACAACTTATCCACGTGAGCGGAGGACCCACAGCTTATCCACGTGAGCGCTGGACCCACAACTTACGCAGGTTGGCCTTTCAAGATGGGACCCCGAGCCAGCCCCGCACCCGCGCCCGTGCCGTTGCTTCATTTTCATATAGTGAAATGTAATGCATATATGAAAATTATACACCTTTGAACTCTTTTAAATCGCACTTAGGATATGATAATGTTGTGCTAATAAAATCTTGAGAGATTATCATTTCCATGGAGTGAAATATAATGCATAAACTTGCGTATACAAAAATTATACACATTTGAACTCTTTGAAATCGCACTTAATAATACGTGATAATGTCATGCTAAGAAAATCTTGAGATATTATCATTATCATAGAGTGGAATGTAATGCACAAACTTGCATATGCGAAAATTATAAACCTTTGAACACTTTTAAATCACACTTAATACGTGATAATGATGTGCTAACAAAATTTTGAGAGATTATTATTTTCTCCCCCATTTTCATATAGTGGAATGTAATGCACAAACTTGCATATACTAAGTTTATACACCTTTGAACTCTTTAAAATCACACTTAATACGTGATAATGTTTGCTAAGAAAATCTTGAGAGATTATTATTTTCATAGAGTGGAATGTAATGCATAAATTTCCATATACGAAAATTATACACCTTTGAACTCTTTGAAATTGCACTTAATACGTGATAATGTTGTTCTAAGAAAATCTTGAGAGATTATCATTTTCATATAGTGGAATGTAATGCATAAACTGACATATACGAAAATTATACACCTTTGAACTCTTTGAAATCGCACTTAATACGTGATAATGTTGTGCTAAGAAAATCTTGAGAGATTATCATTTTCATATAGTGGAATGTAATGCATAAACTGGCATATACGAAAATTATACACCTTTGGACTCTTTGAAATCACACTTAGGTCATGATAATGTTGTCCTAATAGAATCCTGATCATTTATCATTTCCATGGAGTGAAATATAATGCATAAACTTGCGTATACGAAAATTTTAAATCTTTGAACACTGTGAAATCCCAATTAATAATGAGATAATGATGTGCGAGCAAAATTTTGAGAGATTATCATTTTCTCCCCCCATTTCATAGAGGGGAATGTAATGCATAAACTTGCATATATGAAAATTATACACATTTGAACTCTTTGAAATTGCACTTAATACGTGATAATATTGTGCTAAGAAAATCTTGAGATATTATCATTTTCATAGAGTGGAACATAATGCATAAATTATACACCTTCGAACACGTTCCCTTCAAATTATATTCAAGTTCATTTGTTTACGGAGTTAAAGTACCGGTGGCAAACTCGTTATTTTGCATGGATAGCGGGGTGCCCCCGATAGATATAGGGGTTACCCTATCCGCTAGATTATAGAGGATCAACGGTTGGTCGGCACGATCCGCGTGACAACTGCCTCAACCAATCAGAGCGTAGCAGCGAAGATGAGCACAAGTGCGAGAGATTGATACGAAGAGAGGGAAAAACTGAGTAGCACTTAAGAACCAAGGGCAACAATGAGTAGAACTTAAAAACCAAGGGCAAGAATGACAAAGGGATTCAAATACAAAATAGAAAAATATTTAAAAAATGGAAAATGCGTCTTTTATACAATAAAATACATCTTGGCATACATCAAACTATTTGCAATTCAAATATACACCACTTTGACAATTATTGCCTCATTCAGACAAACTATGTTTTGGGGAGGGATGTTTTGGGAAGAGGCTTGAGTAGAAAGCCATGAACCTTCATAGATAGTATGTGATTTGAGAAGTGGTGATTTAGGTTAAAACTTGGTTTATATACATTTCTTATGGTGGCAGGTCACATAATAAGACTCCCTAGGTAGATGCCACTATGTTTTGCTCCTTTTGAATTTGTTGTGCATAAAATGACTCAATTAGCTAGCCAAAACCTATTCGTTGACTCTCTGTTGACCAGCCACTGGAGGGTAAAACTGAGTATATTGCACACAACAGTGTTAGTACTGGAGGGCAAAACTGAGTACAACCAAATTGCCAGTGTTACACTTGAGAGCAAAACTAAGTACAACTGAGTCGCCAGGGTTAGACACGAGGTAAAAAATGTGACTCACAGTACGCGTGTGCGGTGCATGGGGCGGTAGTGGACACGTGTGGCCATGCACGGTGCAGTAGCGTACGCGTTTACAGGGTGCACGGTAGTGCAACGAAACGTCGCTTCCCTTCTCCTTTAATAGAATCCTCCCCACTCTCACTCATCACTCACTCACTCACTCACTCACTCAACTGTCTCCACTGTCCCATCACCTTCTACAAACCCCCAAGAAAACCCCAACCACGCCGGCAATGGAGAAGAACGGAGCGGTGGCCATCAACGCCTCCAAGGCCGCCGGCAAGGAGACCCCCGTCCATGTCCCCACATCCGTCGTATCCGCAGACGAGGAGGCCCCCGCTGGTCTCGGGCAGATCCCGCTCGGCTGGGACCCCTACGAGGAGGTTGATTACATAAGGCCGGGGAACCCCTACAACACTAGCATCGCTGACCCATGGTCGGAGGTAACCAGGGTTTTCACCCCTTCCCTTGTTCTTCCCCTGTTCCCATCGTTGGATGCTAGATCATATGTTATTAGGGCTCAGCTATTCATATTTGTACAATAGCTAATCCTCTTGTGTTAGATCTCGTATTTCGATGAATCCCCTATTCATATTTGAACCCCCTTTTCGTAGTTGGGATCAGTATTCGATTTGGTTTGAGATTTGGGGAATAATCACGAGATCTCAATCGGTTAATTTATGCAAATAATCAATCCTGATAATCAAAGTATCTCAATCATGTCCTTATTGCACTCTACTATTTTTCCAATAGGAGGATAACAACGACAACGAGTCCAAGGACACCAAGACTCGTCATGTGCTGAGGGGGCTGAAGTCCGGGTAGTACAACAACTTCTTCGCCAGCGACGTGTACATGTGCCCCTTCTGCCCCACCAGGAGGCTCCGCGCCACAGACTTCAACTCCCTCGTGAAGCATGCTGAGGATGTGAGGACATGTGGCGAGTCCGTGAACGTCCACAGCTTCATAGCCAAGCACCAGGCGCTCGGTCTTCACCTCCACAACCTCTAGAAGGTGGCTATCGAGGAGGGTCGCATGCCCCCGATCAAGCCCAAGGTGCCCAAGGTCAAGGGAATGGGTAGCAAGTGGAGGAGGCGCCAGAGGGAGGAGGTGGAGGCCCTCCTAGCAGAGGCCATGAGGGGCCACTGATCTGATGGTGCTGTAAAGCAGCTTCTTTTGTCTTGTCTATGTTGAACTAGTCCACTGCTGCTGAGCAGCCTAATTGTAGAACCTCGTTAAGTACCATATTGTATAACCTATATTAGCTACTTTATCTACATCTGCTCTGTTTACTGAATTTATTTATGATGCTGGTTAGTTTTGCTGCTCTAGATTTGCTACCAGATTGGGGAAAATGAGGGCAAAAGGAACAATGAATGAAGAGAGAAGCTGCTCTAGATTCGCTACCTTTTTGGGCAAAAACACAACTGTTAGCGAGAGAGAGAGAGAGGAAAAGGTGCTCTTAAAAAGGTCAATCATAAAAATAACAAAAAAACTTCCAATTTAGGCCACAGGATGCACGTAACCACCAAATGCGCCCCACATGGTCCGACACCACGTCCCTCATAATCAGCGAGAGATGGATGGCTGGTCTGCTGTGTATCCTGGCCCCAGCTATCAGCCTCATTAGCAGTTTAACCCTTACCTCATTAGCAGTATATCCCGTCAATTGAAAAGTGCCACATATATCTTTGAAACATGCAATATGCTCATATGGATCAGGATCTTCTTCATCCCTAGTAAATTTCTTCTTTTATAGAATACCAAGTAATAGACAATTTATTTCAAACCCCCTTGTCTTCTCATTGGAGGTGTCTCTTTTATAAATATCACAGGGCTTCCCAAAGTGGTTGAGTGGGTTAGCACTAGTCATATGCTCAAACTGCATCATGTTGGTGGAAATCTGTAACTCAAAACAAAACTTAGCAAGACAAAAATATATAAGGAAAAACTAAAAGACCTACATCGCTTAGCTCCCCGGCAACAGCACCAGAAAATAGCTTGATGAATGCAAGTGCACATATCGTTTGTACCTAGTTTCCAAATAAAGATATCGATCCCACAGGGAGCAGGAGTCTGAAGTCTAACAGCTCTTGAAATAAATACTACAATAGAAATGCTAAATAAAGTTCTAACTGACAAGATAAAATGCGATTATTGCATAAAAAGGTGTTTTGGGGTTTTTGGTATAAAAGCGACAATAAGTAAAGTAAAACAACTGAACATAGAAAGTAAGTATCGCGTATGTAATAGAGATTGGAACTGCAATAGGGAAAAAGCGTTCTCAGGGAGTAGCGGATACACCACTAGCATTATAAGGAACTAAGGTAAAGATTATTATCATAAACATTCTCAACTATGTATGTGTAAGAGGAACTCCGTATTTGGACAAATAGGCAGCAACCACTGCTCACATCATCCTCATAACCACAACAGTCAGCAATCGACATCAATCGAATTACTGCGCTATTAATGGAGTTAATAGCGTAGGACGTATCCCATGGCATGGATAGTGTTCCGTGAGTTTCCTCGGTTCCCAAGTTAATACGTAAGGGGTTCCAACAGCTTTATAGTCACTGTAAGTGCTAACACACCTTCGTCTACCAACAAGTAGTTCCCTCCATCAAGTCCCCATAAGAGGCAAATATTGAGAGGCCGACTTCTCTCAACATCAAGATGAAGACAATCTAACACATGGTCACAACGATGAATATCATAATAAACTTTATCTTATTTCAATCTCATACTAGGGTTTTTTCATCTCCCCAAGAACTAATGATCTACTCAAACATGGAGGCAATCAACATCATGGCAATAACAATGTAATCTATCATAGATGAATAGTACTTGTATAAATTCATAACGAGTATGGAAATTACAACACGATCTAGACAAGATGTGGATGGGATGGATGGAGATGGTGGTGATGCAGCGGTTGATGATGAAGATCGATGCCTTAGCCTCCCGGATCTGCGCAGGGCGAAGATGGATCCCTGGTGGACGAGTTCCCCCTCCAGATGCCTTCTAGAGGTGAGGTTTCGGCAATTTCTTGGTGTTATGTATGTCGTCTCCCTGATCTAGTTGCACAGGGTGAAACTATTTGAGGAGGCGGTGGTGGCGCCAACTATACGGCGGGAAATATACTACCAGAAAATTTATTCCCGCTGTATAGTTGGTCGTTAAACTGTCTATGTGTCTTGATCGCTTCGGGTTTTCTTCTGGTATTATTGATATTTACCAAATTAGCGATTTACGATGTTTTTGACTTCTTTTCTCCTCAGTACAACTGCTCCATAAATTGTGTCCATTGTATCCATCATCTGTCCCGATCCTAGTGAAAACAGACATAAAATATGCACGCGAACGCCGTAAAATACCAAGATCCTACATCTACAATGAAAAATAATACTATAAAACATGATGCAAATATGCACTCATCAGGTATGTTATAAGTAGGGTTCTTTTCTCGGATGGCACGAGAAGAAATGCATCCTTTATGTGGCTCACTCTATTTGCGGGATAGAACCATAAGCACAGCTAGGGTTCGGTGACACTCGCTTACTTGTACCGACAGGTAATAAACCATACATATTGCATGGTACTACTAAATATGTTTGCTAAACCTGATACTTACATATGTTTGCTCCATATGCAGTTGGACGAGGTGTCTTGTAGGACTAGAAAAGGAGCAAGTATTGCAGGACCTATGGTTCTACTCACTATATGGTCGTGGTTGCACATATTAGTTGGGATCCCTGTTCCGTGGAAGGAAAAACCATGGGATGATAAGCGCGATATCCAGATGCACACTCCAACTCGACTTAATAACCTTGGAGAAGGTAATAATTTGATTGGTCTCATTATCATATGTTTACAAATGTACAACTAATTGACATGCTAATTTTGTATTCTACACAGGTGGAATGGGAGTCATATAGAACTCGAGGGAACGTGGGTATAGGTGGATGGTTTGACTTGAACCGCAAGTATATAGAAGAAGCACATCTCTAGAGGATGTGTGTCCCATTAATATGTATTTATGTTGTTGAGTTCTACCTTCCACAATGGATGATGAGGCAGTTTGGCTTATTCCAGCAGATCCCGCCGCCATACAAGGACACTAGCACAGTTCTTCACGCATGAGTGATCCAAAATAGCTTAACTTGCTACTTTTTGGGTGTGTCATGATACTGATATGGTGATGAATTTCTGTGTAGATTGGACAATATCAAGCATATGAGGGAAAAATTGGGCTACATATCATCACAAGTACATTCAGAAGTGGTATGCAAAGATTGAAGACCCATATAGAGTCTCTCCTCTCGAGAAACCGCATGATGCTGCAACGTTTAATCGCTATCTCGCGTGGCTTGGTAAAGTGTCACATTTGTTCCTATAGCCGCCGGTTTTTACATGCGAACATAGTGGAGTGCACTTATCCAGCTTTAGACGAGCTAAGCCAACTATAGGGTACAACAAACTTGTCTGAGGTGGTAGGGGCGCAAATTCTGTGGAGGTTATCCGCTTAGTGTTAAGTGTTGCTTTATAGACCGGTGATGTATAAGTAGAGCAAAACATGGTGAATCCTTTCTTATTTCGCTAGAACGAGGAGATCTCGAAACACTTGGACGCCGCTGGGGAAGCACTAAAACACCCTCCGGGTAAGGAGTCCGAGTCAACCATTCGAGAGTTTTTGGATGTATGTGTTCAGACCATTCTTTTTGCTCGTGTATGTTTCTGTGTGCTGAAATCTTCTAACACATTGGTCAATGTCATAGCATACCAAGCATTGGGGCCATGGATTAGGTGTTTTTCTTGGTTGTCGTACCATCGAGGCAGCATCGCTGACAGGGTCTTCAAGCCTTGAGGGTGAGGGTATAAGCAACTCAAATGCCAAACTATAGGATGAGCTTGAGGATGAACAGGAGGATGAGGTAATGAATTGCTAACTTTCTTACCTTTTTGTTATATTGCCATGGAAATTTCATTAAATTCACACTCTTTCATGTAAAATGTAGGTGGGACTCGAGGATGTGGACGAGGGCGAGGAGGACGGACAAGATGAGCATGAGGATATATGCATGTCTCAATTGATCGATGCACCGCACTCTAGTCAACGATTGTGGTGTTTCAACCTCAAGCCAAGGCAGCAAAGGGGACCTTACACTCCTAGTGAATGGGAGAAGAAGAAAGTATTGGAGGATGAAAAGAAGCATCGGGCAGAGGTGACACTCAAAGCTACTAGATTGGAGTATGAAAACTCCGATCCACTATGGAGAGGTAGAAGAAAATTAGGGGCGTCACAAGCAGAATGAGGATCGCGCAGTGAAAAGGGGAAATGGGATAACGTGACTACTTGTTAATGTTGTGTTCATGAATTTATATTGTCTTGTTAGTGTCCTCGTGAACTTGAACTTGAACTAGATGTTCTGGTGTGGTCGTGTTTGGTGTCATTATGAACTTGAACTAGGACTCTTATATTTTTTGTTGTGTTTGGTGAACTTTAAATTCCACTATTGTTGTGGTACTGTTTGGTTTCTTGTTTGTGTTGAATTATACTGTTTAATGGTGTCGAAAAATAGCGGTATTGCTTACTGCTAACTTTAAAGATTTTTTTAGCATGCGTTTTTGGCAAGGGCCAAGTCGTTGATCATGGAGTTTTCCTCCAGGGCACCATGCCACTAACCTTGGCGCTTTTGGCCAAGGTGCCATGAATAGGACATAGAAAAATGCCAGGGTCGGTTTTCCGGCCTCACGCACCAGATTAGAAGCCGAGGGCGCCATGCCCGGATGAGGAAGTCATGGTGGGATGGCATTTTTGTAGAGGGAGACATTCCACTGACTTTGGCGCTTTTGGCCAAGGAGCCATGGTCTACCAAGTACACACAAACACATTGACCATACCATCGACATGACAATTGAAGGAATAAGTTCACATCACACATTTAATTTTACGAATAACTAAAAGTTCACACAAACAAATAATGGACTACATGGCTTGTAGCAAGTTTGACATGAAAATTCGTTGATTACATGGCTTATAGCCTTAATAGTTCACACAAGCAACTTCAACATGACAAATAATGGATTAGATGGATTGTAGCCTTAAGATTTCACATAAGCAAGTTCAACATTGCTCTATTGTGTTGAGCAAGATCCCTTCCCCTTGCCTTCCTCTTCCTCTCCTCTTCTTCCTCCTTTTTCCTCAAGTCATGAACAAGTTGAACCACCGAGTCGAATTATGCCTTGAATTGTCATCTAATCTCCTCTTTCCTCTTGTTATCTTCTTCCTCCGTTATGAGATGTGCCTCTTCAGACACCCTCTCAAATTTCTAATGATTATGCCTCTCTCTCTCTTCATAATGTTCAAAAACATGTCCCTTTCATATTTTGCAAGTCTTTCCTTTCTATCTTTCTCTTCCCTTGCTTTCTTCAAGCATGCCTCATGCCATGTCCTGTTGAAATCTTATTCTAGCCACTATTCTCTTTTGGCCATCCTATTTTCTTCTTCCCTTTTATTCATCCTCTCAGCTTCGGCAGCATCCTTCTCCCTCACCCTCCCCAAAGCCTCCTCCCATACTCTCGAGAAACTCACACCGTTCCCATCGTTGTTCTACCCCCTCTTCCCCATGTCCTTGTTGGGTTGAGTCAACATACCTATAATAAGAATGCAAGTTAAACGTTAGTAGGTATGTAAGGAGAAATAAGATAAAATGTGATAAATTTAAACAATAGAGGAACATGAAAATTAGAGTGAATAATAACGCTAGATTATTTCGGCTCAAACTGCTATCCACATTGTCCTGGTTCTTTTCGGTCGTGGGATGGACACAGAAAAGGACACATCGCAATGGAGCCCTGATATCACGTGAAGCGGGACCCGTTGCAGGCCAGGGTGAAATATTCCAGACCATAGACGGGTATCACGCACGCCGTTGTACCCCATGTCATCGGAAGGTGGGCAGCGCGCCCGACATGGTCCCGCCATCAGCATACATGGCTAGTACCGCGCTCTATGAGAGGCGTTCCCGACACGACACGCCTCTACACGTGCCAGGTGGCGGGGCTCGCCAATATCCGACGTGGCATTGAATCGCATGCCGGCCGTGATTTCTCGTGGACACGGGTACCGCCCATTGCGGACGTGGCACCATAAACCCATGTCGGCCGCGATTTCTCGCCTACGCGGAGCCCGTCCAGAGATGACGTGGCACCGTAAGGCCATGCCGTACGCGGTTTCTCGCGTATGCGGGGCCCATCCAGAAACGATGTGGCACAGTAGACTATAGCCTCCCGTGGTTTGTTGCAGCGAAGGGGCCCGTGGACATCTGATGTGGCATCGTATGCCCTATACAGATGCGGTTCCTCGCGGTGGAGGGCCAAGCTAGCAGCATAGAATGTAGGCGTCAGTGGTTTATCGTGGTTGATAGAACAACTGGTAGCATAAACTACACCGCAAAAATCCTCTTCGGTCTATGATGGCTCAATAGTTTAAACCTTAGCTTTCCTGTTCTATATAAATGCATTTTTGTGTCTCTTCTTCAGCATTCAGTCAGATATTTCTTTTCCATAGCATGCTGCTAAAGGCTTAACTTCTTGCACCCTGGTTCATTCGTAGAGCTTGTCGGTTGCTCCGGTTGAGCTCCGAGCAGAGTAGGATGTGACGTGGGGTTAACACATCAATGCCCATGGTTGATGGACTTGGGTTTAAGGGAAGATCGACACGCTGGACACTTTGTCATCTAACAGACAAGCACACGGGGACACAAGGTTTACCCACGTTCAGGCCCCCGGAGGGAAAACCCTACTCATGCTTGTCTGCTCTTGATTGATGATGAACTGAAGGTTTACAGGGGTGCGTAGATGAGATCTAGTGGTTGTATGTGCGGGAGTGTTATTTACCCTCCTCATCGCTCCGTCCTAGCCCTTATATGGGGAAGCCAAGTCTCGGGATATGTCCGAGTCATTTACAGATTGAGGGTGGAATCCTAAACGTTCCTATCTAATCTCGCTGTATCCATCAAGGAGGC
This sequence comes from Avena insularis, assembly GCA_023614405.1. Lineage (NCBI taxonomy): Eukaryota > Viridiplantae > Streptophyta > Magnoliopsida > Poales > Poaceae > Avena > Avena insularis. Next base: position 178,177,894 of record CM042692.1, on the reverse strand, counting down.
ACACCCTTCATGGGATTGACCTCATACAAATCATCATGGGCTTCACCATCCTTGGCAGATCATCACGTGGACTTCCTGTTGGGCTAGACAAGATAGGCCAATGATAGGTACACGTAGGGCATACCTATGTCAGTAGCCCCCAAGAGTCTAATCGAATCAAAGATTTGGGTGGAGACTTTTAGAGGTCAGTTACTCAAAGGTTTTTCATGGTTGACTGAAATGTTCATATAGTTCATAGGGATTGTGGCGCATGTGCCTGGTTCATCTGATGGATTAGGACCAGTTAATTGCTCTTGGGAAAAAACAAGCATGAACTCTTGAATTCAAAATTGGCTGGTGTAATTTGACCCATGCTGTGGAGGCCTTACTGCGCCAAATTCTAGTTTCAGTGCATATGTACCCAACGCCTCCGTCAGGATTTTCATCACACCTGCTAGTGAGGTATTTAACTGGTAGAGTGCAGCGGGTGCAAGTCCAACAGATTGTAGCTGCAGGTCTTATCTTTACGTCGTGGACGTAGCATATGAAAGTTTATCACTGCGCAGGTGTTTCGGGTGGACAAGGAGACGATATCTCTGAACTTGATATTAGAATGTGTGTGGGTGAGGTTGCCAATAATTTCGGTTGTTGTGGGCAAATCATCATTGTGGACGTAGTCGACACAACAGACCATTGCATGAATTTCTTGTTTTCCATAGGGTGTGTGACCAGTGCTGCCTATGGGAGTAGCCGCCGAGTGTCTGCTCGAGTCATAGACTCGAGCAAAAACTAAAAATCATCGACTATGTAATCACACCAATCCGGAAGTACGTTGGATGATGTTGGGCTTGCTTATGCAACTGCTTGTCCAATGCTTGAAATAGCGGCGCTCCCTATGGGAGTAGCCCCGAGTCCTTAGTGGGGCATATCACTCGAATATCTTGTTAAGGTGTGGTCAATGTTCCGGTTCAGAGTAGCCTCCGAGTGTCTAGACGAATCGTAGATTCAGACAGAGACTTGAGTCTTTGTGCTTGATGGCTTTAGTTGATAGTATGATAGGATTAACATGGACCCGGAAGTACATCGGGTGCACGACCAGCGCTCCTATTAGGAGTAGCCCCCAGAGTGTCCGTTCGAGTTGTAGAATCTAGCGGAAACTCAGTCTTGGTATCTTGGTGTAGATGCATCCAAAGAATTACTCGACTTGATGGGTGCAATCGGAAGTTATATTAGATTCCTTGATGAGCAATGTCTGATTTGAATGGATGGTGATGTCAGGGATGAAGATTGTGCGCTCAACCGTTAGTAGGAAAACTGATGGGACGTGGCCTAGTGGTCCCCAACAGAAGGCTGGCTAGATTTGACCGCGCGACACATGAAAAATGGGTATTAACTGCGCCTCATTGATTTGTGCACATAGTGAGGAAAGTGCGGTGACGGTTTAGTTCTGGCCTACCACATGTCTCTGCTTGACGAGCAGTTCAGGCCCACAATTGAGAACCTACGACCGATATTATCTGAGATGTAGTATAAGAAAAAGGGGTAACCCATAGTAAATTGCACTCCTTCTTCCTGGCAATCCCCATTCTCCTGTGTCCATCATTGTTTATCCTTGTGATGCACTAGACGTGCTTCGCGTATTCCCGAGCGCATTCCTCTGATCCTGCAAGAAGAGTTAGGTACCGCTATGAGGAAAAGAAAGGGCAAGGCCACCAGAGGTACCAGTTCCAGCACCACCGCCGCTTAGAAGAAGAAAGGCGCCACCACATCAAGGGTTACCGGCGGTAGCTAGCAGTGGTCGACCATGAAGAAATCTGAGCTACATTGATGTTTGCAAGTGCACAGATAGTTTGTAGCTAGTTTCGAAGTATACATATCGATCCCACAGGGAGCCCAAAGGTAACTGTTTATAAATGAAGTCTTTATCACACCCAAAGTTGTCATAGGTCTTCGAATGAATTGACTGCAAGTGTGGAAATGAGAATGAAATTTGGATTAAACCGGATGTATTTAAATAAAACTAAAATGTAAACTTCTGGAATAAAAAGCATAAAAGTAAAGAACGATTCGGTTATTTGTTGTTTTCTGCAGATGGCAAAAAAGGCGCGAGGAGATACAGTTCATGGTGATAGTGACTATGCCAGGTGGAAGAGTGATAAGTGTAACAATTGTAATCTTATAAGTATATGTGTAGGCGAGCAACCCATAATTAGCTGGAACTCCTCTTGGTAGATTTCGTCCCAACTTCAATAATCCTACTAGTTCGTTACCAAAACCATGGTCAGACACTAGATGATTAAGATCCTTCAGGTTGCTTAGCAATTAATCTCCTTGGATCGGACTAATGCAATAAGCATGGTGGTTCCTTGTTATCCTCGAGTCTAGTTTTCCATTGATATCCCCGTGTCACTCGGGGGTCACCGGTCTGCTAGCGAACAAGATCCTATCCATGTAGAACAAAGCATCATGTTGTCTGGGCCCTTAATTGGACAACAAGCATTAGGCATCCCACAGATAGTCAAGCACACATAATATAGTAATTAAAATCAATCACAACCTAATGGAAAATATATGGAGGCACATCACATCTCACCAATCCCTTACATCTCCCACGCCTAAGGAACTTACTCACGATGAGAGAAGAAAGCATCATCGATATAATTAAATAAAGGAAGTTCTTCTCGATATTACCGTGGAGATCCACAATAAGAATAGAAAAGTAATCCAACACAATTCAAGATAGGAAGAAACAATCTCAAACCCTAGCCTTGCAAGGTGAAGATCTCTCTCTCTCTCTCTCTCAAGTACAAGTAATGGCTATGGGGGTGTGTTGGCTAGGAGGTCGAAGATCATGGAGCGAGATGAAGAACATCTTCCCCTTCTTCTCCGGATATCCTCTTTCTCTTTTCTGGATGGGATGGTGGCTGTTGTGTTATGATTTCGCATCTGGCCTCTTCACGGAAGTTTTCCCTTTTGACAAGACGGAGGCGGCGACAGCTATATGGCGGGAACTATACGGCCAGAAAAATGTTCCCGCCATATAGTTGCTCGTTAAACCCTCTGTATGCCCCCTCGATTGCTTCCAAAGAGAGACTTGCTTATTTTCGCCTGAATATTGTTTTTCTTTGGTTAGAAGCTTCTGTTAATGTTCAGAACCTGAAACACACATTAAAAACCAAGTTTTCTTTGCTACCGAAGTATTAGCGTTAGGTAAAGCTAGAAAATGATCAAATCCGGGAGAAAACCATCAATAAAAACCATCAAAAATGTGTCGAATCTCACAGCTATGAACTCCCCCAAGCTTAGATGTTGCTCGCCCTCGAGTGACAAGGAAAGAAGGAAGAATAGTGGAGATTCGAGACTGAAATAAAAGAACTTACAAGCTTGAATTGGTGTCAAATTCTTTTCTTCACAATCCCTGCAATCTTAAACATGATCATACAAGTATTCACAAGATTGCACTGAGTCCACTTCCTAACCACGTATATCTTGCTAGCAAATAAATCATATGCCCGAGCAAGTGTCAAAATTTTATCTAGGAAAGTTAGACAAATTCTTTTGGTGTCTCTGTTTTTTAAGAGATGAAAACTTTTTGCTCTTGTTTCTTTAATCAATTAAGAGTAGTCAAGTTGGCACCAAAACATTCAATTTAAGAACAACTCATCTATTCCCATGTCAAAATTTCAAGACTCTCAAAGCATCTTTTTCCTTTCCTTGCCTTTCAAAAACTTCAGCCCTTTAATAGAGAAATCATGCCACTGTTTCTAACATGTTAATTAGGATTGTGTTGTGCACTCGTGACCGTGCCAATAAATAATTGTTGAGCAATATTGGGTCAGAGGAGTACTACAACTTCACTTGGAACATGAAACCACGAGGATACTAAAATTTTACCCGTCATAGCATTGCTGCTACAGACATTTATATAAATCAATAGCCGAAATCAAGTGGTTTCCCACATTTAGATCGTTCGTTGGCCAGCGGAGTTAATAGTTCCCCGTGGAGCATGACATTGTTGTAATGACACACATAAAGCAATATCTTATGGTAATTATTAGAAAAAGCAGTGGCATAATCTCTACTACTTCGAAGTATCCATTTTATCAAACAATTTCATTCATGGGTACTATTGAGTCTATTTCTATTGAGCTCAAATGGGATGGAGTAGTTCTAAAATCAAATTCTTTGGGCTAAACATGGACTCAAGTCTTCTTTTGGATGCCTTTTCTTCTTGTAAAAATGTAGGAAATATTTTTAACCAAGTTCACTGCTCATTGTTTCAAATCTAAAAAGGAGACACTAGCAAAGGAATAGAATTTATAGGATAACAAGCTAAATGGGGAGTGACTCTAGTGCAAGCGAGTAAATAATTGTAGGATCAATTTAAGGTTGAAGAAAAGGTGATGAAAGGAATGTGATACCTCCTCTTGCTTGATTTGTTCTCGTCTTTGAGTCGAACCCCCTCTATATTTCCATATTGCCAAGTCACCTGAAATTGAGCAATCTCCGAGAGAAACAAATAAACGAACTTGCAATAAAAGTTATAAATATTTTTTGTATTTTTGGTTTAGGAGTGCAAAATGAAAGTAACATGCAAATTTGAAGAAATAAAATAAATCAAAAGAAGAAATAAAATATGAATGCAAGGTTTGGAGATTTTCAAACCTCCCCAAGCTTAGGCTATTGCCAGGCTAAGTTGTTGCCATCATTCGGCGGCTGGTGCGGATACTGCTGGTAGTAGTTGGGGTAGTTGGTCATGAAGTGACTGAAGTTTTGAGTTAAGACACTCACATCTTCATTCACTCCTTGTAGAGTGTGGTCAATCTCCCCAACGCGCTGGTTGACCTGCTGAAATTCTTGATAGGGGACGTAGTTGAACCCCTGCTGCGGCTGATTAGGCCATGGGTCCCAGGATCCCCCATGTTGCTGCTGCTGTCCCTCCGAAGCAGCATTGTATTCCTGCTCCTACTGCTCTCCTTCTTCATCTTCCTCTTGATCAGGTTGAAGTTCAGCCATGATCTCCACCACCTGATCCTTGGTGAGGATCCAGGTGTCCTTCTCCACAATTGAGAAGGCTTGGGGACAGGGCAACAGAACCTGCTCAACCTGCGCATCACCTGGATAACCAAACTAATATGCTCGGAGCCTCCTGTTAGCTTGGTAAACACCGAGGAAGCCACAAGCAGTTAAATATTTGACATCCATAAGTTTGGAGCCATCAACAGGTTGCATCACAGGGAAGATAATGTTTAATTGATGAGCAAGGTGGGTTACCAGTCCACCAATGTGAATGTCACCTTTTGTCTTGTTGCTCTGGTGACGGAAGTGCTGGATGAGTAGATCCGCATGATTGGGACTTTGCGGTGCATTGGGGAAGAGTGCCTTGGTGATCATTGCCATGTCCGCATTGGCCATGTAACCGGTATCTCCTCTTCCCATCAGTGTGTTGGCGAGGAACAAGGCGTAGTAGCAAATTGTTGGGTTCTGAATGGTGGACATCTTCTTCTGGTAGAAGTCCCTGCCACCATTAACAGAAACAACCTCCCAAGTTTCTCCACTTGTGACGCTGTATAGGTTAGTAACATTTGACTCCCCATCGTGAGGGAAGCCAAAATCATTGCAAAATTGTTCAAAAGTTATTTCATATGGCTGCTGGTTCATGGTGAAGCTTACCGTGCATGCATTACCTTTCTCCTTGTGGTCATCATAGAAGGAGGCAAGGAACTCATAGGTGAGCTTGGCGTAGGTATTGTGGCTTGCATAGGCGAGTACTGCAATTCTTGAATTTGCACACATGAGGTCAAAGTACGCCCTCAACCCTGCCACGGCGAGAAAGCTATCATCATCCCAACGTGTGGGCAGCATCCTCCTTGATGAAACTACAACCAGCTTGGGGTTGAGCTCAGCCCGGTGCCCCTAACTCTCGCCACGTTGGCGCTTGCCATCGCGAAAAATGCTACCAATTTTTTTCATCTTGATGCACGATCTATCGATTCCCCCACTCAAACGAACGAAATCTACAAAGAATCAAGAGTTCTAGGTGGGTTTTGAGAGGTTTGGAGAGAGAACATGAGATAAAAAGTGAGGAGGGAGAAGAAACCTAGCCACCCCGACACGATTATGAGGTTGCACCGAACTATACGGCCGAAACTATACATGCGGGATATGTAGTTCCTGCCGTATAGTTGTGGTTGCGCCGCCAACTAGGGTTTCTTTATGCAAAACATAGCTATACGGACGCAACTATACATCCAGATCATAATGATCCCGCCGTATAGTTGGTCGTTAAACCGTGTGTACCCTCGAGATAATTTTTCTAAAATAGGCATCGATATCTATATGGCCAGAACTATACGGCCAGAAGTTTTATTCCCGCCGTATAGTTGGTCATTAAACTGTCAGTACCTTTGAGAAAAAATTGTACGAAGGCATCGATATCTATACGGCTAAACTATATGGCCTGAATTTTTATTCCCGCCATATAGTTGGTTGTTAAACCATCAGTAGTCATCAAAAAATTTCTATTTCTTCGAGAATACCTTCTTACCCTGAAAATCAGCGAAATACCTTATTTTTGACAGAAAATGATAGTAGAAACTATCGACCAACATTAGCATATAAAGAGCAGAATTTTAGTACAACCTAATTTCTTCTCCTCAACTGGAGATTTACTTTTTATTCTAGACTAAATGATGAAGCTAGTCTTTGTAGATAAAACTCAAACTTTTATTTTTATACTTATTCTACACTTTCTTAATCGATATTTCTACTACCTTTTGACAGCTGCATCTTCACGGGCGCGCTTCCACAAGAATGTCTATGGAAAAGTTGTAGGAATGCGATGAACATTTTATTCTTTATTTTATTTTATTGATGTGATGGGTTGACTCCCATTAAGCATTTTATTAAGAATGGTTGAATAACTCAACCCCTTCTCTGTTCTCGAATTCTTACCTTGGGTTGCCCCTTATCAAAAGCACTTACCACATGAACTCGTTTTGCCGGTGGAATATATCTTTCTCCTGCTTCTAGCTTCTTTGGAAAATACCGGATGATTTCAACATCGTAGACATTGAAGATTATTTTTCCCTCAGCACAATCAACTGATGCTCCTGCAGTACTAAGGAAAGGTCTTCCAAGTATTATGGATAATTTTTCATCCTCTGGCATCTCAAGAATAATGAAATCAGTGGGAATAACATGCTCATCTATTCTAAGTAGAACATCCTCAGTCATCCCAATGGGTTGTTTAGTGGACTTGTCAGCCATCTGTAAAGTGATAGTAGTAGGGGAATACTCCCCTAATCCTAACCTTTTATAGAGGGAATATGGCATTACACTAACTCCTGCACCTAAATCACACAAGGCATTGTGAATATCAGTTTTGCCAATTGAGCATGAAATAGTTGGTATTCCGGGATCTCCCGATTTAGACAATAGCTTCCCATTAGCAGCATAACTAGTCACCATGGCAACAGTTTCAGTTATTTCTTTCTTTCTACTAAGAATATCATGGAGGAATTTAGAATAGTAGGAACTTTGATTGCATCCGCAAATGGAATTTCCAGACGAAGGTCACCAAGTGCTTTTTTAAAAGAATCATAGATTACCTGGTCTGGTGCTTTCTTTTTTCGATCTGGATAATGAAGCTTTTACTCATTTTTCTTATTCTTGTCTTTTACCTTTTGTGGGGGGTCAGGCTCTTTTGTTTCTTTCTTTTGTTGTTGCTTATCGCTTTTCCTGTTTTCTACTACAATAACTTCATCTTCATTGCTTATCTCTTTTTCTTCTCTTGGATCAACCATCTCTATATCAGAGTCATAACGGTCATCCTGTGCATCATCTTGGTCCTCCTTAGTTTGATCTTGTGTTTCTTGAGCAGTTTCATCTTGAGGATCCACCAGTGTATCATCTTCTTGGCTTGCTTTGAGCAAGGATTTTTCCTTTCTCTCTTTTTAGCTTCATATTGTGGTGGTCCTAATTGTCCTGTAACAAATGCACATATTCTTGTAACAACATTAGTAGAAACAGGAATATCTATATCTTCTCGGAGAACAATTTGTTAATCAGGTGCTATTTGTTCACACTAGGTTTCAATCATACTAAGATACTTGGGAAATAATTTTATTTCTTGGCCAATCTCATCATACTTTTTCGTGAGTTCCGCCAAAATCTTTTTATGTTTTTGAAAGTGCTTATGCAGGTTATTATGAGATTTTTCTTTTCGATGTTTTAATTCTTGAAAAACTTTCCTAGTTTCATCTTCTTTAGTAAAAACTTGTAACAAGTCTACTTTGTTTTCCTTAACAAGTTCAGAAGGTATACCTTTTTCTTTCATTGTTTTGCCTACTTCAGGCATAAGATCAGGAATTATCCGAAGTATCCCTTTTTCCAGCTTAGTGCTGAAATCCGGATTATATAAAGAATCATTCTTAGCCCTAGTAGACATCAATTCTAAACATTCTTTAATAGTTAAAGTATTTATCGATCCTCTTGCTGAGAAGTCAAGCAACTCTCTACATTTAGTATTAAGACCGTGGTAAAATAAATGGCAAATAGTTGATTCAGAATAGCCATGATTAGGAATACTATTGGCTATTCCAAAGAATCTATCCCAGGCTTGTGGGTAGCTTTCTCCCACATTCTGACTAAAGTTGCCTATATTCTTTCTAATTTCAGTTACCTTTTTTAAAAGGATTAAACCTATTTATGAATTTAACAATGCAGTTTTCCCAACATTTAATGTAATGGCGGGGGAGAGATTATAACTAGTCTAGAGCCTTACCTTTAAGAGCCCAACAAAATAATTTTGGACGAGAGAAGTCTCTTGGCAAACCTTTTGGTCCAAGTGATGTTATCACATCGTCAAACTCTGTAAGATGTCTTCCTGGGTCTTCATCCTCCCTTCCACTAAAAGCTTTTTCCTGCAAAATTTTAATAATTCCACCATCAAATCGATATTCTCTAACTCTAGGATTAGGGAATTCTATTGGTTATTTAAGAAATTTGGAACTTGGAGCACTGTATTCTCTAAGAGTTTTCTCAGGTTTCTTGGGTGTTGTCCTATAAATTGACATGATTTCCATAATATCACTCAGGTTTTCAACTTCAACTTTATTCAATCTTAAAAGTTTTTCAATAATTTCCTCACACCTTTGAGCAAGCACATGCTCAATATAATCTGGTAAATAGGTCCTACCAGAGAGTGTAGACCCTTTGTCTCCTAGGGAGAACATTTTGTAGTAGTAACACCTAAAATGTCAAGAGACAAACACTTAGCGCTTAGCTCCCCGGCAATAGCGCTAGAAAATAGCTTGATGTCTGCAAGTGCAACGATCATTTGTAGCTAGTTTCAAAGTATATATCGATCCCATAGGGAGCCCAAAGGTAAGTGTTTATAAACGAAGTCTCCGTCACACCCAAAGTTGTCACAGTTCTTCGAGTGAATTGACTGTAAGTGTGGAAATGAGAATGAAATTTGGATTAAACTGGATGTATTTAAATAAAACTAAAATGTCAACTTCTGGAATAAAAAGCATAAAAGTAAAGAATGATTCAGTTGTTTGTTGTTTTCTGCAGGTGGAGAAAAAGGCGCGGGGAGATACAGTTCATGGTGATAGTGACTGTGCCAGGTGGAAGAGTGATAAGTGTAACAATTGTAATCTTATAAATATATGTGTAGGCGAGCAACCCATAATTAGCCGGAACTCCTCTTGGTAGATTTCATCCCAACTTCAATAATCCTACTAGTCTGTTACCAAAACCATGGTCAGACACTAGACGATTAATATCCTTTAGGTTGCTTAGCAATTAAGCTCCTTGGATCAGACTAACGCAATAAGCACGGTGGTTCCTCGTTATCCTCGAGTCTACTAGTTTTCCATTGATATCCCCGTGTCACTCGGGGGTCGTCGGTCTGCTAGCAAACAAGATCCTATCCATGTAGAACAAATAATCATGTTGTCTGGGCCCTTAATTGGACAACAAGCATTAGGCTTCCCACAGATAGTCAAGCAGACACAATATAGTAATTAAAATCAATCACAACCTAATGGAAAATATATGGAGGCACATCACATCTCACCAATCCCAACACAATTCAACATCGGAAGAAACAATCTCAAACCCTAGCCTTGCAAGGTGAAGATCTCTCTCTCTCTCTCAAGTACAAGTAATGGCTATGGGGGTGTGTTGGCTAGGAGGTCGAAGATCGTGGAGCGAGATGAAGAACATCTTCCCCTTCTTCTCCGGATCTCCTCTTTATCCTTTCTAGATGGGATGGCGGCTGCTGTGTTATGATTTCACGTCTAGCCTCTTCACGGAAGTTTTCCCTTTTGACAAGACGGAGGCGGCGGCAGCTATACGATAGGAACTATATGGCCGGAAAAATGTTCCCGCTGTAGAGTTGCTCGTTAAAGCCTTTGTATGCCCTCTCGATTGCTTCCAAAGAAAGACTTGCTTGTTTTCGCCTGAATATTGTTTTTCTCTGGTTAAAACCTTCTGTTAATGTTCAAAACCCGAAACACACATTAAAAACCAAGTTTTCTTTGCTACCAAAGTATTAGCGTTAGGTAAAGCTAGAAAACGATCAAATCCGGGAGAAAACCATCAATAAAAACCATAAAAAATGTGTCGAATCTCATAGCTATCATGCATCAACTTTGCATTTCTAGCCTGATTCTCGCAGCCGAGGCTAACTGCGTCGTTCCTAGACCAAAGGTAATCCCCAACCCCCAATGGGTTCAGGGTGATATGTAACACCCTCAAATCGGCCCTATGCAAGTTTTAGCGCTTCCCGCCAAACCCGCATAGAAACGATTCAAGGATGCCCACCAGGCACTTTCGTGCGGGTGGAAAACAAAGTAATACCATTACACAACAGTCCTCGATGGGACCCACAGAACAGATATATATATACAGCACGACTCCAAGAGTCAAGAATACAGATATACACTACAAAGATCCAAATCACCTTGAAAATGATACAACATCCGAGTACGGATAAGATGCAAATGGGGCTAAGAGCCCTAAAGAATAACCAATGGCATCCATAACCCTGCCTAGGCCAAGCCGGAAGGGTAACCCTGCTAACGACGTCAAACTCGAACCTGCTAAAACAAAAGGGGTGTCGACAAAGGGCAATGGAAAAAGAGGAGCGTTAGTACTGAGGCCAGTACACGGCAAGGTTAGAATTCAGCGGCTCTCTCCTACATAGGTACGGTGGACTGAAGCGGCAGCGCAGCATGCACTAAACAACCTATAGAGGCTCGATTCAACTGATGGCTATTAGAGAGGGATAAGAAAGACCTATTCGGGACCAACCTGATACTAACACCAATCATACCCATCCTGGTATTTCCCCCTCGAGACCAAACGAGGAAGTCAAACCGAGGAAGTCACACAGTTGGCAATTTTACTCATTCCGTTATAGTTGCAGCACTTACTAATCAGATATAGAGCTTGAGTCATCCTGATAGCATAAGTAGTGGGCAGTTTTAGTTAACATTCCGTTGTAGTTGGGACATTTACTAGTCAGATATAATTGTCCTGAGGAATCCCAAAACCCAGTAGTTGTTGGCACTTTTATCACATTCCATTGGAGTTGCAATACTTACTAGGCAGGTATAGTATGACACAGATCACCACAGATCCACCAGTTGTTGGCATTTTTAATTTACATTCCGTTGTAGTTGAATCTGATTACTAGTCACATATTAAGTCAAATTTATAGCACTACTTTAGTTATGCTTGTCTATGATCAAGATACTATGCTCCAAGTCGTCCATAACCGCAGACACGGCTTTCAGAAAGATTTACCCTGCAGGGGTGCACAAATAGCAACACACACTCGATCAACGTCGGAAAAACCAACTCAAAACCCAACGAGGCTTTCACGACAAAGCAATCACAGGATTCATAAATATTTCAGGGGGCCACCCCATTAAGATACCCACAACAAAGTTGGCCGGCTCCGAGACGGACCCAAGGTTTGCGCCAATGGCTGTAAACGACTGGGAACCCGAAAGTGTGACTGGGCTTGTCGATACCGCGAAAACACTCCGCAATTCCTAAACAGTACAGGTGCTCCACGTACAATCTTAAATAAACAGTAACATGGCATAAGTACAAGATAGTAAATAAAACCCCAAACTAGTTTGTGGCCCCAAGAAATAAAAATGAATCAAGCTCTGGCTCAGGGGGATCCCATAGGGTCTCCCGGATGTGGATAGTGCGAATAGTCAAGGAACAGGTATCAAGTACTCGGGGTCCTACGGGACACAAGTGAGCATGGAAGAACCAAATAACATCTATTGCCCACCGATGCCTCTGCATTAGTTATATCTAGTAATTTAATAGTTGTATTTAAAGTCATGATCATCTCCACCATAAAGCATCTCCACCGTTTATCATGTGCCAACTTGCCGTCAACGGTGGAACGACAACGACGCGAAGCAACACGGAAGCAAGCAATTACGACTCGCAGGGGCCGACTATCTATCAAACAACAGGCAATAGGATGTGTCCATGGCAATATAGAGGCCACAAGGAGTATAAATGGTGCACGAAAACTAAAGCATCGCGACATAGGTAGCAATAGATCAACAGGAGGAAATAAAGACTATACATGCAAAATAGGTAGAAGGGGAAGGGATGCTCGCCTAGGAAACACTACCGAAGGTTCATATCCGGAGAACTTGTCGATACTCGCAACAACTCATCGGCCTAATCCGCGAAGAAGCAAACACTAGAAGAAACACCGGATAGAATATTTAATACTATGACAGAAGATCTGGCATGATTATGATATGATGCAGATACGGTGCAATTAGGCAGTATTAAGCAGAACCGGGGTCCCGACATTTAATTACACGGTTCAAGTTATTTAGAACCCCCGTAATGTATATGTTGTATTAACAGGGCGAAACATGGCATCGGTTCGCTACACCAATTTAAATGGAGTCCGGAATAAGACAAAAGTATCCCGCATATAGACTCCATATTTAATTATGCGGTGAATCGGCATAATGCCCCCAACCCACAGACAGATATGCATGCATGAACAATTAATATGCAACAAGTTTTATATATATAGCATTTATAAAATAGGGGCTCGGGAAAAAGGTTCACACATCTGGGTTCGGAAGATCTTGGGTTCCGGGGGTTCGGGGTCCGGTCTCAGGGTTGACGGGAACGGCGAGGTTCGGATACAGGATGGAGAACTTGTCGTGTCGAGACGGAGAACTTGGGTTCCAAGCGGTCGACCTTGTCGTCGATGGCGAACTTGAATGGATCGGGTACCGGTGGTCTTCGGGTCCGTGTAGACGGTCATGGCGTTCAAGGTAGAGAACTCGGCGTTCCGTGTAGGCGACCTTGGCGTCCGGTCCTCGGGCATCAGTGCAGGAAGGAGTTCTTGTCGTACCAGGGTCTCGGCGTCCTCGGGTTCCGATTGGAGATCTTGGCGTTCTCGACCGGTCTTATGCTCGGGTAGAAGTACTTGTCGCACCATGTCGGAGTTCTTGAATCCGGGAAGGAAAACTTGACGCGTCGGGGTTTGGTCCTCGGGGTCCATGAAGGAGGTCTTGGCGATCCAGGGGGTCCGGGCTTCAAATCCGAGAAGGAGGTCTTGGCGTCCCGGGAAGGAAACCTTGGCGTTCCGTGTCGAAGGCCTTCGGGTTCAGGGTCTTCGGATCGGCTTCTCCGCTTTTGGTTCGGACTTGCAACCGATGGCGAGCTTGGAACTATCGATAGTATGCGACGCCATCTCAGGTACACTTGGACTTCAGGAGATCTTGGTGACGATCTTGCCTTGCAATGCCAAACTTGGCCACGAACAAGTTCATCACACCGACTAAGGCGATCTTGATGGTCCTCATCAATAGGGAAGCGTCGGACTACAACAGATACACGAGCCAGGGGACATACGTGGTGGCGATGGCATACACACGAGCTAGGATGCAGGAACCCAAAAGTGCAGAACAAAAAGGCGTGTGCGACTCGATGCGGCTGGAGGCACTTCGGGGCTCCACGACGCAGGAAGGTTGACTGGCGTGACCGGCACTGTGGGAGTCGACCGAGAGCTCACCGTGTTAACGCAGTGGTGCCCGCCATCGTTGAAGCGCTTGGGGGCGGACCACGGCGGCGCCGGGGCATGAGGTTGGAGGCGAGCAGCGAGGGAGGAGAAGGCGGGGCCGAGGCGAGCTCCTGAAGCAGGGGAAGGCCGCCGGCGGAGCACCGCTACGGTGGCGGCCTGGACGGAGGGCTTCCACGGCGATACCACGTGCGGCAGCGTCCAGAGGAGCGCATGCCGAGGCGCTGTAGGGGATGTCTGCTCCGGACGGGAATCAATGGTCGCGAGCGGGTGGACCCGATGGCGGAGAGAGGGGCACCGTCGGGGACAAGCACGACGAGGAGGTGGTGGAACAAGGAGGCTCAGGTAGTCCTGCGAGGAGGTCGACCCGAGGCGGCGGCCGGAGGTTGTTGGCGAGCACGGAGGGCGACCGGAGGTGGGCTCGCTGGTGGCGGCAGGCGCGGTCGAGGTCGAGAGGACAGAGCGGGGTCCTGCGGCGGAGGTGAGGGTAAGGAGCAACAACGACGACCTCGCAGGGCGGCGGTGGGGATCTCGACCAGGGGAGAGAGGCGGGTTGCGGGGGGTTGCGTGCGGGGTCGAAACGAGGCAGAGGGAGCATCTGTGGGATGGGGCCAGGGGAACATGCCGCGCGGGGTGGGATGGGTCTGGTCGGTAGAGTTGGGGACCACGCCCAGGTGGGGTGGGGGAAAGGGCAGGTGGCGCCAGGGGGTACACGCGCGAGTGGAGGGTGGAGGCAGTGTACCGTTGGGTCACGTGTGGTGCAACATGAGCGTGTTGGTGTGCGTGTGTGCGCGGGTGGGTCGGGGCGGTTTGCTGCGGTGCAGCGCATGCGTGGGCTGCAGCGCTGTGTGAGGTTAGGCATGGTGTAGTGTGTGGCGGCGGGGTAGGTGGGGTGAGGATCGGTCGGCGGCAGGGTATGGTTTTGGTGTAGGAAGCTAGGGTTTGGGCAGTGGGGTGGTAGGTGGCTGCCGGTTGGGCCTTTTGGGCCTGGCCGGTGGCTGCTTCCCCTACTAAAAATATTTTATTTTTATTTAACTTTTAAAATATTTTATAAATAGTTTTTAGACAAATAAAATATCCAGGAAGACCTGATTTTATGGTTTAAAATTAAAGGAGGGCTAATTAGAAAACAAAATAGGGTTTTTGCAAAGTACTTTTATGAACAAACATGCATGATGATGACGATGCTCAAATGCAATGTGGCATGATGACATGAGCATGCGGTCATGATGATGCCATGCACAAAAACACAGCAATTTTCTACTAGTGGTTTTAGCGGGATGCCACATGATGTTCCTAGATTTTGTTCTTCGTGGGTTGTCTCTTCCTGCCCATGATTTCCTACACGGCCTTCTTTTTCTCTATGGTGTTCAACTGCATTAGTTGTCACCAAATTCGATTATATACATAGCTTGCTTTATCACCCTCTGTGAGTGTTGGCTCGGCATTGCACCATACTTTGGATTATTTAAGAAGTTGTATGGTTTGAAGAGGTAGTCGGGTTTTGGGAGTCATGTGTATGAAGTTGGCAAGTGCGGCATCTCTATCTGCCCAAACCAACAGTACTCCTCTTTCAAGATAGTCGAATCTGCCCAGGGATGGAGAGCCAAGTGGTTCTACATCCGTGATCAGAAAGTTGGTGAGTAGAAATATGGGCTAGACCCCTTTGACTCAAATTCCAAGGTGAAGAGGAAGCGTTCCTGGAGTAACGATGTGCTCACGGGTGAAGCGGCCGAAGTCGAGGCTTTGTATGATCGGGTGAAGCAGTTGCAGCTTATTCCTGGTCAGGAAGTTGATAGCATCAACATCATCCGCACCTTCATTCATCACCGGGTCCAACCACTTCAGGCCAGGGCTCATCCGATGTGGATGTATACTGGTTCATCAGATCCGATGTGCACCTTGGAGGAGGGATTGGCATACGCAAAATTTAAGAAGAAAATAAAATCTTTGACAAGTCTCACCACGAATGACAAGCTGCCGAAGGAAACTTTGACTATGCCCTTCAAATCGACAAAAGAGGTCCCCCATGTAATATTTGACTTTCTTGTTCATCTTACGTCCCTAGGGTTGCTGCTTCTTTGTAATGTTCTTTCGTTGTTGTTAGTCTCGAATGTAGGGTCTAAAGGTGAAGGGCTTGATGCCCCCTCTACCGGAGCATTGCGAATTTGAAGAGGGCGAAGAGCCAGATGATTCTAAGTTATTCATCCCTCCTGCAATACTGCCTAATAGGATAGTATGGTGGTTTCCAAAAGCAGAGCCGTGGTGAAGATTCAGATGTTCCCACTCCTGAAGATCCGATGGATGCTGATGCATCACCAGCCGCTTCTCATCCGTTCGCTGTAGTTCCGATACGAGTCGTGCCACCCACGCCAGCTACCAAGAAGTCGAACCCTGGCTAGGACATTGATTCTATGAGCTCTTAAGTGTCTTCTTCTTCACTGTGCCACTTCTAGGAAATGTTGTTTTATCCTATATTTGAGTTTGATATATTAGCAGCAACGACTCGCCTCTACCCACGGATGCCGGTGATGAAATGGAAGAGGGAGACATATACTCAAAGGTCGTGACATCTGAGGATATTGTGGAGGTCGCCAAGCCGGTCGATGGTCATGATAGTGAGCTTTCTTCTGGCTCGACCAAGCTTTAGACGCGTAGAAGGGTGAATCTATAGGTCGCTCTACAAGGTCTATGAAATTTTCTGAGGTTCATGTAAGTATGCCGCTGTGCTTTTTTTATCTTTGTAGTTTCATTCGCGAAGCCATCGAGTCTATTTGTACTAACTCGGGTGTTTTGCTAGCCCTTCTTGCACAGCATGGTGGATGGAGGCCGGAGGTACATCCGGATGGTGACGGAGCGGGACCAAATGAAGTGTGAGTGCTGCTAATTTTCATGCCAAAGTAATAATGTTCCCCTTCTCCTAACTTTGTTCTTCTTGAGATAGTCGAAAGGGATGAGTCCTTGCATTGTGTGGAGGAGCTTGAGAAGATCCTCAACCGCGCAGAAAACAAGGAGAAGCATGCCTGAAAGGCTCTCAACATGCATAAAGCTGAAGCTAAGCATCATGAGGTGGATCTTCTGTCCGCGTCTAAGGAGCACGAGGAGAAGTTGAGTGACCATCTTGTGTCTGTCTCTCAAACTTTGTCGAGTGAGTGGGATTTTTCGAGTTCTTCTTTTTCTTGCCTTTCAGGTTTGCTGACTATGTTTGTTGTTTTTGCATGTAGATGCCGTCAGGATTTCTCTAGATAATTCTGCCCAAGATGATGCGGGTCCTCTGACTGTTGTTGTTGCAATAATCGAAGATCATGGTGTCTTATTGAAGGATGCATTGGTGAATTCCAAGGGTGTGTTGGGGAGCTTCCACCAGGAGATTCTTCCGAAGGCTGTTGCCGTTGAAGATGTTAGTAGACTAGCGGATGTGCTCCACTCTCTGGGGGATCCAGACAAGAAGTTCAAGCGAGTCCAAAAGGCTACTGGCGCGTCCATGGCATTTGGAGCTGCGGCGGCTCATGGCGTGAAGGCTAATTTAGACAAGGTGTCTTCTTCCCTTCCTCAAGTAGTCACATGCAAGTAGGTTCATACTTTCATCAAGCGAGCCAAGAAATACGGTCCTACCTTCATCTTGCTGATTGGAAAGTACTTTGAGGAGCAGAAACGCCTAGATGAAGCTAGCATGCTAGAGGGTTCCACCAACCACCGGACACCGTCTCTTAGGATGTTGCAGTAGTGTGAGCCTTCAGCTGATGAACCTTTAGGGCTTTTGTGATGTGTCTTCCTCCTTTTGCTGTTCGTGTGTGGGAGGTTATGAATCTAATGAAGTGTTTAATTTCACCAACTGAATTGCAGTATGCCTTGTATCCATTTTTAGCCCCAGAGTGTATAAATCAAGGGGGTATTATGAGTCTTGCATTCTGCTACTTGGTTACTTGAATACTATTTTGCTTGTTCACTATGCAGGGCACAGTCGATGTGTCTTCGAGTTCCTCGGAGCACGAAGATTCTTTAGTTCGACCGCAATCAGCCGGTAGAGTTGCTGAGCTGTCACTTAATACACGGCTTCGTGACTGGCTGAAGAGTTTGGAGAGGCACAATTTGGTCCTTAAGGGTGTCACGGATATTTGGAAATCCAAGTCGGAAAGGGCCGTTGTCCATGAGGAGTATCTATTTGGGGAGTTGGAATATATCATTTGTTATCTGAAGTGTGAGTACTCGAAGACTGCTTCTATTCCTTTGTATCTTTAGGATGCCCAGCTATTTAA
This sequence comes from Avena insularis, assembly GCA_023614405.1. NCBI lineage: Eukaryota > Viridiplantae > Streptophyta > Magnoliopsida > Poales > Poaceae > Avena > Avena insularis. Next base: position 178,159,567 of record CM042692.1, on the reverse strand, counting down.
TTTGTTGTTCTCTCTTGCTGTTGTAGTTGTCAGCCGTGACCCACAGGAGGAAGAGAATATCATTAATTGGTGCCTGAATTCCTTGCGGGAGAAAGACTTGGAGGTCAGCGGATCCTTCTAGACAGATAGGGACAAAGGCTATGCACTTGCCAAGCTTCATGTACAGGTTTGGCAAGTTGTGAAGTGCATGAAGGGTGCATGTAATATCTTGGATGTGGTGCATAATATTATGCTTCCATTAGGTCCTAAGCCCACCATCTTGCCAGGGTTGATGAGGAGGTTTCGCGACCGTAGTCGGGTCGTGGCCTTTGTGTGTGCTCAACTAGTTGCGGGAGCATGGATGACACTCACATTTGTTCGGATCCATCATCCGCGGATAGATGTGCGAGCCGTCGCCAAAGATCTTCCTCCAACTCTGGATGGCTCCAATAGAGAGCTTTCTCCGCACTTCGAGGTCGTTCGTGGCCCAACCATTAGCATATCTTGCCGTCTTGATATGAGCGAGCAATTATTTCTTCAGTAGTAGCATGACCACCCACATGTGTAGCGAGTGCTTATGTTTTGCGATCTGTGCATGAAGCGCGTTGTTTGAGTCCTGTATAATCTTGTAAAGGTTATTGGCCTATTGTCCCTTTGTAAAGAGTGTTGTCTTGTTGGCCTATTGTAAAGTTTGTTTTTGAATCAAAGTTTTTATGCTTAGGCCTTTTCGTTATACTGATCACCCTTAGTCTCAGTACCTTGCCAAGGTACTCGGAGTTCAAGGGTTAGACGGGTAGGTAGGTTCAGCTACTCAGGCCTTCATGAGTGATACTTGAGTGTGGTTAGTTGAGAGTGTGTCAAAGTATGTTGGGGGGCGTGCCCCCCCCCCGAGTGCTGTGATGCGTAGAAGGAAAAGTAAGTGATCATCTGTTAGTAGAGGAACTATCTTTGTTGATTGCAGGTAGCAGGTACATGTTTCGGCTAAGTAGACTAACTAAGCAGCCTTATTGGGAAGTAAAGACATCTACGTGTTGAAACGGTGCAACTGCGCGACGTTCCAAGGATTGGAGTACACGACTCCACTTTCTATGTCCTTAAGGCGATAAACACCACCTAGGATCACTTCGGTGATGATGTAGGGTCCCTCCCAAGGGGATTCTAGCTTCAGGTGCCCCTTCAGCTTGAGTCGCAACACAAGGTCTCCTTCAGAGAAGGACCTGGGCCGTAGTCCGCGGCTTTGGTAGTTGCGTTGACTTTGTTGGTATACAACCGATTATGCAGCGGCAATGTCGCATGCCTCGTTGAGTAGGTCGACATCATCTTCGAGTGCGACTGTGTATTTAGCTTCATTGTAGGCCACTACGTGAGGGGAGATATAGTGCACTTTGGCAGGTAGTACCGCTTCAGCACCGTGCACCAAAAAAAGGTGTGTACCCCATGGCATTGTTCAGAGTTGTTCGTAAGCTCCATAACACTGATGGAAGTTCCTCGGCCCACACTCATGCCGCTCTTTCGAGAGGCCATAGGAGCCGCTTCTTGATACCGTTGCTGACGAGATTGTTGGCCTTTTCAACTTGACCGTTTGTTTGAGGATGTGCTAACGAGGCTTAGCTGACGTTGATCCCCATCTCCTTGCAGAAGCCTTGGAATTCCTTCGATGTGAAGTTGGAGCCGTTGTCGGTGATGATTCTATGTGGCACCCCGAATCTGTAGACGATGGACTTGAAGAATTTGACAGCAGTGGTGCCAATTTGGTTGGTGATGGGTGTAGCCTCGATCCATTTGGTGAACTTGTCGACTACAAAAAGGAGGAAGACATGTCCTCCGGGGGTGGATTTCTGCAGCTTGCCCACCATGCCAAGTCCCCATGGCGTTAAGGGCCAGGTGATGACTGCAAGTGCACATACCAATTGTAGCTAGTTTCGAAGTAAAGATATCGAACCCATAGAGAGCTATTGGTAAAGGTCTTTATGCCCCTCGTTACTCTCTACCAAAGTATACTTGTAAGATTTCTTTGATCTCAAGTAAAGGGTGTTTGAAATGTTTATGGTTTGTTTGCAGAAAAGTAATTAAAACAAGTAACAAGTTTACGTGAAAGCGCAGTTGAACTCAATAGGGCTAAAACGTTCTCAGGGATGTAGGATACACCACTAGCATAGTATTATTGTTATGTGCAACCAAGATAACATATTTATTGTGTCATGATATGTGTGGAGAGAGCCCCATAATAGATGTTCAGAACAAGGCTCGTAGGAAGCCACTTTGTTGAGCCAAGTGTGAGGTCACCTCTAAATAACCACTGCGATGTCTGAGAGCAGTCACCCATACAAACCACCGCAATTAAGGGTTTCCCCGTGGATAACGTAATTAGCTTAGGGAGTCCCTCTTTAATCCCCCTTTGACCGTGTAGGTTACGAGCCGACGCCAATCTGTCATGGGGCATTCTGGGTACGCTTCCAAGACACGTCCAAATGATTTCTCCCTCCCTTTAGTCCCGAAGGCAAATAATATACGGCCGACTATGCATACCATATAAAGAGAGAGATCAAACATAAATCATAATTATATCATAGACAAGCAAGTCATACGGACACAAGAATAGACCATCTTCATTACAAGTTTATAATGGTGCTAAGGTTCCTCCATCTTCCCAAGAACAAAGGAACTGCTCACTCATGGAAGCAATCAACAACATCATCATAATCAAATGAATGGATAAAAGTACGAAGTTAGATCTAATGCAAACCACAATGATCCGTGAAGCAGCCGGGATTTTGCCCTAGCCAAGTTCCTCCTTCAGATCCCTTTCGGATGTGGTTTTTCGTGGTTTCTGGTGGCTGTGAATGTCGGATCTCCCTCCTATCTTTGCCAAGGAGAATTATTTGACGAGGCGGTCACGATGGCGCCTGGTACGGGCGGACGGTACGGGTGGGCTTCGCCCGTACCAGTGGTCGTTAACCATACTGATGCCTCCTCCTTCATTGGTATTCTTCCAGGTGCGAAGGTAAATTCATAAAATGACTTTTATCACCTAGAAATACCATATAATTACACAATATGACAACTCTAATTGATATGTTCATATATGAGCCCATGATTTGGGATCCTGTTGAAACAAGAACAAAATAGCGCGCGTAGATGCAGTGAAATACAAATATCCCTACTCTATTTATGCAAAAACAAAAGGTAAATATGCTTCAATTTTGGATGCATCAACTCCCCCAAGCTAGGCTCTTGCTCGTCCCCGAGAAAGATGGTGGCTTATGGACACGATCATCATGTTCATGAGACACGAGTTGTTACAATAAATGAGGTAGGAATTGAAGCAGGAATACAACATCAGATGTAGAGATACGTTGGGGGTATTACCATACCCTTACATATTACATAACTTAGAGGCTTCCACACCTTTTTCAGTATCAATGAAATTATAAGAAGCTACTAGTGATTCAACATATCATATAATCACGGAGTTTAAAGATATAGAGCGCTAAGTTTAGTAATGAAGATTCATGATCATTTTCATTTTCTATGTTTCTCTGATAGCTGCTTTGTTCTTCTCTTTTGATACTTGTATGTCTATGTTTTTACTTGCTCACTTTTCTCTTCTTCTTTTCAGCAAGCTATTTGATCATGCTCACTACTTCAATGGCCTTCAAAAACTCTTAATTATAATATGCTACCAGAATTCTTCTTCTCATAACTTAATCAATACTTTTATTGGTTTGGAAGTCCCTAAAATTATGACAGGTGTACAAGTATCATAACACTCAACCTAGTTCAATCATCTAATGTAATAATCATGAATCAAACACAACTTCAATTATCTTAAAGGCTCATAACTCAATGGATATAATTATTCTCTTGAACAAAGAGAACTTGAAGTTGATGCAACTAATGCAAATTCAGAATTTTAAACCTAACAATGCGTGCAAAAAGTTAAACATGCAAAAGCTGTAAGATAGATTACAAGGTTATCATAGATCCCCCAAGCTTGGAATCAAGCCAGGTGGATCAATTAATCCCTTGCGATTACTTACTCCTTTTGGGAGTAAAGAAGTAATCATCTTCCTCTTCTTCATCCGCCTTGAGGCTGCAAGCTTGTGCAATACATGCAAATCGAGTAGACATCTCTATGATGCCATCATGTAATTCTTTGATTTCTTTGTTTAAAGTTCTCCTATCATCAGCCATCTCCATAATGATCTTGGTCAGGAGTTGTGCTCTACTATTGATGTCGTCGACCTTCTTTTCGAGATCTTTTCCCATCATCCAGTAGGAGTCAACTCCCTCCCTAATGGTCTCAACACAAGCCTTCAAAATCTTTTCAAGGTTCTTGATCTTTTCTTGAATCTCATCTCGGTCTCCCGTTTTTTGGAAGAGGTTTCCAGAGGTGATTTTAGAGAAGATCTATGAAGGTTATACATGTAGGGGTTGTGTGGAGATTCTCCTTTGTTCCTTCCATGTTCCACATGCATGAGCATCTCCAACTTTTGCAGGAACATATCTTCCAAATTGGGGAGTGGAACCACTCATGAGGACTCGCAGTTGGAGGGGGATGAAGTATGTCCTTCGGATCCCTCCTTCTTGGCTCGTCCTTCAGCGACGTGATCCTTCTTGGCCCAGATCTGCTTAATATGAAAAGTCTGCATGGACCTTGAGTAATCAAGTGAGATCTGAGGTTTCATTGTAAAGGACAGAAATAAGTTCTAGATCTAAAATAAGATGGAAGGGAACGAGAAGGAAGAAAAGTGCAAATTAAAAGGCAAAATCGATAGGTTAAGGGGGCCAGAGTCGATCGTGATCTGCGGTATGGGCGGGTTCCACCCGTACCGCGCCCACGTACGGACTCCTTACCGCCTCTTTCTCTTTTTTACTGACACAGGAATAAATGCGGGGGAAACAGTACTGGTAACGACCATCGGTACGGGCGCGTCGGCCCGTACTATCCAGCCATACCGAATCGAAGAAAATCGGCATTGGTACTCCGAATGGTTAACGACCAGTGGTATGGGCGCGTCCGACCATACGGTCCGCCCGTACCAGGTCAAAAAACCATCCAGAATGACTAGAAAAACTAGATGAGTTTAAATAAAAAAGTAGAATCAACTAAAAAGTTTCCAAAGTAGCAAAACTAAGTAATTGACACTTTGTTACCTAACTTTTGCTTATTGTATTCCTCAGCTGGGATCAAAGAGATCAATCCCATAGTGTTTACTTCACCAACTCTATAATGCTTTAATCGTTTCCCATTAACAATCCAGGATGAAGAAGAGGGCGCGGTATTTTTCAGCCTTACCGCTCCAGATGGATATGCTTATTCAACATCGTATGGTCCTTCTCACCTGGATTTCAATTTCCCTAAAAAAACTTAAGCCTAGAGTTATAAAGCAAAACTTTATCTCCGGTTTTAAATCCCTTGCCCTCTAACTTTCTGTCATGCCACTTTTTAACCTTTTCTTTAAATATTCTAGTGTTTTCATAAGCTTTATTCGTGAGTTCATCTAAAGCATGAATGTCCAAGAGTCATTTTCCCCAGTAGTTTTAAAGTCAAAATTCATAGTTTTTATAGCCCATCGGGCCTTATGCTCGAGTTCTAATGGAAGGTGGCAATTTTTACCGTAAACCATTTTGTATGGTGTCATTCCCATAGGGTTCTTGAATGCTGTGCGATACACCCACAATGCATCATTAAGCTTCAAAGCCCAGTCTTTTCTTGACAGGTTCACCATTTTCTGAAGTATGACCTTAATTTCTCTGTTAGATAATTCCATAAGGCAAGGCTACCCGATGGTCTACTCCATATTTTTGAAGTATCTTGTCAAAAGTTCCCTTCATAAAATGAGTTCCACCATCAGTAATCAAAAATAGGGGTACTCCAAACCTAGGAAAGATGATGTCGTTGACCATCTTAATGGAAGTGGATGCATCTGCATGAGCTGTGGGTATAGCTTCAACCTATTTAGTAACATAATCAACAACAACAAGAATATGAGTGTAACCATTAGAGGGAACAAATGGCCCATAAAGTCCATTCCCCATACATCAAATGGCTCTATTACTAAGTTATATTTCATACACATTTCTTGTATTTTTCCTATATTACTCATACATTGACAAGCATCACAATTTTTAACATATTCGTGAGGACTGCAAGACTTTGGATGCAGTGTGATTACGAGCGTGATGCCCACTATAGGGACTATCGTGACAAGCTTTAAGGATATCTTTTGCCTCGTGCTCGGGTACGCATTTCCAGATTATCCCATCTATGCCATGCCTATATAGGTAAGGGTCATCCCAAAAGTAATGTTTTAAATCATTGAAGAATTTCTTTCTTTGATTGTAATACATTCCTTTCGGTAAAAACTTGCCTACTAGAAAATTAGCATAATCTGCAAACCAAGGATCGCGAGGTTTGGTGTGATTTTCCAACTAGCAGGAAAGAACATTCAATTCTCAAATTTTCAAGTGATGACGAGCGAGGTTGTTCTTTCCGTAAAGAAATGTCCGAAGAATATTGGATTTGAATGCCATAAGCCAAGTTTATTGACATATATAGTGGACCAACATGTTGTACCAATGATTTCCATGTTTTATGAGTTTTCAAACTTCCTAGCTAACTCTGCCCATTTGAATGACTTTATGTCAATTTATTGAAATTAGGTCAAATTTGAAACTACAAGTAAATTTTAGGTTGCTTTGAATGTTTTACGAAAAATCTTTTGGAGGTACCCATCGAGGTGTCACATTTAATATATCAGAAAACACCGAGAGTTTTGACGATAGGTTCAACTTCTTGCTAAGATTTTGCATCTTGACAATTTAACGAAATTAGGTCAAACTTGAGCTACAAGTAAGCGCGATATATTGCTCTTGAATTAAAGTTCTTTTTAAAGGTAGATTGCTGCATCTTCTCATAGTAAACAATGTCGTTAGTGTGAGTTTCCAATTATCAGGAAAGAACATTCAATTCCACATTTTCCGAGTGAAGACGAGCGAGGTTGTTCTTTTCCGTAAATAGAAGTCCGAAGAATATTAGATGTGAATGCCACAAGCCAATTTTATAGACATATATAGTGGACCAACATGTTGTACCAATGATTCCCATGTTTTATGAGCTTTAAAACTTCCTAGCTAACTCTGCCCATTTGAATGACTTTATGTCGATTTATCGAAATTAGGTCAAATTTGAAACTACAAGTAAATTGTAGGTTCTGATTTGAAAGTTTTACGAAGAAGATTTTGGAGGTACCCATCGAGGGGTCACAATTAATGTATCAGAATATAGTGAGAGTTTTAAAGATAGGTTCAACTTCTTGCTAAGATTTTGCATCTTGATAATTTAATGAAATTAGGTCAAACTTGAGTTACAAGTAAGCATGATATATTGCTCTTGAATTAAATGTCTCTTCAGAGGTATACCGGTGCATCTTGTTGTAGTAAACAATGTCGTTAGTGTGAGTTTCCAACTATCAGGAAAGAGTTCAATTCTACATTTTCCAAGTGAAGATGAGCGAGGTTTTTCTTTTCCGTAAAGAGAAGTCCAAATAACATTGGATGTGGATGCCACAAGCCAAGTTTACAGACATATATAGTGGATCAACAACATGTTGTACTTGCGATTCCCGTGTTTTATGAGTTTTCAAGCTTCCTAACTAACCCACCCATTTGAATGACTTTATGCCGATATCTCAAAATTAGGTCAAATTTGAAACTACAAGTAAATTGTAGGTTTTGCTTTTATAGTTTTACGAAAAAAGCTTTTGTAGGTTCCCATCGAGGGGACAAAATTAATATATCAGAAACCAGCAAGAGTTTTGATGATAGGTTTAACTTCTTGCTAAGACTTTACATCTTGACAATTTAACAAAATTAGGTCAAATTTGAGCTACAAGTAATCGCCATAGATTGCTCTTGAATTAAATGTATTTTTAGAGATAGATCGGTGCATATTCTTGTAGTAAACAATGTTGTCACTGTGTGTTTCCAACTATCAGGAAAGAACATTCAATTCTACATTTTCTGAGTGAAGACGAGCGAGGTTGTTCTTTTCCGTAAAGTAAAATCTGAAGAATATTAGATCTGATTCCACAAGCCAAGTTAGCAGACATATATATTGGTCCAACATGTTGTACAACGATTCCCATGTTTTATGCATTTTCAAATTTCCTAGCTAACTCTGCCCATTTGAATGACTTTATGTTGATTTTTCGAAATTAAGTCAAATTTGAAACTACAAGTAAATTGTAGGTTGCTTTGAAAGTTCTCCGAAAATGCTTTTGGGGGTACCCATCGGGGGTCACAGTTAATATATCAGAAACCACCAAGAGTTTTGACGATAGTTTTGAAGGGAATATGCCCGAGAGGCAATAATAAAGTGGTTATTATCTTATTCCTTGTTTATGATAAATGTTTATTTGGCATGCTATAATTGTATTAATTGGAAACATTAATACATGTGTGTTTAATAAACAAATAAAGGGTTCCTAGTTATGCCTCTATTATAAACTAGCTCGCTGATTAACAAGATGATCAAGGTTTCCTGATCATGGACATTGGATGTTGTTAATAACAAGGTCACTACATTGGTGAATGGTGTGATGAACATTCATACGAAGTATAGCATTATGATCAAAGTCATTGACAGATAGATATACTCTAGGCTCTCTCGGTGATATCACATTGAGATAGCTTGCAAGCAAGTGATGTGATCACTAGAATTTTATATCACGGGAACAAGAAAAGAGTGCATGTCGGTAACGAGATCAAACTAGGTATGGAGATACCGATGATCGAATATCAGACATGTAATATATCGCGAGACAAAGGGATTTAGTTATGATGTTAAAGGTTCACACAATCACTAGAGTCATTATTGAATGTGTGAGAGTTAGTACGGATCTCCAGGTCCTGCTACTCGTTATTGATCGGAGAGGGGTGTTGATCATGTCCACATTATTCGTGGACCATAGGGTGACACACTTAAGGTATACCGACACCTTCTGGAGCAAATAAGATACTAGAGAAAGATTATGAAAGCGTCAGAATTGTTTCGGGAGAAATTACTAAAATTGGTTCTACATGTGATATCAAAATGTTGCAAGGGGTTTTATGTGAATGTTTGTTAATTAAAGTAATTAACAAAATTCTGAATAAAATAAACATAAGTGTTTTATTTAAAGAGAAAAATGCATTTAATTTAGTGGACATTAAATGTAAGTGAGTGGAGTTGAAATTTATGTGAGTGGGCTTAGTGGAAGCTCCACCCACATGAATGAGGGAGAGGTGGGGGCACCCACCATGGCCGGCCAGCCATGGCTATGGGTCTGTGCCCCCAACCCCTATAAAAGGATCCGCATGGATCCTCTCCTCTTGCACCACCTCCTCGTGAAGGTTCTCTTCCTCCTCTAGCAATTCCCCATGGTCTCGGAATAGCGAGATACATGTTCCCGATGGTTTTTTCTGGAAGCATTTGCTGCTTCCACTGCTTTCTAGAGCAAGGACTCGGATGTTGTCGGGGTACCAGATGTGTGTGTGAGCACGAATTCACTGCTGCTTTGTGGTGCTGAACTTGCTGGTGTTGGACCTGGTGGACTCATTGGACTTCATCATGATCTTGAGATCGGCAAGTGTACGACTACATCAACCACGAAATCAGTTTCGTTAACAATGCTTTGGTTGCTCTTCAAGGGTATGTTCTCTACAGATGTATATCCACCCATTGATTGTATTTAGGTAGATAGATCTTGGTGCTTAGATGTTCACATCGTAGGAATTTTTTGTTTTGTATGCTGCGAACCCAACAAGTTTCAACTTCTTGCTAAGATTTTGCATCTTGACAATTTAACGAAATTAGGCCAAACTTTAGCTACAGGAAAGTAAGCGCGATAGATTTATCTTGAATTAAATGTATTTTAGGAGGTAGATGGGTGCATCTTCTTATAGTAAACAATGATGTCAGTGTGAGTTTACAACTATCAGGAAAGAACATTCTCAATTTTCTGAGTGATGGCGAGATTGTTCTCCCCCGTAAAGGAAGTCCGAAGAATATGGATCTGAATGCCACAAGCCAAGTTTTCACACATATATAGTGGACCAACATATTGTACTTACGATTTCCTGTGTTTTATGAGTTCTCAAACTTCCTAGCTAATAACTCCGCCCACTTGAATGACTTTCCATCGATTAATCGAAATTAGGTCACATTTGAACTACTACAAGTAAATTGTAGGTTGCTCTAAAAGTTTTATGAAAAAGCTTTTGGAGGTACCCGTCGGGAGGTCACAATCAATATATGAGAAACAACCGAGAGTTTTGAAGACAATTTCAACTTCTTGCTAAGATTTTGCATCTTGACAGTTTAACAAAATTGGGTTAAATTTGAGCTACAAGTAAGCGCGGTAGAGTGCTCTTGAATTAAATGTCTTTTTGGAGGTAGATAGGTGCATCTTCTTGTAGTAAAAAATGTCATTTGTGTGAGTTTCCAACTATCTCAGGAAAGAACATTCTCAATTTTCCTAGTGATGATGAGATTCTTCTTTCACGTAAAGAAAGTCCAAAGAATATGGATCTGAATTCCACAAGCCAAGTTTTCAGACATATATAGTGGACCAACATGCTATACTTATGATTTCCCATGTTTTATGAGTTCTCAAATTTCCTAGCTAAGTTCGCCCACTTGAATAACTTTATGTAGATTTATCGAAATTAGGTAAAACTTGAACTACTACAAGTAAACTACGTAGGTTGCTTTGAAAGTTTTACGAAAAAGCTCTTGGAGGTACCCATCGAAGGGGAGGGGGTCAATTAATATATCAGAAACCACCGAGAGTTTTGACGAGGTTCATCTTGTTAAGATTTTGCATCTTGACAGTTCAATGAAATTAGGTCAAACTTGAGCTACAAGTAAGCGCAATAGATTGGTCTTGAATTTAATGAAATTAGGTCAAACTTGAACTACAAGTAATAAATTGTAGGTTGCTTTGAAATTTTTATGAAAAAAGCTTTTGTAGGTAGCCATCGAGTGGTTAATTAATATATCAGAAACCACAAAGAGATTTGACGACTGGTTCAACTTCTAGCTAAGATTTTGCATCATGAAAATTTTGAAACCCTTTTGAAAATGATCACATGAAATAGGGAGAGAGGGTAAATGATTTTTCTATTCTCTATGGGCAACCCACAAGCTTGAGGTGCACCTTAGGATTAAAGATAACTTTATTTTCTTCACAATGTATATGGTGAACCTTAGCGTATGCCACATACTAGGCCTTAAGGTGTGCTTTTGTACACATTGTTGACACCCTTATTAGGGAAAAAGAAAATACTAGTAAACTATAATATACTAGTAAGTTGCACGTGCCCTGCACATGAGACTCAGATAATAGACGTATGATATATCATCATTATATAAAATTATAATAGGTAAAGGAGAAAAAAATATAAATTTGATCAACATCTATAATGTATGGGTGTATATTTGGTTCTTGTACTTTGTATATCATGTAGAAGTCAACGATTATTAGCTATCTAAAACTTGAAAATTTTGGTAACATGGTCTAGAGAAACGAGGGAGAAGATTATAGAATGATGGAGAAGTGTGTTTTGAGTTTGTGCATAGCATTCATTATGATGAAGACTATCAATAGAATCTTCTAGATGCTAGAATGGAAAAGAAGATCCAACGGCTGGAAATGTTGGGATTCATGAGTCTAGATCCAACAGTCAATATTTGAAGTTATTCGTAAACTATATAGTGCTAAGATAAGATAATATAAGATTTATATTCTTTGCTTAGACATATGCTCACCTCTGTCCACACACTGTACATGCTGAGAGAATAAAACATAGGTAGGGGAAGAGGGCAGTAGCAAAGATGAGTTGAAGGCGGTTCGATGTCAGAGGAAAGTTATGATGGGTTCCTGACACGAGGTACTCCTGCTACCACTCTACTAGTAGTAAATTTCAAGACCTATGCACACAAAAAATGTGTGTTTTCTCTCTCCTTCGCTGCCTCTCACCATCCATCCTCCATCTCTCTTTCCCTTTCCCCCCGTGCACTGGCCCGACAGATCTCTCCCTCGTCCACAATGTGGTTCGGCGCATGTGTTCCTTGGTACGGTGGCTCTGTGTCTCCGGCGTGTTCGGCAGCCATGTTGGTGTGGAGTAGGGATGAGGAGTACATAGGAAGTAAACCACTTTGGTCCTTAGCATATAGAAAGATTCTACTGATAGTCTTTAGCACGATGAACGCTAGTATGCGCAAACCTCAAAACACACACTTCATTGCTCAGTTTCAGGGTCCTTATGCTAAATGCATGGACTTGGATGCAACTTTCATTTTTATGAGGTCCTTGATGTAACTTGTACTTCCACCGATCGTGTTCACACTCAAGCACCTCGCTCCTATAAGACCTACCACAGTTAAAAGAAAATGTAACCACCCCAATTATCACACAAACTGGACCTTGGTTTCTTATATGTAATACCCAAGTTTTTAGTACTAGGATTTTTTAAGCTTCCTAGCTAACTTCGCACACTTCAGTGATTTCTTGTCCATTTAACGAAATTAGGTCAAACTTGAGCTACAAGTAAGCACGATAGATTGCTCTTGAATTAAATGTCATTTAGGAGGTAGATGGGTGCAGCTTATTGTAGTAAACAATGTCGTCGGTGTGAGTTTCCAACTACCAGGAAAGAAAATTCTCAGTTTTTCGAGTGATGACGAGATGGTTCTTTTCCGTAAAGAAAGTCCAAATAATATGGATCTCAATGCCATATGCCAAGCTTCTAGACATATTAAGTGGACCAGTGTGTTTTACTTACAATTCCCATATGTTTTATGAGTTTTCAAACTCCCTAGCTAATTAACTCTGCCCACTTGAATGACTACATGTCGATTTATCGAAACTAGGTAAAACTTGAACTGCAACTAAATTGTAGGTTGGTTTTAAAGATTTACAAAACAACTTTTGGAGGTACCCAGCGCGGGGTCAATAAATATATCAGAAACCACCAATAGTTTTGATAACAGGTTTAACTTCTTGCTATGATTTTGTATCATGACTATTTAACGAAATTGGGTCAAAGTTGAGCTACAAGTAAGCATGATAGATTGCTCTTGAAATAAACGACTTTTCATAGGTAGACAGGTGCATTTTCTTGTAGTAAACAGTGTCATCAGTGTGATTTTCCAACTAGCAGGAAAGAATATTCAATTCTCAATTTTCTGAGTGATGACGAGCGAGGTTGTTCTTTTCCGTAAAGAAATGTCCAAAGAATATTGGATCTGAATGCGAGAAGCCAAGTTTACCGACATATATAGTGTACCAACATGTTGTACCAATGATTCCCATGTTTTATGATTTTTCAAACTTCCTAGCTAACTCTGCCCATTTGAATGACTTTATGTTGATTTATCGAAATTAGGTCAAATTTGAAACTACAAGTAAATTGTAGGTAGCTTTGAAAGTTTTATGAAAAAGCTTTTGGAGGTACCCCATTGAGGGGTCACAATTAATATATCAAAAAACACCGAGAGTTTTGACAATAGGTTTAACTTCTTGCTAAGATTTTGCATCTTGACAATTTAACGAAATTAGGTCAACCTTGAGATACAAGTAAGAGCGATAGATTGCTCTTGAATTAAATGTATTTTTAGAGGTATATCGGTGCATCTTCTTGTAGTAAACAATGCCATCAGTGTGAGTTTCCAACTACCAGGAAAGAACATTCAATTCTACATTTTTCGTGTGAAAACGAGCGAGGTTGTTCTTTTCCGTAAATAAAAGTCCGGAGAATATTGGATGTGAATGCCACAAGCCAAGTTTATAGACATATATAGTGTACCAACATGTTGTACCAATTATTCCCATGTTTTATGAGCTTTCAAACTTCATAGGTCAAATTTGAAACTATAAGTAAAATTGTAGGTTTTGCTCTGAAAGTTTTACGAAAAGATTTTGGATGTACCTATAGGGGGGTCACAATTAATATATGAGAAACCACCAAGAGTTTTGACGACATGTTCAACTTCTTGCTAAGATTTTGCATCTTGATAGTTTAACCAAATTAGGTCAAACTCGAGCTACAATGCAAGTAAGCGCGATTGATTGCTCTTGAATTAAATGTCTTTTCGGAGGTAGATAGGTGCACTATCTTGTAGAAAACAATGCTATCAGTTTGAGTTTCCAACTATGTCAGGAATGAACATTCTCAATTTTCCAAGTGATGATGAGAGATTGTTCTTTACAGTAAAGAAAGTATGAAGAATATGGATCTGAATGCCACAAGCTTAGTTTTCAGACATATATAGTGGACCAACATGATGTACTTACGATTTACCATGTTTTATGAGTTCTTAAATTTCCTAGCTAACTTTGCCCACTTGAATGACTTCATGGCGATTTATCGAAAGTAGGTATAATTTGAACTACTACTGGTAAACTATAGGTTGCTTTGAAAGTTTTATGAAAAAGCTCTTTGAGGTACCCATCGGGGGGTCAATTAATTTATCAAAAACCAGCAAGAGTTTTGATGACAGGTTCAACTTCTTGCTAAGATTTTGCATCTTGACATTTAATGAAATTAGATCAAATGTGAGCTACAAGTAAGAACAATATATTGTTCTTGAATTAAATGTCATTCTAGAGGTAAATGGGTGCATCTTCTTCTAGTAAGCAGTGTCATGGGTGTGAGTCTCCAACTACCAGGAAAGAACATTCTCAATTTTCTCAGTGATGATGAGATTGTTCTTTTTTGTAACGCGAGTGCGAAGAATATTGGATTTGAATTCCACAAGCTAAGTTTTTTGACATATATAGTGGATCAACATCATGTCGTACTTGTGATTCCCATGTTTTAGGAGTTTTGATGCTTCCTAGCTATATAACTCCACTCTTTTGAATGCCTTTATGTTGATGTATCGAAATAAAGTTGAATTTGAACTACTAGTAATAAATTGTAGGTTGCTTTGAAAGTTTTATGAAAAAGCTTTTGGAGGTACCCATCAAGTAGTCAGTTAATATATCAAAAACCACAGAGAATTTTGACGATTGGTTGACTTCTAGCTAAGATTTAGAATCTTGAAATTTTTGAACCCCTTTTGAAAACAATCACATGAGAAATAAGGAGAGAGGGGAAATGATTTTTCTATTTTCTATGGGCAACCCACAAGCTTTTGAGGTGCATCTTAGGCTTAAGCATAACTTCATTTTCTCCACACTGTATAAGGTGAACCTTAATTAGTGGATGCCACATAGGCCTTAAGGTGTGCCTTTTTACACATTGCGGATGACCTTAGGGCATCACCTATGTATGTGAAAAAACTTGTTGATAAGATGGCTCCCAACATGACTATGAAATGAATATGAGTTGGAACTTGCAAATTTGCATGGTTGCATAACATCATCCTCCCAACATGACGTAATTTATCTCATAATTTTTTTGAAACTCCAAAGTATGATATCCATTCTTCTTCGAGATCCTGAACGTTGGGAGTATGGGGCCATGGATGATCAGTTGAGGTGTTGGATTGAGGGAGTATGGCCTTGGATTCCTGAACAGAGAGGGAGTGTCGCTGATACGTCCATTTTGCATCACTATTCTATATCATAATTCACTGTTATTCATTGATATATTTCATATTAAGAGATGATACTTATGTTATTTCATCTGTTTTTGCATGGTTGATGACTTTTGGAGCATGGACCGCTGCAGTCAGGATTCTGATGGAAAAGGTGTTGTTTGGAGGCAAAATTCGCGAAGATCAGAATATCCGGGAAAATATATGGAAAATCCTATTTTCCAGAAGACGAAGGCTGCCAGAAGGAGGAGTGGAGATGAGCCACATGGGGCCCACACCACCCCCTGGCACGGGCCAGCCTAGGCCGCGCCACCAGGTGGTGTGGCCGCCTTGGCCCACCTCTGTCTCTCCCCTCTGGCGTATATAATCCTCCCGAAACCCAAATACTCGGGGAGAGACCACATAACGATTCCGCCGCCTCTGCGGGGCGGAAAACACCGAGAGAGAAAGATCTCTCCGGCAGACAGAATTCTTCCAGGGAAATTCCTTCCCGGAGAGGGGAGATCGTCGCCATCAACACCACCATCACGCTGGACTTCATCGAGATCATCATCATCATCACCACCACCATCATCACCATCATCACCCTCATCACCATCTCCATATTGCTGTAACAATTGTGTTGAACCTTGCATAGTTCTTAGGGGAAACTTTCCCGGTGTTGATTACTCTTTGTAGTTGATGCTATTGAGTGAACCATTGAATTATCGTTTATGTTCAGATTGTTATACATCATTATTCCATCTATGATCATGATCCATATGATGTCTTGCGAGTAGTTCATTTTGTTCTTGAGGACATGGGAGAAGTCATGTTGTTAGTAGTGGAATTGTGTTGAGAAAGATTCAATAGTTTGATATTTAAGTTGTGGTGTACTTCTTCTAGTGGTGTCATGTGAATGTCGACTACATGAAACTTCACCTATATGGGCCTAGGGGAATTCATTGTGTATTTGGCTACTAATCGTAGGGGTTGCCGGAGTGATAGAAACCTGAACCCCCGTTAGGATACCATTGCACAAGGGACGTCAGGGTCTTAGAGTTTAAAGTTGTGGTTAGGTTTCTACCTTAATTACTTTCTTGTACTTACGGATGCTTGCAAGGGGTATAATCACAAGTACGTATTAGTCCTAGGAAGGTCAGTACATTAGCACAGGTTCACCCACACAACACTTAACAAACTAAAGAAGATTAATCAACTATATGAAGCGAAAGCACTTGACAGAACTCTCGTGTGTCCTCGAGAACATTTGGTCATCGTAAGTAATACAACCGGCTTGTCCTTTTCTGCATAAAGGATTGGACCACTTGCTGCATTTATTCCTATTGTCTTTTATTTACTCGTACTTTATTTACTTGCTTTATTAAAAAAAACCTAAAAATCCGTTTGCTAAGTATTTGTAGAGAATTCCTGATCCATACCACTAGCCAAATACGCTCCTCGTTGGGTTCGACACTCTTACTTATCGAAAATACTACGATACACCCCCTATACTTGTGGGTCATCAAGACTATTTTCTAGCGCCGTTGCCGGGGAGTGAAGCGCTATTGGAGAGTGGAACTGGTAAATGAAACTTCTACTGTGAGTATTGTTTACTTCTGTTAGTTGCTTTATTTTCGTTATGGATAATTCGTTGAGTTTATTATTTGGTAATGCTACTACCACTGCTAAGGTAGTTGATGAACCACCACCTACTGAGAATGATGCTTTTAAAATACCTACAAGAATTATTGATCGTGTTATGGATAACTACTATGTTGGGGATGGAACTGTCCATCCCGGTGATCATTTACTCTTTATACACGAATTATGCGGGTTGTTTAGGTGTGCAGGTATTACTACAGATCAAGTTAAGAAGAAGTTATTCTCATTATCACTGAAAGGAAGAGTTGAGGAATGGTATAAGATGTTGAAGAATGGTCAAGCTCTTGAATGGGAGGAAATAGTGAGATTCATAAAGATCGGAATCAAATATACAACTTTTGGGCTCTTGATGGAGAGAGTACAGCTCAAGCTTGGGGGAGATTGAAGTTACTAATGCTCAAATGTCCCATTCATGAGCTCCCCAACAATATTATTATCAATAACTTTTATGCAAGGCTTTCTCTTCATGATAGTGATTTATTGGATGCTTCTTGTGCTGGATCATTCACTCGCATGGAAGAAGAAGCTAAATGGGATCTTCTGGACCATATTCAAGACAATGTTGAAGCATGGGAGAATGACAAAGGTAGAAAGTTAGGTATAAATTATGATTATGAATGCATTGAATCTTTTATGGGAACTGATGACTTTCAAAATATTAAAAATGCTTATGGTCTAGACTCTCAAGCCATTGCTTCTTATTTTAAGGCTTTTGCTTCCTACATTGAAGTGCCTAAAAAGAAGTGGAATAAGTATCATGAACCTTATAAAGATATTGCTAAGAGTGTTCCTACAAGAAATACTAAAGTTTATACTACTAATCATGTCTTACCTGAACCTTACATTGAGAAAATCCCTATCCCAGTTAAGATAAAGGAACATTCTATGATAGCTAGTATGTTTAATGAAAGTACAAATAAAGCTGTTGAACCTGATAAACAAATGTATGATGAACCTATAATAGCAAATGTGAAATACTTTGTTACTAAATATGTAGAAGAGGGACACACTATACTTTGTAAGGATACCTCTAATATTGTTTCACAAAGTAGTGTTACGAGAGCTAGTATTCCTGTATTTTCTATTAGAATAAGTGATCATTGTTACGATGGTCCTTGTGATAGTTATATTGTTAAGTTTATGCATGATACTGAAAGTTACTATGAGAGAGGGAAAAGTGTTCTTAATGCATCTCAATAATATCAAGTTTCCTCGTTTTATGCTGAAAGTTTTTATGTTGCACTTCTTTTGCCTTCCTATGCTAACAGTTTCTGGTTTCAACAACTTGTTTGTTTACAAAATTCCCTTGGATAGGAAGTGGGTTAGACTTAAACGTGTATATTTTTGCTTCTTAATGCTCTCTTTCACTTCAATTCATACTCCTATGTGAGCTTCATCAAAATTATCATGCCCATCTTAATGGCCATAAAGAAAGAGCTTATTGGGAGACAACCCAATTTATTCTTGTTTTCGGTTTCTTTTTCTTTTTCTTTGAGTCTTGGAAGTTATTACCTCGGTAATAACTGCTCCTTATCCTTTTTGTTTGGTTTTTGTGTCAAGATCAACCTCTAATGAGAGAGAAGTAAGATTGGGGGAAGTTGCTGTCCCGAAACAGATTTTTGTGCTTCACCGTAAAAATTCGTGAGAGATCTCTGTCTGTCGGATTGAGCTGTAATTTTTTGTGATTCTGCCCCAGGTTGTTATTTAACTTTCGTTAGTTTTGCACTTTTTGATTTGAGCAACATAATATTTTATAAAAAATTGATCTTTACCTGCTGGTCTGTTTTGACAGATTTTGCCACTCTTGCATTTGCTTCTTTAATCGATTTCCTTTTGAATTCCTTTTGGGTTTTTGGAAGGAGTTGCTATAGTAGATCTTGTTTTGATGGTTTTCAGTTAAAATTGGAATCAAAAGGTTTTATCACTTCACTTATACTAATATTGCTAATGAGAACTGTGTGAAGTTTTGTGTGAAAGAAATTTCCAGGTAGGTGGAGGTAATGGTGTAGTAAGGAAGTGGAAGGTTTCATGACTCAAGCAATAAGTGTATGAACATGAAGATATTGATGTTATTCAAGTGGTTACTCCAGAAGGACCCACTAAATACCAAATTCAGAGACCTGCAGGGTCCGTTTTCAAATAGGTAACAGTTCTGGTAAGAAAAGTTCCACGAAAATATTATCCAACTTTATTTTTGCAGTTTTTAGTCAATAAGGAAAGCTACGAAGTGAAAGAGGGAAGGAAACGGAGCCAGGGTGGCTCACACCACCCTGTGGCACGGGCCCGCCCCTGGCCGCGCCACCAGGTGGTGTGGCCACTCCGGACTTCGCCTCCGACTCGTTTTCTCCCAGTACCTTCCTTTTACCGTGAAAATTCTTAATATATAATCCCCCGGATCCCCCGAGGTTCGTATATCGTGTTTTCGTCGTGTTTTTGTTTCGATCTGTTTCTACTAGGAACTATTCTTGAAAGTTGAGGAGCACAATGGTGTCCGCCAAGGATAAGGGGAAGGAGCCTATAGAGGAAGATCTCCAAGACCTCGGGCAGGAGAAGGAGATCAAGAGTGAAGATGAAGAGGGGGCAAAGCACACCGGCACTACCATTGCAAGCATTGGAGTGGTGGCAAACCCTGCTAGGACTATGTCAATTGGAGATAAGCCTCCTCATCACTGTTCATATCCTTGGTCACTTCCTCCACGCGCCAAGAATCCTTTCCACACCCTTATCCATGAGCATCAATACCAAAATATGCCCAAGGAGAAATTACCCTCCAATTGGGATTTGCCTCGTTCTAGCCATGCAGGAAAACAAGACTTCAAGGATGAAGAGTGGGGAAAGAATCACAAGAGCTGGAATTCGCATCCCGACATGATCATGAGCCGCATTGAGCAAAACTCGCAGCTTATTTGCAATCTCACCTTTGAGATCGAGGAATTGGGGAAACTGATCAAAGAGCTCATCAAGAGGATACCACCACCACCTAAGGAGTAATTCATCATCAGGTTTGGCATCCCCTTGGCTTGTTCCAAGCTTGGGGGAGTGCCGCGGTATCATATCACTATCTTCTATCTTTTTACCTTTTTAGTAGAGTCATATCTTGAATAGAGAAGTTATCATGTAGGATGGTTTGCATTATGGAAGTGTCCCTCTCTCATTAGATATGTATCCCTTGGTATGAGTTGCCGTTATGGAATATTAATGAGAAGTTCTATCATTTACTCTTTTGCATATCTTATATTAGTTTTCAATTCGTGGTTATATGATTGATCTTGTCGTTAGTATTGGTATCACTTTGGGATCATTGAGTTAATTTAGTTGGTTTTGGCAAACCTGGCTTGGTCAGTATAAACACTATTTTTGAGAGTTGAATGAAAACATAAAAGTACTCTAAAGAAAAAAATAATTTCATCATCTTTCTTTCTTGATTTGCTCATAAGTTTAGTATTCTCTAGTTAAGATCTTTTGTGCTTCCAAGGAAGATTGCATGTTTGTCTTTATCACTTGTATGTTTGTTTGTTTCCTTCAACTCTTATACTTGCTACCCAGCCTTGCTAGCCAAAAACCTGTACTGAGAGGGAATTCTTCTCGTGCATCCAATCCTTAAACCAAACCCATGCCATTTGTGTCCACCATACCTACCTATTAGCATTATTCCTACTCCAAGTAAATTCTTGTTTTTATCTGCCTTCCAAATTAAACTTGCTATGTGAAAATTAGTGATTAAAGCTCTCACGAACTTGATGGCACAGTTTACTTTCTTGCATTTAATAAACTTGAACCATAGTAACCATCTATGTTGCGTATATGCTTGCGCTTTGTGAGTTGTAAATTAGCAGAACCATGCTGTCATGGGGAACGCTTTCAACATTGCACTGGTACTTTTGTACCTAGTTGATATCATGTTCTTTTGTCTATGGATGTCGTCGGTGTGAAATGAAAGGGGAGCTTGTAAGTCCATGGAGTTATGCATGTGTGTTAGAGAAACGCCTGGGCCGCCAGTCTAATCCATGATGTCATGGTGGAAACCTGTAGCGTAACCTTAACCAGCATCTATGGAGCATTCTTCTTATAAAAAAAGAGATAGAGATTGAGAAAAAGGAAAAAAGAGATGAGAAAAGAGGAAAGAGAGAAGAAAGCACCATATTCCCATGGTAAATAAGAAGATTGCTGAGATGCTCGTTGTCTGCTTGCCTTGTCATTTTGATATGGGGATTCTTCCGTATCATCGGGCAAGGGGTACCCCGTTGGCGGTTCTCCATGATACACATGTGCTTACGATGACAAGAACTTACCGGTGACTAAACTTGAGTAGCATGAGGAGCGACCCTCGTATTCAAGGGACATTAGATTCTCAATTTACAACTTGTCAAGCATATCCTCATATTTGATCACTTTAACCTTAATCACCTAAAGATGCCTATGTTAGAGGCAATGAGAGCTGAAAGCTAATAAGTATCATAATTTTTGGAAGCTCTTTATGAAACTTGAAATCCCTGCTTCCCTCTGCGAAGGGCCTTTCTTTTACTTTTTAGTTGAGTCAGTAAACCTATTCCCTTCTATCTCAGCAAGTATTTTGAGTTGTTGTGTTTCATTCATTCATATGATGATTTATTCAATCATGTTCCTTGTTTTGCACATTGCTCTTATCTTGGTGATTACTACTTTGAAAGCTATCATTGAAAACCAGTTATTTGTGAACTCCAGCAAATTATCAACTATTCTTCGACCAAGAGCTAAGTTTGCCATTACCAATTATGATTCACTTTATGTATCTTTATTGTGTTTCCTTTACTTATTGCAAGTTAAGTTATATAATAGTGAGTTGTCTTCTATTATGATCTATGTATTGATGAATGTGATGCTTCTTGTCCGTATTCTTTTTAGCGACTCTTCACTCCATAAACCTAAGGTCATATTTATTGAGCTCAGTTTCGCTTGGGAACAAGCGAAGTCTAAGCTTGGGGGGAGTTGATACGTCCATTTTGCATCACTATTCTATATCATAATTCACTGTTATTCATTGATATATTTCATATTAAGAGATGATACT
The DNA here is from genome assembly GCA_023614405.1 of Avena insularis. Classification (NCBI taxonomy): domain Eukaryota; kingdom Viridiplantae; phylum Streptophyta; class Magnoliopsida; order Poales; family Poaceae; genus Avena; species Avena insularis. The sequence continues at coordinate 178,137,308 of CM042692.1, read as the reverse complement.
TATGTCATTTCATCTGTTTTTGCATGGTTGATGACTTTTGGAGCATGGACCGCTGCAGTCATGATTCTAATGGAAAAGGTGTTGTTTGGAGGCAAAATTCGCGAAGATCAGTATATCCGGGAAAATATATGGAAAATCCTATTTTTCTAGAAGACGAAGACTGCCAGAAGGAGGAGTGGAGATGGGCCACAGGGGGCCCACACCACCCCCTGGCACGGGCTAGCCTAGGCCACGCCACCAGGTGGTGTGGCCGCCCTGGCCCACCTCTAGCTCTCCCCTCTGGCGTATATAATCCTCCTGAAACCCTAATACTCGGGGAGCGACCACGGAAAGATTCTGCCGCTTCTGCGGGGCGGAAAACACCGAGAGAGAAAGATCTCTCCGGTAGACAAAATTCTGCCAGGGAAATTCCTTCCCGGAGAGGGGAGATCGTCGCCATCAACACCACCATCAAGCTGGACTTCATCAGCATCATCATCATCATCATCATCATCACCACCATCATCACCATCAGCACCCTCATCACCATCTCCATATTGCTGTAACAATTGGGTTGAACCTTGCATAGTTCTTAGGGGAAACTTTCCCGGTGTTGATTACTCTTTGTAGTTGATGCTATTGAGTGAACCGTTGAATTATTGTTTATGTTCAGATTGTTATACATCATTATTAAATCTCTGATCCTGATCCATATGATGTCTTGTGAGTAGTTCGTTTTGTTCTTGAGGACATGGGAGAAGTCATGTTGTTAGTAGTGGAATTGTGTTGAGAAAGATTCAATAGTTTGATATTTAAGTTGTGGTGTAGTTCTTCTAGTGGTGTCATGTGAACGTCGACTACATGACACTTCACCTATATGGGCCTAGGGGAATGCATTGTGTATTTGGCTACTAATCATAGGGGTTGCCGGAGTGACAGAAACCTGAATCCCCGTTAGGAAACCATTGCACAAGGGACGTTAGGGTCTTAGAGTTTAAAGTTGTGGTTAGGTTTCTACCTTAATTACTTTCTTGTACTTACGGATGTTTGCAAGGGGTATAATCACAAGTACGTATTAGTCCTAGGAAGGTCAGTACATTAGCACAGGTTCACCCACACAACACTTAGCAAACTAAAGAAGATTAATCAACTATATGAAGCGAAAGCACTTGACAGAACTCCCATGTGTCCTCGAGAACATTTGGTCATCGTAAGTAATACAACCGGCTTGTCCTTTTCTGCATAAAGGATTGGACCACTTGCTGCATTTATTCCTATTGTCTTTTATTTACTCGTACTTTATTTACTTGCTTTATTAAAAAAACCCTAAAAATCCGTTTGCTAAGTATTTGTAGAGAATTCCTGATCCATACCACTAGCCAGCACCTTCTGCTCCTCGTTGGGTTCGACACTCTTACTTATTGAAAATACTGCGATACACCCCCTATACTTGTGGGTCAACCGCCTACCAATTTTCTATTATTACATGGACCATGAACAATTTCAAAACCAAAATAAAGTGGTAAAAATATCCTGCATATCCAGACATACTTCGTGCCCCATAATTTCAGATACTTCGAAATTCCCATTCGACCCCTAGTGAATTCGGTGGGTGGGGGTCCACTCATATTTTCCCAGTATAGTACTAGCAGTACCTCTAAACCCTACCCCCTTCTCTCCTCCAAGAATACATCACCGACCAGAACATCCCCGCTGCACTTTAGCTGGTGTACCCGCCACACATGATCTGCTCAACGAACCCTCTTGTCCGGCACGCTGAGCACATCATCGACCATCCCGGATCTACTCCACGGACGCTGTGGTCCAGCACTCTGCTCGTATCCTCGCCCGCACAAGATTTGTTTCCTCGTCATTGACACCCACTATGACTGTAGTACCTTCAGCGACCTCGACGTGACCCATGAGGATGCGGAGGAGGCCTAGACGCCGCCCCGACCGAGGTAAAACTAGAGCTCCCTGCACGATTTGTTTGTTGGGAATGTACTATATTCATGCTAAATTTCCTAACTAACAGGTTCTTTACTTGATATACCTATTATGTACTAAATTAACCCGTTGTGGTTTAGCTTAAACTCCACGCATTGAACTGTTTATGTATATTTCTTTGTGAATTATTAGTCACTTAATATATTTGTTTACATTCTCTGTTGTACCTGTCCACATGAGATATGATTATATAATATCTCTCTCATTCGCTGATTTATGAACTATAGTATTTTCATCCTGCTATCCTATAGTTTACGTTTACACACGTCATACTATTTGACCATTATGTACTGTCGATTTGATCCCTCTTAACCTGTGGCTCAAACTGTTTGTTGTTATTACGCAAGGAGAAGCCTCAGTTTGCACACAATATCATAGAGTGAATGGATCCTATAATCTCGTAAGACCCCATCAATTTTGTTTCACTTCATGCCAACATATATCATGTTGGAACCTGTTTGTATTTACAGTTGGCCTTACCTTTATGCAGAGGAGCAACAATGGAGTACATACTCCGCCTGTCCACATGAGCCACCGTAGATCTCGTGTAACACCTACTGTAAGGCCCCCCACGCAAAGTTTGGCAGCCAAAGTTTGGTCCTTGCCACATTTTTTTGCTTAAATTTACCATTTGTCTTTCTTGTATTCATTTTTTTGCCAAAAATTGGCGTTAAACATTTTAGCCCCGCTATGGTCTGCTTTTGTTCCATGTGCTTAGTTCAATTTCCTAGATATGCAGAGGCCAGGTGTATTGCATCTGAGTTGGCTGATAATAAGAAAAAAATGCCACACTAGCAATTAGATCCTGTATAATACACATGTATCATAAGGAACTCTGTGCACTTCATATCACTCTTGTATCTACTATGTATCATAGTTACATGAACTAGATATTTTAATATGAGGAACATGATGGTTCAGTTTGTTGTTCTCATGCCACCAAACCCTTGAAATTATCTGGCTGTTCATGAATAACTCAATGTATGATTGCTTGATTCATTGTTTGTCTGAAATTATCTAGCTAGTATATTCGAGGCACACAATTGATGTGTTTTTGTTGACTAAGTTACTCTTTTTTGTCTATGATTAAATCAGTGTGAGATTTTGTTGTGTAGTGCCTGGCTAGTTTATATATGAGAAACATAATGGATTAGTTCTCATATTCGTTTTATTCATGTTTTGCACATTCTAGTTTGAGCAGTCTGCATCAGGTACTTTGGTTGATTACTCGCATTGTTATTCGAAATGAACTTGTAGTTTGTTTCCCAAGTCTGTTGTTTAAGTAACTTGTTTTGTCTTGGTCTCAGCCATCTTCAATTAGAGCAGTCATTTCACAAAGAAGCACATGCTCGCATCGCTCCATGGCACCAACTGGTCCAGTTATTCAAGAATAAATAGATGTATGAGACTCCAATGTTAATTGCTTCCTTCCTTATATATTACCGTTTTGACACATTTAAAATTCATGGTGGTGTGATTGCATGGTAATGCTGCTATAACTTGTTTTGTGTTTGTTTTAGGCTAAAATAACCCTCTGAATGCCGAACAAAGACCCACTTCTCCAAGTTTAGATTTTGTTTCACACAGCAGAAGTGACAATACCTATTGCTCATGGCACACTACTTAGACTGATCCTCTTATTCTAGCCGAAAGATTATTTGACGATGCCCTCCAAGATGACCTTGAAATTATTGAGCAAGAAGCAAACAAAACAGATTCAGTAATCACCATTGCACGCAAAGACTTATATGAATTGAAAAACAGGCAAGCTTTAACACAGAACATACTTAATAATCTTAGTTGTAGCTCTCATGGGAAGCCAATTGTTACATGTCTCATGATGCAAGATCCATAGAGACCTTTTCTGTAACACCAGTTATGGTGTTTTTTCAGTTGTCTGGACTCTGATGCAACTTCTATGCTTCATTTTATTACTATCAAGTTTACTGAGGATTGTAATAATCTGCTGTAATTCATAGTTTTAAGTTGTTTGAGGATTATTACAAACCGAGCATCTATCAGAATTACTACACATACATGAAAAAATAATGAAATTATAAGAGGTACAACACATGCTCTTCTGGAACAGGGAGAATATCCATTGTATTACACGGGCACCATAGAACTTGCAAAATTCATAGACGTTCATTCAACAAAGTGAACACACAAAGAGCTGACCTAAAGAGAATACATCAGGAGCAGACTCACACAATCCATCAATCTGCCGGATATCTGTCGTAGTAATTATAGTGGGTGGTACCATCGTCGCCATAAGACAGCACCATCTGCAGCTCAGAATGCTCGACGATTCCGCAATACTCTGCCAGCAATCGATCGAGTTCGAAAGGATGGTCATTGATCCATAATCCTCCTACTCCATACTCATAAACCCTTGGATCCTCTTCCCACGCAAGAGCCTCAAAGTTGTTAGATCTAATCTCGGATAGGTCTGCATAGTATATGCTACCTGTGTGCACTGTGGGTACCGTGGCGCTGTCGATGCAGACGCACTGATTGTCAGCAACAAAGAGAGCATGACTTCTGATGCCTCTGACCGGCTAAAGGGCACGGTTCTGGGTATCAATCTGGTAAACAACCGGCCTGTCACCATAGACCGGTCCACTCACAACAAATAAAAACTCCCATCGGACTCGATGAGGTAAAAATGATTCTCTAGGAACTGGCAACCTAGAACAGGGCCTGCAACAGTGGGATGCATCTACAGGGTTTGTGCGGAGCGCTGCAGCTGGACATCTCCATGAGCAGCATCACACATAGTCTAGAGGACAGACCCGTATCTGTCTACGACGAAAACATCACCTGCGTAAGAAGTCATGCTCCAGAGTTCCGCAAAGTCATACGGCGAGTACCACCCCTCACCAAAGACCGGGCGACTCCCTTCCTCCATGCCCTCATCTGCCCACCGAATGGTTGTGTTCTGATGGTTTGATATAAACACCATCAATGATAGGAACATCGTCACATCGATAGAAGCTACCTGCTCGGTCGGTATCTCCGCCCTCGGGCGCTTGATAGCGCTCGAGAAGGGGTTGTACAACCGGGTCTTGTCCGGCTACACCCTCTGTCCAAGCACAAGGAGGCCTCCAGTTGTGCTACCGACATAAAAGTACCTTCTAGAGAGAGAGAAAGAGAGGATAAACAGAGATTTAGTCAAGGTAAACCGACTAAGATTCAATCAAATTAAACCATGGAGCAAAACCCTGGGCAACAAGTAGATGAAGAAACAGAACTTAAAAAACATATAGTATAGGAGGTGAATGCAAAAAAGGATCGCATATATATAAATGAATATCAAGAAAGCACCTGCGAATAACCTGGCTAAACTTCTTCTCAAGGTGGTGTCCAGTTCTAACGTTCGACAACATGATGGCGGCGTTGTCTACTGGATACTCCGACAACTGGTGCTCTAGAACAATCCAGTTGGCTGGCATAAAGCGCTCCTCTGGCAAGTCGCGCCAGGCGCTGCAGACTGCCTGGAAGGTGGAATAATAGTCGAAGTCGTCCATCGAAATGAAGATGTCACCTATCTTATAGTCGAGTCCCTCAGGGAGACCAGCCCACGGCGAGTCCTGCTGCTTCTTTCCGGCCATGGATGATGGCGTTCGTGTGGTATCGGTCCTGTTGACTGGCAGAGGAAGCGGTTCCAAAGATACACATTTAAACAAAGGCCTAGGAAAGCCAAGAGAAGCGTGCGGAAACGAGACGACAACATGCACACAACAACCACAACAGTGTTTTATCAAACTGGCACGGGCACGCACATGCGCACGCGCACGAATAACAGGACAACAGTCATGCACACCAGCATACGACTCCTGGGAGCATGCGAATGTGTAGGATGATACTAGTAGTAGTAGTACCATAACCTCATTGTATTTAATTATCCTAAAATCTAAGGAGAAAACGTGCATTCCTTGGTCCCTCAGGGCACACGCAAAAGCAGGGTTTAATTTCAGTTTTTTGCTGTGTCGTTCGATGCTCACCGTGTGATGGGGTGTATGCTCCGTGGAGCTAAAAACCTCATGTTTTCTCAATAGCACGGTTCTTAATTATTTGTACATCCTCAATTGCTAGGCTGGAGGGCCAATTAGTGATCCTAGTTTTGCTCAATTACTCCTCTAGTTGACCCAAAAATATGAACCACCATGTCCTGTAATGCCCCTGGCCGCTCATGTTGTTAAAACAGGAGTTCATGCATTGGCTTGCATGTTTTCATTTTTTTGAGGTGAAACAGTAGGGAAAGTCCCCACTGCAAATTTTTTCTATTATATAAATATAGTGATATTACATATGAGTCTAAAGATCTAAGGAAGATCAAAAGAGAACAAATTCCACCTCAAAGAGGGCAACAAAATCTACTCTATCTCTTGTCTAATTGTTGGCTCAGCCAAGTATTGAATTTCTCCTTGTATTTTCTTTTAATTATGAATTGCACCCATCTCATCTCTTGATAGAAAATTGTCTTCCATCCCTCTAATGTTGACCTTTTATCATTAATTTTTTTCTCAGTTCTACAAATCCAGATACCCCAAGCAGCCAAGATAATAATATCCATTGTAAATGGTAGATGCAGTTTGGTTTTAATGTCTGATAAAGCCTCCAATCTAGATATCTCTGTTGCTCCGTCTGTGCATATTTGATGCCAGCAAACTTTTGCAAAGGAGCAATCCCAGAATAAGTGTATTACCGATTCTTCCAAAGGGCAATTGAGAATTGCACAATTATAGTCAGGCATAGCAAATTGTTTCCTTCTCAGAAGATTTCTTGTATTTAATCTATCCAGAAGCATAAGCCAAAAAAAGAATTTGTGTTTGTTCTAGCAAGAGGATGCCCAAAGCCAAGAGAAATGTGGTGGTGTAGGGGAATAACCAACCATAGAAGAGTAGGCCTTTTTTACTTCAAATCTATCAGTCCCCCAAATATAACTCCATATATCATGTTGATTTTCCTGTAAGGTTGGAAGGATCTCTTGGCATCTATCTTCCAGGATTAAAAATTCAGAGTATGCTTATTGAGAAAGAGGTAGATGAAAATTATCCTCCAAGTATTCAACATGTAAAAATTCCTGTACACTGATATTTCATGACTTTGCATAGGACAGTAGTTGTGGAATTTATTCTTTAAGCATTCATCTTGCCAAAGATCAGTCCAAAAATAAGCAGTTTTCCCAGATTTCAGTCTTCATTTAGCCATGGACTTAAAATTATAAATTAATTTGATATGGGATTTCCACTAGAATGATCCCTCCATGCTTCTTCTAGGTAATTTTCCATTCTTATAGTAGGTTTCCCAAATGAGATGAACCCAAGGGATATCATGGTGATTGTAAAATTTGTCAAGGTTCTTTAATAGGAGGGCAGAATTTTGAATGGTTAGATCCAGGACTCCAAGACCCCCTTGATTTTTAGGTCTACAAATCTTATCCCATGACACCAGAGCCCGACCCTTGGCCTAAACATCCTCAGTCTTTTTTCTCCAGAGACAATGTCTCATATATTTTATGACCTGATCTTTGATAGCAACTGGCACATCCAGGTAACTCATGAAGAATAAAGGGAGTGAGGATAGAACAGATTTAACCAATTGCAGTTTTCCTCCATAGTTTAAGAAGTCAGCAATACCACATAGCCTTCTTTCTACTCTTTGAACAATTGGTAGAAAATGTTCCATGGATGGCTTTGATAAGCTGAGGGGTAATCCAAGATATGTGAAAGGAAGGTTACTAGTTTGGCAATTGATTGTCTGAGCAAAGTGAATCAGCCTATCATTGCTTAAATTTATTGGCATCATGCTTGATTTCAAATAGTTCACTTTGAGGCCAGTGGAAAGTGCAAAAGTTTGAAGAAGAGCTTTTAAGCATAATAATTGAGCATCATCTGCTTTTAGCACAATCAAGGTGTCATCAGCATATTGAATCATAGGGAAGTCATTGTTAAGAGGACCAGATATTGGAGGGGACAGAAGGTGGAGGTACATGGCTTTATTCAAGACAGATTGAAGAATGTCTGCAACAAGTACAAAAAGGAGTGGTGAAAGTGGGTCTCCTTGCCTCACACCTCTCCTGCAGTAACGTTTTTTCCCAGGTACCCCATTTAGAAGAATTTTCAGAGGAGCCAGACTCAAAAATCATCTCAATCCATTTAATCCATTTCTTGCCAAATCCTCTAGCCCTGAGAATATTTAGGATGGATGAATGATCAATTGTATCAAAAGCCTTTTCAAAGTCCAATTTTAAAATGACAATTTCCTCCTTTGATTTGTGGCATTGGAAAAGATATTCAAAAGCCCACCCAAGGCCATCCTGAATAGACCTGTCTTTGAGGAAGCCATATTGATTCTTATGTACCCACTTCAGAATAACAATCTGTAGTCTGTTTGGAAGGAGTTTGGTAATAATTTTAAACACATAGTTTAATAAAGATATGGGCCTGAAATCAGCAGGGGTGGAAGGGTCTGACACTTTAGGAATGAGAGTAATGTAGGAAGAGTTGATACTTTCAAGAGAAACTTTCTCATTGTAGAAATCATGGATGAGCAATTTGAAGTCATTTCCAATGATGGGCCAACAGCTTTTGATGAATTCATTATTAAAACCATCAGGTCCAGGGGACTTATCATTTGGCAATTCAGAGATCACATCCTCAATTTCTTTGTCTAGGAAAGGCATTTCAAGAGATTTTCTCATCTCCTCAGACATACCATTGCCATAAAAATCTTCAAGATTGAAGAACATCTCAGTTTTTTTACAGAAGTACCCATTCTAGCTTTGAAATCATTCCACAGGATGTCAGCTTTGTCAAAGTGATCAAAGATTTCTTGGCCATTGTCATTCTTAAGCATTGAAATATAATTGTGCCTATAACTGATGGTGGCCTTAGAGTGGAAGAACTTTGTGTTTTCATCACCTAATTTCACCCATTTTATTTTTCCTCTCTGTTACCAATAGGTGTTCTGATTCTGGAGCAGAGTAATAACATGAGATTTCACAAGATCTCTGAGGTGCCATTCATTGATAGTTAAAGTTCTTGATTCTTCAAGAAAATCCAGAAGGTCAATTGTGTCATTAACCTTCTTAATCTGATCCTTTAAACATGGGATTTGTCTGGCCCAAATCTTGATACCTCTCCTCACATTCTTCAATTTGGCACATATCTTCTTTGCCAAGTCAAGGTGTCCCACTGGTATATTCCAGGCATTTTGCACAATTTGTTTAAAGTCAGAAGGATGTAACCAGTAATTTTCAAATCAAAAAACTTGTGCCTTGGGAATATTAGTTCCAATTGATATGACACAAGGAAGGTGATCAGAAGTGGGCTTGGAAAGGGTCAAAACAAAAGTAGAGGGGTATTTGAGGGTCCAGGAGCTAGAAGTAAAAAAACCAGTCCAGCCTTTCCAGAAGGGGATCTTTTTTCATATTGCTCCAAGTAAATTTTCTTCCCTTAAGAGGTAGCTCAATTAGGCCCAGGTTAAAGTGTCTACATTGAAAAGCAAAGTGTCATTAACATCTCCTCCACTCCTATTTCTATCAGTAAGCCTTCTGATAAGATTAAAGTCCCCCAAGACTAGCCAGTCCATATTATCAGGCATCACAATGTTAGAAAACCAATCCAAAAATTCTTCTTTTCTATTAGCTTGACATGGACCATAGATGTTGGTAAGTGTCCAGATGTCATTTGAGAGTAGGGAAGAGAAAGTGATAGAAGTAGAAAATTCATTTTGGAAGGCTCTGGTACCACTAAACAAAGAACTGTTCCAAATGATGATAATCCCTCCAGAAGCACTAATAGAAGGGAGAAAGTCAAAATTGTCAAACTTACTTAGACAGATTTTTTTAAAATAATCCATGTCAAAGCAATCTATTTTGGTTTCTTAAAGACAAATGATGTCACACTCAGATTCAATGATTTTGCTTTTTAAAGCCAGCCACTTCTTCTCAGAGTTCATGCCTCTGAGATTCCAGTTCAGAATATTCCATTTTCTTTTGTTATTCATAGATAACCCGAGGGGTAATATTTTGGGGTGACACAAGATATGTAATCACACAAACAAACTTAATCCTTTCACAAGATCACGCATAGAGAGAGAGATGAACACATAGCTACTAGTAGAGCCCTTAGCCTCAAGAGAGAACTACTCCCTCCTCATCATGGGAGTCAACACCGGTGATGGAGATGGCGGTGGAGTCGATGGAGATGGCTCTGGGGCCATTTAACCATCCCGTCAGGGTGCCGGAATAGAGACTTCTATGCCCCGAATCTCCTCTTCAGTGGCGGCAGCGCTGCGGAACTTTTTGTTGAAATCTGATCTGGTCCTTAGGGTTTTCGTCTCAGGAGGCATATATAGGCGAAGGGGCAAGGTCGGTGGAGGCCTGAGGGGCCCACACCACCCCCTGGCACGGCCTGGCCTGGCCCACGCCACCAGGTGGTGTGGCTAGCCCCTGTCCCATCTTCGTCTTGTCTTCTGGCTCTGTGAGTCTTCCGGTAAAATATCGACTTTGGCTTTTGTTCGGTCCAATTCCGAGAATATTTATTTTCTAGCTTTTCTGAAACCAAAAACAATAGAAAACATGCAACTGGCACTATGGCATCTAATTAATAGGTTAGTTCCAGAAATTGTGTAAAAATACTCCAAAGTGTGGACAAAACATAAGAAAGTAGATATAAAACAAGCATGGAACATCAAAAATTATAGATACGTTTACAATGTATCAACATCCCCAAGCTTAACTCCTGCTCGTCCTCGAGTAGGTAAGTGATAAAAAAGAATAATTTTTGAGGTGGCATGCACCATCACAATCTTGATCAAGGTATTTGTAAAACATTGATAGCTGGGATTATAGTACTTTAACATAGCATGAAAGATATAGTTCTAACAATAAGACATAGCAACTGTGTTGTAACATGAAGAGGTACAAACAAAATATTCATGAATAACAATGCTTTGAAAGACGTTTGTTTGTTTCACATATAGAAAACATAATGAGAATGGTATTCATCTTGTCCCTCATAGTGTAGCAAAACATAAATGTGTAGGACACCTTCAAAGTTCATAAGGGTGACTAGATACAAATAGTTTAAGAACAAGCAATATCAAAGTTATGAATCAATCAACAAGTTTGAGACAATGCACATTAAACTAAGAATGACCACTATGCTCTCTCAATAGGTGCATAAAGATAGAAGATGGAGACTCAACATAAAAAGTAAAAGAAAGACCCTTCATAGAAGGAAGCAGGGATTCAAGTCTCATAAAGAGCTTCCGAAAATTATGGTACTTATTAGCTTTCAGCTCTCATTGTCCCTATCATAAGCATCTTTAGGTGATTAATGTTAAAGTGAACAAATATGAGGATATGCTTGACAAGTTATAAGCTGAAAATCTCATACCCCTTACTTACGAGTACCGTTCCTCATGCTACTCAAGTTTAGTCACAGGTAAGTTCTTGTCATTGTAAGTACATGTGTATCATAGAGAACCGCTAACGGAGTACCCCTTGCCCGATGATACGGAAGATTTCCCATATCAAAATGACAAGGCAAGCAGACAATGAGCATCTCAACAATCCTTTTATTTCCTATTTACATAGGCCTTTTTTATTTTTTTTTCTCTCTTTTTTTTCTATTTGCATAGGTTTTTTTATAGAGCATGCTTCATAGATTGCTCACTATGGTTACGCTGCAGGTTTCCACCATGATTAGGCATAGCTTAAACTAGCCGCCCAGGCGTTTCTCTAACACACATACAAACTCCATGGGACTTACAAGGTCCCCTTTCGTTTCACACCGCCGGGATCCATAAGCAAAAGAACATAATATCAACTAGATAAAGTGCAATGTTCAAAGTGTTTCCCATGGTAACATGGTTCTGCTAATTCATAACTTACAAAACGCAAGCATATACGCAACATAGATGGACACAATGGTTCAAGTTTATTAAGTGCAAGAAAATTAAAGTGTGCCATCAAGTTCGTGAGAGCTTTAATCACTAATTTTCACATAACAAGTTTAATTCGGAAGGTAGATAAAAACATGAATATACTTGGAATAGAAATAATGCTAATAGGTAGGTATGGTGGACTCTTTGGAATAACTTGGTTTTATTTGGAGTTGGATACATGAGTGGAACTCATACTTGGTACATGTGGAGGCTAGCAAAAGACTGGGAGCGACCAACTAAGAGAGCAATAATGGCCATAATCATGCAAAGCGACAAAACATTATTAATTAAAACATAAAGTGATATTACAAGTCGAAAACTAAATGATCATAGAGGCTATGATGACTTGGCATAGTCTTAACAGTGTGAGCATTCGCCAAGTCAACCCAAATAAAGCATCAAAGGAGAATACCACAATATTATGCTTTTATATGCTAAAACAACGCATGATTCTTTCAAGGCACATTAAGCAATCTCAATTGTTTGTAACAAGTCATGCTACAACAATAATCACTAAGCATAAAGTCAAAGCAATATCAAGCATGACATGATAAAGCCTAGGCCGCAGTCAAAAACAAGCTCCTTTTGTACCACTATAAGCATGAAACTTCCTACTCTTTTCCAACACCAATCGAAAACTAAAGCTAAATGCAGTGCTAGCAAAGGAGAACACTCGTAGAACAATAAGAGTGAAAACTAGAGTGTTCTAGGCAATGAATAACGAGGTGTGTCTCTCTCCAAAAGAAGTGTGTTGGGACCCAACCAACTTATTCAAGCAAACTAAGCAAACGAAAACTAAGAACAAAAACGAAGACGCTCCAAGAACAACACAATTGTGCATGAAACAATAAAAATGAAGTGTTTGGAAGAAAACCTGAGATTTTTATTGATGAAGAAGGGGATGCCTTGGGCATGCCCAAGCTTTGACGCTTGTACTTCTTGAATATTTCTTGGGGTGACACGGGTGGCATCTCCAAGCTTGAGCTTTTGTCCATACTTCATCTCATCACATTATTCTTCCCTACACTTGAAAATTTCCTTCATACAAAACTTCACACAATCTTCATTAGCAACATTAGTGTATTCAAGATAATAAGTCTTTTCGTTCAGTTTCAACACAAGTAAAACTTCCATTAAAACACAAGCTACTGTAGCACTTCCTTTAAAAAGTTCAAGAAATTGTCAAGAACTCAAAGAGAAAGTGATTTAAGAGGCAAATGCAAATAATGGCAGAAATCTGTCAAAACAGACCAGCAGGTAAAAACCTTTTTTCCGAAGGCCTTCTGTTGCTCAAATCGAAAAGTGTTAAACTAACGAAAGTTAGATAACCACCTAGGGAAGAAGCACAAAACATTACAGCTCAAACCGACGTACAAAGATTTTTCACGAATTTTTACAGCAAAGCACAAAAATCTTTTTTGGGACAGCAACTTTCCCAAGCATTATTTCTCTCTTATTAGAGGTTACTGTTGGCACAAAAACCACACAAAAAGGATAAGGAGAGGTTATTACAGAGGCAGTAACTTCCAAGACTCAACAAGAACAAAAATAAACTGAAAGTAAAAATATAATGGGTTGTCTCCCAAAAGCTCTTTCTTTATAGCCATTAAGATAGGCATGATAGTTTCGATGATGCTCACATAAGAAATATGAATTGAAGTAAAAGAGAGCATCAAGAAGCAAATATAGAACAAATTTAAGTCTAACCCACTTCCTATGAAAAATAATCTTATAAAGAAACAAGTCATGAAAGCACAAAGCAACAAGCATAGGAAAGCAAAACAAGTGCAACTTCAAAATTTTCAACATAAAGAGGGGAAACTTAATATTGTTGAGGTACATAAATCCATGTTTCCCTCTCTCATAATAACTTTCAGTAGCATCATGAATAAATATAACAATATAGCTATCAAATAAAACATTCTTATCATGAGCCACATGCACAAAAGAATTAATACTCCCCACATAAACATTGTCATTCTTATTAATTGTAGTGGGAGAAAATTCAACAAAATAGCTATCATTATTATTCTCATCGCCATAATCATCAAATATAGGAGGAATATTGTAATCATAATTAATTTTCTCCTCAATAGTAGGTGGACTGAAAATATCATATTCATTATTGTAATCATCATATATTGGAGGTATAGTATCATCATAAGAAATAGAATAGCTATCTTCCAAAGTGTGTTCGTTTGTAAATATATCATCATTGGAAGGAACATGGATAGCACTAATAGTACAACAATTATTAATATCATCATTTTCAGAATTGGTACCAAAGAGATTTTCAATATCAAAAGTAGTGTGCTTTTCCCAATCATGATCACTACTATAGGTAACAGGCATAGGAACATCATCGAGTTTAGACTCATCAAAAACTATAATAGGAGCAACATGCTTAGGGGAAAATACCGTTTCCTCCCTCCTTTTACTCCTCCTCTTCTTCTTTTTCTTATCCTCTTTAGGAGGGAGAGGCTTGAAAGGAAGCTTCTCCATATACCCTGGTTTATTATTAGAGACAATAGAAGAAACTTTGGAGGATTCCTTATTCATTAATAAGATCAAAACACATATTAGTCCTGTCATATTTTGGTAAAATCTCATATTTTATAATATTTTGTATGTAAGTATTTGTGTGGCAATTATCAACACAATAAAGATGACAACCATGCAGGACGCTATTCATATCAAAAGCACTCATATCTACCAAAGAAGTTTTTCTTGATAATTCTTCACACCCCAAAAATAATGTAAGTTCATCATGCTGATTAGGAGTGATCATGTTATCACAATACAAACTTGCACTACTCATTGGATTAGAAGGGATATTATTATGGCCTAAGCATTGAAAATTGAAATGACCCACTTCAAAGCAAAGTTCACAAATAAAAGGATAGAGGACACGCACTTTTTTGCCAAGATCATTTAGATCCCTATACCACGTTCTAGTTTTTTCATTCCTATGGGTGATACAATATTCTTCTTCAATTTGCTTATTCTCACAAGGTCTATGTATTCCACAAAAATTAACATGCTTATAAGAAATAGTACTTTCAGAGGTTTGAGCATGTTTATTGCTATCATTAATAACAATTTCATTTTCCATGCAAGTGTCTTTAAAAGGCTCATGATACATGTCCCATTTTTCTTTAGGAGCATTAATATGAGAAGCAAAGGCTATACAGCAATCAACAAGAATTTTGGGATCAAGACCATATTTACCACTAAGCTCTCGAAAATCAGCAGTTTCAGCGAAAGACTTAATGCAATCATACTCATAGTTTATACCTGGTTCTTTACCTTTATCGTTATCCCAATCTTCGGTATTGCTTTGAATTGTTTCAAGAAGATCGCACTTAGCTTTGACCTCCTTACTTGTGAAGGATCCCTCTGAATAGGTATCTAGATAGTCCTTGTAACGTACTGAAAGCCTTGCATAAAAATTATTAACAATAATATTACTAGGGAGCTCATGAATGGGACGTTTGAGCATTAGTGACTTCAGTCTCCCCCATGCTTGGGAAATACTTTCTCCATCATGAGGATGAAAATTATAAATATAATTCCTATCTTTATGAACTTCATGAGGAGGATAAAATTTAGAGTAAAAGAGAGATTCAAGTTCCTTCCACTCCGAATGATGAGGATCATCTAGTAGCTCATACCACTCCCTTGCTTTGCCCTTAAGTGATAAAGAGAATAGATTCCTCTTAACTTGGTTCATTGAAATACCTGCACACTTGAACAACCCGCATAATTTAAGTATAAAGAGTAAATGATCACGAGGATGGTCAGTTCCATCTCCAAAATAATTGTTATTCATAACACGTTCAACAATTTCCATAGGTATTTTAAAAGGGACGCTTTCAGTATGTGGATTTAAAATATCACAAGTATCATTAGAATTACCACAATTTGGGAGATAAAGTATAATCAGAGCAAATTTTCTTCTTTAAATATAGGGAACTAAAAAGATCATTTTCATAAAAACTAAATTCCCCAAGCTTAGACGTTTCCATAGCATTAGTAACAAAGGTGTTCAAAAAATTCATACTAATAACATTTCTATTAGCATGCAAAGAAAGTTCCATGGGTTTTTTAATTTTATTTTCAGACCATTCATGTTCTACCTTAGGAAAAATACTAAAAAGCTCTCTAATTTTGTTGTTGTTTTCCATTAAGCCTAACTAGTGAAAATAAAAACAAGAAAAAAAGATATAATTGCAGAATCTAAAGGAAATAATTTCGAGCACTCACACACCAGCAATAGTGCTAGAAGATAGCTTAGTAGCTAGATGATGTGAGTACCTTTTACCATACCTCCCCGGCAATGGCGCCCGAAAATAGCTTGATGTCTACGCACGCTTCTATTCTTGTAGACAGTGTTGGGTCTGCAAGTGCAGAGGTTTGCAGAACAGCAGCAAGTTTCCCTTAAGTGGATCACCCAAGGTTTATCGAACTCAAGGAGGAAGTGGTCAAAAGTATCCCTCTCAAGCAACCTTGCAATCAAGATACAATAAGTCTCTTGTGTCCCCAACACACCCAATACACTTGTCAGGTGTATAGGTAACCTAGTTCGGCGAAGAGATAGTGAAATACAAGTAATATGGATGATTATAAGTGGTAGTTGCAATCTAAAATAATAGTGGCATCAAGCAAACATGTAACAGAACTGATTGTAAACGGTGTTTCAATTCTTAGAAACAAGGCCTAGGGATCATACTTTCACTAGTGGACACTCTCATATAAATATCTTCTCTTTATGATGCTACCCTGAACTACTCTTCGGTTGGACGATGTAGGGCTATAATAGCACACCTTAAAGTTCGCATTCCCCATCTAGATAACCCCTCACTATCACCTTGAGCGCTAGATGGTTCCAACAAACACCACAATCTCATAGAGAGATCCAACTCAAATTATACTCATGATAAGTATTTATGTAATCTTAGCCAAAGTGCCACACGGTGTGCACACTGTCAACTTCACACGTGTGGGGATAAGCAGAGATTCATTAAAGCACTTGAGTAGCAGAATAGATCTATAGATTACAAAGCTCATGATCTCATACGATCACGCATAGAGAGAGATGAACACATAGCTACCGGTAGAGCCCTTAGCCTTGAGAGAGAACTACTCCCTCCTCATCATGGGAGTCAGCAACGGCGATGGAGATAGCGGTGGAGTCGATGGAGATGGCTCCGGGGGCACTTCCCTGTCCCGACAGGGTGCCGGAAAAGAGACTTCTGTCCCCCGAATCTCCTCTTCGGTGGCGGCAGCGCTGCAGAACTTTTTGTTGAAATCTACTCTGGTCCTTAGGGTTTTCGTCCCGGGAGGCACATATAGGCGAAGGGGCAAGGTCGGTGGAGGCCTGAGGGCCCCACACCACCCCGGCGCGGCCTAGTCTGGCCCGCGGCACCAGGTGGTGTGGCCAGCCTCTGGCCCATCTCCGTCTCATCTTCTGGCTCCGTGAGTCTTCCAGTAAAATATCGACTTTGGCTTTTGTCCGGTCCAATTCCGAGAATATTTCTTTTCCAGCTTTTCTGAAACCAAAAACAACAGAAAACAGGCAACTGGCACTTTGGCATCTTGTTAATAGGTTAGTTTCAGAAAATGTGTAAAAATACTCCAAAGTGTGGACAAAACATAAGAAAGTAGATATAAAACAAGCATGTAACATCAAAAATTATAGATACGTTTACAACGTATCACACATATATGTCTGACACCCAATCATCACGGCGTGCCCCATAAATGAGAACTTTCTTGGTGGTTCACACTAAGGGAGAACACAATATTGGTATTATATTAAGGGATCATCCTGTTAATTCTACCGTCGAGTATCTAATACTAGCACAAACAAGATGTACACAATTAAACATCAAATGTAAATAAGTGTGACATGACATGGCCGTATATTGTTGTGCCATGATCTTTATCGTGCGCTCCGGTGTGTGGTGCCAAGCCCTTGATGCCACCATCCTATTACTACAACTTAGCAATGGGAAAGTAAACTACTTTACCTTTTACTTTGACCATATCATATCACAAGCCCCTCTAAAATAAAGTTAGACGCCTCTACTTTATCTTTTGCATATTTTATGTGGCTGCTAGGGCTTTTGCACAAGAACTGTTTCTTAACTATGAACATGAACCACAACCTTGATTAAATAATTGTCACTATTACACCCCTTTTGGGGCCCTCCGTTGTAAATGGTTTACCAACTACTACAAGAGAAAATGACACCCCCAAGCCACTTATACGGTGCAAGTCGTATGTCAAGCATGGACCAGTCTCACGAATGAACGCATAATGTTGGTTGGGGGCCGCTTCGATCAAGTAGTGTTGCGGTATACGCAAGTACACCTGAGAGGGTAACAATTATATGATCAACCCACACACAATCAACATGTGTTCTACCTATACGAGCACAACTATGCATATATCGGCTCTGATACCACCATTGGGGTTTAACGCCTGAAAACAATAAATTTTCCTACGCAAACACATCGACTGCCAGGATCTATATAGGAGTAATGCGGTAACAGGAGGGGATTTTCGCAAACTCGCCAAGTTGAAGACCGAAAGGCTTTGTTAACATTCGGGAGAATGTGGATGATGTAGTTGTACCAACTCCGACCCCAAGGTCGTTCTGAACTCGGACGGCTCCACTAGCACAAGGGGCTTGTTGGTTTGCGGCCTGAAAGTTCCAGGGTGAGTGCATCGCGGTACCCAAGTTGCATGTAATTGCCGCGTTTCGCAAAGTTGGGCTGCCAACTACCGAGAGGGGCCATTTCGAGGCAAATTCATCTCACCCCTACCAAATTCAAACATTCTGTTAAACTACCCCGTGAAGTAGACTGTCAGGACCCACATGTTGGTCATCTATTCGTGACGCGAGAGTCAACGTGACAACCTCTTAGGCAAATCAAGGAACTAAGTGGCTAGGATGCGTTGACCAATTTCAAAAATACATTCCCTCCTTTCCCCTAGCACCAGCATCATCGAAATCCACCCTCCAAGCAGAACGATCCCTTCGGATATTTGACTTCTGATGCCAAGTTAGTGCGCCCAGTTGCTGCACCCATTTGCTGATCCTGAGCTCCAATGGCACATGTCGTAGCCACCGTTGCGAGGCTCTAGCCTGCCTCCACCGCCGACGAGGTGAGTAGCTCGGAGGATGGTAGATCCTACTACCAAGGAAGAAGTTCTAGCTACATGTGGGTGAGCTACCCTTCTCTTTGCTATTCGCACTAACTATAACTGCTAGCTGGCTACAGAACCTAAAATTGTTTGTTATCCCAACGCTAACAAACATATTATGTCCACAGTTTTCTGTCAAGTGGGATCTCCGCGGACCACCCTTACCTGGTTACAGTAGCCCTCTTCAGTTATGACTCTAAATCAACAAGGGTGAAGGGCAAGTGGTATGGACACCATTGTATCACGATGGAAGAAGTGCCTGCGCAGATCTGCACTATCCCTGGTATGGTTGCTGCTCTGTGTAATCATGCTGAAATATGGCCAAAGAAGACTGCAAAGTTCAGCTTCATGGATGAACGAGGCATCATGGTTCCTCTAACGTGTGACAGTCAGCTAATTGGGTTGATGAAAAGGTATGCTTCGGCATGCATGTTTGAGCTGAATTGTGACGTACTGGATGTGGAAGCTGCTGCAACTAGGAGTCGCCCTTCTATTCTTGGACAGGGTGGTCGCTCGAACCCAATTAGCTCCTGGTAAGCAAAAGTCTCTTGGGGTTCGCATGTTTGTGCTGAATTGTAATTTTTGTTTTATTTACTCCATACATACTAGGCAGTTATGTAACAGTCATGTTTCTTTGACAAGAAGCGCCACAAGGTTAGAAACATGACTGCCGGGTCAGTCATTTTGTTGCCGGAAGAAAATAAAAACGAGTGGAAAGATGATGTTGAACACGATTCTGGTGCTGATTATCCCGGTGATGCAGAGTACGTGAAGCTAAGAAAATTGGCACCGAGGAAGAGGAAGAAGGTAGGAAATGAAGAAGCCAGTGAACGTGAAGGCTTGGCACCCAGGTGGGGGAAGAAGGATGATGGCAATGAAGATGCATAATAATGTGTTGAACTTGAACCTATATATGTGATTCGGTTAAATTTTGGAGCTCTATGCGTGGAACTTATCGGGCGAAAAAATCTACCCACGTTCTCGGAGTAAAATGTACCACGACTTAGGGTTTGGAAATGCCCGAGTCAGTAGTTGAATCCAAAATTGTGATTGTGCCACTACTATCTGAAAACACGCAGCACCGGTTCCACGATTGCTGAGGGGCAGGAGGTCTCCAAATTTGATGGAATGTAAGTGGCACATAAATAAATTATTTAAGCTGCTACACTCCATGAAACAACAACTTATTTCAGATGCTGCACAACGACATGGCAACATAAACAGCAATGGCAACCAATAATGCCTAGATGATGAGGAAATCGATACCACTTTCTGGCCTAATCTTGAGCCCATCTATCTCACCGCCTCCCTGCTCCTGCATCCCCTGCATCTGGTGAAGCTCCCGGATCTCCAGTAACCGGGTGTATGTGCTTCCACTTCATAAATTGTGGTTGTGCCATTTGCATGCGGCACAATCCACGTATATTATGTTTAATCAAAACACGAATGTCAGAATACCACCATCATCAGACAAAAGGAACTAATGCAGGGTTAAGATGGATTAACGGGCGACAAATTTTTTTCTCTCAGGACTCCGAGACCACTAGTTCAGACCGATAGGTCAACAAGGACTACTATTACAACTTAAAAAAGTACGGAGCTCAAGCTAAATAGAACTAGTTATCACACATCTCCTTGATCTTCCTAATCTTAGCTCGATGCGCATCTTCCTGCGAGAGCAAGGATCGAATTGTCTGCTCCATCATTTTAGCATCTTCATTGTACATCTTCAATTGTTTCTCTGCATTTATCCTCAGGCACTTGTCAATACTCATAGTTGTGAACTGCAGGACTTTGGCCTTGTGAAGTTCATTCCTTGCTTGAATCAGTTCTTGCTCTACTTTAGCCTTCAGGGCCAACGCCACGTCCCTCTTCTTCTCGACTTCGCTAACCTTGTCTTGCACCCTCCCGAGTTCTCAATTAAGCTTGGTTGTGTTAACTTAGTCAAATAGCTTCATCTCAGCACTGTCAAGAAGTGAGATGACTATGGATTCTTTCAACTCAACAGTCATATCCCATAGTTTGTCCAGCATTTTCTGCATCGATTTGGGCCACTTTGGATCTACCCATTTGACAACACCGCAACTTCTGCCTTGCATCATTGCACGACGTCTTTGACACCGTAAAAACCTCCTGCTTGCGTTTCGTCCTTCGAACGCTACAAATTTAGCAGGCACATATCCATGTTTACATAGCGGAGGACTGTCTTCCTTCGCTAAACCATGATAGTCGGAGTCGTACAATGTCTGGTTGGCCCAACACATCATACGTGCATGAGTAAACAGAGTAGATCTAGCTCAAAATAGATAATTGGCCACGGATGATAGAGATGAGACGACTCACATCGAAATCACCATCTCTATCGTCATGACGTGTTTCCTCACCGTCTCCCATTGAACCGATGGCGAGAGGGCGGGTTGGGGCCTAGGGTGGCTGCGGGAGAGATGGCTGGAGGCGCCGTCGGCTTGCGGCTATGGAAGGATGGGAGAGAAGTGGGGAAGTGGCTTCGAGGGGAAGGAAGAGAAGTATGGGAAGGAAGAGAAGTAAAGGGGACGTGAGCCTGGCATATGGCCCACAGAACTCCTGACACTCGCAAAAGGGAAGCACGCGGTGTTGCCATTTTGTCTAGAGGAAGCGGACAATAAGCATGGCCAATCATGTCACAGAACAGCCTACTCACGGATCGCTCTTATGAAGAACCATCCCAATCATCCAAGCGCCCCGATCAAATGGTATGTAACAATCATCATGCAGAACAACTGTGTTAGGGTGTGCCTTCTAGAAGACTTGGTCTAACGGTCACCATTGGGGGCTAAGGTTAGGGCTCTCCTAAGGTTAGGATCCATGTGGTTTATCAAAAGAACACACATTTCAATGACACTGGTGGATCCATGTGGTTTATAAAAAGAACACACATGCAAATGACTCTAGTGGATCCATGCGGTTTATGAAAAGAACACACATGCAATGACTCTAGTTGTGGTTTATGAAAAGAACACACATGCAATGACTCTAGTTGTGGTTCATGAAAAGAACACACATGCAATGACACTGGTGGATCTAGTTGTGGTTTATGAAAATAGCACACATGTAATGACTCCGGTGGATCCATGTGGTTTATGAAAATAACATACATGCAATAACTCTGGTGGATCCATATGTGGTTTATGAAAAGAATAGACATGTAATGACTCTGGTGGATCCATATGTGGTTTGTGAAAAGAACAGACATGCAATAACTCTAGCCGTGGTAAATGAAAATAACACACATGCAATGACTCTTGTGGATCCATGTGTGGTTTGTGAAAAGAACACACATTCAATGACACTAGGGGATCCATATGTGGTTAATGAAAAGAACACACATGCAATGACACAGGTGGATCCATATGTGGTTTTTGAAAAGAACACACATTCAATGACACTGGTGGATCCATGTGTGGTTTGTGGAAATAACACACATGCAATGACTCTGGTGGATCCATGTGGTTTATGAAAAGAACATACATGCAACGACTCTAGTGTATCCATATGTGGTTTATGAAAATAACAGACATGCAATGACTCTAGCCGTGGTTAATGAAAAGAACACACATGCAATGACTCTCGTGGATCCATGTGGTTTATGAAAAGAACAGACATGCAATGATTCTGGGGGATCCATATGTGGTTTGTGAAAATAATAGACATGCAATGACTCTGGTGGATCCATATGTGTTTTAGGAAAAGAACACACATGAAATGACTAGTGGATCCTTATGTGGTTTGTGAAAAGAACACACATTCAATGACACTGGTGGATCCATATGTGGTTTGTGAAAAGAACACATATTTAATGACTCTACTTGTGGTTTATGAAAAGAACAAACATCTCATGACTCTAGCTGTGGTTTATGAAAAGAACACACATGCAATGACTCTGGTGGATCCATGTGGTTTATGAAAAGAACATACATGCAATGAATCTGGTGGATCCATATGTGGTTTGTGAAAATAACACACATGAAATGACTCTAGTGGATCCATATGTGGTTTGTGAAAAGAACAGACATGCAATGACTCTAGCTATGGTTAATGAAAAGAACACACATGCAATGACACTAGGGGATCCATATGTGATTAATGAAAAGATCACACATGCAATGACACTGGTGGATCCATATGTGGTTTGTGAAAATAACACACATTTAATGACTCTAGTTGTGGTTTATGAAAAGAACACACATCCCATGACACTGGTGGATACATATGTGGTTTGTGAAAAGAACACACATTCAATGACACTAGGGGATCCATATGTGGTTAATGAAAATAACACACATGCAATGAAACCGGTGGATCCGTTTGTGGTTTGTGAAAAGAACACACATTCAATGACAGTGGTGGATCCATGTTTGGTTGATACGTCGTAAACGTATCTATATTTTTTGATGCACCATGCTTGTTTTATATCAACTTTCTTATGTATTGTTTAAACTTTGAGGTATTTTTATACATTTTCTAGAACTAACCTATTAACAAGATACCGCAGTGCCAGTTGCTTGTTTTCTTCTATTTTTGGTTTCAGAAAAGCTAGTAAGGAAATATTCTCGAAATTTGACAGGACAAAAGCCAAAGTCAATATTTTACCAGAAGGAACACGGAGTCCGAAGGGCAGCCAAAGTGGGACCACGAGACGGCCACACCATAGGATGGCGCATCCCCCTGGGCGCGCCAAGCCCTGGTGTCGGCCCCTCGGGCAGCCATCGACCTTGCCCCTTCACCTATAAAAGTACCCCAATGCAGAAACCCTAAGTACCCGATCAAAATTCCACAAAAGAGTCTGTAGCCGCCGTCATCTCCATCCCTAGATCAAGGGGATCCGAAGCTCTTCCCGGCACCCTGCAGGAGGGGAGAGATCATCCTGGAGGCCTTCTTCATCACAATGCTAGCCTCTAGAGTGATGCTTGAGTAGTTCACCCTTGGACTATGGTTCCATACAATAGCTAGATGGTTGGTCCTCCTCCTTTGTGCTATCATGTTTAGATCTTGTGAGCTCCATTCATGATCAAGATCATCTATTTGTAATCCTATATATCGTGTTTGTGGGGATCCGATGGATATTGAGATACTATGTCAGGTTGATTATTTATTCTATCATGTCTATGTTATTTGTGATCTTGCATGCTCTCTGTTGTTAGTAGCTGTCTTGGCCAAGTAGATGCTTGCAACTCCAAGAGGGCGTATTTATGCTCGATAGTAGGTTCATGCCTCTAGTAATCTAGGGAAGTGACAGAAATCTCTAAGGTTGTAGATGTGTTGTTGCTACTAGGGAGAAAACAACAATCCTTTGTCCATGGGGAAATTGCATTGTTTACTTTACACACTTTGCTTAATGCAATTATCTGTTGCTTGCAACTTAATACTGAAGGGGTTCGGATGATAACCTGAAGGTGGATTATTAGTCATAGATGCAGTTGGATTACGGTGTATGTATTATGTTGTAATGCCCAATCAAATCTCGTAGGAGTCAAGATGTCTAGTATATGCATTGTTATGCTTTCTCAATTTGTCAATTGCCCCGCTGTAATTTGTTCACCCAACATGCTATTTATCTTAAGGAGAAACACCTCTAGTGAACTGTGGACCCCAGTTCATTCCATTACCATTGATATACCATTTAATGTTTACCGTTTACTATTTACTTTCTACAAAGCAATTACTATCTTCCACACTATAAGTTTAATCCTTTGTTTTCAGCAAAACCAGTGAGATTGACAACCTCACTGTAAGTTGGGGCAAAGTTCTGTGGTTGTGTTGTGCAGGATTCCAAGTTGTTAGCAAGACCTTGGTGTTGTTTCCTTACTCCTACTGGTTCGGTAACCTTGGTTTCATAACTAAGGGAAACTTGCTGCTATGCTCATCATACCTTCCTCTTGGGGTTCCCAACGAGCTCTACATATCTTGAGTCATCAAGCACTTTTTGGGCGCAATTGCCGGGGAGTTAAGGACAACTTCAATCTCTTCCTCCTCGTCAATCAATTTTCAGGGAGAAAGTAGATTCTTGCAAGGGGAGTCTCTCACAACCAATCTCTTTACTTTGTTTTTGTTTTGCTTAGTTTATTTTTGCTTTGTTTGCTTGTTTCTTTTTATCAAAAACACACAAAAATTAGTTCTTTTAATTTTTTTTCTACTTCAAGTTGCTTTTATGTCTAGCATTGTTCCAATCACTATGTTACCTGAGGAAATGATTTTTACTTTCAAACAAGGAATTGAAGAGAGTTTCAAATAATCTTGGTCTAGAATTTCTAATTTACATGAAAAAACTGAACCTAAAATGACTCAAGGCTTGTTTCTTAGCAGTTTCTACTTTGGTCTTGCTCTTTGTTATAGATATGCTTTGGATGTTGTAGTAGGAGGAGATTTCCTCCAGTGCAATCAGGGTGAAGCTTTTAATGCCATAAAAAAGTTGGTTGCAACATATAACTTGCCTAGCAAATTTGATTCCTCCTTTACAAACATTATTGCTAGATTAAACACTCTTGAGACCAACACGGCTAGTTTAAAAGAATGCTATAACATGATTAGAGAGCATCATGAATATGTTCCAATAAATTCTGGATCTTCAAAATGGCTTCCTACAGTAAAAGTTGTTATAAATAATGAAACTTTTTATGCTCGTTGTGATATCATGTCTGAATTATGTCTTATGCCTAAAGATATCTATGAATCTTTGAATCTTTGGGGACTTTCTGAGGGAGGAGAAGAAATATATCTTACCTATAATGCCACAATATTACCCATTGGAATAGCTAAAGGAGTGTTTACAAAGATTCTAGGGAAAATGGTGTCTACTGATTATCTTGTTATTGAATGTTTAGGAAAAGGACAAATTACGCTTGGAAGATCCCTACTGAAACTCCTTGGAGCAATAATAGATGTGGGAAAAGGCATCATGCATTTTGCTTCTCCACCAAAAAATCATACGTTCCCTAAAGATAAGAATAAAGGTAAGAAAGGTAGGGGAAGAAATTTGATCTTAATGCTTCTTCATTGGAAAATACTTGAATCTTGCTCCTATGCCTAGCTAAAAGGCGTTAAAGAAAAGCACTATTGGGAGATAAACCAATTATTTTTACTTTCAGTAAGTTTTTCTTTTGTTGAGTCTTGGAAGTTATTGACTCAGTAGTAACCTCTGCTTATCCTTGTTGTGTGCTTTTTGTGCCAAGAATAACCTCTAATGAGAGAGAAGTAAGACTTGGGAAAGTTGCTGTCCCAAAACAAAATTTTGTGCTTCACTGTAAAACATCGTGAAAAATCCCTTTATGTCGGATTGAGCTATAATTTTCTTTGCTTATGCCCCAGGTTAGTATCTAACTTTCATTAGTTTAACATTTTTCGATTTGAGCAACATAAGGTCTTCGAAGAAATCGGTTTTTACCTACTGGTCTGTTTTGACAGATTTCTGCCATTATATGCATTTGCCTCTTAATCTCTTTCTCTTTGAGTTCTCTTTGATCACTTGAGCTTTTTGAAGGAATTGATACAGTAGCTTGTGTTTTAATGGAATTCTTACTTGTGTTGAAACTAAACCCAAAGACTTATTATCTTGAATACACTAATGTTGCTAATGAAGATTGTGTGAAGTTTTGTATGAAGGAAATTTTTAAGTGTGGGGAAGAATAATGTGATGAGATGAAGTATGGACAAAAGCTCAAGCTTGGGGATGCCACCCGTGTCACCCCAAGAAAAATTCAAGAAGTACAAGCGTCAAAGCTTGGGGATGCCCAAGGCATCCCCTTCTTCATCAATAAAAATCTCAGGTTTTCTTCCGAAACACTTCATTTTTATTTGTTTCATGCACAATTGTGTTGTTCTTGGAGCGTCTTTTTTTGTTTTTAGTTTTCTTTTGTTTGGTTTGCTTAAATAAATTGGTTGGACCCCCTCATTCATATGTTGTTTCAAATAAGTTGATTGGTGTTGGAAAAGAGTAGGAAGCTTCATGCTTATAAGTGGTACAAAAGGAGCTTGTTTTGACTATGGACTAGACTTTATCATGTCATGTTTGATGTTGCTTTGACCTTATGCTTAGTGATTATTGCTGTAGCATGACTTGTTCAAACAATTGAGATTTCCTAATGTGCCTTGAAAGAATCATGCGTTGTTTTAGCATACAAAAGCATAATATTGTGGTATTCTCCTTAAATGCTTTATTTGGGTTGACTTGGCACATGCTTACACCATGTTAAGACTAAACCAGTCACCTTAGCCTCTATGATCATTTATTTTTTGACTTGTAATATCACTTTATGCTTTAATTTATAATGTTTTGTCACTTTGCATGATTATGGCCATTATTGCTCTCTTAGTTGGTCGCTCCTAGTCTTTTGCTAGCCTCCACTTGTACCAAGTATGAGTTCCACTCATGCATCCAACCTCCAAGAAAACCAAGTTATTCCAAAGAGTCCACTATAAAGTCCTATGCATGGTGTGTTACACCATTCCAAGTATATTCATGTTTTTATCTACCTTCCAAATTAAACTTATTATGTGAAAATTAGTGATTAAAGCTCTCACAAACTTGATGGCACACTTTATTTTCTCACACTTAATAAAATTGAACCATTGTGTCCATCTATGTTGCTTATATGCTTGCACTTTATAAGTTGTCAATTAGCAGAACCATGATACCATGGGGAACGCTTTCAACATTGCACTTATTATTCAATTGATATCATGTTCCTTTGTTTATGGATCCTGATAGTGTGAAATAAAAGGGGAGCTTGTAAGCTCATGGAGTTTGTATGTCTATTAGAGAAATGCCTGGGCAGCTAGCCTAAGCCATGCCTAATCATGGTGGAAACTTGCAGCATAACCATAGTGAGCATTCTGTGAAGCATCCTCAATAAAAACCTATGCAAATAGCAAATAAAAAGATCGCTGAGATGCTCATTGTCTGTTGCCTTGTCATTTTGATATGGGAAAGCTCATGTGTCATGGTGCAAGGGGTACCCCGTTGGTGGTTCTCCATGATACACATGTACTTAGAATGACAAGAACTTACTTGTGACTAAAGTTGAGTAGCATGAGGTTCGGTACTCGTAAGCAAGGGGCATGAGATTTTCAACTTATAACTTGTAAAGCATATCCTCATATTTGTGTCACTTTAACCTTAATCACCTCAAGATGCTTATGATAGGGGAAATGAGAGCTGAAAGCTAATAAGTACCATAATTTTTGAAGCTCTTTATGGAACTTGAAATCCCTGCTTCCCTTTGTGAAGGGCCTTTCTTTTTTACTTTTATGTTGAGTCTCCATGTTCTATGTTTATGCACCAATTGACAGCGCATAGTGGTCATTCTTAGTTTAATGTGCATTTTCCCAAAACTTGTTGATTGATTCATAACTTTGATATTGCCTGTTCTTAAATTATTTGTATCTAGTCACCCTTATGAACTTTGAAGGTGTCCTATGCATTTATGTTTTGCTATACCATGAGGGACAAGCTGAATACCACTCTTATTATGTTTTATATATGTGAAACAAACAAACGTCTTTCAATGCATTGTTATTCATGATCTTTTGTTTGTACCTTTTCATGTTACAACATAGTTGCTATGTCTTATTGTTAGAACTCTTTCTTTCATGCTTATGTTTAGAGTACTTTGATTCTAGCTATCAATGTTTTACAAATACCTTGATTAAGATTGTGATAGTGTATGTCACCTCAAAAATTATTCTTTGTATCACTTACCTACTTGAGGACGAGCAGGAGTTAAGCTTGGGGATGCTTGATATGTCGTAAACGTATCTATAATTTTTGATACTCCATGCTTGTTTTACATCAAATTTCTTATGTTTTGTTTACACTTTGAGGTATTTTTATACATTTTCTGGAACTAACCTATTAACAAGATGCCGTAGTGCCAGATGCCTATTTTCTGCTATTTTTGGTTTCAGAAAAGCTAGTAAGGTAATATTCTCGGAATTGGACGGGACAAAAGCCAAAGTCAATATTTTACCAAAAGGAACACGGAGTCCGAAGGGCAGTCGAAGTGGGGCCACGAGGCGGCCACAACATAGGGTGGCACGGTCCCCTAGGCGCGCCAGGCCCTAGTGTGGGCCCCTCGGGCGGCCACCGACCTTGCCCCTTCGCCTATAAAAGTACCCCGATGTAGAAACCCTAAGTTCCCGATCAAATTTCCACAAAAGAGTCTGTAGTCGCCGCCATCTCCATCCCTAGATCGGGGGATCCGAAGCTCTTCCCGGCACCCTGCTAGAGGGGAGAGATCATCCTAGAGGCCTTCTTCATCACCATGCCAGCCTCCGGAGTGATGCGTGAGTAGTTCACCCTTGTACTATGGGTTCATATAGTAGCTAGATGGTTGGTTCTCCTCCTTTGTGCTATCATGTTTAGATCTTGTGAGCTCCGTTCATGATCAAGATGATCTATTTGTAATTCGATCTGTTGTGGTTGTGGGGATCCGATGGATATTGAGATACTATGTCAGATTGATTATTGATTCTATCATGTCTATGTTATTTGTGATCTTGCATGCTCTCTATTGTTAGTAGCTATCTTGGCCAAGTAGATGCTTGCAACTCCAAGAGGGAGTATTTATGCTCGATAGTAGGTTCATGCCTCTAGTAATCTAGGGAAGTGACAGAAATCTCTAAGATTGTGGATGTGTTGTTGCTACTAGGGAAAAAACAACAATCCTTTGTCCATGGGGCAATTGTATTGTTTACTTTACACACTTTGCTTAATGCAATTATCTATTGCTTGCAACTTAATACTGGAAGGGGTGCTTGCAACTTAATACTGGAAGGGGTTCAGATGATAACCTGAAGGTGGATTATTAGTCATAGATGTAGTTGGATTACTGTCTATGTATTATGTTGTAATGCCCAATCAAATCTCGTAGGAGTCAAGATGTCTAGTATATGCATTGTTATGCTTTCTCAATCTGTCAATTGCCCCACTATAATTTGTTCACCTAGCATGCTATTTATCTTAAGGAGAACGCCTCTAGTGAACTATGGACCCTAGTCCATTCCTTTACCATTGATATACCATCTAATGTTTACCGTTTACTGTTTACTTTCTGCAAGCAATTACTATCTTCCACACTATACGTTTAATCCTTTCTTTTCAGCAAAACCAGTGAGATTGACAACCTCACTATAAGTTGGGGAAAAGTTCTATGGTTGTGTTGTGCATGATTCCAAGTTGTTAGCAACACCTTGGAGTTGTTTCCTTACTCCTACTAGTTCTATAACCTTGGTTTCATAACTGAGGGAAACTTGCTGCTGTGCTCATCATACCTTCCTCTTCGGGTTCCCAACGATCTCTACATATCTTGAGCCATCAGTAGTTTGTGAAAAGAACACGCATGCAATGAATCATGTGGATCCATGTGGTTTATGAAAAGAACAGACTTGCAATGACTCTGGTGGATCCAGATGTGGTTTATGAAAAGAACATACATGCAATGACTCTGGTGGATCCATATGTGGTTTGTGAAAATAACACACATGCAATGACTCTAGTTGATCCATGTGGTTTATGAGAAGAACACACATGCAATGAACTGTAGTGGATCCATGTGGTTTATGACAATAACACACATCCAATGAATCTAATTGTGGTTAATGAAAAGAACACACATGCAATGAGACTGGTGGATCCATATGTGGTTTGTGAGAAGAACACACATTCAATGACTCTAGTTGTGGTTCATGAAAAGAACACACATGCAATGACACTGGTGGATCCATATGTGTTTAAGGAAAATAACACACATTCAATGACACTGGTGGATCCATATGTGTTTTAGGAAAAGAACACACATGCAATGACACTGGCGGATCCATATGTGGTTTGTGAAAAGAACACACATGCCCATGTGGTTTATGAAAAGAACAGACATGCAATTACTCTAGTGGATCCATATGTGGTTTGTGAAAAGAACACACATGAAATGACTCTGGTGGATCCATATCTGGTTTGTGAAAAGAAGAGACATGCAATGACTCTAGCTGTGGTTAATGAAAAGAACAGACATGCAATGACTCTGGTGGATCCATATGTGGTTTGTGAAAAGAACACACATGCAATGACTCTAGCTGTGGTTAATGAAAAGAACACACATGCAATGACTCTGGTGGATCCATGTGGTTTATGAGAAGAACACACATGCAATGAACTGTAGTGGATCCATGTGGTTTATGACAATAACACACATCCAATGAATCTAATTGTGGTTAATGAAAAGAACACACATGCAATGAGACTGGTGGATCCATATGTGGTTTGTGAGAAGAACACACATTCAATGACTCTAGTTGTGGTTCATGAAAAGAACACACATGCAATGACACTGGTGGATCCATATGTGTTTAAGGAAAATAACACACATTCAATGACACTGGTGGATCCATATGTGTTTTAGGAAAAGAACACACATGCAATGACACTGGTGGATCCATATGTGGTTTGTGAAAAGAACACACATGCCCATGTGGTTTATGAAAAGAACAGACATGCAATGACTCTAGTGGATCCATATGTGGTTTGTGAAAAGAACACACATGAAATGACTCTGGTGGATCCATATCTGGTTTGTGAAAAGAAGAGACATGCAATGAATCTAGCTGTGGTTAATGAAAAGAACAGACATGCAATGACTCTGGTGGATCCATATGTGGTTTGTGAAAAGAACACACATGCAATGACTCTAGCTGTGGTTAATGAAAAGAACACACATGCAATGACTCTGGTGGATCCATATGTGGTTTGTGAAAAGAAAACACATGAAATGACTCTAGTGGATCTATATGTGGTTTGTGAAAAGAACAGACATGCAATGACTCTAGCTATGGTTAATGGAAAGAACACACATGCAATGACACTAGGGGATCCATATGTGGTTTATGAAATGAACACACATGCAATGACACTGGTGGATCCATATATGGTTTGTGAAAAGAACACACATGCAATGACTCTGGTGGATCCATGTGTGGTTTGTGAAAAGACTGTTGGGCCACGCAGAGATAAACAAAACTTTTTCCCTACGCGGTACTCCCAAGATCCAGCTTAGGTGATAGGCCACGAGATTTACCACTAGACGCACAGGTGCGGATTATTGATGAAGCGCGTCAGTTGATGCCGTGCCGAATGATCCCCGTACAGCATGTCTAGATACCCACAGACCTCCTTGTCCCCAGCGCCGCACATGCAACGCCTCTACCGTTATCCACACGTATAGGAAGGAAGTCCAGGCAGAGGACTGCTAGATCCCGTCTAGCCCGAAATAGGAGTGGAGAAAGTGACGGCTAGGTTAGGGACAATCCCTTGTGACTCCACTTATATACACTCCTAGCCCGGCTCAACGCTTGAGGGCCATCTAGGCCGTACCCCAATCTCCACATGGATCGAATCCACATGGGCTCCTTACCCTTAAGTGTGTGACCCTGTAGGTTTATGTACACCTAGACACGACACGATTCATCACTCTGAGTCGATAGTTGGTAGCGGCCTCTAGCAAGACGTGCCAACTCCCAAGCGCTGTAAAGTCAGAAGCCAAACCTTTCTCAATGTGACTTTCATCCAAGTCCCTTTGCCTCAAGATATATCTTGTCAAGCTATAGGCGAGTTGTTGCCATCCCTTTAATAGCTCGACTCTCTCTTCTCATTCCATGATACATGATTCACTGGACTAACACTCAGTTCGACTCCTTGGTTAACACTTAACCAAGTCGCGCATGTCCATGCTTCTGAATCATATCACACGAGAGGGCCCAGAGAATATCTCTCCATTACGGAGGGGCAAATCCCATCTTGGTAATCCACGTCACGCAGCTTGCTTCACAACCAACCCGAACCCTACCTTTATAACTGCCCATTTACGGAACAACGTTTGATAGGAACTAAGGTGGCGATCCACAACTCGGATCATGCGATCACCTCAGGTCGAAGGGTTCCATTGCTTGAGAATACAAATGACAACATGCTCGTTGCATCTCAACTGTGGGTCAGTCCGATTAGCTAAACTCTTTAGCCGAGTCAGTGTAAGTCGAAATAGCATCTCCATGCCCATGACAAGTGGAACCGAGTCATCAGCCGACTTTCACATTAGTCTAAGTTGTGTGTTCGACACAACCTCAACGACCAAGGACAATTAGTATGAACAACATGAATATATAGTTCCACAATCGAATCGCATATTCAATGATACATATCAGTAGTTCATACATGGACAATAACTTTATGAATACATTGGGAATAACATCATACATGATTGCCTCTAGGGCATATTCCCAACAGTCTCCCACTTGCACTAGAGTCAATCATCCGACATCACATGTCTAGGAATCTAATGCCCATAGCTCTCAGGTGTGCCTCATGCTTTGGTTGTGGTAGCGGCTTTGTCAACGGATCCGCAATATTTGCATCCTTGTGTACCTTGCATAACTTGATATCACCTTGATCCACGAACTGGCGAATCAGGTGGTACCGCATGAGTATATGTTTGTTCTTCTGGTGTTGTCTAGGTTCCTTGGCTTGTGCGATAGCACTATTGTTGTCACAATACACGTCTAACGGATTGGATGAGCCCTGAACCACACCAAGATCCATGAGGAAATTCCTCATCCAAACGGCTTCCTTTGCTGCCTCCGAGGCAGCAATATACTCAGCCTCTGTCGTAGACACAGACACCGTCTCTTTCTTGGAACTCTTCCAGCTCACAGCCCCTCCATTTATCACAAACACATATCCGGATTGCGAACGAGAATCATCCGAGTCAGTGAGATAACTCACATCCGTGTAACCCCTTACACTGAGTTCATCCTCACCTCCATAAACCAGGAACATATCCTTAGTCCTTCTCAAGTACTTAAGGATATTTTTAGTCACGCCAAAGGATCTCTGTGGTCACTGGTATCTCGCCACAACACTTAGAGCATAGGAAACATCCGGCCTAGTACAAATCATAGCGTACATGATGGATCCGACGGTAGAAGTATACATAATCACACTCATCCGACTTTGCTCATCAGTTGTCAAAGGACACTGAGTCTTACTAAGTTTCATGCCATGGGACATCGGTAAGAACCCCTTCTTAGACGATTCCATGTTGAACTTCTTCAACACTTTGTCCAAATATGTACTCTGACTCAATCCAATGATCCGCCTTGATATATCTCTATAGATCCGGATTCCTAGTATGTAAGTCACCTCACCCAAGTCTTTCATCGAAAAACTCTTTTCCAATGATTCTTTGGTTTCTTGCAACGGTTGGACATCATTTCCAATCAATAATATGTCATCCACATATAAGATCAGAAAGTTTACCTTGCTCCCACTAAACTTCTTGTATAAAAAATAATCATGATCACTCTTGATGAAGCCAAACGATTTAAATACCTCATCAAATCGAATATTCCAACTCCGAGATGCTTGCTTCAACCCATAAATGGATTCCTGAAGCTTGCATACCTTGTCAGCATTAGCCGGATCGACAAAACCCTCGGGTTGTATCATATACACGTCCTCAGTTAAATTTCCATTAAGGAAAGCTGTCTTGACATCCATCTGCCATATCTCATAGTTGAAATAGGTTGCTATAGCTAACATGATCCAAACTGACTTAAGCATCGCCACGGGAGAGAAAGTCTCATCATAGTCAACTCCTTGAACCTGTCGGAACCCCTTTGCGACAAGCCGTGCTTTATAGATAGAAACATTTCCATCCATATCAGTTTTCTTCTTGAAGACCCATTTGCACTCGACGGTTCTTGCACCGTTAGGCAGATTAACCAAGTTCCAAACTTGATTTTTCATCCATGGACTTTAACTCGGATCTCATGGCTCCAAGCCACGACTCAGAATCAGAACCCACCATCGCTTCCGAATAAGTTACCAGCTCATCACTGTCCAACAGTAATACATCACGAACACTTCGCAATCTTTTTGATCTTTGCAGTGTAGGTGCAGCTGCCGGCTCAGCTACCACGACTGGCTCAACCTCCAAGGCTTTCACCAAATCGCTACTGAACAGTTCCTCTCGAACTTCTTCGAGCCGCACCGTACTCCCACTAACTTCCTGACTGAGAAACTCTTTCTCAAGGAAGACACCGTTCCGAGCGACAAACACTTTGCCCTCTTCTCGGTTGTAGAAGTAGTAACCCAAGGTTTCCCTTGGATACCCAATGAAAATGCACTTATCCGACTTGGCTGTAAGCTTGTCCGACTGAAGTCGCTTGACAAAAGCTTCACAACCCCAAATCTTAAGAAAAGATAAACTCGACTTCTTGCTAGTCCACATCTCATGCGGTGTCTTCTCTACCGATTTTGATGGTACTCTGTTTAGTGTGAACGCTGCAGTTTCTAGACAATAACCCCAAAATGATAAAGGCAGATCTGTCTGACTCATCATTGATCGTACCATGTCTAACAAGGTCCGATTCTGCCTTTCCAACACACCGTTTCTCTGCGGCGTTCCTGGTGGAGTGAGCTGGGTAACTATTCCACAATTCTTCAGATGGTCATCAAACTCATGGCTCATGTACTCGCCTCCTCGGTCCGACCGAAGAAACTTTATTTTCTTGTCGAGTTGATTCTGTACCTCATTCTGGAATTCCTTGAACTTTTAAAAGGCTTCCGACTTGTGTTTCATCAAGTAGATATATCCATACCTACTCAAATCATTAGTGAAGGTAATGAAGTACTCATAACCACCTCTGGCTGTCGTGCTCATTGGGCCACATACATCACTATGTATTAGTCCCAATAAGTCGGATGCCCTTTCACAACTCTTTGCAAAAGGTGTCTTGGTCATCTTGCCAAGTAGGCAGGATTCACATGTCTCGAACGACTCCAAGTCGAACGAAGTTAGGAGTCCATCATCATGGAGCTTCTTCATGCGTTTCCAACTTATATGACCAAGCCGACAATGCCAAAAGTAAGTCATATTCAGATCATTTGGTTTCAAACTTTTCACATTTATGTTATAAACAGATTCACCATCAAGATTCAAAATAAATAACCCGTCCTGGACAGGTGCAAAGTCGTGAAACATATCATTCAAATACAAAGAACAACCATTATTCTTAATATTCGACTCATAGCCTTATCTCATCAAGCATGAGGCAGAAATAATGTTTTAACTAAGCACTGGATAATAATAACAATTATTTAGCTCCACTAAGAATCCAGAAGGTAAATGAAGTTGCATCGTGTCGACTTCCAACGCAGCAACTCTTGCTTTGTTGCCGACCCGAATGTCAACCTCGCCTCTCGCCACACTCTAGTTCTTACCAGTCCCTGCAACGAGTTGCAGATGTGAATAACTGATCCAGTATCATATACCCAAGAACTAACAGGTGCATCAGCAAGATAAATGTCTATAACATTGCAAACAAGCGTACCTGAGCCATAAGTCACACCTCCACTCTTGGCTTTATCAACCAGATACTTGCTGCAATTCCTCTTCTAGTGGTCATCCGCCTTGCAATAGAAGCAAGTGGATCCGACTACAGGAGATGGCTTAGTCCCTAAGGAAGCGCTTTGGACTAGGTCCTCAGCCTTACCTCCCGACTTTGCCTTCTTCTTCTTAGTCCAAGAACTCTTCTTGAACTTAGCCTTATTCTGCACCATCAACACTTGACTGGCGCCTTTCTTGAGATCTGCCTCAGCCTGCTTGAGCATCCCATGTAATTTAGTGAGCTTCTTATCCATACTATGCATGTGGTAGTTCGATATGAACTGTCCATACACACTAGGAAGAGAGTTCAGAATTATGTCTGTAGCGAACTCTTTGCTAATGGGGTAGCCAAGCCTTTCCAGAGACTATACGTAACCAACCATCTTGATCACATGCGGACTCAGTGGATCACCATCCTTAAGATTGCAGCTCAACAAAGCCTGAGAGACTTGATACCTCTCAGTCTTTGCCTGAGCCTGTAACATACTTTTGAGGCTTTCGATCATATCGTAGGCCTCAACATTCTCGAACTGCTACTACAAGTCCGGTTCCATGTGAGAAAGCATAAGACAGCTAATCTCTGTAGACTCATCACATGTCCTACAGTAGGCATTGGTGGCTGCGACACTCGCATTCTCATTCGGCTCATCTGGAAGTGGGTTGTCTAGGACATGGTCCCTCTTTTCTTGCTTGAGAACAATTCTCAGATTACGATACCAGTTGGTGAAGTTAGTTCCATTTAGCTTATCTTTCTCTAAGATGGTTCTCAAAGCAAAACTGGAAATCTGAGGGAGACTGCTAGGTGCCATTGATCTACAACAGAAAAATATGCAAAAACACTTAAGACATGTATCCATAAAAGAGCAAGCATATTAAACACTTTAATATTTATGCTCCCACTAGAACCAACATCCCTCCGATGGTTACTTAGTGATTCAGGACCCTAAATAAGCAAGTCGACTAGTGAGCTTTAGCATCACCGCTATCCGTCAAGTGATCTAGGTAGACAACTCCTTGTCAATCGTATCTCATACGACTCATGTTGAATGGGTGGCATCACATGCCCCAGCTCCCATCCGACCTTTCCCCGAGACCCATAACCATTGTGATAGACCTGTCTAGATTACCGAGTGCTTCCGCTGTAAGAGTCTGACTCAAACCCACCTAGTCGGAAAGAATTGATAGCACCTCAATTTTATGAGCCCACTACCAAAAATGTCCGACTTGTGATGGTGCAGCACTGGCAGGGAAACCGACTAGACCTTCTTTGAGGGATTACTTTCTACCAACTATCTAATAGAGGTAAAACAGAGACATAACAATAACAAAAAATAAAGGCATTATAATGTGAAATGGTATGGCTCTCTTCATGGCGATCTCCATCTCCACAAAGCTTGTAATTTGACTCATGTCAACTCTTGTCACATGCCGCCTTACACCATGTAGCCGACTTGTACATCGACTTGCATGCCATCCGGGTTCTCCAAACAGCTACAGTAGCTAGTAATGTAAATAACATAGAGAATCCGACACGCAGGTCGTTATACAACAAAATGATAGCACCTAGGCTCCAGCCGGCTGACAAAAACCGTGATACGCAGGTCACGTATGGATTACACACATCACATGTACATAAGCCATACCATTCACAACATCATCCTGCAAAAACAAGTTATGCATAGATACGATATCTACCGGTGTTGTGAAACTCGCAACGATATATATGGCGTTATGATAGGGCGAAGCCGGCGGTCCCTCGCAGGTGCGGGCAGTGCCCGATGATTTTTCTGAAAACGCGGATCTCATCTGCCTTCCGAACATGGATTTCATCATCGGATAAAACAATTTTACCCAAATCAGATCCGTAATCCGATTCGACCAAACTCTTTGATCTTCGATCACCGCATCCGGATTTACGTATCATAGTCTACCCCGATGGCGGAAGCCGACCAGTAGGGATATGTCATTCCACGACCTTAGCAGTTAGATCACGGAAACCAGATCATCCATTCCCCGAGTACAGTTGATCCAATCCACTTCGTACAAAACCGATCTATCTCATAGATCGACCACCAAAACTGCAATTAGATCCAATCTAACGTCAACCGCATATCACATATGCACGATCTCGAGCCTAAACCCAGAAGCTAATGCTCTAATACTACTGTTGGTCCGCGCAGAGATAAACAAAATTTTTCCATACGCGGTACTCCCAAGATCCAGCTCAGGTGATAGGCCATGAGATTTACCACTAGACGCGCAGGTGAGGATTGTTGATGAAGCGCGTCATTTGATGTCGTGCCGAACGATCCCAGTACAGCACGTCCAGATCCCCACGGACCTCCTTGTCCCCAGCGCCGCACGTGCAACGCTCTACCGGTATCCACACGTATAGGAAGGAAGCTCCAGGCAGAGGACTGCTAGATCCTGTCTAGCCCGAAATAGGAGTGGAGAAAGTGACGGGTAGGTTAGGGACAATCCCTTGTCACTCCACTTATATACACTCCTAGCTGGACTCAACGCTTGAGGCCCATCCAGGCCGTACCCCAATCTCCACATGGATTGAATCCACATGGGCTCCTTACCCTTAAGTGGATGACCCTGTAGGTTTACGTACACCTGGACACGACATGAGTCACCACTCCGAGTCGATAGTTGGTAGCGGCCTCTAGCAAGACGTGCCAACTCCCAAGCATCGTAAAGTCAGAAGATAAACCTTTCTCAATGTGACTTTCATCCAAGTCCCTTTGCCTCACGATATATCTTGTCAAGCTATAGGCGAGTTGTTGCCATCCCTTTAATAGCTCGACTCTCTCTTCTTGTTCCGTGATACACGATTCACTGGACTAACACTTAGTCCGACTCCTTGGTTAACACTTAACCAAGTCACGCATGGCCATGCCTCCGAATCATATCACACGAGAGGGCCCAAAGAATATCTCTCCATTACGGAGGGGCAAATCCCATCTTGGTAATCCATGTCACGCAGCTTGCTTCACAACCAACCCAAACCCTACCTTTATAACTGCCCATTTACGGAATAGCGTTTGATAGGACCTAAGCTGGCGATCCACAACTCAGATGATGCGATCACCTTAGGTCGAAGGATTCCATTGCTTGAGAATACAAATGACAACATGCTCGTTGCATCTCAACTATGGGTCAGTCTGATTCGCTAAACTCTTTAGCCGAATCAGTGTAAGTCGGAATAGCATCTCCATGCCCATGACAAGTTGAACCGAGTCATCAGCCGACTTTCACATTAGTCTAAGTTTTGTGTCTGGCACAACCTCAACGACCAAGGACAATTAGTATGAACAACATGAATATATAGTTCCACAATCGAATCACATATTCAATGATA
This sequence comes from Avena insularis, assembly GCA_023614405.1. Taxonomy (NCBI): domain Eukaryota; kingdom Viridiplantae; phylum Streptophyta; class Magnoliopsida; order Poales; family Poaceae; genus Avena; species Avena insularis. Next base: position 178,097,323 of record CM042692.1, on the reverse strand, counting down.
CAAATTAGTAGTTCATACATGGACAATAACTTTATGAATACATTGGGAATAACACCATACATAATTGCCTCTAGGGCATATTCCCAACAAAGAACACACATTCAATGACTCTAGTTGTGGTTAATGAAAAGAACACACATGCAATGACACTAGTGGATCCATATATGTTATAGGAAAAGAACACACATTCAATGACACTAGTGGATCCATGTGTGGTTTGTGAAAAGAACACATGTGCTCAAGTGGTTTATGAAAAGAACAGACATGCAATGACTCTAGTGGATCCATATGTGGTTTATGAAAAGAACATACATGCAATGACTCTGGTGGATCCATATGTGGTTTGTGAAAAGAACAGACATGCAATGACTCTAGCTATGGTTAATGAAAAGAACACACATGAAATGACTCTAGTGGATCCATATGTTGTTTGTGAAAAGAACACAAATGCAATGACTCTAGTGGATCCATATATGGTTTGTGAAAAGAATAGACATGCAATGACTCTAGCTGTGGTTAATGAAAAGAACACACATGCAATGACACTAGGGGATCCATATGTGGTTTATGAAAAGAACACACATGCAATGACTCTGGTGGATCCATATGTGGTTTGTGAAAAGAACACACATTCAATGACACTGGTGGATCCATATGTGGTTTGTGAAAAGAACAAACATTTAATGACTCTAGTTGTGGTTTATGAAAAGAACACACATCCCATGACACTGGTGGATCCATATGTGGTTTGTGAAAAGAACACACATTCAATGACACTAGGGGATCCATAAGTGGTTAATGCATTGAACACACATCCAATGACACTAGTAGATCCATATGTGGTTTGTGAAAATAACACACATTTAATGACATTGGTGGATCCATGTGTGGTTTATGAAAAGAACAGACATGCAATGACTCTGGTGGATCCGTATGTGGTTTCTGGAAAGAATACACATGCAATGACTCTGGTGGATCCTTATGTGGTTAATGGAAAGAACACACATGCAATGACTCTGGTGGATCCATATGTGGTTTGTGAAAAGAACACACATTCAATGACACTAGGGGATCCATATGTGGTTAATGAAAACAACACACATGCAATGACACTGGTGGATCCATATGTGGTTTGTGAAAATAACACACATGCAATGACTCTGGTGGATCCATGTGGTTTATGAAAAGAATAGACATGCAATCACTCTGGTGGATCCATATGTGGTTTATGAAAATAACAGACATGCAATGAATCTAGCTGTGGTTGATGAAAAGAACACACATGCAATGACTCTGGTGGATCCATGTGGTTTGTGAAAAGAACAGGCATGCAATGACTCTGGTGGATCCATATGTGGTTTGTGAAAAGAACAGACATGCAATGACTTTGGTGGATCCATATGTGTTTTAGGAAAAGAACACACATGAAATTACTCTAGTGGATCCATATGTGGTTTGTGAAAAGAAAACACATTTAATGACACTGGTGGATCCATATGTGGTTTGTGGTAAAGAACACACATTTAATGACTCTAGTTGTGGTTTTTGAAAAGAACACACATCCCATGACTCTAGTTGTGGTTTATGAAAAGAACACACATGTAATGACTCTAGTGGATCCATGTGGTTTATGAAAAGAATAGACATGCAATGACTCTAGTGGATCCATATGTGGTTTGTGAAAAGAACACACATGAAATGACTCTAGTGGATCCAAATGTGGTTTGTGAAAAGAATAGACATGCAATCACTCTAGCTATGGTTAATGAAAAGATCACACATGCAATGACACTAGGGGATCCATATGTGGTTTATGAAAGAACGCACATGCAATGACACCGGTGGATCCATATGTGGTTTGTGAAAATAACACATATTTAATGGCTCTAGTTGTGGTTTATGAAAATAACACACATCCCATGACATTGGTGGATCCATATGTTGTTTGTGAAAAGAACACACATTCAATGACCCTAGGAGATCCATATGTGGTTAATGAAAAGAACACACATGCAATGACACTGGTGGATCCATATGTGCTTTGTGAAAAGAACACAAATTCAATGACACTTGTGGATCCATGTGTGGTTTGTGAAAAGAACACACATGCAATGACTCTTGTGGATCCATGTGGTTTATGAAAAGAACATACATGCAATAACTCTGGTGGATCCATATGTGGTTTATGAAAAGAAAAGACATTCAATGACTCTGGTGGATCCGTATGTGGTTTGTGAAAATAACACACATGCAATGACTCTAGTTGACCCATGTGGTTTATGAGAAGAACACACATGCAATGAACTCTAGTGGATCCATGTGGTTTATGACAATAACACACATGCAATGACTCTAGTTGGGGTTAATGAAAAGAACACACATGCAATGACACTGGTGGATCCATATGTGGTTTGTGTGAAGAACACACATTCAATGACTCTAGTTGTGGTTCATGAAAAGAACACACATACAATGACACTGGTGGATCCGTATGTGTTTTAGGAAAAGAACACACATTCAATGACACCAGTGGATCCATATGTGGTTTGTGAAAAGAAAACACATGCTCTTGTGGTTTATGAAAAGAACAGACATGCAATGACTCTTGTGGATCCATATGTGGTTTGTGAAAAGAACGCACATGAAATTACTCTGGTGGATCCGTATGTGGTTTGTGAAAAGAATAGACATGCAATGACTCTAGTTGTGGTTAATGAAAAGAACACACATGCAATGAATCTGGTGGAACCTTATGTGGTTGTGAAAAGAACTGACATGCAATGACTCTAGTGGATCCATATGTGGTTTGTGAAAAGTACAGACATGCAATGACTCTAGCTGTGGTTAATGAAAAGAAAACACATGCAATGACTCTGTTGGATCCATATGTGGTTTGTGAAAAGAACACACATGTAATGACTCTAGTGGATCCATATGTGGTTTGTGAAAAGAACAGACATGTAATGACTCTAGTTGTGGTTAATGAAAAGAACACACATGCAATAACTCTAGTGGATCCATGTGTGGTTTGTGAAAAGAACACACATGAAATGACTCTAGTGGATTGATGACTGCAAGTGCACAGATTGTTTGTAGCTAGTTTCGAAATAAAGATATCGATCCCACAGGGAGCAGGAGTTTGAAGTCTAATAACTCTTGAAATAAATATTACAATAGAAATGCTAGATAAAGTTCTAAGTGACAAGATAAAATGCGAGTATTGTGTAAAAAGGTGTTTTTGGATTTTGGGTATAAGAGCAATAATAAAGTAAAGTAAAACAACTGAGTACAGAAAGTAAGTATCGCGTATGTAAGAGAGATTGGAACTGCAGTAGGGAAAAGGTGTTCTCAGGGAGTAGCGGATACACCACTAGTATTGTAAGGATCTAAGATAAAGATTATCATCATGAACATTCTCAACTATGTATGTGTGGGAGGAACTCTGTAATTGTACAAATAGGCAGCAACCACTGCTCACATCATCCTCATAACCACAACAGTCAGCAATCGACATCAATCGAATTACTGCGCTATTAAGGAACATAATCCCGTAGGACGTATCCCATGGCATGGATAGTGTTCCGTGAGTTTCCTCGGTTCGCAAGTTGATACGTAAGGGGTGCCAACAGCTTTATAGTCACTGTAAGTGCTAGCGCACCTCTTTCTACCAACAAGTAGTTTTCTCCATCGAGTCCCCACGAGAGGCAAATATTGAGAGGTCGTCTTCTCTCAACATCAAGATGTAGAAAATCTAACACATGGTCATAGTGATGAATATCATAATAGACTTTATCTTATTTCAATCTCATACTAGGGTTTCTCCATCTCTCCAAGAACTAATGATCTACTCAGACATGGAGGCAATCAACATCATAGCAATGGTAATGGAAACAATCATAGATGAATAGTACTTATATAAATCCACAACGAGTACGAGAATTATAACAAGATCTAGACAAGATGTAGATGGGATGGATGGAGATGGTGGTGATGCAGCGGTGGATGATGAAGATCGATGCCTTGGCCTCCCGGATCTGTGCAGGGTGAAGACGGATCCTTGGTGGATGAGTTCCCTCTCCAGATGCCTTCCGGAGGTGAGGTTTCTGCGATTTCTAGGTGTTCTGTATGTCGTCTCCTCAAACCAATTTCACGGGTTGAAACTATTTGACGAGGCAGAGGTGGCGCCAACTATATGGCCGGAGCTATACAGCCAGAAAAGTTGCTCCGGTCGTATAGTTGGTCGTTCGACTCTCTGCCTCCCTTGTTCGCTTCTGGTTTTCTTCTGTTATTGTTAATATTTCCCAAAGAAGCAATTTACATTGTTTTTTACTCCTTTTCTCCATAGTACAACTGCTCCAAGAATTGTATCCATTGGATCCATCATCTGTCCTGATCCTGGTGAAAACATACATAAAATGTGCACGCGAGCGCCGTAAAATACCAAGATCCTACATCTACAATGCAAAATAATAATGTAAAACATGATGCAAATATGCACTCATCAACTTCCCCAATCTTATACTCTTGCTCGTCCCGAGGAAGTTTTAGCTTAATGGTTGTGCTCCTCATATTCATGAAGCTGAGTCGATAAAATAAATGAGGTAGTTGCAGCATGTGTATACATAGGAATACGTTCATGAACAGTACCTTACTCAAACCATCTGAATAGTATTATCAGACTTCCACACCTTAGTGATCAATAGTTCATAAAAGATGAATCTCAACATAATGTAAAAGTATCCGGTTCAACCGAATGAGTTAGCGAGGTAGTCCCAAGTGTTTCAGGATCAACATATTCACTTGGGATTCAGAATCTCAAAAGTGTCTCTTTGTTATACTACAATACAGTGGTATATGCCTACTTGCTCTTTGCACACTCGCCATTTTTCTTTTATTTTGTATATGTGCTCACACTTTTGTTTAAGTGTTGTGCAAAGGAGCTAGCCATACATTCCACTTCATGTAGGAATTCAAAGTTTGACGATCTCAATTATTTGTATATGAAGCATTCTTATGACTTGAAGATTCTACCTCGACTTGTTCTCACTCTATTTTGATAGCACTTTCATTTTCCTTTGTTCAAGGTTTATTTTTCAGCTTAACTGTATAGATAATTTTCCTTTGTAAATCAAACCATAGACCTACATCATATTGACCAAATTATCTTTAAGTGTTCTATTAATACCAATGGTGTGGAAGACTCCTATTGCTATCATCAAGTGCAAGTAAGATTATACTCAAGCCATTCATATATCAATAAAGCAAACACAAACTCAATATTGCTCCATATATAATAATAAATTCGAAATTTCATAAAAGGGATTGACTATTCTTGAAGGGAATTCTAATGATACAAACTTTATTGCTAGTTTTAACTAATGCGAAAATAGTAATAAAAACTTATAGGATAGATTACAAGGTCTTAAAGATGTCCCCAAGCTTGGAATCAAGCCAGGCAGGATCAAATAACCCCTTGCGATTATTTGATACCATGATTGTTGTAGATCACTATGGCACCATGGCACATGGTATCTTCTCCTCATGGGCCAGCCTGAGGCGGAGGGATTGATTGACAACTTCTAATTCTTTAACATGCAGCTTGTAGAAAAGATTGTTTCTCTCCAGCACCTTCACTTGTTCTTTAATGAACTCATTATTCTCCTGAAGTGTTTGTAGCGCTTTAAGACTCATAGAAAAACCTGCTTCGGTTGTCCGCTTGATATCTTCATCAAGTTTATCAAGATAAAGTCGCAGCAATCGAAGGTGTTTGGGTGTCCCTGGCTTCTCCTTGTCCAACGCTTCAATCCTTAGCTCCACGGCCTTCAAATACCTCTTCCGACATCCATGGTCGGTGTCGAGGAACTCTATAGGGATGGCCATCTCCTTGCCTTGATCGCTATTGCTCCCGGTCTCCATGGGAGCTTTGTTTCTTGACCTCTATCCCTTGGTTGAGAGTCCCCACGTGTGAATAAGAGGTACATTGGTTTATGGACATTATGATTAGAGAGAGAGATAATGGTAGTATATAAGGGGGGTCAGAGGTCGGTAAAACTTGCGAGAAACACCAAATTGTTGCCCAAGAAAAACGAAACAGGGAAAGAAATCACGGATTTGGAAGTTTCCTGCCGCGTAACGACCAACTATACGAACGTTGCTCGTATAGCTCTGGTCGTATAGTTGGTTCCGGGAAGATATTTACAAATATCTCGAGTCCAGGTTGATTAAATCACGACTCGGAACCGACAATAACGTGTTTTTAGATGAGTAAATGAAATATCAAATGAAAAACTGTCTGAGAGTTTAACGATCAACTATACGGTCGGAATTTTTTGTTACGGTCGTATAGTTGCAACCGTATAGATACAAACACCAAAAATCAAAAGTGTCTGAGAGTTTAATGACCAACTATACGGCCAGAATTGCTCCGGTCGTATAGTTGCGACCGTATAGATACAGACACCAAAAGCAAAACTATCTGAGAGTTTTACGACCAACTATACGGCCAGAATTTTTGGCTTCGGTCGTATAGTTGCGACCGTATAGGCTCAGATAGCGAAAACAGTTTCACGAAGATGATATAGAGAGTTTAACGACCAACTATACAGCGGGAGCTTCCTCTCCGGTCATATAGCTCCGCCAGTATAGTTGGTAAAAACCCTCTAAAGCTTCAAAAAACACAAGGAATTCAAAGGCAGAATTTTCAAAAGTAAAAATTGTGAAAACAAATCACTTATTCGGGTAACAACACTTACCTTGCACTTACCATTTGCTTATTCGGGGATGAAAAGTTCCTCCCACAACAAAGACTTCTTCTCTCTCGGAGGAATTAACCTTAATTCATTGAATAATTCTCGTAAATAAAAATCAGTAGAACTAAAGTTCCTCTCAATAAGATTGGTGTCTTGTGGGGCAATCATGGACACTGCATCAAACATCTTTATTCCTTGCCTCTGCATAATCTGCAACTCAAATTCTTGAAGTGAAAGAATCCAATAGATTAGTCTTGGCTTATGGTCTTTCCTTTCGAGGAGTTCTTTTAATCCATCATGATCCATGTGAACGCTTACCTTTGCATCAACTATATATGAAAAAAAATTATCACAAGAGAAAAGTACGGCCAAAAGTTCCTTTTCTTCCTTAGGGTAGTTCTTTAGAGCACCATTAAGAGTTCTACTAGCATGATGTATAATATTAAATCTATGACCAATATGTTGTCCCAGAGTTACTCCTACAACATCATCACTAGCTTCACATATTAAGTCAAAGGTTGTATCCCAGATAGGTGGTTTAATGATGGGAGCACGATATAAAGAATTTTTGAGTTTATCAAAGGCTTCAACACACTTATCATCAAAATTAAATCTTATTCCCTTTTGCAGGAGGTTAGTCAAAGGTTTAGATATTCGAGAGAAATTTCTAATGAACCTTCTATAAAAACCCACATGACCAAGAAAACTTCTTATACCTAGAGATGTGTGCGGGGAACAAGATTACGGAGGTCGTGCCTCTCTTGCTCCCGGCCACGCTTACCTACTGTATGAATGCACCTCCTCCACCTCCTTCAAGAACGACCAGAATGCATATGTCGAATGGAACGCCCAAACTATGTGACTCATGGAATCTACTAGGCAAGTTAGTTGGTCGAGGGGGTTTCCAGGTCCCCGTGTGGTTGTACGCTCGTCTTGGTTCAAGAGGCAAGAACTTAGGTCCTAGTAGTGGCAAGTATGGGACTATAAAAACCACAACCCGACGTGGCCTCCCATACAAGCCTTAGCATGTTTAACTTACATCTCTGATCATACCACGCCATCCTATCCAACTAGGTTCATTCGCAGCTCTGATTCATCAACCAGATGGATCAGCGGTAACAACTAAGAATGGCTAAGCACAACGGATATACCAGATCTAGCGGAGCTCATAAGCCAAACCCTAGTTATGCTAGGAGTAGTGGATCGGGGAATATCGGCTAAAAAGGAAACATGCATCAGATAGGATTACTGTATCTATCAATGAAAGACTTTAGAATCGTATGCACATGGCAAGAATGTAATACTTTGAAAGCATAGGATTATATCATGTGTGGGGCTTTGCTTGCCTTTGCCTATTGATACTCAGATATAGAACTTCAGGTTCATCTTCTTGGCGTCATTCATCGATAACCTTCGATGGTGTTGATCTCGGTCTTCAATCTCAGAGTCGGAATTGTATTCTACCAGAAAGAACCAAACACCAGAAAGAAAGGGGAAAACAATCAACACACGACATCGATGCAATGCTCAAGCAAGGATGATGATATGACAGGTTAAATAACATTGAATTGAAACCCCTAGAACATGCTTGGTCATTTTAAACAAGGTCCGAGGGGTACAAACCCTGATTCGGAGAACCCCGGATGCATATGAGAGGGGTTATTTTGTTCTTCTAATTAAACTTGTCATTTAAGTTGCTTAACAATGCATGATTATGAGTCTATTGGATAGATCTCATTTTCTGAACATTTCGATATATTATTTGTATTTTTCTAACTTAAAATGAATTAGTTATGATTTTTCCCATTTTTAATTCATTTTAAAACAATTAAACAATTTTGGATTATATTAAAATTATTTTACAGCTAGACCCACATGTCATATATTTAATCATTTCAGAAAACATTTCCAAAAAGATTAAAAACCTGATAATAGGGACCCACCTTTCAGGTATTTTGTATTTACAGAAAATAATTTACAAATCAATTAAAAAAACAAAAAGAATAATGACACCAGCATGACATCATGCTGATGTCATCGACAGGAGGATCTCAGGTCGATCTCGAATTCGAGGATTCGCTGCGCGCGGGGGCTTGTGGTTAGGCTCGTTGCGAAGAGGAGGTCGAGGCGGACTGAGTGCTGGCAGAACCGCCTAGTTTTGGTCATCGGAACAGGTGCACGACGGTGACGAACGGCGGCGGCGGTAGGTGCACGTCGGCGAAGCAGCACAGGAAGAGAGGGAGAGATTAAGAGGCACTAGGGGATTCACTAGCTCACCAGGATGATGACGCGGTGCTCAGGGAGGCCAGGGGAGGTCGGGCGGCGCTAGAATCGGTGTCGGAGAGCGGCGGCCGATGGCGGAACAAGGTGGAGATTGGAACTACTGGGAGCTCCCTATCTTGGTTGGGTAGGGTCAAACGAAGGAGGATGGAGAGGCGGATCCAACGGTGGCCTCATCTTGGTGGACGGAGCTCAAGAATGACGGCACCGGTGAGAAACTACGAGCTAGGGTTTTAGCCGAGGCGGAGAAGAAAGTGGAATAGGGGAACTAGGGTTTGTCCTGGGCGGTGTTGGGGTTCTTGTAGACGTCAGGGGAGGCGGTAGCGTGCATCGTAGTGCCGGCGGGGATCTTGGCGCAGGCGAGCGGCGGAGGCGCGGCCAGCGAGCTGCTTCCTCTGTCGGGGAGGAAGACGACGAACAGGGAAGTGGCCAAAGCGGTATCGGGCTATGAGTGGACCATGGTGGGGCTGCTACTGGGTTGCTGGCTGCTGCTCGTGGCTGAGGGTGCGCGGCGGATAGAGGAGAGTAAGTGGGACGCGGCCCAGTTAGCATAGGAAGCAGGTTTTTTTTATAAAACCTTTTCTTTTTCTATTTGCTATTTTCTCTTTTATAAAATCATTTGAAACTGGTTTGTACAATTTCAAAACTACCAGAGACTTTATAAAATATTTAAAACAATGTAAGGCCCTTGTAATACTTTGGGCTTCACAACTTTTGTACTTTTCAAAATCCAAAACCATTTTGACTTGTTTTGAGAGAGAGAAGAAACTAGGGTTTTAGGGTTTTCTTTTCTTCCATGCATTTATTTAAAGAAGATGATGCTCATGCTATGCACAAATCAAACCCTAATTGCTATTACTAAAACTAGGGGTGTTACATACCTTTAATATCCCTAGGTTGTGGCATTCTCTCCATTGCTTCAACCTTAGCTCTATCAACTTGAATTCCCTTACCTGATACCTTGTGTCCAAGGACTATACCTTCTTTAACCATAAAATGTCACTTCTCCCAGTTTAGAATAAGATTAGTTTCTTGACAATGCTTCAAAACTCTTTTGAGATTATCCAAGCAACTAGTAAACGAAGTTCCATAGATAGAAAAGTCATCCATAAATACTTCCATTATAAGTTCTATAAAATCTGCAAAAAAGGTAGTCATGCATCGTTGAAAAGTAGCTGGAGCATTACATAAACCAAAAGGCATACGTTGGTAAGCATGTAAACCATACGGACAAATGAAAGTTGTTTTACGTTGGTCATCAGCATGGACAACTATTTGAGAAAAACCAGAGTATCCGTCCAAGTAGCAAAAATGAGTATGGTTTGCTAACCTTTCTAAAGTTTGATCTATGAACGGTAATGGATAGTGATATTTCCTAGTCTCTTTATTTAATTTTTTGAAGTCTATGCACATCCTATGCCCAACAATAGTTCTAGTAGGTATCAATTCATTGTTTTTGTTAGGAACAACAGTAAAATCTCCCTTCTTAGGAACACGGTGAACATGACTTACCCATTCACTTTCTTTAACATGATAGATTATACCTGCGTCCAGTAGGCGTACAATTTCTTTTCTTACCACTTCTTTCATTTCAGGCTTCAATCTTCTATTAAATTCCGCAACTAGTTTAGCACCTTCTTCCATGAATATTTGATGGACGGCTATCATGGGACTGATGCCCTTCAAGTCATCCATTGAGTATCCAAAGGCCTGACGATGCTCCTTAAGTATCTTCATGGGTTCTTCTTCTTCTCCTGAAAGTTTAGCACTAATAATAACAGGGAATTTATTTGTATCATCTAAAAACCTATATTTAAGATTTTTGGTAGAGTCTTCAACTCAGGGGTGGTAGTTCCTCGTCCCCTCTCTTTTGTGACTCTTCAAAAGCCTCATCGGTTGGAGGTCCCAAAATGGGAACTGAATCAAATTCATTTTCTAGTTCTCCTAGGGACTTGTCCTCTATAACTATTTCTTCATAATTTGGATCTTCATTTATTTCTTCTTCTTTATTACTAAAGAAAAGAGCCACCATTTCCTCAATAGTTCTCTCCTCTTCTTCTTTTTGTATCTCTGGAGGCCTGTCTTTAAATTTGGAAAAATGGAATTTATTTTCCATTCCCCCAAGCTTAAGAGACACAATCTCCTTCTTGAAATTAACATAGGCACCTATATCACCCAAAAAGCTCCTTCCAAATATAATTGGGCAAAGAGTGTCAGCTGGCATATCAACAACTACAAAATCGATAGGGAAGTTTTTGTTGCCAATTGTGACAGTTGCATCTTCAACTACTCCCATTGGAATTCTAAGGATTTTATTGGCTAACATAATTGTCATATCAGTATTTTCAATTGTAGCCGATTCTATTTCTTATTTTATTTCTAAGTAGAAATCATAAGATATAACATTAACTTCGGTGCAAAGATCACATAAACCGTAATGTGAGGTTTATTTAAATATGCAGGGAAGAATAGGCTTACCCACATCTTTTACCTTTGTTTTACCTTCAACCAATACGGAAGTCTCTTCATCAAGTTTAACTATGTTACAATGTGCGTACATAGCCATAATTGCTTCCTTGGTTACCTCTTCATCTTTGGTTTCTTCCAGATGTTCTACGACTTCTGGCATACTTTCCTCTTCCTTCTTCTCCTGTACTAGTTTGACATGTTCATACTCAAGAATATGCTTTTTTCCAGTGTTAGGAAAAGGAATTTGATATATCGGTTCTACGGAGGCCAGTGTTGCTTTATATTTTCTTTTCTTTTCAGGTTCGGGTGGTGGATAATACTTGACTGGACCCTCCTTTGGAGCTTTGATATGTTCTGTAAAAGCTTTAACAACTTGCAACATAAGATCTGAATCCAAATAAATTCTTTAACATGGCCTTTTTTATTGTAATCATGAATACAATCATGCTCTATTTCTACGCCTCCTTCACTTCCTAGACCAAAATTCCATGAAACTATGATCACGAATTCTATTAAGTAAAGCCCAAGCTTTAGGTATAGGAAGATTGATAAAGGCACCTTCCACAAAAGAGTCTAGTTCAATTTTATTAGGTTCAATTAAACCGCCATAAAATATATGTAGTAAATACCATTCACGCAAATCTTGATGAGGACATAGTCATAGTAAATCTTTAAATCTAATATAAGCTCTTACCAGTCCTTCATTAGAATGATTCTTCCAAGTCATTATAAGACACCTAATTCCAAAATATTTTGATAGAAATTCACAGGCCAGATTATCCCAAGTAGTAGTGGCTTCAGGGGGTACAGATCTATACCATGAGAGAGCTGTACTTGTCAAAGTCTGACTAAAAAGTTTAACCCTTACCTCATCAGTGGTATATCCCGTCAATAGAAAAGTGCCACATATGTCTTTAAAACATGCAATATGCTCATATGGATCAGGATCTTCTTCATCTCTAGTACTTATGTAGAATACTAAGTAGTAGAGGATTTATTTCAAACCCCCTTGTCTTCTCGTTGGAGTTGTCTCTTTTATAAATATCATAGGGCTTCCCAAAGTAGTTGAGTGGGTTAGCACTAGTCATATGCTCAAACTCCATCAGGTTGGTGGAAACCTATAACTCAAAACCACAACAGTCAGCAATCGCTACTCACATCATCCTCATAACCACAACAGTCAGCAATCAACATCAATCGAATTACTGCGCTATTAAGGAACATAATCCCGTAGGACGTATCCCATGGCATGGATAGTGTTCCGTGAGTTTCCTCGGTTCCCAAGTTGATACGTAAGGGGTGCCAATAGCTTTATAGTCACTATAAGTGCTAGCACACCTCTATCTACTAATAAGTAGTTTCCTCCATCGAGTCCCCACGAGAGGCAAATATTGAGAGGTCGACTTCTCTCAACATCAAGATGTAGAAAATCTAACACATGGTCACATCGATGAATATCATAATAGACTTTATCTTATTTCAATCTCATACTAGGGTTTCTCCATCTCCCCAAGAACTAATGATCTACTCAAACATGGAGGCAATCAACATCATAGTAATGGTAATGGAAACAATCATAGATGAATAGTACTAGTATAAATCCACAACGAGTATGGGAATTACAACAAGATCTAGACAAGATGTAGATGTGATGGATGGAGATGGTGGTGATGCAGCAGTGGATGATGAAGATCGATGCCTTGGCCTCCCGGATCTGTGTAGGGCGAAGATGGATCCTTGGTGGATGAGTTCCCCCTCCAGATGCCTTCCGGAGGTGAGGTTTCTATGATTTCTGGGTGTTCTATATGTCGTCTCCTCGAACCAATTGCACGGGGTGAAACTATTTGACGAGGCGGAGGTGGCACCAACTATATGGCTAGAAAAGTTGCTCCAGTCGTCTAGTTGGTCGTTGGACTCTCTGCCTCCCTTGTTCACTTCTAGATTTCTTCTAGTATTATTAATATTTCCCAAATAAGCGATTTAAGTTGTTTTGACTCCTTTTCTCCATAGTACAACTGCTCCAAGAATTGTATCCATTGGATCCACCATCTATCCTGATCTTGGTGAAAACAGACATAAAATGTGTGCGCGAGCATTGTAAAATACCAAGATCCTACATCTACAATGCAAAATAATAATGTAAAACATGATGCAAATATGCACTCATCATGGATCCATATGTGGTTTGTGAAAAGAACACACATTCAATGACACTGGTGGATCCATATGTGGTTTGTGAAAAGAACACACATTTAAAGACTCTAGTTGTGGTTTATGAAAAGAACACACATCCCATGACTCTAGCTTTGGTTTATGAAAAGAACACACATGCAATGACTCTGGTGGATCCATGTGGTTTATGAAAAGAACAGACATGCAATGACTCTGGTGGATCCATATGTGGTTTGTGAAAAGAACACACATGAAATGACTCTAGTGGATCCATATGTGGTTTGTGAAAAGAACAGACATGCAATGACTCTAGCTGTGGTTAATGAAAATAACACACATGCAATGACACTAGGGGATCCATATGTGGTTTATGAAAAGAACACACATGCAATGACACTGGTGGATCCATATGTGGTTTGTGAAAAGAACACACATGCAATGACTCTGGTGGGTCCATATGTGGTTTGTGAAAAGAACACACATTCAATGACTCTAGTTGTGGTTAATGAAAAGAACACACATGCAATTACATTGGTGGATCCATATGTGTTTTAGGAAAAGAACACACATTCTCATGTGGTTTATGAAAAGAACAGACATGCAATGACTCTGGTGGATCCATATGTGGTCTATTAAAAGAACAGACATGCAATGACACTGGTGGATCCATATGTGGTTTGTGAAATGAACACACATGCAATGACTCTATCTGTTGTTAATGAAAAGAACACACATGCAATGACTCTAGCTGTTGTTAATGAAAAGAACACACATGCAATGACTCTGGTGGATCCATATGTGGTTTGTGAAAAGAACACACATGCAATGACTCTGGTGGATCCATATGTGGTTTGTGAAATTAACACACATTCAATGACACTAGTGGATCCATATGTGGTCTGTGAAAAGAACACACATTTAATGACTCTAGTTGTGATTTATGAAAAGAACACACATCCCATGACACAGGTGGATCCATATCTGGTTTGTGAAAAGAACACACATTCAGTGACACTAGGGGATCCATATGTGGTTAATGAAAAGAACACACATGCAATGACACTAGTGGATCCATATGTGGTTTGTGAAAATAACACACATTCAATGACACTGGTGTATCCATGTGTGGTTTGTGAAAAGAACACACATGCAATGACTCTTCTGGATCCATGTGGTTTATGAAAAGAACAGACATACATTGACTCTGGTGGATCCAGATGTGGTTGATGAAAAGAACATACATGTAATGACTCAGGTGGATCCATATGTGGTTTGTGAAAAGGACACACATGCAATGACTCTAGCTGATCCATGTGGTTTATGAGAAGAACACACATGCAATGAACTCTAGTGGATCCATATGGTTTATGACAATAACACACATCCAATGACTCTAGTTGTGGTTAATGAAAAGAACACACACATGCAATGACACTAGGGGATCCATATGTGGTTTGTGAGAAGAACACACATTCAATGAATCTAGTTGTGGTTCATGAAAAGAACACACATGCAATGACACTGGTGGATGCATATGTGATTTGTGAAAATAACACACATTCAATGACACTGGTGGATCCAAGTATGGTTTGTGAAAAGAACACACATGCTCATGTGGTTTATGAAAAGAATAGACATGCAATGACTCTGGTGGATCCATGTGTGGTTTGTGAAAAGAACACACATGAAATGACTCTGGTGGATCCATATGTGGTTTGTGAAAAGAACAGACATGCAATGACTCTAGTTGTGGTTAATGAAAAGAACACACATGAAATGACTCTGGTGGATCCATATGTGGTTTGTGAAAAGAACACCCATGCAATGACTCTAGTGGATCAATATGTGGTTTGTGAAAAGAACAGACGTGCAATGGCTATAGTTGTGGTTAATGAAAAGAACACACATGTAATGACTCTGGTGGATCCATATGTGGTTTGTGAAAAGAACACACATGAAATGACTCTAGTGGATCCATATGTGGTTTGTGAAAAGAACACACATTCAATGACACTAGTGTATCCATATGTGGTTTGTGAAAAGAACACACATTTAATGACTCTAGTTGTGGTTTATGAAAAGAACACACATCCCATGACTCTGGCTGTGGTTTATGAAAAGAACACACATGGAATGACTTGGTGGATCCATGTGGTTTGTGAAAAGAATAGACATGGAATGACTCTAGTGGATCCATATGTGGTTTGTGAAAAGAACACACATGAAATGACTCTAGTGGATCCTTATATGGTTTGTGAAAAGAACAGACATGCAACGACACTGGGGGATCCATATGTGGTCTGTGAAAAGAACAGACATTCATTGTATTTCATTGTACAAGACACTCACTTTCCATTTTTATACTACTTAGTTTTGCCCTTGGTTTTTTGATACTACTCAGTTTTGCCCTCTCTCTCTTTCGTAGAAGCCCAAACATGTGCTCACTCTGTCTGCTACACCCTGATTGGTTGACATAGTTGTCACGCGGATTGTGTGCATGTACCATTCATCCTGTGTGATTCAACGAGGATCGTTGCACATGTCGTGCCCTTAACAAAGACAGCAGACGTAAAACGCAGCTCGTGAGACTTCTACAAGAAGGAACACGAAGCCGTCCATGGAAAAGTCGTCGAGTGGTCATGTCATATTTAATCACGTATGAAAAGCCTACTAATGCTACTACAACACATGCACATGGAAACGGGGTCATCGAGTGCATGGTTATTCACGGGACATTGCAATTTATTGCCACTTGATTTTAATAAGACATATCCCATTTTTATGCAGCGCTCTCAATCTCACTTCCAACTGGGCCCTACCACAAGTAACTTCCATACGTCAAGGGGGCCCCTCGAGTAGACCTAACGTTTCTAGAAATTGGTTCTGCGCCACTTGCATGCAGTGGAATTGAGGTCTACCATGAGCGTGTTTTCAATGCAGTTCTAAATTGGAGATCGTTTTTGTTTCAAAAAAAGGGAACCCAAAAAAGTGGAGATCGTCGTAGCCCCATCCCCCGCCCACCACACGTGTTCACTCGAGGACTACGAATAGTCTAGTGTTTATAAACCCGCTCGACCCTCTTCTTCCATGAGCTCGTGTCATTTTCCCCAATCTGTCTAGTCCCAAAACCCCAATCTACACCTACTTCACACGCCGAAGCTCATTCGCTTGCACCACCTCCTTCCCTAGGTGCGCCATGAAGTGTACATGTGGAGACGAGCCAGAGGTGAAGCCAATTGAAGGTGCAGCAGTATATGGCTCGGTCGTTGCCAAGAAGGCGGAGGCGTCTTCTTTAGGCACGCACGCCGCTCGTCGCCATGCTGTCGAGGGTTCGAGCTCATCCGTCCAGCCAGTAGCCATCATTGTCGAGCAGCAGGTGGCCGACAATATCGTGGTGCGAGCGGCAGATCTGGATGGGGGCAGGCGGCCGGTGGAGGCAATCCAGTGCTCTACATCAACGACCCCATCATCGTCCAAGAAATCTTCAACACAATCACAGAGAATGATGAGTTCGAGGAGGAGGTCCTTGATGAGGAGTCCGAGGTACTACATTGCTAGCTTCTCTAGTCGCAGCCGCAGATTTCACTATTCATACATAGGATTTGCTTAATCGTTTATAGATCCTTTTGCTCTTGAAGTAGGATAGTATATATATGGTTCAAACGGTCGATTGATGCATCTGCCATCTAGTCACAAAACCCCAATCCGTCTAGTCACAAAACCCCAATCTTCTCATCTACCATCTAGTAAATTTACATTTGCTTAACTCGTTGTTGTTCATACATTTCTTCTTGTACTGTAAATTTAATCGATAAACATTTTATTTAAGGGTTTTAGGGTTTGCTAGTTGAGTATTGATTTCGATACACAACATGCCTATAATATTACATTTCTATTCCTTACTGAGCCCAATGAGTCAATTTTGCCCCAAAATAGTGCAAGGGATACACATCTAATGGTGTCGTTTTATTAGGGATGGTTAGTGAACCTGAGGAAGCAATGTACATAAATACTATATGTTGTGTTGTTGGTATTTTGGTTCTCCAACTCTATCTCTAAAAAAATAATGAGACCCTTAATTTATACTCATATGGACCCTATATATAATCATTGTATTGTTTCTGATCTTTGAATGAGTCGTATGATCCGTATGTATATCCATGAATATTGTTTTGTATGATTACATTTCAATTTCTTATTGTGGCTAACGATTCAAGTTTGCCCCAAAAGAGAGGCAGACACATTGGTATCAGATTTTTAGTAACATCGTAGTAAACCTAAAAAATAATTTTACTCTCTTGTCCTAAATGGATAGGGGACCAAAATATGAGAATTTTGCAAAAAGATTTATTTCAAAATCATTTTTAAAATTAAAGTTATGCCTATAATGGCTAAATAGAAAATATGTAATATTTTCCAATTTAAAAGTATCAAATTTGAAAAAATAACCGTGGTATACTATATTACTTTTCACAAGGATTCCAGAAAGATATTATTTGTAGAATTTGGGTTTACAGAATAATTGCTATGATTTAAATAGCCTATATTAGAGTTTAAATATATAAAATAATTTTCTTCGAAAAAATTCAAATTTAATTTCATAAATGTGTTGTTCACATTTATCTGAATCCAGACATATATTACATGTATTTTCCGATTAAAATATGGGTTTCTAGGCATTTAACTAGATTACATCACTTTCTGCCTATTTAAAATAAAAACAGAAAAATGAATCGATAAGGTCGCACACGTGGCGCTAACATGGTACCATGCATTGCTGACGCGACGCGTTGAGCTGGTCGTTGACTCGACGTGCTGACGGTCTCGCAATGCGGCACAACCCTATTGGGCGATACTGGTTCGGCACGGGACAAATTTCGGCCACCGGATCGTCATAACTCGGATGCGCGAGATATGGCCATGTCGACCAAGTCCTGGACTGGATGACGGCGAAGCAGAAACAATGGAGCGCCACGACGGTGCGGCAGTAGGTGGTCACTAGCGATGGTGCGACGGGTTCCAGGAATCGGGGAATATACCTAGCGACACGGACGAGGTCAGAGAGCTCAGCAATGTCGTTGTGTCGAGGTAGGTGGATGGTCCCATCGACATCTCTTATCGGTGTAGAAGGTGCGGCGGTGGCCTTCGGGTTCCTCTTGCGGTGGCGTCTCCCGTGCACCCTAGGAAGTGGAAAAGGGTCAAGCGACACGCAAGAATAGGGGAGTAATACAATGCCAAAAGGGGGTTCCTCCGTCTTGCGGGAATCCTGCGAAGACAACGTCGGCAGTCATGAACTCCGACGAGCAAAATCAGCAGCGTGGCAGTGTTTTAGGGTGGGGAAAAAGGAGAAATGAGAGTGGAGACTTGGGGCTTTATAGGGTTGATATCGCTCAAGGCTGGTGGAGGTTGAGGAAGTGGAGGAGAGATGGCATCATGGTCGGTTCGTGCAGGAGGTGATGGAAATATGCCCTATAGGCAGTAATAAATGTATTATTATTTTTAATTCTGTTTCATAATTAATTTTATTATTCTGAGCTATAATTGTATTAGATCCGAATAATGTGTGTTTGTAGGAAACCCCTAATACATGTGTTGAATAATAAACACCAATAATGATATACCTAGTCATGCCTCTGAGACTAGTATGTATATCAATGATAGTTTCGTTTTCCTAACTATGGGAAAAATAACAATGTGATTGTGGTGTTGCGGATGACATATGTGATCGGTGATGTTGGAGAAGAACGATGATGGATAGACCCAAAAATGAGATATTATGAAACACGTCGTCAATATTTGTTATCGGTATTTTCTTACAAATAATGTATTTCTTTTACTAGAGATCGTTGGACCACGAGATGCATATGAACTTGGGTACAATATGGACATGGAAAGATTCTCCAAATGTTGCTCTTGACGGAGTAATTATAAAGTTGATGCTTGTTCGTACTGGCTGGTTCGCCAATTATACACATGGGGTGCTTGTGGGAATTGATGCTCGTGGCGATGGAGAGATACACTCTGGACCCACTCATATACTATGATGTTCGTCATCATCTGGCCGGACATGTGATCAAGTTGTTGAACACAACAACATCGGTAGTGCAGGATGAGTAAAGAGTACATGAAAGGTAACGAGAATAACCTAGTGTTTCATCTCGGGCAGTGTAAAGTATCGATGAATCAATAGGATTTACATCAGACTGAATACTATGGTTCACATGATAAAGATCTTCGTGTTATTTGCGGGGGGTGCTACTTATATCAAGACACTGATAGTAATCATTGTCATGGAATGAGTTCTGAATGTGTCCACAAATATCCAAACCCACATGATCACACACTTAAGACGTTTTCGACATTTTAGAACATGAGTGCTAATAAGATAGTTGAATGAAGTAATCCTGAAAAGATGTTATGGAGTGTCTCGGGATATTCTGGAGGTGTCCGGGATATCACCGAGAATGGACAAAATTGTTCTGGGCATTAAAAGAGGACGCTGGGAATATTTTAGGAAGGTTTCGAATTAATTCGAAGATGTCCAGGATTTAATTCGAGATGCTTCATAATAAATATTTATATTAAATAATTAATAAGTAATTATTATTATTTATTATCCTAGTGGATCCCATGGGCCGGAGGGCCACATGGCCCCACTAGGCCACATGCGCGTGGGGGGAGGGGGAAGGGGATGAGTCCCTGGCCGAATCGGCCAGGACTCCTCCCATGGCCGGCAGGTGGGGGCGAGGCGAGTGAGGCGATGGGGGAGGAGTCCTCCCCGACTCCGACTCTCTCCCCCCGAGTCTGTTGGAGGAGGAGAGAGGGATGAGGACTTCGTGGTAGAGTCCAACTCGCTCTCTCCTACTCTCTCTCTCTCTCTCTCGTTGGTGCTAAGAGGCAATGGATGAATCCTTGTAGGATTCGGAGTCCTACTCATACTCTCCCCTTGGGAGAAGAGAGGCCACCTATATATATGAGGGGAGAGGGCAAGGGCAAGACATACAAGTTCCTAAGGAGCCCCAGCCCTAAACCGCCGCTGTCGTTGCCTCCCACCACCGCCCTGGTCTCTGGTCCTCTTCCTCTTCCTTGCATCATCATCATTGTCGCACGGAGGAGATCTTCATCAACACCTAGGGCCACTCGTCTTCTACCCTATATAGATCTAATCTAGCCAGACGACGAAGTGCTGCCGGATCTTCATCGACATGTTCTCGCTTCGTCCGCGAGTTCTTGATCTTGCCTCGAAGCGGTGTTTTTCTTGTTGCATGTGTGGATACCGATGGAGGTGTGAAACTTGGAGCACTAGATCATCAGAGCCGTCCATGGGATAATACATCTCCTCGTGACTCGCTAAGCCTTGTTGAGGGAATCGATGCACGACCAACCCCATCATCGACAAACTTCCGTTAGTTTGATCTTCGAGGGTATGATTCGTTACCTCCTCCCTCGCATTGGATCTTGGTTATGCGCTAGAAATTTTTGTTTTCCATAGCGCGTTCCCCAATAGTGGTATTAGAGCGGTCTATGCGTAGGCACAGGTACTAATAGAGGAATAATTGAATTCTAGCATTGTTAATCTCATTCTTCCTACCCAATTTTTGCAATTTGGATCTTGGCGGTATTGCATGATTAGCGGCCCTACGAGTCCAGGATTTCAGCAACCAAATGAAGACAATGCTGATCAAGACCGAGGTCAAGATTCTCCTACTATTGTTAATGCTAACCCACTTGTTGACCAAGGTTATATTGTTGGTCAAGACAACGACCAAAATGTTGAAGAGACCCCTCCAAGAAACAATGAGGAAATTGAA
Organism: Avena insularis; assembly: GCA_023614405.1. NCBI lineage: Eukaryota > Viridiplantae > Streptophyta > Magnoliopsida > Poales > Poaceae > Avena > Avena insularis. The sequence continues at coordinate 178,075,842 of CM042692.1, read as the reverse complement.
ACTTGTCGTAAAGCAAGAGTTGAACGTACTTGGCACTTAGAGGTCACATTCTTGACAAAGTTGTTGGTGATCTAAGAAGAAGGGTGTCCATAATAAGTGAGTTGGCTAGCTTTAGTTATCATCAATCTCATATCTCTATGGTGGAACCTAAAAAGGTGTTTGAAGCGCTTGAAGATTCGGATTGGGTGTTGGCCATGCATGCAGAACTTATCACTTCGAGCGTAACAAGGTTTGGAAATTAGTAGAGATGCCCAAAGAGTGCCACAATGTTATTGGCACGAAGTGGATATTCAAGAACACGCAAGATGAGAATAGAATTGTTGTAAGAAACAATGCAAGATTGGTGGCTCAAGGTTTCTCTCAAGTGGAAGGCATTGACTTCGGCGAAACTTATGCTCCAGTGTCTTGCCTTGAGTCTATACATATCCTTCTTGCATATGTTGCACATCATAACTTTAAATTACAACAAATGGATGTAAAAAGTGCCTTTCTTAATGGTCAATTGCATGAATTGGTTTATGTTAAGAAACCCTCAGGCTTAGAGGACCCCAACTTTTCTAACCTTGTCTACAAACTTGATAAGGAGCTTTATGGCCTTAAACAAGCCCCACATGAGTGGTATGAGCACCTTAAAGAGTTGTTGTTATATTGTGGTTTTGAAGTTGGAAAGATTAACCCCACTCTTTTTTACTAAGGTTAAGGGGAGATTTTTGTTTGCCAATTATATGTTGATGACATTATGTTTGGCTCTACTAACAAATATTTTAATGATGAATTTTCAAATCTTATGTCTGACATGTTTGAGATGTCTATGATGGGAGAAATGAGGTTATTTCTTGGTTCCAATACCAAGCAATTGAGATATGGAACCTTCATCAATCAAGCCAAGTACATCCAAGACATGCTCAAGAGATTCAAGACGAAGGGTCTCAATGGCATTGCTACAGCAATGCAAACTAAATTCCATCTTGAAACTAATCCCAATGGTAAAGATGTGGATCAAAAGGTATACCGCTCCATGATTGGTTTGTTGCTTTACCTTTGTGCATCTATAACCGATATTGTGATGAGTGTAGGAGTGTGTGCAAGGTATCAAGCGGCTCCTAAAGAAAGTCACTTGGTGCCCGTCAAGAGAATCTTCTGATATTTAGTTCATACCCCAAACTATGGATTGTGGTATCCCAAAGCCTAAAATTTCTCTAAATGTGGGTACATTGATTCAGATTGGGCTGGTGATAAGGATGATACAAAATCAACATCTGGTGCATGTCAATTTCTTGGTAGATATTTGGTAAGTTCGTCTTCTAAAAAGCAAAATTATATACCTCTCTCCACCGCCAAAGCTGAATATGTGGCTGCTGCAAGTGCATGCACTCAATTGTTATGGATGAGGCAAACTTTAAAGGAATATGGTGTCACTTGTGACAAAGTGCCTCTTTTATGTGACAATGAAAGTGCTATCAAGATTGCCTACAACCCGGTGCAACATACAAGAACGAAGCATATTGATGTTCGTAATCACTTCATTAGAGAACATGTTGCCCGTCGAGATATTGAGCTATCATATGTGAGCACTAGGGATCAAATTGCGGATATATTCACGAAGCCTCTTGATGAAGCAAGGTTTTGCTATTTGAGGAATCGGCTAAATATCATACATTCAAGGAGCTTGACTTGATATTCTTGCATATACACCTATATCTTAGCCTCTATTTAGTTTAGATGCGGGCATGAACGTAGGGGGAATGTGGTCCTAATTGTTGGGCTAACCCTCCCTCCATAATGCCGAAAGTAAGAAAAATCATTTCTCTTAATATCATTTTGTGATATGTGAGCTTAATTGATGAGTATTGGTCATGAACCCAAGAAATATTTTCGCGGCGTCATACCATAGACTCCTATATGGTGGCTTCATACACCACCCTCTTCTTTGTGAAGAGTTGATTCTATGTGGATCTTATTGGTTTTTATTGCCTATATTTTGTTCTTATGGAAAACACACCCAGCATTGGGTTTTTAACTATTTGTCTCTTGTAATCTTGGGTGCGGAGTACCATCACAGTTTGGATGTCCAAACCCAAGCCTATCCCTCCTTAGGCCATCTATTTTTATTGCACACAAGTCCTTGTTTTGATACTTGAGATTTGAGGGATGTGCTGGCCTCAATTCTGTGTAAATAGAAAATTTTAGTGAATGCCGGATTATCAACCCCAAGTGGTGGCCGGATTATCCGGCCTGGGCGGTTTGTCACATATAGGGCAGGACATCAGGGGAGAGGGCTCAAACAGAGAAGTTCTCTCCACCCCAACCCTCTCCCATCCCCCAGCCATCGCCGGACACACCCCACCTCCTCGGAGGTGCTCCAGCCACCGGAATCTTCGACCCCTTGCCGGATCTACTCCTGTTCCTCCCTAGGTACCTTCTCCTCTAAGTATCTCCTCTGATGAGTGAGGGTAACTCCCACATTTTTTATTTTTGTGTAAGTTAATTTTTGTTGTTGAAACTTGGAGTAGATGTTTCCCTTATATTCGTGTGCATGCTCATCACAGTATATTAGCAAAAAATTAACCGATCTAGTTTTTAGGCCCATATCTGAATCATAAGATGAAAATCGTCAGGGGCCACCCCTGGCATGGCCGGATAATCTAGCCTAGAAGGTTCAACTCCTGGAACTTTTTGATTCACATGGTCTATGGCTTGATTCATTTGTGGTTCCTTCTCTACCATCTTTGGCATATCCTTTGGACTTGTGTGTGCTTATACTGTGTTATCCTCCTTACTCGTTTCATAGGTGGTTCTCGTGGTCTCCTAAGACCTATCAGCAGAGACCCCGGCCTTGTTATTTTTGTCACAACAAAGAGGGTGTCCTTGTGTATGAGGTTGAGTTTAGGAGACAAGTAAAAGAGGCTGAACGGATGGCTGAATGTGAGAATAAGGAGAATAGGTCTCATGATGCTTTGAAGAAAAAGGCAAGCAACCAAGAGTTAGTTATAATGCCATGGACCTTGTTGAGTATGCTACTCTTAGGCAGAGGGATTGGTTCGTGGATGCACCACGTGATGGGGATATGGAAGACCCATGTTTTTGGTGTACTCATCAATTATACATCTTCCAGGACATCTATTCCACCTTGAAGGTGCACCCAATGCATCCACTAGATCTTACACATATGAAGAGCAAGCCACAGTTTGCAGATGCAATGGATGTGACTGAGAGGATGTGGTTGCACCACCTTATGGGCATTCAGTGTGACTATGATATCAAGCTTGTCTAGAAATTCTTACCACACTTGTGATTCTTGGTGATGAGCCCGGCACTATGAAGTGGACGACAGGGACTGACTTCTGCGAGTCCAACTTCTACCGTTTTGGTGAGGTGCATTCTTACACTTTTAGAGGACACGACCAGTGTGTTGGGCATCGTATCTATGGTCCCAATCGCCCCAACAAGGATTTTTACTCTCCAGTCTATGTGGCCCTGTGGGTGTGGTTGGAGAGGTCGCCGGTCTCCTTCCTCTTTAGAAACAACTGGTTCTTATTTTCCATGATTGCATTGCTCCCATCGGAGGTAATAATGATGCTATTTGTGGTTCTCTTATCAACCTGCTTGCACTTTCTTTTGAGTGTGCTACTAGTGAATACCCCGACATAGACTACTCCTTGGATGTCATGGATTTCAATTAGCATGAGATGGTTGACGCTATGGTGAAGCAACAGTCTATCCCATAGACTTCTCACCCTTTGGCATTGAAACCTCTATGCTTATTGAGTCCGATGCTTTTATGCGAGATTCCCGGGCTAGTGGAGACACCCGTGGGAGGAGGCCTCGGTTCTGACCATTGCTAGAGAGGTCAAACAACTCACCTAGTTTCAGCGCAACATTCTTTGCATGGGCGTGGATACTCACAAGGGCCAGTACGAGGCCTACCCTCAACACCATGACATGGCTCATACTCAGCACTTGATCCTTCACCATGTCTCTAGGCTCAAGGGAACCCCCTCAGCAAGCCGCTTGCATGCTGTACAATTAGTGGAACACCTCCAGGATCAACTATGGTAACATGGAGAGGCAGTTGTTTCCTGCCCCAGCGAGGGTATCTCCACCTCCTTCAGCCGATGATAATGAGGGTGATGATGAGGATGGTAGCAAGGATGAGGACGAGGAGAAGGAATTCGATGAGTCCGAGTGATCGTCTTGGGGCACTAGCTACGCTCTTTCCCCTTTTTGGTGTTTCAATGCCAAAGGGGGAGAAGTAGTTCTATTAGGTTCTCAAGGGGATTTGCATGGGTCAAGTACACATCATTTGCCTTTATTTGCGCTTTTCTATCTTTGCTTGTACCCACTTATCTAGCGTTGATCCTTTTATTGTTTATTTGGTTTGTGTGATGTTGAGACCATGTTAAGTATGGTTGTGATACATATGGATTTATCGACATGGATTTATCTATGGAATTATGGATATGGATCTATCTATGGATTTATTTATGGAACTATCAATATGGATTTATCTATCGATGATTGAGACTACATTATGGTTGGTATGATTCACATCTCGAGTCTCATCATTACTTGTATCGTTGAAACTTGTTCCTTGTATCCAATTCATAAAGCGATTTTGAACCTATATGTGTGAATTTGTATTCCAATGCAAATTACTTATATGCACACATTTAGGGGGAGTCTCTTTATATTTTGAAATGTTTGCTGGTTAATCTAGTGCTTCCTTGCAAATCCTAGTATTGTCATCTAACAACAAAAAGGGGGAGACTGAAAGAGAATTTCATGACCCCTAAAGGTTTTGTGCTTTAGATAACAATTCCAAGGATATTTTAATTGTGTGTGGAGTGCTACAGATACAAAAGGTTTATCTTATGTCAGCATCATCCATCCAAAAGATTGGAAAGAGCCCTTGCCTAAATGCACTAAAACCAATCTTGCCATGTCGGATTATCTGCCCCTGGCTAGGGATGGATAATTTGGCCCTGGCGAATTCGGCTAAGGACCCGGCACGCGATGCTCAGATAGGGGGGATTATTGGCCAGATATTTGGCATTGTGTGGGATGTTTGCCTAGGGATGGATAATCCGGCCCTAGCCATAACCGGATAATCTGCCCCTGGCTAGGGATGGATAATCCGCCCCTTGGCAAATTCGGCTCAGGACCTGGCGCGTGACACTTAGATGGGGGGATTATTGGTCGGATATTTGGCACTTGGCCAGATGTTTGCCGAGGGAAGGATAATTTGGCCCTAGCCATAAACAGATTATCCGCCCCTCCCCAAATTCGACTAAAGACTAGATGTGCGACGCTCAGATGGGGGGTGGATAATTCCCCCGGATATTGGGACAGAGCTGGAGTTTGTGCCCTAATCGGATAATCCACCCCTCCAGATGGGCCGGATTATCCCCCCTGGAATTTTTGCTAAGGATCAGAGGCGCGTCGCTCAGAAGAGGATGGATGTTTGGACCAGACTATTTTCTCCGGGCCAGATATTTGCCCCCGGCCGGATTATCCAATGCCCATTTGTGCCAAATTATCCGGCCCCTGACGACTCCAAATGGCTACAATTTGGGAGGGGTACAAATACCCCTCCTCATCTTCAACCCGGAGCAGATCGAATCTTCCAAAAATGCACATTACTTCATGAGCCCAAATTCGTAAGATCTACTCATTCATCCATCCGATGGCCTTGATATTTGGAGGATAGAGGGAGAAGGACTTGATCTACATCATCACAGAAGAGATCTTCAATTCCCCCTCATTCACTTGAGGGCACCTTTAATCTAGAGTTTCTTTTAAATTTCTAGATCCCGGTTTCGAAATTTGATAAACTTGTTTGTTGTGGCAGTTTGTTGTCATCTCGGGAGCCTCCAATTCAATTGTGGATGCATGCCCCGATCTCGTTGTAAAGATATCGGTTCCTGCCTCGAAGGGTACCATATAGTGGAAAGGTGGATCAAGCCAGTTGTGCGAGATCCATCAGAGAATAGGGTGAGGCCTTTTGTGGTGTGGTGGTCTTCGTACCGCGCACCCCTCCAACACAGATGTACCTCCCCTAAAAAGGAAGGAACATCGGTAAATCAAATCCTGTGTCTCCGCATGCTCCACTCTCGGTTGCTTCGTTCCTATCAACGCTCTTTACTCATTTAGTAGGTTGGCATATAGACAAATTCACTGTAGTTGCATATCTAGAGATTTTACCTTTGTGTCAAGCCTAAATTTGAAAAAGAATTAAAATTTGGAGTAGCACATATTCACCCCCTCTAGGTGCCCATATGATCCCATTTCACCGTAGCCATACCTTAAACGATAGTCCGCCATGTTCCACACCTCCTCTTGTGATACTTTTGTTCTCATTCACTTGGTAAATCAATTCTTGGTTGTCAAAACATTCAACCGTTTGTGTGTCAGCTTTCTTTGATTGGTACTCCAACCAATTATCAACCAATGGTGGATACTCATATGTCTTGTGTCTCTTTTTATGCCTGGGAATTTTCTTATTCATTTCATCACTATAATTTTGAAAATACTCATTCAACTTGAAGGTGCACTCCGCTATGGCAGTCACGAGCAATTGATGGACAATTTTTAGTACTTTCTTGAAGCATTCCACCATGTTGCTTGTTGAGTCACCGTACCTCTTGCCGCCATAGTCATAAGCTAATGCCCACTTCTGCTTGTCATCAAGATTCCTTCTGAGAAATTCTTAGCCACCCTCATTCGTGAGATTGTATAGTCTATTGTACAATTTTGAAAGATGCCGAGCAGTGAAGGCAAGCCAATAATGTTACAAATCATCAGGCTACTCCTTATTCCCACATCCTCTATACAAGTTGGACATCTCATGCACCATCGATGGTGGATGCGAGGAAAACTTGGAATATCTTATCGACCATGTTGAGTATGCCTTGGTGGAGGTCCAAGATGATGCAACCCTCACATTAGGGTTCAATAACCTTGGTCCTCAATATATGAAAAAACAACTCCTAGTTATCATTGTTCTCTGCTAAAACCAAAGAAAAAGCCAAAGGGAAAATCCGGTTGTTAGCATCATGACCTGTGGTAGTCGATCAATACTATGCCCTTGAACTTGCCAGTAAAAAATGTAGCATCCACAGACATAACTGGCCGATAATGCTTAAATGCCCTTATGCATGGGCTGAATGTCCAAAATGCATGGCCAAATACTCGGATTGTTGCACTATTGTAACTCGTAGTCACCGTCCCAAGGGGCTCCATGTAACACCCTCGAATCGGCCCTATGCAAGTTTTAGCGATTCCCGCCAAACCCACATAGAAACGATTCAAAGATGCCACCAGGCACTTGCGTGCGGGTGGAAAAACGAAGTAATACCATTACACAATAGTCCATGATGGAACCCACAGAAACATATATATATATACAACAACGACTCAAAGAGCCAAGAATACAGATATACAATACAAAGATCCAAATCACCTTGAAAACGATACAACATCCAAGTATGGATAAGATGCAAATGGGGCTAAGAGCCCTAAAGAATAACCAATGGCGTCCATAACCCTGCCCAGGCCAAGCCGGAAGGGTAACCCTGCTAACGACGTCGAACTTATACCTGCTAAAACAAAAGGGGTGCTGACAAAGGGCAAAGGAAAAACAGAGCGGTCAGTATTGAGGCCAGTAGACGGCGAGGCTAGAATTCGGCGGCTCTCGCCTACATAGGTATGGTGGACTGAAGCGGCAGCGCAGCATGCACTAAACAATCTATAGAGATTCGATTCAATTGTCGGCTATTAGAGAGGGATAAGAAAGACCTATTCAGATCCAACCTGATAGTAACACCAAAACATACCCATCCTGGTATTTCCCCCTCGAGACCACATGAGGAAGTCAAACCGAGGAACTCACATAGTTGGCAGTTTTATTCATTCCATTATAGTTGCAGCACTTACTAGTCAAATACAATTAGCAGAATACATTCCAAATCCAGCAATTGTTGGCACTTTTATTTACTCATTCTGTTGTAGTGAAACTGATTACTAGACATGTCAACATCAAATTTATAGCACTACTTTAGTTATAGTTGTCTATGATCGAGATACTATGCTCCAAGACGTCCATAACCGTGGATACGGCTTTCAGAAATATTTACCCTACAGGGGTGCACAAATAGCAACACACACACGATCAACCTCAGGAAGAACCAAATAAAAAGCAACAAGGCCTCACAACAAAGCATTCATAGGATCCATAAATCATTTCCGGGGGCCACCCCACTAAGCTACCTGCAACAAAGTTGGCCTACTCTGAGACGGACCCAGGGTTTGTGTAGATAGTGGTAAACGACTGGGAACCCGAAAGTGTGACTGGGATTGTCGATACAGCGAAAACGTGTCACGATCCAAAATAGTACAGGTGCTCCACGCACAATCGTAAATAAAGCAGTAAAGTATGGCATAGGTACAGGATAGTAATAAAGCCCCAAACTAGTTTGTGGCCCCAAGAAATAAAGTGTGAATCAAGCTCAGGCAAAGGGGGATTCATAGAGTCTCCCGTATGTGGATAGTGCGAATAGTCAAGGAACAGGTATCAACTACTCGGGGCCTACGGGACACAAGTGAGCGTGGAAGAACCAAATATTAGCTATTGCCCACCGGTGCCTCTGCATTAGCTATATCTATTCCTAGCATTTTAATTATTAATTGAAATTAAAGTCATGATCCTCTCCACCATTAAGCATGTGCCATCCTTCCAACAATGGTGGAACAACAACCACGCGAAGCAGCACCTGAGCAAGCAACTACGACTCACAAGGCCGACTATCTATCCAACAACATGCAATAGGATGTGTCCAAGGCAATATAGAGGCTGCAAGGAATATAAATGGTATGGAAACTAAAGCATCGCAACACGAATAGCAATAGATCAACAGGAGGAAATAAAGACTATAAATGCAAAATAGGTAGAAAGGGAGAGAATTCTCGCCTGGGAAACATAGCCGAAGATACACCGGAGAACTTGTCGATACTCGCATCAACTCCATGACCTAATCTGCGAAGAACCAAAGCACTAAAAGAAACACCGGATGCACTATTTAATACTATGGCAGAAGATCGGGCATGATGCATGTATGATGTATGACATGGCAAAAGTGCAATGCAACTAGGCAATATTAAGCGAAACCGGGGTCCCGACAATTAATTAAAAGGTTCAAGTTTTTTAGGTACCCCGCAATTTAAATGTTGTATGAACAAGGCAAAACATGGCACGGGTTCGCTACTCAAATTTAAATGGAGCCATTATAAGACTAAAATAGCCCGCATATGGTCTCCATATTTAATTATGATATGAATCGGCATAATTCCCCCAAACCAATCAATATGTAAGTGAGCATGAACAATTCAATATGCACAAGTGATAATGTCATATTATAAAAAATAGGGGTCTCAGATAGAGGTCACACATAGGGGACTCGACGATCTTGGTCTCCGAGGGTGTTTGGGTTCAGTCTCGGCGGGATCGGTCTTCACATCCAGGAAGGGGCCTTGGCGTCCGGGACAGAGAACTTGCCGGGGTTCCATGTTGTCCTCCTTGAAATGTGCCAGACTTGATGATGGACTTGTGATGTTGAACGACACGGCAATAGGAACCGCACGACTTGAACTTGGCCATCGAGGACACATTGTACTGCTGTTGTTACTTGTTACTCGTGCGCATACTCATAGAGTAGAAACAATAGGGAGGCGATCTGCCGCAACGAACGATTGCTGGCTTGGGCAAGACCGAAGTAGAGCTTGAAGATACGTGGGACGGTGCAGCAGGTCGGGGACGAGTAGGGACCGTGGCCGACAGAGGCGGGGCCGACCCAGGCTGCGGCGGCGGGGAAGGCGAGGCCGACGGTGGCCACCAGGAGAGGACGCGTGGGGGAAGTGAGCAAGGATGGTGGCGGCAGAGCGGCATAGCCTTGGCATCGAACGGCTGACGAGGAGGCATCTCGATGCGGAGAGGAGCTGGAGGCGGGGTCTGAGGCGACGGCGCTCGGAGTCGGCGCAGGAGATGGCAGCGAGGGCTGGGGATTCAAGCGGAGGCTCATGGAGGTGGAGCAGGGAGCCGAGAAGGCGAGCTTGAGGCGACGCAGTGCAGCAGCAAACCGACGAGAGGAGGCCGACGGTGGTGTCCTGGGCCGCGGTGCTCGGAGCCGGGTTGGTGCAGGCGAGATGGGGCGGGCCAGGGGAACCGCCATGGTGGGTGAGCGTAGGAAGACGCGAGAGGGGCGAGGGAGGCGAGGAGGGGCTCACAGGGCGGCGGGGCTCTAGATGCGCGGCCGCTTTGCTCGGGCACGATGGGAACGGGGGTAGGACTAGGTGGTGGTTCGGGTTGGGGGATTTAGGTTAGGGCTTTGAGAAGGTTAGTTTTAGGTTTTGGGTAGTAGGTTGGCTGGTTGGGCCTTTGGGCCTGACTGGCTGCCTCCCCGGAAAATATTGTAATTATTTGTTTTAGTTTTAAAAAAGCTTTCGTCAATAGTTTTTAGACAAATAAAATATCCAAAAGAGGCCGGGAGTTTTATAGTTTGAAATAAAGAAGGGGATAATGTAGAAAACAAAATAGGGCTTTTAGCAAAATAGTTTTAGCCAAATATGCATGCAGTCACGATGATGCTCAAATGCAATGTGGCATGATGAAATGAGCATGTGGTCACGATGATGCATAAAAATAAAAACAACACGCGATTTTCTAGTAGTGGTTTTACCCAGAGTGCTACACTTCACCATATAATACGTGCACAGGCTACTCGCGGCCATTTCTCCCAACAACCTAGGGAAGCGGTTGTATGCTTCTTCCCAATCACCATACAACATCTTAAAACTGGCTTGCTTGGCCTTTCATGCTTTTCCGTACTTCACTTTGTAACCGAATAATCTTTTTACCAAATCTATGAAACCCTTAATAGTGTGTGTTGGGAGTGACCTTATGTTATTTGCAACTCTATAAATGATGAAATCGGAGGTTAATTGACAATGATGATCCTCGACAACTTTTCCATCCTTGATAAACTTGACACCACACATATGAATACACTCACAACTTACAATGCTCCATTATGTCCCGCCCTTCAATGGTCGTGCACGTACAACCCATGGACATCCTTTCTTATCACACTTGACTGTGTAATATACCTTAGTGTCCGAGTGAACCACCTTGTACGGTCGATGATACTTCACCACGTAGTCCTTTATCCACACCTGAAATTCTAATAAACTTTCAAACTTCACTTCCGGATTTATCCCATACTTTTTTTTGGCTTAAATTCCTTTTTAGAAGATGCTCATGATTCAGGCGCTCTAATAATTCCACCATCTACTTGAGCCTCATCCGCAAGGCTAATATCACAAAATAGTTATGGTCGATGATCCCGACTTATCACCTTCTTATGGGCTTGGGCTTATTTAGCCGTTAGATCATCCTCGTCAACATCTTCATCCAGCCCATCATCCTCGGAGTCCGATGCATGGCAACAAAAATAAGGGAGCTCATGGTCCATGTCCTTCTCATTGAAAATTTCCTCCACATAACCTACCGCATTGTCACGAAGCCCATGCTCCAATTCATCACCCTCAAAGCTATCATCCTCCGTTTGGGGTCCTTCATATTTGTTATTGGGGACCGGGATCATGGGAGGTTTCCTCATTGGTGTGTCATTGTAGGTTGGCTCATTACGAACCGGGCTCATGGGAGGTTGGCTCATTGTTCTGTCATACACATGTGGCTCACCTCGAGCTGGGCTCATGGAAGCATTTAGGGGTTGTTTGGTTCATAGGATATGATTTACGGGATGAGGATATCCCCAGCCACGTGGTTAGGGATAGCCAATTTTCTTGTTTGGTTAGATAGGATGAGTGGTGGTTAGGGATAACCATTTTTGTATTTGGTTCAAAGGATATAGAGTGGATGGGCTGGTCTGATCATGTCTTTCATTGGGGTGGTGATATTACCCAAAATAAGGTTAAGTAGTATACAGTTCTAATCATAATTTGGGAACAAATTCTAATAAAATTTGGCTTTCTGGTCCTCTTTTGTAAAGACATAGCACAAAAGCTATACTCTGTTACATGAATATTTCATTTCCCATGAAGAAGTTTGGTACATGGAAGTCAATGAGCAAAGTCCGATGAAGGTTTTTGGTGAAGTATACCAATTGATGAGTAATCATGATTACTGCATGGTCTCGTCAATTTTCCTGTTACACTGGCTAGCTGAACCGAGAGAGAAGGCGAAATATCAGAAAGCTACCAAACATTGTCCCTAAGTTGTAAACTACGCGTACACCATTTGGTCAGTAGCCACGAATGTGTCGCCTTGCTTAGTCGCGCTTACCCGTCTCGTCCCAGCACCATCAGCGAGCAACCCATCTGCCCAACCGGAAGCCAGCGATACCATTAGTTCGGATGCTTCCAAGGACACGAAGAAAGAGATGGGATACATAGGGAAGAAATCAACCTTTCTAACCCCCACCGCCGCCCATGATGCGCCACATCTGCCGCCCTTGATCTGGCGCCGCCACTACCACCAGCGGTGAGAACTAGACACGAGGGGATAAGGTTCAATACCTAGTATTTTCAGGAGAGGTGAACGAGCAAAACGCTTCGGAGGTGAGCCAACCAAAAGTGGTTGGCGTCATCCAGCACTTTTGGTGGGATCAGTTCAACCACCATTTCGAGAGTATATTCCTATAATCTGGTTATCCTCATCCCCTCTTATCTTCCAAACCAAACACACATCAACCACTAAAAAGGTGGATATCCCTTGCCATCCAGTGGATGGACACTGAACCAAACATCCCCTTAGGTTCAAATCAATGTGCAACCGAGCCCGTCCGTTTGTTTTGTTTTGAATTGACATAGAGAAAGATTTCTCGCGTTCCCTTAATTCAGGAATAGGTGGCGAAGGCTACTTGTTCCTTGGCGGACTATATATAAAGGCTTTGGCTCGCAGTATTGGAAAAAGATAATAAGCACGGTAGTCGATCGAAGAATAGGTTCCCATCTTGGCACTCTCGCTCAGAGATTCTTTCCTTTCTTGTAGCAAATATCTCAATTGACTTATTTTCGGATTCCGCCACCTTCTTCTTGTATGCACTCCAATTCAACTCGGAGTCAATATGCATCATCTTAAATCTATTGTGATGGCCAAACCCGGTATTATACCTTCCAACCAACTCATATACATCACTAGGGTCCATCCATTCAATATCAATCGTCACTCTTTCAACAACATCGGCATATCAGCATATGTAGGACTAGTGCCAAACAACATGACTACTTCATCTGGGTCACACTCGGCATTGCCTTTCAAGAAAACGGCATTGTCCACATGATGAACATTAACGATTCTTGATATCTAAAAAACATTGACAATAACCAAAATACATCAAAGACAATTAGATTACCACCAACCATAGCAACCTACAAAAACTAGTCATGGCAAGTTAGCCACACCACCAACCAACATTACTCAATATTAACACAAAAATCAATACATTTCACTCCAAATGCAACATCTAGGGTTTCAATGTTTTTGCCAAAATACCACCAAATTGCACATATCTATTTGGACTTAATCAAGGGGAGCGGGGGAGATTACCTCTTGGGACAAGGACAATCGAAATCCACGAAGAAATGCAACCGATTTGTAAGGATTTGAGGAGAGCAAGAGTTAGGGGCGCAAAGATAGGGGGTCCGGGGTCGACCAAGTATGAGTGGAGGGCTGGGAGGTGGGCGCGCGGCGGTTTTCTTAGTTAAGGGGCATGGCGCCCCGCCAAAAGTGTTGTAGTCATCGGGATGGGACCCCGCCGAAAAGCTCCAAACATAAAAAGTGGGCCCGCGGCCGTTGTTGACCGCCAAGTCGGACGAGACCATGGTGTTTGACTAGAGCGACGCAGGTACCATGGGGCTTTTTCGGGGCGTCATGCTACTAACCATGGAGCTTTTCGGTAGAGCACCATAGTTAGATTGTGAAATCTTTCAAAAAGCAAGTTATTTTATGATTTCTTACAGTCTTTAGGTTGATTACATGATTTTTTTCCGAATCAATATGAGTAATGCTTACTTTACATAGTGCAGTCATTGGAAAATAAGTGACTTGGGTTTGTCTAGATTCACATGCATCTACATACTAAAACGTATCTATATACATATGAATCTAGACAAATCATAAGTCGCTCATTTCTGGATGGAGGAAGTAATTAGCTTGAGATGCATATTACGATTTAGAGAGTAAGAAATACTAAAAGTTCGTATCTTCTTTGTATTGGGTCCTTTCTTAGTGGAGTACTTGACATTTCTTCCTTTTATTTCTTGTTCTAGCCATTTTTCTCTCTCCATTATCTATTTATGCGGTCTCTTTCCGAATAGAAGCGATACACGAGACTTTATTCAGATTTTCTCTCATACTCCCCTGTATACACCTAAATTTACAAATCTCCGATATCCTTTTATAGACGGAGGGAATACTTTTCCTCAGTCTTAAGTAACTATTTGATCATTCTTCAATCTACAGTCTACACATTTTTTCATTCCCCATTCCTCGGTCTTTGTTGGTCATATACACGTGTTACAATTTGAATGGCTACACAATCCGGCTCTTACCCAAAGTGAAAAACAGGCAGCTGTCCAATAGACACTCCCACTAGAAATGTTAAGATTGAGAAGAACCATATTTTACTACATGCATGTATAAAAATCATCATGTATGTCATATCGTGTAAGACTAATAAATTTATGACCAATACCAAGTTGCTACGATGTGAGAGCGAGCTATGACATGATGGAAGCAACGCACTGTTATTGTTAGACTACTTACAATAGAAGTATCATACGTAGTATCATGCTGATGTGTTACTATAATTAATGATGAGAGATCTCATGGTAGTATCATAGGTAGTTACCGTATCATAGCACATAAAAATAAAAAAATAATATCAAATAAATCTTGAACACAAATTTATATTGAGATCCACAACTCAATAAATATGATTAGATAATAATACTAGTACATGATGCTATATTTTGTATACATGCTAAAACATTTTATATTTTGAAAGGGAGGGAATACTACCCGCTAGAAAAGAAATATCATGGTAATAATTAAGTTGTTTTCAAAGTTTAAAGAATATAATTAAGATCTTTTTGGTTGTGTTGAACAATAATATAATACTCGATGTGAACAACATGGTTGCGGGTATGAAATAAAGCTATCACGAAAACGATGGAAAGAGGATACTTCATGGAAAGCATCGGTGAGTAAGCGCTGATGAATCTAGCTGAGCAATACTCCGCTAGTTTATAATCTTTTAAAACTCGAAATTCTTATTATCTGGTAGAACCACGGCGACGAAGACCAGTATGCTAAGACAAGTACAAGACTGATGATGAATGTGAAAAAACAAAAGCAAACTAAACCTTATTATCTGGTAGGAATCCAAGCTGTGTGACGATGAATGTAAAAAAGAAAGGAAAACGTGGTTTTGTGGTTTTGTGCAAGATTCATATCTCAGAATTATTTTTCTCATATCGATCATAACGTAGTGCGAGCATTTCTCCTAGCAGTTGGACGTCCCCTCTCTCTGTTCACTTGAGACGTAGGAACCGGTGGCATTTTCTCGTCAAGTTGATAGCGAGAGACGGGGGCGGCGGCGGCGTCGACGACGTAGAAAACTGCTGCTTCTGCTCGTTACGAGCATTCACTGACAGGCCTACCATTCTGCGCATTGCCGGAGTCGAGTACGCTGACCCTCCACCCATCAGACCCTTCCCAAAGTTCCCATAGGTCGTCGTGCGCTGCTGCGAATGCGAGCTCATGCCGGACAGCAGGGACGCGCGGCCGCCTGTCATGTGGTACATCCTCGGGTCCCCAACGCGCTCGCTCAGCTCGCCCAGCTCCGTCCCGAGCTCCGCGCACATGGCGTCGCCGCTCGCTCCCAGCGCCTTGCCCCGGCGACGGAGTATCTCCGACGCCTCGGCGTGCTGCCCGCGCTCCGCCGCCGCGCGCGCCGCCGCGATGTCCTCCGCCGCCTCCACGCGTAGACGCTCCCGCTCCACCTCCACCGACGGTTCCACCTCTGCCGCCTCCACCGGTCTCTTCACCACCGCGTCCTCGCCCGCCACGTCCACCGACTGCCCTGTCGCGGCGTCTCGGTAGGCGCAGCTCACCTTCACCAGCTGCGTGACGGCGACGTCGTCCCCGGCAACTCTCGGCACGTCCACGAGCAGAAGGAAGCGCCTCTCTTCGTCGGCGTACAGTTCTCCGACATCCACCGTTGCGGCGCGCCCTTCGGCATCGACGCGGCTCTTGTAGCGTCCCGACTTGACAGAACGGACGCGGACGCCCGGGCAGACGCACTCGACGGAGACGCGCGCCTCCTGCGCGGCCACCGAGAGGAGCCCGCCGATGCACTGCGCGAACGAGTCCTGGATGAAGGCCTCGTTCTCGATGAAGGAGAACGTGCCGCCGGTGGCCTCCGCGATGCTGTGCATCGCCGCCGAGTCGTGGTCCATGCCGAAGCCGAACGTGTGGACCGGCACCGAGGATCCGGGGCCGGAGCGCATCAAGGATGATGGCACGAGCACGTTGTAGTCGGTGGCCGCCACCGCACTATGACTCAGCGTGTAGTTGTCCTGGCCGTCGGAGAGGAGGATGACGGCGGACACGGCCTTCTTGTTCCGGCGACCGTCGATCACCTTGGCAGCTTCGCGGAGACCATCCTTGATGTTGGTCCCGCCGTTGGCGACGAGGGACTTCACGGCACGCTCGGACGAGGCCCTCCCGGCGTCGGACATGCGCGTGAGCCGGGTGAGGCGGCACGCTGTGGAGGAGAAGGAGACGAGGCTGAGGCGGTCATCGGGACCCAGCTTGTCGACGACGAACCCCATGGCCTGCTTCAACAGCGCTATCTTGTCGCCGATCATGCTCCCGCTGACGTCGAGTACCATGACGAGGTCCAGAGGAGCGCGCGCAGCCTTGGCCGCCTCGAGAGCCAGCCCGGGAGCCTTGACGTGCACCAGTACCGCGAAGCCATCGCGGGTGGCGTCCCTCGCGACGGCCGGGTACTCGCAGTGCGTCTTGAGGACCATCACCCCTCCTCCAGCCGTCGTCGTCGTCGCCTGCCCGTGGGGCGGCAGCGTCTCCAGCGGTTCGTCGTCGTCGAAGAGCTGCGCCGGCCTGGGCGTGACGCCCGGCACATCGCGCCACGGCGTGAAGCAGATCGGGCAGGCGGTCCGGTGGTGGACGCAGCGGAGGTGAAAGCTGTGGGAGCACTCGGCCGTGAAGGTGGCGTGACCGCAGCCCATGGCGCCATGACAGGCGGCGCACGGCGTCACCATCGATGACACCGGCTCTGAAATTTGTCGCACTTCAGATGACCTTGGGTATGCGTGTATCAATCTAAACAGCCCATGAGATTTTAAAGGCAGGAAACCCTGCGATATTTTTTTTTTTTTTTGCAATCCCTAATTGTACGCTCGCATATTTGGGTAGTGATTAAATGACCGTAGCTTGGAGGGCAAGCAAATTGTAAGAGCATCTCCACTGGTTGGAACGTTCTCAGGCCGAAATCCGGCGCTATATAGCGCCGGACGGAGCTAGTTTAGGACCTGGAAACGTCCAGTTTCTCACTCATGTCCCAGGCGCGGTTCCCAGGTAAGACAAAAACGACGATATTTCGTTCGAATTCGGCTAAAATTTAGCCTAGTTCGATATAGTTTGGTCTAGTTTGAAATAGTTTGGCCTAATTCGGCATAGTTTGGCCTAATTTGACATAGTTCGATGAACTCGGCTTAAATTTGGCCTAGTTTGCCCAAATTTGTCTCAAATTCGGCTTAGATTCGCCCTACTTAGGCCTAGTTCGCCCAAAGTCGGCTAAAATTCGGCCTAGTCTGGCCTAGTTTGTCTAAAATTCGGCTAAAATTCGGTCTAATTTGGTCTAGTTCGCCCAAATTCGGCTCAAGTTCGGCCTAGTTTGGTCTAGTTCGCCCAAATTTGGTCTAGTTCGCCCTAATTCGGCTCAAAATTCGGTCTAGTTTGGCATAGTTTGGCCTAGTTCGCCCGAATTCGGCTTAAAGTTCGGCCTGGTTCGGCGTAGTGGGGCCTAGTTCGCCCAAAATTGCGCCATCCAACGTTTTCAGGCGGTTCACAGCATCCTGGGTTCGGCCTGGGAACGCCGGATGAAAGTTGGGCCAAATCCGGACGAAACCGGCGTCCTGGAAACGCGACTGGGCGAAAAATCGCCGCCCGGACGAAAAAAACACCCTGGGAACAGCATCCTGGGAACCCTAGTGGAGATGCTCCGAGTGGATATGCTCCACTAGCATTCCCAAGAGGCCATTCCAGGAAGTTTTTTGGTCCGGATTTGCAAAAAACGCCCCAGTAGCTTTCCCAGGAGGGGTTCCCAGGCCGATTTTCATCCAAAATACATCCGGCGTTCCAGGCCGATCCCACGAAGCTGGGAACACCCTGGGAACGTCCGGTTGAAACCGCAGCCACTCGCCCGCCAACACGTGTCCCTTTCTCTCCCCTACCACGCCCAGCCGCCCACCACGTAGGGGAAATTCCAAAATTCGATAAAGAGAGGAAGCAGGAGAGCTCGCGATGCCATCCCGCTCGATGCCGCCCCGCCGGGCCATTTCGATGAGATACGCGAGCTCGACAACGACTCCGAGATGCTGGGGGCGGCACACTTCGAGCCCGGTCGCGTGCCGCCGTGGCGGGAGCAGCTGACGGCGCGCGGGATGGTGGCGAGCCTGACTGTCGGTGCCATGTACACCGCCATTGTCATGAAGCTCGTCCTCACCATGGGGCTCGTCCCCACACTCGTCTCTACCGCGATCATCGCCTTCGTCGTCCTCCGCGGCTAGACCAAGGCGCTGGCCCGCCTCGGCTTCACCGCCCGCGCCTTCGCGCGCCAGGAGAACATGCCGTCGGTTTTTCGTGGCCACGCCGCGAGCAGCAGCATAAGTGCCCAACACCGCGCGTGGTCGCGCCGCATGCGCGCCTCTGCCGACCGCGACTGCCTCGCCGGCCTCTCCCTCCCGCGTCCGGCAAGCTTGCCCGGGCTGCGACGCCTCTATTCCCTGCGAGTAGCAGCGCCCAGCACCACGCGTAGCCGAGGCGTCGGGCGAGTGGCCGGTGTCGACGGCGTCTTTTCTTCCTCCGTCGCCCAGTTTGCCGCTCCGGTCCGCTCAGCACTGGGAACGCGGCTAGGAAACCGTCATTCCTAGGCCATTCCTAGGCAAAAAAATCGATTCATCTGGACCTATTTTACTTCATCTGGATCTAAATTTGGCCCTGGCAACCACAAACGAGTGGATATTCTCTAACCATCGGAATCAAATAAATGATCTTTTGTCGTAGCAAAATGCTGGTGCGAAATTTTCGTCTCGAGCCCCTGTTTGAGGGTTTTGGGAAAAGGGAGCTGTTGAAGTATGATCCAAATTCTATTAAGGAGGCTAACTTCTGATGGAGTGGAGCGAGGCCCGTCGCCGGGAGGCTTGGGCCGAACGAATCGTTGATGACCTTGGTTACCACCGCTATATATACCTCTTATAAGCCGTCGGATGGGATAAGTTGCATCTATGAAATCCCCGGCGTTGTGTAAACACTCCCCGTATAGTGAAGTTCTGCTAGCTAGCGCCCGTGGTTTTTCCCTCTCTTTGTTTGAGAGGGTTTTCCACGTTAAATTTGTGTCCCCCTTGCTGTGATTTTATTTTCGTTCTTTGTTATTTGATTGTTACAAAGCTAACAAGTGCTATCAGAGCCCCAGGTTCTAATCTAGGGTTTGCGACATGTCATCATTGAAGTTCGATCTACCACAGCTGGACTACTCCACAAGATTCTGCATGTGGCAGGTGAAGATGCGGGCGATTCTCGCCCAAACTTCAGATCTGGATGAAGCGCTGGAAGAATTCGGGGAAAAGGATGCTAAGAGCTAGTCTGACAAAGAGAATTGGAAGGACCATAAGGCTTTGTCTATGATTCAACTTCATTTGTCCAATAATATTTTGCAGGAAGTTTTGACACAGAAATCTGCTGCTGCTCTTTAGCTGAAACTGGAATCGATCTGCATGTCAAAGGATCTAACCAGTAAGATGCATGTGAAGATGAAGTTGTTCTCGCATAGATTGCAGGAAGGTGGATCAGTAATGAATCACTTATCTCTTTTCAGAGAGATTGTTTCTGATTTGCAATCTATGGAAGTAAAATATGATGATGAGGATCTAGCTCTATTACTCTTATGATCGTTGCCCAGTTCTTATACACACTTTCGTGATACAATATTGTTGAGCCGTGATAAAAATAACCCTTGATGAAGTACAAGAGGCCCTCAAACAGAGGGAAAATATGAAAACTATGGTGCAGGCAGATGGGGCGTCATCCAAGGCTGAAGCTCTACAGGTTCGTGGCAGGACCGAGCAGAGATCTAACAACTATGGCAACCGAGATAAGAGCAAAGATGGCAGAAGTCGTTCGAAGTCCAAGGGAAAGGACAAGTTCTACAGGTATTGTAAGAAATCTAATCATGTTATTGATGATTATTGGAAGCTACAGAATAAGGAGAAAAGGAACAGGACTTACCAACCGAAAGATAAGGATCAAGGTACTAGTAAGGCTGCTGTTGTTTCTGGTGATAGTTCTGACGGTGAATGTTTAGCCGTTTTTTGCTGCTTGTGCATCTCGTGATGATGAATGGATACTTGATACTGCATGTTTGTTTCATATTTGCTATAACAAAGATTGATTCAGTTCATATGAGTCTATGCATACTCGAGATTTTGTACATGTGGGGAATGACAACCCATGCCATATTGTCGGAGTTGGATCTGTTAAGATCGGGACACATGATGGCGTGACGCGTACGTTGAATGAGGTGAAGCACATACCAAGCATGACCAGAAATCTGATCTCCTTGAGTACCACGGACATTGATGGATACAAGTACGCCGGTGGGCGTAGGTTGTTGAAGGTATCAAACGGTTCTCTTATGCACATGATAGGTGATATGCATTCTACTAAGTTATATGTTCTTATAGGTAGCACTTTGCCTGGTATTGATGCTGCTGTTACTTCTAATGATTCTGATGATTGTGGTAAAACAAACATATGCGTCTTGGGCATATGAGCGAACATGGCATGGCAGAATTGGTTAAGAGATAGCTGATTGATGGTTGCAACTTGGGTAAATTTGAGTTCTATGAGCACTGCGTTTTTGGTAAGCATATAAGAGTTAAATTCAATGCTTCCGTTCATACCACCAAAGGCATTTTAGATTATGTGCATGCTGATGTATGGGGGCCTTCCCGTAAGACATCTATTGGTGGTGCTAATTACATGCTTACTATTATTGATGACTACTCAAGAAAAGTGTGGCCATATTTTCTGAAACATAAATCTGATGTTTTTGATGCTTTTAAGAAGTGGAAAGTTATGGTAGAAAAGCAAACTGAAAATAAGGTAAAGGTACTACGTACTGACAATGGTATGGAATTATGTTCAAATGAGTATGAGGAGTTTTGCAGTAATAATGGTATGATTAGGCACCACACCATCCCTTACACTCCTCGGCAGAATGGGGTGGCTGAGCGCATGAACATAACCATCATCTCGAGGGCTCACTGTATGTTGTCCAATGTAGGTATGCATGGATGTTTCTGGGCTGAAGCAGCCAACACAGCGTGCTACCTCATCAACAAGTCACCTTCTATTCCACTTGAGAAAAAAACTCCCATTGAGGTATGGTCAGGTTCGCCTGCTGATTATTCATAGTTGAGAGTTTTTGATTGCACTGCTTATGCTCAGGTTGATAATGGAAAGTTAGAGCCTAGAGTTGTTAAGTGCATGTTCCTTGGTTATGGTTCATGAGTTAAGGCATATAAACTATGAAATCCTGAAACTAAAAAGATTTTGTTGAGTAGGAACATTGTTTTCAATGAATCCATTATGTATCATGACAGCTTGCCATCAGATCCCTCTCCTGTTGCTATTGGAGAGGAGGGAGTTAGTGTGCAGGTGGAGCACCTACAGAAAACTGTTGATAATAGTGTTGTTGTTGATGATACTCATGAGGAAAATATTGATGATGATGTTGTTCAGCACTCACCTACTGTTTTGTAGCAGCCACAGGAATCTATTGCTGTTGATAGACCGAGGCGTAACATAGTTCCACCTCGTCATTTAATTGAAGAGTGTAATCTTGCTCATAATGCTCTGAGTTGTGCTGAACAGGTGGAGCATGATACTGAACCTGCTACATACAATGAGGCTGTTGCATCCGTTGACCGCGAGAAGTGGGTTTCTGCTATGCAAGAAGAGATGCAATCGATTGATAAGAATGGCACATGGGAAGTTGTGTGCTTGCCTAAACAGAAGAAGGTTGTCCGATGTAAGTGGATATACAAGAGAAAGGAAGGTTCATCTCCTAATGAGCCTCCAAGGTTTAAGGCAAGATTAGTAGCAAAAGGTTTTAGCCAGATTCCATGTATTGATTACAATGATGTTTTCTCTCCGGTTGTGAAGCATAGTTCTATTTGTGCTTTCTTTGGTATTGTTGCTATGCATGATCTTGAGCTTGAGCAGCTAGATGTAAAGACTGCTTTTCTACATGGTGAACTGGAGGAGGAGATTTACATGGACCAACCTGAAGGGTTCACGGTTCCTGGAAAAGAGGATTTTGTGTGCAAATTGAAGAGGTCGCTTTATGGTTTGAAGCAATCTCCAAGACAGTGGTACAAAAGGTTTGATTCATTTATGATCTCACAAGGTTTTAAGAGATCTCAGTTTGATAGTTGTGTTTACATAAAGTTTGTTAATGGATCACCTATTTACTTGCTATTATATGTTGATGATATGTTAATTGCTGCCAAGAGCATGAAATAAATCACTACTTTGAAGGCACACCTAAGTAGTGAATTTGAGATGAAAGATCTTGGTGCTGCTAAGAAAATCCTAGGTATGGAAATTAAACGGAACAGAAAATCTAGGTTGTTGTTTCTTAGTCAGCAAAGTTATGTTGAGAAAGTTCTTCAACGTTTTAATATGCATGATGCAAAGTCAGTTAGTAATCATGTTGCTCCTCACTTTAAATTGTCAGCATTGCAATGTCCTAGTTCTGATGAAGATATTGAGTACATGTCTCGAGTTCCTTATTCTAGTGCTGTTGGTTCCTTGATGTATGCCATGGTTTGTTCTCGCCCTGATTTATCATATGCTATGAGTTTGGTGAGTCGTTACATGGCTAATCCTGGTAAAGAACATTGGAAAGTTGTTCAGTGGATTTTTAGGTACCTCCATGGCACATTGAATGCTTGCTTGAAGTTTGGTAAGACTGGTGAGGGACTTGCAGGCTATGTGGATTCAGATTTTGCTACCGACTTGGATAAGAGGAGGTCCCTCACAGGTTATGTGTTCACAATAGGTGGATGTGCCGTGAGTTGGAAGGCAACGCTGCAACCAGTTGTTGCTCTATCTACAACCGAAGCAGAATATATGGTTGTTGCTGAAGCTTACAAAGAGTCTGTTTGGTTGAAAGGTTTGTATGCTGAGCTTTGTCAGGATGATTCTTGCATTAACCTGTTCTGTGACAATCAAAGTGCTATTTACCTTACTAAGGATCAGATGTTCCATGAGAGAACAAAGAACATTGATATCAAGTACCATTATGTTCGTGACATTGTTGCACAAGGTACACTAAAGGTATGCAAGATAAACACTCATGATAATCCTGCTGATATGATGACAAAGCCTGTTCCTGTTGCTAAGTTTGATCTATGCTCAAGCTTAGTTGGTATAACTGTTTAGCCCAAGTGGTTGTTGGCGCCGAAAGTGTTTTCTTTGTTTGTTTAGGGAGATGATTACTGTTGATGCTACAAGAAGGAATTTGTCTCAAGGTGGAGTTTGTTGAAGTATGATCCAAATTCTATTAAGGAGGCTAACTCGATGGAGGCGGACGAGTTTATGCCGGGAGGCTTGGGCCGAACAGATCGTTGATGACCTAGGTTACCACCGCTATATATACCTCTTGTAAGCCGCCGGCTGGCACAAGTTGCATCTGTGAATTCCCCGACGTTGTGTAAACACTCCCCGTATAGTGAAGTTCTGTTGGCTGGCTCCCGTGGTTTTTCCCTCTCTTTGTTTGAGAGGGTTTTCCACGTTAAATCTGTGTCCCCCTTGCTGTGATTTTAATTTCGTTCTTCATTATTTGATTGTCACAAAGCTAACAGGGGCTAGATCTAAACCAGTTTGAGACGCGACTACACGATGTCATGTAAGCATGTCTAGTTTTTTTTTCAATAAAGAGTATATATTAATATCGCGAGATACCAATTACACCTAGCCTCTGCAAGAACGTATCACCCTAGCGACATTATGATGTCTACGCACTTCTATTCTTGTAGACAGTTGTTGGGCCTCCAAGTGCAGAGGTTTGTAGAACAGCAACAAGTTTCCCTTAAGTGGATCACCCAAGGTTTATCGAACTCAGGGAGGAAGTGGTCAAAGGTATCCCTCTCAAGCAACCCTGTAATCAAGATACAAGAAGTCTCTTGTGTCCCCAACACACCCAATACACTTGTCAGGTGTATAGGTGCACTAGTTCGGCAAAGAGATAGTAAAATACAAGTGGTATGGATATAAGACAACGGTGCCAGAAAATACTTTGATGGCGTGGAAGAGACTAAAGGCAAACTGAAATAAAGATGGCAGCAAGCAAACATGTAACAGATCTAGTTGCAAATGGTGTTTCAATGCTAAGAAAAAAGGCCTAGGGATCATACTTTCACTAGTGAAAACTCTCATATAAATATCTTCTCTTTATGATACTACTCTGAACTACTCTCTAGTTGGATAACTCTAATCCACGGTAGGGCTATAATAGCATACCTCAAAGTTCGCTTTCCCCATCTAGATAACCCCACACTGTCACCTTGAGCACTAGATGGTTCCAACAAACACCACAATTTCATAGATACATCCAACTCCAAATATAACTCATAACAAGTAATTGTAATCTCTAGCCTAAGTGACACCATGGTGTGCACGCTGTCACTTTCACACACATGGGGAGAGCAGAGATCTATTAAAGCACTTGAGTAGCAAGGTAAATCTACTTGATTACAAAGCTCATGATCACAATATGATCATGCATAGAGAAAGATATGAACACATAGCTACCGATAGAACCCTTAGCCTCGAGGAAGAACTACTCCCTCCTCATCATGGGAATCAGCAACGGCGATGGAGATGGCAGTGGAGTCGATGGAGATGGTTCTGGGGGCACTTCCCCGTCCCGGCAGGGTGCCAGAACAGAGACTTTCTGTCCCCCGGATCTCCCCTTCCGTGGCGGCGGTGCTGCGTAACTTTTCGTGGCTGGAGGCTGTTCGATTTAGGGTTTTCGTCCTAGGGGCTTCTTATAGGCGAAGGGGCGAGGTCAGTGGACGGCCAGGGGGCCCACACCATGCCCTGGCGTGGCCTAGGGCTGCCCGCGCCAAGGGGGTGTGGCCGCCCTGTGACCCCCCTTCGTCTCTCCTTCAGACTCCATGTGTCTTCCAGTAAAATATTAACTTTGGCTTTTGTCCCGTCCAATTCCGAGAATATTCATGTTCTGACTTTCCTGGAACCAAAAACAGCAGAAAACAGGCAACTGGCACTGTGGCATGTTGTTAATAGGTTAGTCCAAGAAAGTGTATAAAAAGACTCCAAAGTGTGGACAAAACATAAGAAAGTAGATGTAAATAAGCATGGAACATCAAAAATTATAGATACGTTTGCAATGTATCAACATCCCCAAGCTTAACTCCTGCTCTTCCTCGAGTAGGTAAGTGATAAAAAGAAAGAATAATTTTTGAGGTGGCATGCACCATTATAATCTTGATCAAGGCATTTGCAAGCATTGAAAGCTGGGATCAAAGTACTCTAAATATGAGCATGAAAGATGAAGTTCTAACAATAAGACATAGCAACTATGATGTAACATGAAAAGGTATAAACAAAAGATTCATGAATAACAATGCTTTGCAAGACGTTTGTTTGTTTCACATAAAGAAAACATAATAAGAATGGTATTCAGCTTGTCCATCATAGAGTAGCAAAACATAAATGCATAGGACACCTTCAAAGTTCATAAGGGTGACTAGATACAAATAGTTTAAGAACAAGCAATATCAAAGTTATGCATCAATCAACAAGTCTTGAGATAATGCACATTAAACTAAGAATGCCCACTAAGCTCTCTCAATAGGTGCATAAAGATAGAAGATGGAGAATCAACATAAAAGTAAAAGAAAGGCCTTCATAGAAGGAAGCAGGGATTCAAGTCTCATAAAGAGCTTCCAAAAATTATGGTACTTATTAGCTTTCATCTCTCATTGCCCCTATCATAAGCATCTTTAGGTGATTAAAGTTAAAGTGACACAACTAAGAGGATATGATTGACAAGTTATAAGTTGAAATATCATGCCCCTTACTTACGAGTACCGAACCTCATGCTACTCAACTTCAGTCACAAGTAAGCTCTTGTCATTGTAAGTACATATGTATCATAGAGAACCGCCAACGGGGTACCCCTTGCACATGATATAGGAGCTATCCCATAATCAAAATGACAAGGCAAGCAAACAATGAGCATCTCAGCGATCTTTTTATTTGCTATTTGCATAGGTTTTTATTGAGGATGCTTCATAGAGTGCTCATTTGGTTATGCTGCAAGTTTCCACCATGATTAGGCATGGCTTAGGCTAGCGGCCCAGACGTTTCTCTAACACACATACAAATTCCATGATCTCACAAGTTCCCCTTTTATTTCACACCGCTGGGATCCATAAGCAAAAGAATCATGATATCAACGGAATAATAAGTGCAATGTTGAAAGCGTTCCCCATGATACATGGTTCCGCTAACTTCAACTCATAAAGCGCAAGCATATACGCACCAAATATGGACACAATGGTTCAAGATTATTAAGTGCAAGAAAGTAAAGTGTGCCATCAAGTTTGTGAGAGCTTTAATCACTAATTTTCACATAACAAGTTTAATTCGGAAGGTAGATAAAAACATGAATATACTTGGAATAGCAAATTCTAATAGGTAGGTATGGTGGACTCTTTGGAATAACTTGGTTTTATTTGGAGTTGGATGCATGAGTGGAACTCATACTTGGTATGGAGGCTAGCAAAAGACTGGGAGCGACCAACTAAGAGAGCAATAATGGTCATAATCATGCAAAGCGACAAAACATCATTAATTAAACCATAAAGTGATATTACAAGTCGAAAACTAAAGGATCATAAAGGCTATGGTGACTTGGGATAGTCATAACATGGTGTGAGCATGCGCCAAGTCAACCCAAATAAAGCATCAAAGGAGAATACCACTATATTATGCTTTAATATGCTAAAACAACGCATGATTCTTTCAAGGCACATTAAGCAATCTCAATTGTTTATAACAATTCAAGATACAACAAAAATCACTAAGCATAAAGCCAAAACAATATCAAGCATGACATGACAAAGCCTAAGTCACAGTCAAAAACAAGCTCCTTTTATACCACTTAAGCATGAACTTTTCCTACTCTTTTCCAATCCAAACCAACCTATTTGAAAACTAATATATGAAAGAGGGGGTCCAACCAATTTATTCAAGCAAACTAAGAAAATTAAAACCTAAAACAAAAACAAAGACGCTCCAAGAACAACACAACTGTGCATGAAACAATAAAAATGAAGTGTTTGGAGGAAACCTGAGATTTTTATTGATGAAGAAGGGGATGCATTGGGTATCCCCAAGATTTGACGCTTGTACTTCTTGGATATTTCTTGGGGTGACACGGGTGGCATCCCCAAGCTTCAGCTTTAGTACATTCTTCATCTCATTACATCATTCTCTCCTTACACCTGAAATTTTTCCTTCATACAAAACTTCACACAATCTTTATTAGCAACATTAGTGTACTCAAGATAATAAGTCTTTGGGTTCAGTTTAAACACCAATAAAACTTCCATTAAAACACAAGCTATTGTAGAACTTCCTTTAAAAAGTTCAAATGATCAAAGAGAACTTAGAGAGAAAGAGATTAAGAGGCAAATGCAAACAATGGCAGAAATCTGTCAAAACAGACCAGCAGGTAAAAACCGATTTTTTGGAAGACCTTCTGTTGCTCAAATCGAAAAGAGTTGAACTAAAGAAAGTTGGATAACAACCTGGGGCAGAAGCACAAACAAATACAGCTCAAACCGACGTACAGAGATTTTTCAAGAATTTTTACAGCGAAGCACAAAAATCTGTTTCGAGACAACAACGTTTCCAAGTCTTACTTCTCTCTCATTAGAGGTTACTCTTGGCACAAAAATCAAATTAAAAGGATAAGAAGAGGTCATTATAGAGGTAATAACTTCCAAGACTCAATAAAACTATTGGGTTATCTCCCAAGAAGTACTTTTCTTTAACGCCTTTAAGTTAGGCATGATAGTTTGAGAAGATGCTCACATAAAAAATATGAATTGAAGTAAAAGAGAGCATCAAGAAGAAAATTTAAAGCACATTTAAGTCTAACCCACTTCCTAGGCATAGGAATCTTGTAAAGAAACAAGTCATGAAAGCACAAAGCAACAAGCATAGGAAAGCAAAACAAGTGCAACTTCAAGACTTTCAACATAAAGAGGGGAAACTTAATATTGTTGAGATACATAAGACCATGTTTCCCTCTCTCATAATAACTTTCAGTAGCATCATGAATAAAATTAACAATATAACTATCACATAAAACATTCTTATCATGAGCCACATGCATATAATAATTATTAGTCTCCACATAAGCATAGTCATTCTTATTAATTGTAGTGGGAGAAAATTCAACAAATTGTTGGGCCTCTGCAAGAACGTATCACCCTAGCCTCTGCAAGAACGTATCACCCTAGCCTCTGCAAGAACGTATCACCCTAGCGGCATTATGATGTCTACGCACTTCTATTCTTGTAGACAGTTGTTGGGCCTCCAAGTGCAGAGGTTTGTAGAATAGCAGCAAGTTTCCCTTAAGTGGATCACCCAAGGTTTATCGATCTCAGGGAGGAAGTGGTCAAAGGTATCCCTCCCAAACAACCCTGCAATCAAGATACAAGAAGTCTCTTGTATCCCCAACACACCCAATACACTTGTCAGGTGTATAGGTGCACTAGTTCGGTGAAGAGATAGTAAAATACAAGTAGTATGGATATAAGACAATGGTGCCAGAAAATACTTTGATGGCGTGGAAGAGACTAAAGGCAAACTAAAATAAAGATGGCAGTAAGCAAACATGTAACAGATCTAGTTGCAAATGATGTTTCAATGCTAAGAAACAAGACCTAGGGATCATACTTTCACTACTGAACACTCTCATATAAATATCTTCTCTTTATGATACTACTCTGAACTACTCTCCGGTTGGATAACTCTAATCCATGGTAGGGCTATAACAGCACACCTCAAAGTTCGCTTTCCCCATCTAGATAACCCCACACTATCACCTTGAGCACTAGATGGTTCCAACAAACACCACAATTTCATAGAGACATCCAACTCCAAATATAACTCATAACAAGTAATTGTAATCTCTAGCCTACGTGCCACCATGGTGTGCACGCTGTCACTTTCACACACATGGGGAGAGCAGAGATCTATTAAAGCACTTGAGTAGCAATGTAGATCTACTTGATTACAAAGCTCATGCTCACAATATGATCATGCATAGAGAGAGAGATGAACACATAGCTACCGGTAGAACCCTTAGCCTCGAGAAAGAACTACTCCCTCCTCATCATGGGAATCAGCAACAGCGATGGAGATGGCAGTGGAGTCGATGGAGATGGTTCTAGGGGCACTTCCCCATCCCGGCAGGGTGCCAGAACAGAGACTTTTTGTCTCCCAAATCTCTCCTTCGGTGGCGGCGGTGCTGCGGAACTTTTCGTGGCTGGAGGCTATTCGATTTAGGGTTTTCATCCCAGGGGCTTCTTATAGGCGAAGGGGCAAGGTCGGTGGCCGGCCAGGGGGGCCACACCATGCCTTGGCATGGCCTAGGGCTGCTCGCGCCAAGGGGGTGTGGCCGCCCCGTGGACCCCCTTCGTCTCTCCTTCGCACTCCATGTGTCTTTCGGTAAAATATTAACTTTGGCTTTTGACCCGTCCAATTCCGAGAATATTCATTTTCTGACTTTCCTGGAAACAAAAACAGCAGAAAACAGGCAACTGGCACTGTGGCATCTTGTTAATAGGTTAGTCCAAGAAAGTATATAAAAAGACTCCAAAGTATGGACAAAACATAAGAAAGTAGATATAAAACAAGCATGGAACATTAAAAATTATAGATACGTTTGCAACGTATCACATTACGGATGCACACAGCCAAAAAAAGAAAGAAGAATTACAAAAAAAAAGTCTCGTTTATATTGATTTGTTTCTTGAAATAGTAGCACTAACACCACCAAGACGCACCAGAAATCTAGCTTCTCCAAAACCGATGCCTCCAAAAAAGGGAACAATGCACAAGCATCGTCTTCGTCTGATCATAGACCTTAGGTTTTCACCTTAAAGAAAGCCCACTCTCTGAAAACAATGCCTTCAATAAGGACATTGTCAAGCACAACCGATTAAGTCCAGCCATTGGATTTTCACCCTGAAAGATAGGACCATGAACTTCTCCTATGCAATCGCCCCCAATTGCATGCCGCTGCTCCAAGTCACGAATCACTAAGCCAGTTCCTCATCGCCACCCTGACTCGAACCACCATTGCTAGTCCTCAAATCTCAGCTTTCGTGGCCTTCTCCACAACACCATGGAACGAGAACGTGCCCCATGATATTAACCACCAGTAGAGCTTCAAAGCGCTCCCAACTATCTCCAGGAAATCGCCCAGTAGAGTTTGCTGGCGGAGCACCCGACTGAATCCCACCTGATCCAGCAATCTCCAGACATAATCGCTAGTGGAGTTTGCCGGCAAAGCCTTCCGGAACACGACACTGCCACCAGATTAATGGAATCAGGCTTCAGGCAGATCTTCGTCTTGGCGTGAGAGAAACCCTATGACTGCGCCCCTGCAAGCAGATGCGACCCATGTCGCTATCCGCCGAGGGAGGACCGCCATCAAAGCCTGAGGCCACCGCCTCGGCTTCCAGACCCTGCCACCATTGATCGCCGTCGGGACGACAACCTGCGAGCGCCCATGGGGCTCCCTGCAGGGGAGAGGCCACCAAGCGAGGAAGCAGCCCCGCCACCACCATTGACCGGCCAGAATTTGCTCGCCGGTGTCCTCCGGTGGCAGTGGGGGATAAGCGGGAGGAGTCGAGGGCGGCGACAGCTAGGGGTTCCGCCCATACCGCCCCTCGAGAGCGACACGAGGGTTACGCATGTCTAGTTACTACTGGTCTCCGCGTGTCTGCACAAGTCTATCCAGTGACTTGAACTTTTCTAAATTCGCATGTAGATCTATATACTAAAATATGTCTACATACATAAATAATAAATCCAAGTCGCTTATTTTAGAACAGAGAGTAGAAAAACTTTAGTTACATAAGCTAACAAAAATGAACAAATATGCAAGAAGCAGATGACCTTCGCACGAAGAACAGAACTTGGTGGTCTAAGGAAGGAGCCGAAGAAAGCTCAGAGGCGCTCGAGCTCCGAGTGGTACACGTCACTCGGCTACGAAACCTGCTTGTGCGGTAGGGGCTTCACCACCTACTCTTCAATCGCGGTTGTCCTATTCTTCCATCATGTCCAAGCTTTTCCATCACCGTACCTTGGAGTAGACACAACCGTCGTGAGTTAGATTACATCTAATGAATCGGCAACTTTGTAATTATCTCTTTACAATAAAGCTCAGACAGGATTCGACTCTCTTGTTTGTATGAAAGGCCGAAGAAATCACCAACGCTCTCATTTTCATTAAACCCAAGTCCATAACTATGTACATTGTCGAGATTACCCCTCATCATCCACTCACTGAGGTGTGTAAGAATGCAAGTGTTTTCTCTTGAAGATGTCGGGTTTTCTCGATCGTAGTTTTACAAAATGGATGTCTAAACTCCTTTTGCGTTTTCCCAGCGAGTTTAGGATAGACAATAATCTAGTCCCATGGTAGGAACTCATCAGTAGTACCGACATACTCCTCAATGAGCCGGGTGAGGCATTACGTAGGATAGGGTGCCCATGGAGGAACCCCTAGGAAATATGGCAAGAACTTCTCAGGATTCATTCAAGGTGGACAAAGCAAAAATTTAAGAATGGGGCTTCAAGGGATTTTCTAGCAAGTAGCCCTTTCTTGTGGATAGAAGAGAGAGAGAGAGGACAAGGAAGATATGACCAAGGCATGAAAAATTCTCACTCTCCTTCACCCTGGCAAGATGGCCGCACCAACACCGCTCCGCTCTCACCTCCTGTGGAAAGCTTGCATCTTTCATCTCCCTCGGCCTAATAGTCAAGCTCCGAGCAAGGGACACTCATGGTGGAATCTCATTGGTGAGAGGAAGAGGTGAACTGGTACATCAAAATATGTCGATACCCGGATTTATAGAAACACACGGTAAAAATAGCAGGAAACTATGGCGAGAGACATTGGTGGGAAAAAATCAGGGGAGAATTAAGTGTCCTCAAGACGATAGGTAACGGTGATCATGAAGCGATCATGTATGTAATGGTGATCATGCAGCCTTCGGCGTGGCTTATGAAGTCCATAATACATTCGGCCTCGGCAAAGCCAATAGGTGCTATCGTCTTCGTTGAAACCGAGCAAAACCAATCGGCCTAGCCAAAGACGATATGCCCTGATGCATCGAGCGATGCAGGACACAGAGTTGGCTACAAGCAGACCGATAAGAACTTGTCATCTTTGCCCAGCCGAGGCTGCCCTAGATTTTGAAGTTCCTAAAATAGAGTATTATTTCCCAAAATTATATAAAAAATGTATCATTTACAAAAAATAGCCTAGTGTTCGGTCACACATATGGGCAATGTATTTGTACGAGATTGAATTTTTGTAACTTCCATGGTGGCCAGCAGGCTAAATAGCTCTCTTATTATATTTTTTTAGGGTAGGACTGAGCGTCCTCCGGAGGATGCCAGCCTCCGGCTTGTATGTCCACCTAGGCCCCCATTCCCGCTTTTGCTTCTATGAAGCAAAAAAACCCTCTATTTTTGCTTCTATGTAGCAAAAAATAGAAACGGTTCACACATAAAACAGAAAAACCAATTTCACTAGAGACCTCATCGGAGACCTCGTAGAAAAAATGCTATTGCAGCAAAATCTAATTCGATGGAAACATCATAGCAAAAACAATCTCCTAATGAAGCAACATCATAGAATGTATAGAGAAAATAACTTGTTCTATATAAGCATCGTACAAATTGTTTTCCGGAGACACCGGATACGTCATAGCAAAAAAATTATACTATTAAAACAAACACACATAACTATTGTAGCAAATATAACCTCACCGGAGACCTCATAGCAAAAAGGTTGTGCTACTAGCAAAACCACATAACGGTTGTAGCAAAAAACTTCTACATGTGATGCAAATTCACAGAGCGTACAATGCAAAACCCCATAACGGTGTTAGAAAAAACAATTCATTGCACAATGCAAAACCAAAGAACTATTGTAGCACAAAAATGCTCATACAATGCAAAAATCCATAAAAATTGGTAGCAAAGTGGAGCACCGTTGGTAGTATCTCCGTATGCCGATGGTAGCATCTCTGGATGCCAAATGGTAGCACCATCATCGTCCCTTTGCAGCACCACAGGCCATGGATCCAAGCACCACTATTGGTTGGTTACAAAGCCAACTCTCTGAAACATCGCTGCCTCGTCGTTCACGCTAGCACAATCAGAACCTCGCCCTGTCGGTGGAGAAGACAGGAAAGGGTAGGATCCGACCGCCGCTCGCATCGCTCGAGGCCCCGTGCTCGCCGTGCTGCAGTACCCTGTGCTTGCAACGGCACTAACTTTCCCTCTACAAGAGCGCATCGAGGGGATAAGAAGAAGGTTGAGGGGAGTAGTAGAAGGCCGTGTCCCTCGGGGGAGGATCATGTGTGGGAGTCCGGAAGCACAGTGAATTTCGCGGGAGACGGCGGCGCATTGTAACACCCCATACAATAATAGGCCTCAGGGGTGTCACTCCTGGCAGCTTACTAGGATCTCTAGACTGGCCTCACAGACCAACATTTTTCTTTTCTGCGCACTTTGTCCTCACTCGTACGCAACTGGGAACAACTTCACGGTCGGTCACCCATTCTCAAATTGCTCCAAGCCAAGCACGCTTAACCTCGAAGTTCTTTTCATATGACCTTCCGGAAAAATGTTCTAACTTGTTGGTATGAGTATCCTATCAATCCTATTAAGCCATGCGCTAGGATCTCACATACACCCATCCTTAGAAGATCGATGCCCTTATCTATCAAGCACAAGCCAAGAGCATCCCCTCTTGGCACACATCTATGTATCCAGTGCCGGCACATGTGTCATGCCGTGTCCACTTTGGTCCACACACATCATGCTCTACATGTCCCGCCATTGACCTGCACACG
This sequence comes from Avena insularis, assembly GCA_023614405.1. Taxonomy (NCBI): domain Eukaryota; kingdom Viridiplantae; phylum Streptophyta; class Magnoliopsida; order Poales; family Poaceae; genus Avena; species Avena insularis. The sequence continues at coordinate 178,041,264 of CM042692.1, read as the reverse complement.
CCCGAATAACCGCGAGGATCGTCTCAGATACCACTTGTAACACCCCGTCCAACAACAGGTCTCGGGGGTGTCACTTCTGGCAGCTTACTAGGATCTCTAGATTGGTCTCATAGACCAACACTTGTCTTTTCTGCGCACTTTGTCCTCACGCGCACCCGGGAACAATTCCCTGGTCGGTCACCCATCTTCAAACTGTTCCAAGCCAAGCACGCTTAATTTCAGAGTTCTTTTCAGATGAGCTTCTGGAAAAGAAGTTGTAACTTGTTGGTATGAGTATCCTATCAAACATATTAAGCCATGTGTCAGGATCTCACACGCATTAGGGTGGGAACTAGGAAGACTCAGACTATGAGACGAGTGGGGAAGATAAGGGTCAATGAGTGGTGGGCCTGTGCATGTACGCGACACGTTGTGCGACCCAGAGGATGCCAGCCTCCTTATGAACGGTAACATTTTTCTTTCTTTTAGGTGCATTTGAAATTGTTGCCATGAATAAAAGGACAATTCCCTTTTTTAATTGCAATGAATAAAAGTAAAAACATTCTTTAATCCCCTCTTATTAAGGAAATAAATAAAAGTGAAAATACACTTTAGAGGTCTAATATCTTACAGCATGAAATACATTTCTAATACAACTAATTGTCTAACACATGGTTTTCCGGAGAGATCAGTATGGCTATTCTGATATAGCTAATATAGTTTCTACATGCTAATTATATTTCGCTGGTTAATTTTTGTATCAACTTTGGCTGATCCGTGAACTATAACAATGCTAAATAATACTCTTCTAATAAAGGGTTGTATGCATCGATTGATGCAGGAGCCGGGGTGATGTTCCCCCATTTTGAAGAAAAAAATCAGTGCTTCATCATTTGGCATTTGCTTGGATGGTGGGTAAAGGTTTAAGATTTGTGCAGTATTACTGAATTTGTACTCCTGTCTTATGCTTGTGCAGTTTTAGCGTAATAGGATATCAATATCCTGTTTGTTCATTGAATTTCGGTTTTCCTTTTAATGTTTAACTAGGAAAAGTGCCTGTACGTTGCATCGGGAGGGAAGAAACAAAATCATCACACACCCTTAATAATCTATCAAATGGATTATAAGCTGATTTTAGGAACAAATCTAGATCTTCAGCCTTATTAGTTGTATCTATTTTTAAAACCGTTCGATTCTTTTCTTGGTTGACGTGATCTCCTGTTTGGTTTCGATCCAGCCGTTCACTCACCGAATCATAGGCGTCTTTCCTAAGCAGTCCCAAGCAGTAGAGGAACATTGATCCACACATCTTAAGTCAGGAGACACAATCCTTGGTGATATGAAGTTAGCTAGCACTGCACTTTCGTTGTGTTTCAGATAGCTGAAAATTGGGTCACAAAAATCATCCGGGGATTGTGTCCGGTTGGCTCCGATCATCATTGTGTCTTCTTTGTATTTGGTTTAAGAATTTGCAATATCCTTTCCACATCTGGAGACAGATAAAGGGTCAGCGGGTCGGCTGTATAGTGTGTCGGATACAACACGCTTGATAGCCTCCCTGACGCTCGACATGGCCTTGCAGCAGTGGGACTTACCCGACGAACTCCTGGTCAGCTCTTGCACCGCGCCGGCCTGGCGGTGGCCGCTAGACGAGCATTATAGTACCTTGAGGTATGAGATGAGCCTGTTGATCATGATGCTGGATCTGACTCTATTGAGCACGTCATCGCCCTACGATGCGCTCTGAGAACAGCGCATGCGCGTCCGTCTCGATCGGATATTCTCCTGAATTGTTCTAACATAGGGATCTTAGAAGTGGCCAACACTCCGATCCAAACTCGATCGGCTCTGATCGAGGGATGAAGAACTGTTTGGCCACCGCCATCAGAGACTGCGGCCGTAGACCCGTACTTGTATCGAGACACAACCAATGCAGAGGAGTCTGCTACGGATCGGCTGAGTCGCTGTTGCCGTATACGTACGCCTCGGTGCCTCCTGTTTGGAGGAACATGCGACGATCTAGGGCGGATTGAGATGGCGAAACCGGGAAGAAAATTCAGGGCGACGGGATGCCACGGCATTGAGTTTCGGTCGAAGACTCGTCTCCTTTTATACATGCCTTCGGCTTGTTGAAGGGGCAAATGAGTCGATCGCACAACCCGGTAAGTTTAGTGATCGTGAAAACGGTGAACGACCGAAGGCCGGACGAAGGAGCATAACGAACCTATCCCGGTTAGCTGACTTACGGGTGGCATGGTGGATAATATCTCTGAATTTACATGAGAAAAATCGATCAGAAAATGCAAAATATATCTGAGCATTTTTTGTTGGATACAACATCCATGGAGCGTAAACTAAATGATGGAATGTAAAAATAAATGATATGAATGATAGGCCTTTTTAATAAATATAAATCGGAGCTAGCCTATATAAATCAGAGCTAGCCTGTATCAGAAAACAAAGTGCAAAAATGCTAGTTACCAATACAGTTCTTCTTTTTAGATAGACTCATAAACTATTTACCTCGAATAAAAAACTTGCATAGACGCTGAAGTAAAAAAATTGTGATTCAGTAGACTACTGAATAGATGTAACCTGATAATGTGTTACTTGTTTGTGTTGTGAGCCACGGAGACACGGAGTGATGGGCGATTGGCGTTGGGGAATTTGAATAGAAATAATTCAAAGAAATAACAAATTCACGAGATAAACTCGGGCCACAACAAATTTATGGAACTAACTCTTTTTACAGCACCGTGAACGATGGTGCCGCACTCTGAAGCGCAACACGACGACTCGTGGCGCCGCACGGCTGCCAGCGTGGCGTCGTGGGGCTCGGCTTCATAAGTGCGGTGCCACACACTACATCGCCGCACTGCTATATGCAATGCCACGGCTTGTGGCGCCGCACTTTAGGTCTTGTACCAGTGCGCGGCCGCCCCAGCCCGACCCTCACTCAGTTCCTTACCCAGCCCACGAACAGAGGAGACAGCGGCGGCGGCGGGATTCGGCTCCTCTCTCAAATCCCTCCCTCCCTCCAAGTGGCCAAATTGGAAAGTTTTCTCCGTGGATTTCGATCCCCCAAAATGCCTAGAGGTATTCTTCCCCTTTTTCTTCGTTTTCACCCATTAAATTCTTGCTTTGACCCATATCTTGGAAACCCTAGGTTGTTATGCAAGATGTATGGTAGATTCTGGCATATGGTATTGTTGAATTGGCATAGGGATTGAGTATTGTGTTAATGTTACCAATGAGTATGTATTGAGTATGTTGACCATGGTATTGTTGTTGTGATTATTTTAGGAATGTCAAGAATTGTTCATGTTCACCATGTAGATAAGGATGCATTTTTGAGAGGTAATATAGAACCGGACCCGGATGAGCTTGACTTGGTGTTTGAGCATAGTCCCACCTACGCCGAGGTCTTGGAGCAAGTTAGGATTGAGTTGAAATGGATGGACCCAAATGATGTTGTTGAGTTGGAGGGAAGGCATAATGTGGCTTTTGGAATGCACACCCGTTGGAAGACCATGCGTATCTTATCCGAGCCCCGTTGGGTTGCATACAAGGAGGTGGTGGTGGAGTCGCTAGACAAAGCTCTTGAACTATTTGCCACCAAGAAGTTTGATAACAACTTGCGCTTGGATTTGAACCGTCCTGCCTCCCCATTGGGTTCTAGGAGTCCTCCACCAATAAACCAAGAGGTATTGATTGAACCTCCATTTATCCAATCATTGGGCCCGATTTCGAAGAACCAAGATGAAGTGTTGGAAGAGCAAAATGATGATTATTGGCATGATGAGAATGAGGTTGAGCTCCACGACAATAATTTTGGAGATTTGGACAAATATATTATGCAAGAGAACATGGACCGTGACATCCCGTATACTCGATGCTATGCATTGGACTCAGATGATGATGGTCCCGAAGAAGAACTTGACGTGGAGGGGTTCACGGCTAGAGAGGCCGAAATCCATGATACCGTATTGGGGTGGGACCATCTAGTATCTTTCTTTCGTGATGTTAGTCTCACGGATGAAGCCACGGTTGATGGCGGCAAGGGCGTAGTGCTTGGACCAAGGTCAAGTTCTTACCGGGATGGTAATCAAGAGAATAATGGCTTTACTCGCGGATCGAGGTTCAAGACCTTGTTAGAATTTAAGCAATGGATAAAGTACTTCTTGGTTACGCATCATCACCCTTATACGGTGGTACACTCGGACGTGAAGAAGCGTTACATGGTTAAATGCGAGGAGGATGGATGTCCTTGGATTGTGCGTGCAAGACCATTTAAGGGAGGTCCAAGTTGGCACATATCTAGTTGTGTATCAACTCACATGTGTCGAGGACCGACGGTGGATGACAAGGATGTGAAGCACGAGCACCGATAACTCACCTCCGAGTTTATTGCTTATAGGATTTCAATAACATCAAGTAATTTCCAATAATGACCATCAAGATGGTCCAAGAGCTTGTGAAAGCCCTCTTTCACTACGAGGTGAAGTACGGGAAGGCATGGAAGACGAAGCAAGCTGTATTCAAGATGTTGTGTGGTGATTGGGAGGAATCTTATAACCGAATCCCTCGGTTGTTGTTAGCGATGGCCAATGCTAACCCGGGCATGATTCATGTGATTTAACCTTATGTGAACAAGACAAGGATAATGAACGGAAGAATCGTTCGAGTATTTGGACGTGCATTTTTGGGTTTCGAGCAATGTGTTCGGGCTTTTAAACATTGTAGGCCTGTTATATCCATTGATGGCACCTTCTTGACCGGACAATACAAGGGCACTATCTTGATTGCAATAGCTAGCGATGCCAGTAACTGGTTGGTCCATTGGGTTTTGCTTTGGTTGAGGTGGAAAACAATGACAATTAGGAGTGGTTCTTCCATATTTTGAGAACCAATGTCTTACCCGCTCAAAGGGAATTATGTGTCATCTCGGATCGTCATCAAGGAATTCTCAATGCGGTGATGCTTGACATTCCTGGACATGTCCCATTGCACCATCAATGGTGTATGAGACATTTTGTTTCAAACTTCTATAGGGCGTGCAAGAGCAAGGACTTGTCCGATGATCTACAAGATTGTTGTCTCGCTTTCACGGAGCACCGTTTCTCAAACTTGTACAACAAATTGTTCCATAACAAAGAACTCAAGGGGGCAAAGAGTTTCTCATTAGGAACATTGGAGATATGGGAAAGTGGGCACGAGCTTTCGATGATGGTGGCCGGAGGTACGGTCAAATGACAAGCAATATGGCAGAATGCTTCAACACGTTGCTCAAAGGTGTCCGCGCATTAGTCCAATACACATTCGACAAGATGAATGAGTATTTTCTAAAGTACTCAGCTGAAACGGATAGGCAGATTGTGGGAGACTACAAGGACAAGCATAAATACAAGTTCCCACCGAAGGTTGATGATTGGATGCAATTTCAGTCAAAGAAAGTGGACTCCCAAGTTGTCATAGAATTTGATAATGACGAGCTAATTTACCAAGTTATGGCGCCAGGAGGAACCACGGCTGATGGTGTCCAACACGGAGGTCGAGCGTTCAAGGTCTCACTCAAAACTTGTTAGTGCACTTGTGGCAGTCCAGTGTTGCTTCATCTTGCTTGCTCGCACTTGCTAACAGCAGCTCGAAGGCGACATGTTGATTGGAATAATCCTCTCATGGTGAGAGAGTCCGAATTCTCAATCGAGACTACTAAGAAGACATGGGCTCCTAGATTTCACCCATACCTGGACTAATCTCAATGGCCGGAGTACCATGGAATTCAAATATGGCCCAATCCAGAATGGAAGGTCGTCAAACATGGAAGACGCAAGACAAAACACTTTAGGAGTGACATGGATGGATGGGAAAGTGGTGGTGGCTGAGAAACGGGCAACAACCAATTCCAAGAGCCTCGTGAGAGAGGGCGGTGTGGAACGTGCAATGCTGAAGGGCATAATGCACGAAAGTGTACCCAAAGGAAAAGAGCAAAAGGAAATGAAGCAAGCACAAGCCAACCAAGTGGTAGCCAACCGAGTGGTAGTCAACAAGTCCCTAGCCAACCGAGTGGTAGCCAACACGTCTCTAATCATAGCCAACAAGCACCAACCCGAAGGAGAAATAGCCAACAAGCGCCAAGTCAAAGGAGAAATAGGCAACAAGCGTCAAGTCAAAGGAGAAATAGACACAATATAGGAAGGTATATCATGGTTATGAGAAGGAGAAACGAGGTTTCTATGTGTGAACTATGACTATGTGTAAGATTGAGTATGTCGTGAACTATGACTATGTGTAAGATTGAGTATCTCGTGAACTATGACGTTGTGTGAGATTGAGTATGTTGTGAACTATGACTACGTGTAAGATTGAGTATGTCGTGAACTATGACGTTGTGTTGTCCTTATTTGTCAATAAATTTCCCGCGAAACGACATGAAAAATGTACGTCTGAAGTGTCACAGGAATGTGCGGCGCCATAAATCATGGCGTTGCCCATGTGCGGCGCCACAAACTGTGGCGTTGCAAGTTGTGGCGCCACTGTACCTAGCGCCGCATTTCAGGAGAATAATAGACAGAAGGTTCTGTCTACTTCGCATCCGAAGTGTAGCGCCACGGCAGACGGCGTTGCACATGTGTGGCACCACCGTTCTGTGCGTTGCATGTGTGGCACCACCGCCCATGGTGCCGCACTTTAGGAGAAAAGTAGACGGAAGGTTCTGTCTATTTTTCTCCCAACATGCGGCGCCACGGTAGATGGCGTTGCACTATGCGGCGCCACGGAAGAAGGCGCTACAGGTGCGGCGCCAGACCCTACGGCACCGCAGTTTCCTAGAGGCAGCCCAGCCCTTCCCTGCGTGCATGTGCGGCGTCAGACACTACGGCGCCGCAGTTTCCTGGAGGCAGCCCACCCTTCCCTGCATGCATGTGCGGCGCCAGGGACGAAGGCGTTGCACATGTGCGACGCCGTCTGCCATGGCGCCGCACATTCCCGGTGGCTAAGGGGATCACCAACTCCCAGATGCTAGTGCATCTCAGGATGGTCACCCATCCATCTACCGTGGTTACATCTCTGGACAAGTTCCAGTTCCGGCAAAAATCTACCTATGTAAGTTGGCAAAAATCCTCAACGCTTCTTGCTTGATGAGGAAGTAGATGGAGTCTTTTGTGTACCACAAGTTCACACGACAAAGCTAATTCAAAAGCTTGCAAGTTCACAGATCATGTCTAGAGGCTAACGAGTTCACGACAAGCTCACGACAAGTTCATAAAGTAATAGGACCACATGATTACATGACCACAACTACTTCCCACGGGTCATCCTCTTCCCTCGGCCCCTTCTCATAGGAAGCTTCCTCGTGACCGGTTCCTCGTCATCATCTTCCAACCTGTAGGTCTTCTTGGCCTTCTTTGCCTTCGTTTCCTTGGCCGTGGAAGGGTTGGGTGTGTAAGGCTTCTTGGGTTGCCTTGGCTTGAGCACGTAGTCAGACCACTCGTGGACCTTGTATCGAGTGTATGTGCCTAATGTCATCTTGTCATCGATGCTTTCTTCATCCTAGGGCTGTCAACAAAAGAACAATGGTAAGGACATATAGTAATGCAAGGGTTCGTCATAGTACAATGCTTTGCTACCTCAGGTGTGTCTGCCTCATCCTCGGATGGGGAGTGATGATCGCCAGAAGGGTCAGGGGGCGTGTTGGACCATGACGCAGACGGTGTTGCCACCTCGGGGTCACGACAACCTAGCAAGTTCGACAACCGCCTTAACCGTAAGGCCTGCTTCTTAACGAACCCTCTAAACAGACTCTCTCCCTTCTCTCCACACGGGTATGTCTCGAAAGCATCCTTGCATGCATCGGCCGACTTTCTTACCTCCGCCTGATGTCATAGACAAGAGCAAACAAGTAAAGCATCCTTGCAAGGTGCGGTAAGGGGCAAGAAGGAAAACAAACATTCGGCACAAATTACCACGAAGTTGACCAATGGAGCATTATCGGCTTATCGCCCTTCTCTAACTATCTTGTTGTATTGTTCAGTTGTAAGCTCATCAAATAGCAATGGCTCCTCCAAGATTTCTGAGCGAAATGCTCGTGGGTATATCTCCACCCGCGTGTTGTCAAGAAACCAAGTGATGTAGTTGTTGAAAGCATCCTGATCGAACTCCCTTTCCTATGTTCCTTTTGCTTTCTTAGCCTCAATCACACACCTCTTGAATTTGTCAACGTACTTCATGTGAAGCTTGTCCCAATCCTTCTCCTTCCTCTGCTTCTTCCTATCCAAGCTGCACAACAAGAAGTCATGAAGTGTTATTTGTCAAAAGATATTACATCACAGGTGAAGGCGGTTGATATCTTACCCATGGAGCCCTATGTCTGTGTCCTTCCACTCGGGCGGGTTCACCTGAAATAACCCAAACTAGGTCATGACACGCTATGGCTGGTGATGCTCAACCGCCCACATGCATACCATGGGGCAACGCATTAGCCACATACGGGCTTCTTCCGTGCACTTCGGGTTAAGCACATAGTCGTCCGGGACACCAAAGTTCCCCTTGAACCGTATGGCTCCCAGGTCACCTGCAACATACCACACTCATGTCAAGTTCAAAGATTACACATTAATAACATAGAATTGACCGCACGCTGGGAAATTACATGATCCATGGTTATCGTGTCAAACTTGTTGGTGTACCTCCTGTACGCCGCCACAGGGTTGGTTGGGGGATCGGAGACCATATCCCACTTGTAAGCCCATGTGGGGAGCAGGAGGTTGTTGCCGTCATCAACATAAGGGTTGTAGCTCAACAATCTCGGCCGTCCAACTAGGAAGCGTTCCTAGCTCCACACCGAAAGAAGGAGCAAACAACCACTGATGCATCCGTCGGTTGCGCTCCTAAGACAGGCATCATCCAGATGCACATGAAGTGATACACCGTTTAGTAAGAACAATATTTTTTGAGGTCATGCAAACATAGACAACTTTGTAAACAAGCGATTACCTGACGGTACAACCAAGCCAATGTCGCCAAACCCCAGCTGAAATCTGAGTTAAAAACTGTGAGCACCTTAAGCCAATGCCACTGAGCACGATCCCCACTGCTGTCAGGAAAGAGAGTCCTCGTGATGATGTACCACACATACACACGAGCATACGTCATGACCGTGTCCTCGTTAGCATCCTCGGGGAAGGTCTTGAAATTCTGTCTGATCCAACTAAAAGTGGCCCCTACAGTGACCCCTAGTGTTTCCCCTTCATATTTATAACCTCGGGTGGATCCTTCCCTATAAGGTTGACCATCTGCTCATGCCACCCCTCTGAATCTGTGCTTATGCACACAGGGTTTCCCTTGATTGGGAGTGCTAGGATCATGCTCATGTCCTGCAAGATCACCATAGTCTCACCGGTCCTAAGGTGAAATGTGTGTGTCACCGGTCGACAAGCGCAGTGATCGCAGCGGGGTTGAACTTCGGTGTCGACCGAGTGACCATGTGGATAAAGGGGAGGAGTCCTAGCTTCTCAATGTACGGAGTGTAGCGCTCATCGTAAGTCAAGTTCTTAGCCGACGAGACCTCATGATACCTAATTTGAAGAGATACAAGCTCCTGCAAACATACAATAACCAAGGTAAGATTTACATCTCAACAAACCGGAACAATAGGAACTACCGTGTGTTTTTTCTAGTGCTTGTCTCTTCTCCAACAACTTGTAGGAACGGTGTAGAACATCGTAGTGAGGATTGAGAAGATCCATCCTACATATTTCAAATAGATACCATAAGAACAGTTACTCTCACATGAACATATATTCCACTTTAGCAAAACTATGCTTGCAACATTACAAATATCCCACCATGATCTATCTATAGTTGTACATTGAACAATTATTATAGCATTTATGAGGATTGCAAAATATCATCTATCATCTAACATAATTAAAGAGAAGTTTCTACTATGAACCACACATACTAACATATATATTGGGTTTGTATGCTAAAATAACCAACTAAAGTTCTACCATTGAATACTAAGCTATTGCTATAACTAAAGGTCAAATAAACATAAGAATGCTTCATACCAATCTCTAAATCCAATTGAAACTAGGGTTTCACCGAAATTTGAAGAAAAGGGGACAACTACAAAGAAAAATCCGGATAGAACTGAGAGGATTGAGAGAAAATACCTGGGGGAGGGATTAGGAGCAAGATTCTTGGAGGAATACTCAGGTCTAGCAGTTTTTGGAGAGGGGGATCACATGGAGTCGCCACCAAAGCCGCCGCCGCTGCCTCTTTGTTCATGAATGGGGAAACTGGCCTCTAGATCGGGCTGGGGCAGCCACGCGCGCTGGTACAAGACCTAAAGTGCGGTGCCACTAGCCGTGGCATTGCATATAGCAGTGCGGTGCCGTAGTGTGTGGCGTTGTAACATCCCAAAACTTAAATCAAGGTTATCAAGTTCCAAATCACCAATTTAGGGTTAACAAAAACTTTTATTAAGAAAATGATTTATGAATGCATGTGTGTTTGCATTAGTATAGAATTTATTGAAAATGCCATGCTTGATTGTTCTAAATGTTGTGAAATGGTTTAAAGGTGAGTGCCACATTATCTAGACCATTTACAAATAAAATTCAAAGAGAAAGAAATCAAATAAAGTTAAATAAGGCAAATGGTCATTTTGACCATTTTAATCCACTAGGCCACTTTAGGTGTTTCTAGAAGTCAATTCCTAACAGAAACATTTCTAGATCTTTTCACCCCTTGCTAGACCAAGTAAAGATGTACCAAGGCCCACTTTACACACTTACAGAAACATCTAGCAAAACAATTTAAATGACATTTGAAAATTGAATCCAATTCATATGTGAAGATCCCACTTTTTCAAAAACCCACCAAATCAATTCCCCTTGACAATCCCAAGAAAACCTAGTATCTCAAGCTTAAGTCAAGTTCACCCAAAAAGTTTGAATCAAAAATTCAAATTTAAATCTCTTTCGGCCATTTAAATAAACACCTTAGCTACACTAATTAACCCCAGGCCTGACTTCACTGTTGTGTATAGTAAGCCTCGACCATTTGGTCTCCATATCACTCCCCTGTCTCCCTAGCATCTAACCAAGCCCTAGACAGCCACCCCTCTTCGCCGCTACACCTGTGGAGCGCCACCCAAAATTGGTCACCGCCGGTCGACCGTGTCCAAGCCATAGCAGACCACCCCGCGCCTATCCAGGATGCCTAGGAGGACCGCCGCAGTCTATCGCCTCTTCCTGTCCACCCCTCGACCACAGCCAGGCCCTGGACCACCCCAGCGAAGCCGCGCCCAGAGCGTCTGCGCCATGCCGAGCACGCGCCAGAGCGCCACACCCGACCGGCGTGCACATGCTGCGCTTCGACCTCACCCTGCGTGCACTGCTCCGCCATGACCCCAGCATCCGCCCAGACACCCCTGTTCACCGCAGTCGTTCGATCGTAGTCTAATCGCATGGCTGAAATTGGAACGTACCGCTCCACGTGAGATGTGGCGCTGACGCATAGGACCCCCCTGACAATAGCCCGCTGTGCCCGCGCAGTGCAGCTGGGCCGGCCCATTTCCTTTCCCACGCTAGCCCACCGATTCAAAATAGTATTTTTTTTCAATTTAGTTGAAACTAGATTCTGTCCACTTATTCAAAAATCAATTCAGTGAGTTTCCCTTAACCAAAATGCATGATTCAAATTTTGTTAGAAAGGTAATTACAATATCTATCCAAGACCGTTGGATTTAAATCAATTGGAGTTAGATATCACTTATAGCAAAAATAACAAGACAGAGACTTTTGTAACTTCAAACATTTTTCAAAAAACAACCATAATAGCTCTTGAGTTGATTCCAACTCTCAAAAATCACATTTGATAATATCTATCTGAATATGTAAAAATATTTAGGTTTGCATGCAGTAACTTTGGACTAGTACAAAAATAATGCTATATAGGCATTTCTAGTCACTTTAAACCATTTAAATGATAATCTTAAACTTATTAAAATATGATCAAACATTTAAATCACATTCCCATGTATTAGAATATGTGATGATGACATGTGTCAACATGATCCCATATTTTAATTGGAGAATATTAAATCTTGATTAATTTCAATGAGTAGAAATTACTTTTCTCAAATAAACTAAATGAAACTAGTTCTTTAAATCTTGTGATGAGTGTGATGATGCTAGATCATCAAGTTTGAACCTTAGTGTGCTAAATAGACTTATTTAAGTATTGTTTGGTGATTGTGTATCCCGTATTCATTTATAGACGATAGTACCGACCAAGTCTACGAGGAGGAGGAGTTCTACCCCGAAGAAGACGAAGAGAACTTCAATCACTACACCAATCAAGGCAAGCTATTATTAGCAAGCTAGAATTATACAAGTTACTCATGCAAGATAACCTAAGAAAGATGCATTAGGCATGCTTGGTTATACATTTTGATTTATACCCATTCCAAGTTTTACTTGCAAGCTTTACTTTTTGCTCTACACAAGTTTCTTTACTTTTAGTAATGCCTGGTGAGATTTTGGAAAGTAATATAGATAGCATAAAGAGTATAAAACTAGGCCTATACTAGATGTCATTCTATGACATGAGATTGAGATTAGCATCCCTCATTAGTGAACACTCTTAACCTTAGTGGCTAGTGCTAAGCATAAAACTTGATCACTTTAGATGGGAATACTTGGTAAAAATGCTTATGAAAACCTTGGAACGATGAGTCATTCTATTGAGATGTTTTGACATGTGTTGAGAAACACAAATGGTTTATGATGATGAAAATGTTGAGGCATGAGCCTTAGCCCTTTATAAAAAACTGATGGTTGGGTTCGGATGCGATACCATTCCAATTTTACCGTACAACCACAATATCTGAATTGGGTAAGGCTTAGCCGGAAATTTATATGCATTAGTATGGGTTTCCTCGCGGAAGAGGTTTGAGCTGAGGCTACCTCTTGATGATGTCCACCTATGTAGTGCCCAGGATGGCAGATGGCCATGGTTGGGAGGCCAAGCTCATAGGAGAGGTGCTTATACTAGTGTGTGTAAAGGAAAGGTTATGATTGATTATCCGCATACTAAGTATGATGATTCAGGGTTATCCCTGACGGATATATCGAATTTTATGGTGAAAGTGTACCACCTCTGCAGAGTGTCAAACTATTCGAATAGCCGCGTCCGCGGTCATGGACAGTTGGAGTAGCCATACTGTTCCGTCGTCAGATGTTTTCAAAATGACTTATGAAATAAATTATGACTTGACTTGACCATAACAGTGTTCTGACTATAAAAACTAAGTTTCCACTTAGGTGATTTAGAATATTATTTTAACTTTCTTTGTTTTTGAACTCAGCTTAGGTTAAAATTTAGCTTTTGCAAATAAACTTAGAGCTTAGCATTCCTACTAGAACTACCTTACTTGTTAGTGATAGTTTGCGAGTACTTAAAGAGTACTCATGGCTTTGTTCCTGGCTATTCCCGTGGCCAGACTATAAGGAGGACTATCCGTAAGATGGACAACAGGACGGCTACGACAACTAGGATCATCTCCCATCATCAGTATTGCCTGTGACACTGAAGATGGAGCTCACCGCTACGCTTATTATTCCGCTGCTTGTTTGTATTAAGACTGGATCATGAGATCCCTTATTTGTGTAAGACCTTATTATGGTTTGTAATGGATGATGTATTATGATATCCAATCTATTATGTCTCGCAAAAATGGTAATACTAAAATTGCGATGTATGGCATAACAGACATCTAGGATTAAAAATCCGGGTGTTGACAGGCGCCGTACTTACGAAGCCGGGCCCCACGACGCCACGCTGGCAGCCGTGCGGTGCCACGAGTCGTGGCGTTGCGCTTCAGAGTGCGGCGCCGTCGTTCACGGCGCTGCAAAAAGGGTTAGTTCCATGAATTTGTTGCGGGCCGAGTTTATTTTGTGAATTTATTATTTTTTTGGGTTATTTCTGTTCAAATTTCCTTGGCGTTGCCGACGTAAACTGCAGTGCCATCTTGATTTGATGGCAACGAACTGTGCCATCTTGATTTAGTGGCAACGAACTCCCAAATTAAAATCCCAAAACATGGTACTGCATACGTCTATATGACATAGAAAGCTAGACACATAAACTAATTACGCCAGATCAAAAACCTGCATAGAGCGTTTAAGCAAAATAAATAAATAATTGGATGACGGGAAGAGGAGTTCCGTGGCATGCAACCGGCCAACAATGGCGGACATTGATGTGATTCAAACTACAGTTAATGGACGTGCACCACGTAGCTCCTTGGGCGCCTTCGCCTCACGGGCAGGGCAGATGCATGCAAGCAGTGCGGCAGAAAAGAGAAAATCAACCGCAGGATGTGAAAAAGAAAAAAAAGTGAAAATAGAACGAACCGGTATGGTGGTTTCTAGCGTTATATGTACTTTCATTGGAGGGTAAAACCGTTCTAAAAAGTGTAGGAACGGTGAGAAACACTCATTCCTTTATTATTACTAGCACAATATCCGCGCGTTGCTGCGATAAGCGAGAATTATTAATTAAAAATTAGAAATTACACATGCTCACATGGTTACCGTACCTCGTAATGCACACAACTTCGGTTTAAATTGGACATGTCGATCACACGAATGTAGCTAATCTTCGATAAATCAACGAGAGACCAGTTAATTATTTCATGAACATGTGCTAATTATGCATGTGGCCGTACATGGTATACCTCTGCTTGAAAACAGTTCACAATGTTCAAAGTTTTCTTGTATGCAATACATCTTTCTCTAATATAGTTCTAAAATGATAAATTGATTTCGCGGTATGTAAGATTCTAGTTACTACACTCATGTCCATGTGGAGGCCAATTTGCTGAAAATAACTGTTCATATGCAATTTCTACATTCTAGAGACTCGTATGACATCCTTTCATAACCAACAATCTCATACCTTCAAATATCTAAAGTTCTTTAAAAAAATATTAATTCTGAGTTATGACACAACGATATCTCACAGCATCATAGACATAAGATTGTGTTCTTCCCAAATAGGTAGGAAAGAATAAGCATGTAGAATGGGTTAATAAGGAACCCAAACTGCAAAACCAAGAACCATCTCATTGCGCGTTTACTACGAAAGTCAGTTTGATGTTTTTTCTTATTATGTTGTCGGTGAACTGGAAGGTTGCCAAGTCACTATCACATATGGAGTGAATGCAAATACTCTTGACTCAATATGTCAGAACCTGAACAATTTTTTCAGTTTCTATTAGTGTAGTTTCTATTAGTGCTCATGTATGCTGGAACAAATATAAGCGAATTATAATTTGGTTATCCCGCTATGCCCATGCACTTCAGATATTTATTCATGCTCTGCAAAAAATAGGCTATCAAACTGACGGCAGGAATCTGTCATCTATATTAAGAAAAAAAAAACAATGGGAGGCAACCGAAACTTTGATGATCAGGGCTGAGCCGCTCGTACACCATCCTGCAGCCTATAACAACATCCTATCCTGACCCAAGTCCCAACCCTGCGACTGGAGACGCTCGATCCCAAACCAACCCCACGAGCACCGCCATGCCACCTTTGATCCTCCACCCCTGGCCCCGTCTATCTCTACCACATCGATCGGCTAGGTTCCTCCACCCCCAGGCCCCCGGTCTCTCTAGAATCACGGTTTCGTTCTGTGTCTAGCAGTCTGTATCTCTCTTGTTCTCTCAGGCATGTAATATTACTTACACTGTAACAATAAACTAAATTTGTATTATTCAAGGGGTATGATGAGGTAAAACTCTTGTATGCGTTTAAAAATATATAAATATCGTAACAACAGAAAAAAAAAAAGGAAACTTAAGAAGACATATAATATTGTGCAAATTGTAGCAATAGTAGAATTTAGATTTGCCTAGAAAAGACTACTTGTAGCAAATAGTATCGCTTGGTCTTGAGATAGATGGCCCAAACTTTTCAAAGGTTAGATATATCTAGTAATAAATTGTGTCTACATACATCTAGATTTAGACACATGGCATCTACTTTGAGACGGAGGTAGTATAATTTTTAGATTTGTCCAGGAGAGACTATTTTTGGTGTATTTGCGATTTGGGAATGTTATATGTTGATCCAAATTCTATAAAGTAAAGTCAACTTCTGACGGAGCGGAGCGAGGCCGGTCGCCGGAGGCTTGGGCCGATGCGGAGGCGAAAAGACCGGAGTCACCACACCTCAACGCAACAAGCGGAGGCGAAAAATCGTTACAACACAATACCACACGCCAGCCCCGAGGCTGCGCTCCACACAGGTCGACGACTAACCAGGTCGACACCACACCTCAACGCAACAAGCGGAGGCCAAAAGACCGGAGTCACCGCTCCAACTACCACGCTGGCCCCAGGGCCGCGCCCCGCCTGGCCGAAGACGAAACCCGCCTCTGCCAAAACACAAAAACACTCCACATGTCCCACTGTCCGGTGGACGTCCAAAGCGAGGCCCCAAGAGGCAAAGCGACACAAAAGGTTAAAACCGTCTAAAAAAACGGAACCCGTAAGAAACACTTCGTTCTTTATTATTAGGTATAGATTATATTATATTAGGTATATGTTAGGTTGTATTATGTTCGCTTCAGTTAAGCATGATTTTTCAACTCGCCACCATATTATTTTAATGTTTTAAACTATCAAAGGAAATCGGGCTCAGTTCAATTACCAGTCTGGCATCTCACCTACCACTTCTGCACTTTTGTTGTTAAAATCTACATCCTTTTCAGCTTAAATTGTTCATTCTACATCCAAAGCATATCATTTGGATTGCTATGTTTTATTTCAGAAACATAAAATCTGCAAGACACCGGCATTCCACTCTACCAAGCATAACTTTCAGCTACAACTTCTGGTTGACTCGTTTGTTATCCTCAAATCAGGATTTTGCCCAGCTATATTAATATAGCAACACACATACAACCACGAGAGTATCCAAACGAAACAAACAGCTGTGGCAGCAGCCGACACGCACCCGAAAGAAAAGAAAAAAGAAGAAACAAAAGGAGACATAAGCGGATCAACTAAACAGGGTGACTCGTCACCGCTGCGCCCATCGGAGAATTACCACCGCGCTCCCAGCAACACACCAACAAGCACCAAGCAGCACCCTCAAGAAGAAAAGCCAACGCTACTGCCCGGACCAGAGACTGGCCCTAGGGTTTCTCCCGACGCACTTAGAGAAGTGGATGGAAGGTAGCCACGACGCCCTTCAGGAAGGAATGATGCCACCCGAAGGCGGCACCGCGTCTGTGTCGATCAAGCCGACAAGGATTTCTCCCCAAAAACCCTATCCTCAACCCTGGCGATACTTTGCATGGGAGCCCGACGAGGTCGAAGCCTCGCCACCACCAAACTGGCCATCTACGAGCATGCGCCACGCTGGTCACGAAACCGCCATCACCGTCTCACCAAGAACACCAGCACGAGGTCTTCAAGACAGATGACCCAGGTAGCTTGAATCGGGCCAGCAGTACCTCGACCGCGCGGGAGGGAACTGCCTCCACCGCCTTGACGGTAATCGACCGGACGCGGCCATAGGCACACTAGTCCCACTTGGATCCGGCTGAGCCCAACGGGCCCGTAAAGTCCCCGTGGGGGTATACTAGTCCCAAGAGGGTCCGGCCAGGTCCAGACGGACCCGTAAAACATGTAAGCCATGCTGCAATAGGTTGGTCAAGATCGCCGCCGAACCCTGCACGAGCTACCATTGACGCTGTCTATAGAACAAGCAGAGGAGAGGGCAGACCCGACAACCCTCCTATGACCAAGATGGGGCCCTTAGGGCCCCGATCTAGGCGGATAGGGCCAGGCCCGAGTTGCTCCGCCGTCGTCTGCCGTGAACCGCGCTGCGCAGCGCTGCCCCACGGCCACGCCATCGCGCCAGTGTCTTCCCGCCGAAGCCGGACCACCGCTGCCCAAAGAGCACCACCGCCGAGAGGATGAGGGCCCCGACCCCGCCTCCAGACTGTAGGGAAAGGCAAACCGCCTCTGCCGGCGCCGCCCGGGGAGAGCCCGATGGACACTGCCGGCGGCGACGACGGGGGAGAGGGGAGGAGGGGGCTTTGGCCAGGGAGGGTGGCGGCGCCCCCCGTCGCCCTCGAAGGGGGAGGAGGGGGCGAGAGGGACGGGTTTTTTTTTAGGAGACAATCAGCTCACTTTTCAGACTTTCGACTTGTTTGTTATCTAAAAGTGTTACACTTGCTTTCGTAAGAAGTACTATCAGATTAGACAATACTTTCTTTGTGTGTCTTCCAGGCTAATCGAGTTGATAGCATAAAACTACCACTTTACATGTTAATTTTACCGAATGGTACCAGTTGGTGTTTCAATCACAAAAAACTACCACATCAGAACCAAGTTTTCGTAAAAAGCACTAATCCACATTTAATCGCGAATTGACACCGTTTTTGACAGTGGGACCCACATGTAAGGAGGAAAGTTGCTGATCATGGACTAGCCCCACTTGTCAACTCTATTAAAAAATAGTCAAAATATCAAAAGAAAAAGGAAAAAGGAAAAAAAAGTGGGACACGTGTGACCATCTCACATCCTGTCGTGAGGCAGCACGACTGCCTCCGTCGCACACTCCGGCGAAATCTCTCTCCGCCGCCCTACCCTCCCCTCTCTCCCATGCCCTCCTTCGCACTCCAGCGAATCCCCCTCCCGCCCGTCACCGCCTCCCCTCTCTTCCCTACCCGCCTCTGGCTCCTAGTCCATCCGCGCATTGGGAGTCGCAGGACACTCCGGCGAATCTCCCACCACCGCTCTCTCGTCCCTCTCTCCCATGTCTTCCATTGCACTCCGGTGACCCCCTCCCGCCTCCCTACCCACCTCTGGCCCCTAGTCCATCCGTGTGGCGACGGTCGGCCCGCGTCAGGGTGCATACAACGCCGGTGACGAGGAAAATCGGCGATGAGGAAAATCGCCATGAGCGAATCGAGGACAGTTTCTTACTCCCCAGGTCGCCCTCTACCTCTCCGTCGAAGAACGGTTTCTGGAACCCTCGGCATCGTTGGAATTGACCACGTCTTCCTCGCGGCCAGCAAAACTCGATTTCCTCACGGCCGGCAGGACACGGAGCTGCGTCAGGGGAGCAGCTATTGGCGGTGCTCGCCAGCAAGTAGGACAGCAGGCGCAAGGTGCAGGGGGAGCAGGGGATGGTGGCAGGCTGGGGCATCACCGTCAGGTGGTTACCGCCGGTGGCAGAAAGGAAGAAGAAGAGAGATGGGAGGCTTACAGATGGGCCACATCCCATTTCTCTTCTTTTTTCCTTTATTTTTTATATTTTGATTTTTTTAATACGGCTGACAGGTGGAGCCTAGTCCATCTCATCAAACTTGACCCTTACAGGTGGGTCCCGTCGTCAGATTCGCTGTCAATTCATGATCAGGTGATAATTAGTGCTTTTTGCAAAAACTTGTTTTCAATCTGGTAGTTTTTTGCGATTAAAACACCAACTGGTACCATTTAGGAAAATTGACATGTAAAGTGGTAGTTTTATGCTATCAACTCAGGCTAATCTAAATGTTTCTTTTGTGGGGTGTGAGTGTAAATTGTAAATTGGTACTTATATTATTTCAGTTGCATACGAGATTCTCACTGCTGCACTATCCTAAGATAAATGGATAGCAAACCTGCTGATGTGATATAGATAAGGTGAGCTCAGATTTTCTTGGTATCATATGTCAAGCGGGTTTAATACGCTTTCTTTTATCTTGTGTTTTGTTCATATAAATGGAAGTCAGTTATATTGTTGCTAATCATATGGAATCCATGGACGGTGGACATCAGTCATGTAAATACTAACACGACACTACCTATTGTAATTTCTCACATGATGGTTCCAGTTATTGCATATTTCTGAGATGACTGTTTGTGCTGGACTCTGTCGTGAGGGATATTATTAGTTTCATTGTTGTATTTTTTTTGAAAAAAGAGTATATATTAATATTAAAGTGATACCAATTACACCCAGCCTCTGCAACAACGCATGCCCTAGCGGCTCTACAGATGCACACAGCCCAGAAAAAAGAAAAAAGTGTTACAAAAAAGAAAAGTCCCGCTACAGAGAACTAATCCTCAAAGCAACGACACTGACAACATCAGAACAACACCAGTAGTCCACCACTCCAATAACAACGCCTTCAAGAAGGAAACAGTGCCCAAGCGCCGTCGTTGCCCGATCAAAGATCATAGGTTTTCACCCTCGAGAAAGTCCTTGCTCACAAAACAATGCCTTTAACAAGGTCATTGCCAAGCACAATCAGTTAATGCCAGACCTTAGATTTTCACCCTGCAAGGTAAGACTGGGAACTCCCCCTGTGTTGTCTTCCCGCACCAGCAGACGTTGCAACGAGTCCCAGATCACGCAGCCAGATCTCCGTCGCCACAAGAACTAAAATCACCATCGCTACCCTCATATTTCCGCTTTTCTGACAATCTCCGCATCTGACTTCACCATGGCTCTAAGAATGGCACTTGGTGGGAACAAACAACAGAGCTTCGCAACGCTCCCGCTGAAACCAAACGGCCAGAAAAACAAGGTGCGCACGACCGAATACCTTCCGATCCAGCAATCTCCAGGCATGATACGTCCATGGGAGTTCGTCGGCGGAGCCTTCCGGAACCCGCCTCTCCAGACCAGATCAACGAGGGCAGACAACAAGCAATTCTTCGTCTTCGTGCGAAAGAAACCAAAGGACCACCTCCTTTATTAGATCCGACACAGCGATCCCCACATCGTCGGCCGGTTCCGGAGAACGGATCGAGCAGGCCGACCATCGGTGCCGGATCAGGCTTAGCACCGCCACTAAGGACACGCCATCGCCTTCATCCTCAGCACCATCCGCCGCTTCCCCCAGATCCCAGCCAACGCCGCCCACGGCCCTCGCCGCCCTGGTCCAGCGTGCCGCCCGAACCACAAAACCCGCTCCACGCAGCCCTCCACGCCACAGCAGGGTGACGCCACCGCACGAGCCGTGCCACCTAGTCGGACGCCACCGCGCCCCGCACACGCGCGCCACCGCCGGTCGTCGATCTTGGCCCGCGCCTAGATCTGGCGAACCAGGGGGAGAATAGGGGCCCCGCCGCCACCGACGCCGAGCGGCTTTGCCGCTGGCGTATCTCGGCGACGGCGAGGAGGGAGGAGCGGAAGGGGCGGGAGGCGGCGGCGTTCCCCAGTCAGCTCGCGGCAGCGGGAAATGTACGCAGAAAATTCTCAACAATACATTGGGGTATTTCATATTGACATTGGGGTTTAGCCATTAAAATAAAGTTCAGTAGTGCTCAACAATGCAAGACTTGAATCTTCGATAGCATGACCTTCATATTAGAGTTGAGTTATGTCCAAGAGTAGAAGGTGTGGGCCTTCAGGGGATACAATAATTTGTAATGTATGCCCTGTCCGTTCTTTGCATCTTCTCAAGAATGTGGTCTAGAGAAAATGGAAAATAGTTATGTGAGTGTATCAGTTCTAAATGTATATAAATATGGTGTATAACATGTATCATCGAATAGTAATTCAAAAATTCAAGTTTGAAAAGTTTATATTTCTAAAACTATTTTGCACGAAGATGGGCGGGTGCGGCAACTCACGCCTTAGTACAATACACAGCACTGCCATTGAATGGCTACAACCTTTCATGTGACTTTTATATCTGAACAAGAAAAGCAGAGAGTCAGGGGGTGAGAACGAACTACAAAGGAATGTCGAGGCCTTTCCCCACTTCGAAGCCAATTATCTCAAGAACGCCTTTGTTCAGAATCTGAAACCAAATCCCCCAATATGCATCAATCATTACACATGCTATGAAGCACTGGAATTATGACACCACTTATGCGAGTGAACTAGGTAGTGATAATTTCGTACCAGCTCAACGATGAAGGTCCCGATGAGGCCCATCATGCAGGCCCTGGAGTTCCAGACCTCCGCGGTCTTGGTGAAACCTAGGAACGGCTCACTCAGCTTGGGCTGCGCCCTTGGCACTTGAACCTGACAGAAACACCCAAGATTTAAAGTTAAAGCACATAGTACTTCTGAACTCTCTAAACATGGGACAAGCTTACAAGCCAAATAATTATGGAACGGATGTGACATCAACTGATGCAGAGGCCGAGATCCCAGGAGCACTGCCTCCTTTATCTAGGAAAAGAAAATTAAAGTAAGAAGAAGGAAGCCGTGCAACTTACTCCTGCAGGAAGCTTTACGGCCCTGACTCTGAGAGTCGTTGCTCTTGATGAGCAGGAAGCACCATTCTTCTGGAATCTGTGGCTGCGGAGGGGTTGAACTGCCAGGAGGGATGGTGGGCAAACTGTGGAGATCACGGCCATTGCTATTGCTCCTTCTCTTTTCTCTCCCCTGTGTTCGTGTGTGTCTGAGTTTCCTCTTTCTGCTACTACTAGTTGTTATCCTCTTGCTCAAACGAATGTACACCAACCAACCACGGCTAGAGGCTTGCCCGTTGCCAGCAAGCAAGGTGCATCTTGCAACGTGCACCTTCAGCTTTCTCCATTACCTGTGGACGCACCTAGGCCACACAGCTTGTCCTAAAAACTTGTTTGTGCAACCTTATTATGTACTACCACACGTGCTGAACGGCAATTTGGCCTGGATCTGTCCAGTTTCCAAAAATACAAAGATCCGTGGCAATTCCAGGTCGAAGACATCCAGGACATTTCAACTACTCATTCCATCCTAAAAATGATGGTGTATATTTATTTAAATTCGAATGCATCTAGACACTATTTATTATATAGGTTCATTCAAATTTAGAAAAATTCGCGACATCCTTTTCAGGACGGAGGGAGTAGCATTAATACATCAACTCAACAAGCACTGGGTGCCCCAAAAGAGCTTCAACTACATGGAAGGGGATACTGCACGGCCGGGAGCTGCTAAAAGCGGGGCTTATCTGGCGCATTGGAGACGGCTCCAATGTGTCTATATGGCAGGACAACTGGATTCTGCGTGCGGGGGCGCAGCGTCCGCTGGGACGTCGTAAGGATTCAGATTCGAAACCAGGATATGTTAGTGAACTGATGATACCAGGAGGTGGGGCGTGGGATGTTGCTAAGTTGCATAATGTTTTCTATGAGGCAGACGCTAATGACATTGAGCAGATTCCCGTTGACAGGGCTGGAACAGCGGATTATCTTGCTTGGTGTTGTATTTGTGTCAAATATTATGTACGAGTTGGGTTACGTTTGGACTTGGAGTTGTATTATGTGTGGATAGGTTACGAGTAGTAGTAGAGTCGGACTATTGTAGCCTAGGCCTCCCATATAATGTGGGGGGTGCCGCACGATGTAACCTATGACGACTTGATAGCAATAGGCTCGCAGGGGGAGCCGGCGACTTGTGCAGGCGCCTATCGCGGCCGTTGCGGTATCTTGGGGAGGAGCGCCCGTAGTCATGCCCCGCAGAGTAGACGTATGGCGAACTGCGTTACCAAACATCGTGCCTCGGTGTCGTCTATGATTTTGCATGGCGGTAATTATCGTAACAAGTGGTATCAGAACCTTGGCGAGGCAGGCTATGCGGAAGATCATCTGGAGGTACGAGGATCATGCTCGACGGGTGCCTGGAAACGTCCGATAGGCGCAAGGTGGAGCATGGCGGCGATCATGGAGGCGGTTGGTGCGTCGGACACTTTGGGCAGGAGGCCTGGACCGTCCGATGGGCTACAACCGGTAGGGATGCGCTAGACGTGGAGATCGGACCGGGGAAGTGGCTGTTGAAGACGCCGAGGAGACGGCAACTTCGGCTCGCGATCAGATCGGCGACCAGATGTGGAGGATGACCGAATAGATCGGAGCGGGAGGGTATCGGGATGATGCGCTCGGTGTTGTACAAGGGTAGTGACGCGGCACTGCGGGGGATTGTGTCGGCAACACGGGTGGTCAGGGTACACACGGCTCGTGCACGAACGATGCGCGAGGTGGCGACTGCTGTGGCATGGCCGGCGTTCGAAACACGCGCGGAAGGGCAGCGACAGATCGTCGGCGAGAGTCAAGAAACAGAAGCGAAGCTGGTCGTCGGAATCAGCGGCGAAGTTTTCTCCAAGAGATTACGGAATCTAGAAAAGTTGGTCGGACGAGGTAACAGCGTCCGGGAGGTCTGCGTGGTCGTTTGCAACATGTCGAACAGAAAATCATAAACAGATACGCATCAGTGCGGGAGTCTAGGGGATTACTATACGTATACGGATTTAAAAGTGTACGTGCGTGCAAGTTGATCTAGGGGGCAACCAAATATGCGTGTCAGGTTAGATTTGGACAAAGGGACGTGTACGTGCATGTCGGGTTCAATTTGGACTCTTGACCGGAGATTATACAAATACGTGACAGCTGAGTATTGGTTTCCGTGAAGGACAGGGAAAAACAAAACGCTGGTGTCGATCGGTTATAAAAGGCCGGCAACCGATGCGAGGAAACACATACGGAAAAGTCGATCGCAAGTTCAGGAAAAGGTGGAGCGGGCTGGGCGATACAGCAGGGCTGTACACGCAATTTCTGAAGGGCGGCGTCGACGGTGTTGGTGTGTGGTTTCTTGACAGATTGCGGTAAATCTTCATCGGCGGAAAATCCACCAGGGATACAACGGTAGTTCATCGGAAAGGCGTTGACGATCAAGGCAAATCAAGACATCAAGGTTGGATAGAAGTTATCCTTCAGTAATCAGCTATATCATGGCACCGGCGGGTTCTAGGTTTGAAATGCAAAAGTTCGATGAAACTGGAAACTTCGCGTTATGGCAGACAAGGGTGAAGGATTTGTTGGCTCAACAAGGATGCTTGAAGGCGCTGCGGGATGTCAAGCCAGCTAAGATGGACGATGATGACTGGGAGGAGTTACAGATGCAAGCAGCCGGGACCATACGGTTGTGTCTGTCAGACCAGGTTATGTATCATGTGATGGATGAGACTGTGCCGAAGAAGATTTGGGAGAAGCTGGAAAGAGTCGGTTTATGTCCAAGACTGCAACGACCAAGGTGTATTTGAAGCAGAAGTTCTATAAGCTGAAGATGCAAGAGGGGTCGGATCTTGTGGAGCACATGAATGCCTTTAATCAGGTTGTCACGGATCTAGCACGTATTGCGGTGCAGATTCCGGACGAGGATAGGGCGATTCTTCTTCTATGTTCGTTGCCACCGTCCTATGAGCATTTGGTCACTACATTGACATATGGCAAGGAGACCATCCAGCTTGAGGATATTACTGCGGCGTTATTGTCCTATGATATGAGGAAGAAGAACGGCGCAAAGGAAGTCTCTCATAGTGAAGGTTTGCTGGTCAGGGGTGAGCAAGGCTGGAAAGGACAAGAGGCAGGGAAGAACGGGAAAAAGAAGAAGAAGGTGCAGTGCTACAAGTGCAAGCAGTGGAGACATATGAAGGGGGTCTGTCCAGAACTCAATGGTGGGTCATGTGCTGTAGCATCTCATGGTGATGACTTGGACAGCGACGGAGAAGTTCTCTTAGTTGCAGGTGGAGTCATGGAGACTAAAGTTGCAGGAGGAGCACAAGTGTTCCACGGAGGCGGCGGGTCTCATTCAGACTCGTCGGGTAGCTTACTCTAAGCTACGAAGAAGACAACTCAAGTCCGGAGTACATGGAGTTTTGACGCTTGGATAAATTCAAGGTGGCGGAGAATATTCGCCAAGGTGGAGTTTGTTGTATTTGTGTCAAATATTATGTACGAGTTGGGTTACGTTTGGACTTGGAGTTGTATTATGTGTGGATAGGTTACGAGTAGTAGTAGAGTCGGACTATTGTAGCCTAGGCCTCCCATATAATGTGGGGGTGCCGCACGATGTAACCTATGACGACTTGATAGCAATAGGCTCGCAGGGGGAGCCGGCGACTTGTGCCGGCGCCTATCGCGGCCGTTGCGGTATCTTGGGGAGGAGCACCCGTAGTCATGCCCCGCAGAGTAGGCGTATGGCGAACTGCGTTACCAAACATCGTGCCTCAGTGTCGTCTATGATTTTGCATGGCAGTAATTATCGTAACACTTGGGACTATACAAAAAATGGGATATTCAGTGTCAAGTCTACTTATCATTTGAAAACGCAGCTGAAACGTCTAGCGGCAGGCCGGGCGGGTTCATAAGCTGCAATCAGCATAAGGGATGGCTGGATCTGTGGGCTGCTAATGTACCGCATAAAGTGCGCATTCACGCTTGGCGGCTTATCAAGAACGGGCTTGCAGTAGGTCATGAGCTGCAGAGAAGGAACATAAAAGATGGAGTTCGATGCATTGGTTGCAACAGGGATGAATCATTGTTACATAGGTTCTGGCAATGCCCACATGCGTCTGAAACCTGGAAGCTCCTATCACAGAAAACGGGGCTGCATTTTGATGCGCCACCATCTTCTATGCATTCTGCTAGAGACCTCAAATGGTGGGTGCTAGATTGGATAGGAAAACTACAAGAACCTGCTCTGGCATATGGCCTGATATGCATCTATCATTTATGGCTGGCTCGGAACGATGCGAGGGACTCTAGGAGGTTAGCAGACCCAAGAGGGATTGCCAACAAGGTGTTTTACCTTACTGACGAATGGGCAAATAGCCAGAAACCCAGCATCTCCCAAGGCAGAAGGGAAATGGAGCGCTGGCTCCCCCCCGACGACGGTTGGATAAAAGCCAATGCAGATGGTGCCTATTCCCAGGCGACGGGCCAAGGTGGTGGTGGTGTGGTTCTACGGGATCACCACGGCAGTTTCAAAGCTGGAGCTTGCTGTTTTTTCACCAAAGTGGCAGACCCGGAGAGGGCAGAACTGCTTGCATGTAACAGGGCTTTAGAACTTGCAAAGGAGATGTAAATGGGCAAGATCATTCTGGAAACGGACAGCACTGCAGTTAAGGCGAAGCTAGAGTCGATGGACCTGGATAGATCAGCAAACGGGCCTCTGGTAGAGAATATTAAGAGAAGCCTAGGTGATTTTGATGGTCACCTGGTGATGCACGTACGTCGATCAGGTAATGAGGTAGCTCACAAGTTAGCAAAGTTAGGCTGTGAAAATAAATTATGTAAAACATGGCTGGCTATTCCGCCAGAGGATTGTATGAACTTATTGGCCTCTAAGAGTGCCGGATTCTGATAGTAATAAAAACCGCAGCGATTGATCTCAAAAAAAGAAAAAAGGAAAAAGCACTGGGCAAGTAAATATATTATGGAAAATAAGAGCTGCAAGGCAGAAAAGGTGTTCAGTCGCATATATATGATTGTTATGTACAAGTAACATGTACAGATTGTAACCTAAACATGGCACTCTTAGTTACACCCAATGAGAGAAAATAGCTGAGCAGCTTAGAACATTCCGTCAGGATGAACAGGTGCCTTCTCAGTTCTGGCGTGGGCTAATAGTATACAGATAAATACATTTTGCTCGGAGATGGAACTTAAGAAGCAGAGTTCTGCTGCGCTCGCATCACCATTTCTTCAGTTGTGGTGCCTATGATCTCATTGGCACGCTTCAACGGGGCACATAAGATCCTCCCAATCGAGTCCTGAGGAGCACAGATTCCTTTTTAGCATGTAAGAGGATACCTTGGAACAGACTCTAGTTGTGTGGATGGTATTTATTCAGCGAATGACTGTTAAAAAAAACGATGAAAAGTTCCCTGTTATGTAACGAGCATCTTAGGTAAGTATATGTATATCCATATGGAACTTCCAATATTTCCATTGTTCTAGAAACCAGTAACATGGGAGGACAAAATAGGAAGCAAAGACAACCGTGGGACATGCAACCTAGGTAGATACTTTTATGGCAAACTTGAATACTTAGTACATAGGTTTTAACCGCCACACAGGTAACCATACATAGAAATAAGTTCCAGCCCCCCAGAACTATCCAAGCAGATCTAAATTTCAACTGTATAAATTGGTACACAGAGGTCCTTGCTAGATTTTCGGATCAGCATGAATTGGTTGAAAGATTTACCCGATGAATGATACCAAGCTTCTCTAACTTCTTTACAGCATCATGGACATCAAAATTGCACTCGGCGCCAAACTCCTCTTTAATTAGCTCTTCGCATTGCAAATCAAGATCCTGGAGGGAATCAACACATAAATAGAAGTACTGTAACATTCCTAAGTTCACGTTAGTGGGTCCTAAGATAGAAAAGAAATATATGAACGATTTTTTTTTACATAAGCCCACATTTCTATGCCAATAATGACCGGGAAATACTTGTAGCGATAATCTTGTACAAACAGTGATCTTTGGTTAGCATGATTGGGCATCTAATATCTGATCGAGGCAGTAGTTTATTTCAATATCTGATCTGCTAAGGATGTTGGTTTCCAGTTTTCATAAATGAGTATGGCTGACCAATCAATAAATAACACCTACATAGATACCAATGCACATGGAGTGGATCTCTGTTCTAACAATGGATCATGCTGCACACTGATGACATGGAGAAGCATTGGAAAAAGAACATAAACTCAGGATAACATATGCTATAATGTCAAGGTGTCATATATTACAAGAAAGCATTGTCCATGTACACTAGAAGACAACAAGAGCTACACAAGCTGAAGTTAAAATGCAAAAGGGAAAACAAGAATTGGATGAGTAATGAAAAAAATTGAAATGATAGAAGGGATACCAAAAACAACAAAATGGAGATAAATACTAAAAGAGATAAAAGGAAATCATATCGCATAACACTAGGTATACATGCTTACTTGTATAGTTGCTTTCCCTTGCTCCATTAAAATATAGTAACAAATTATGACCTCTTTAACCTATGTGAAAAAAGGAAGGAGTATATACATATCACATCTTAGATATAGGTAAAACTTGTATTGCAAGATAAGCTTTCATGTGCATCATACTTCTTGCTGTATCACATCATCACATAAATGGAGAAGTGTTCCTTTTCCACTATCAAGCTGCTTGTCATACATTGACTTTGTAATCAAATTCTGATACAACGTCATATTTGCCTGAAACCTGTATCACAATATGCAAACACATGGCATACTACCAATGATAAATACTATTATAAGATCATACTTAATCCAGTAGATTAAAGAATGTGCATACAAAGATTGGCAAGCTTTTTTTTAGCTCACATTCGCAAATGGGTTACTAAGCAATGTGTGAGCCTTCTAAGGAAGTTAGCCCTCTTCAGAGAACGATGTTTATGGAATGATGCCTGAGACTGAAGAGCAAGAGCATCAATACAGAACTTACGTGAAGTAGATCTTAGCACAATATCCAATCACACCAGACATGATTGCAATGACAACCCATACATCAGCCTTCGGCATTTCAAGAGAACCAACAAGAGTGGCCTGCATGTAACAAGCAGTTGATACAGTAAAGTATTGCTATAAATGCATCTAGGGAGAGCCAATATAGTCAGAACATACCAAACCGATAACAGCGGAAATAAGAAATTTGACCCAATCCATAGGTGTTAAGGTGGGATTCTTCTTCTCTGGCTACAAAATAAGTTTCAATTTCAGGTCCACGATAACCACTGAGACACTGAAACAACTAAAAAAACGCTGCATACATATAGTTGATCTTACAAGAACAATTTCCATATCAGCCATTGGAATATTTTTGAAATGCTTTACAAATATTCCACGATCAGGCTTAGTCTTCGTGCTAGCCCTCCTGTACATATAATAAGTATATAACAATAGTACAAGAAATTCATATCACCATATCAACACTTGCTGATTAGTAAAAGAAACTTTCATGAGTATACAGCTTGGGTGAAAAGCTACCTGTAAACCACAATCATCCTATCAAATGTAGGTTCTTGAATTGTCATCTTATGCGTCAGGTTTTTTATGCTGTTATGAAAAAGATAGGATTTCATAAAAATTGCGTCCGATTGTACTCTACCAAACTTTACCGATAAAACTATCAACCTTAGTTCAATTTTTTCAAGCCGAATGCGCTCGACAAATAGCTCTTGTTCTTCTGCGTCTTCAATAATTTCGTCTGTCTTCTTAATGTCACTTCTTGGCTTCGACTGCGATTTCTTAGAGAACAATCTATCAATTCTACAAAAAAATCATAACTACCATGAATTACAACAGTTCTGTAATCTGGATTACCTTGTTTGAAGACATAAAAGATATTCAAACAAGCTCAATACCTGGTAACGCTTAGCAATGATCTCCAAACTCGAGATATGATTACATCAACTTTTTCCATGACAAAGTAATCAGTTGTACGGTCGATCCCAACGCCACGACGGAAGACAATATACTACAAGGTAGCCATTATGGAATATAATGAGATATATAACACCTTTCCCAAACTACTCAAGCTTCTGGGTGAGCTGGTTTGTGCATACAATTCAACTAGAAGGATACCTTGCGCGTTGCAGAGGGAATCTATTAAGAAAATATATTGTATAAATGGTATAATACACATGAAACATGGGTCTATAGGAAACTGCAAGATTCAATTGGCTAAAATAGTGGAGATGCTAAATTAATTGATGTGAAATTGTTGTATATTTGACGGATATAGTTTGGTGATGTGGACAATTTGGATGGGAAAAATATGTGACGTTTATGTAAAAATACACTATTATTAATGAATGTTAGTGAGATGGCATGGACATTTGATTGGCTAATGGAGTAGATAATGTGGATAGCTTGCATGTAGAGATAGACAAACATTAATTGCAGTTAGTGGGGTTTTGCTTTATAAGAAGTATAGATATGGTATCAGAGCCAAGAGGTCATGCTTTCAAGACCCAGCCAATGCTCTATGAATAAAAATAGTTGTGGTTTACACTGATCCCACGTATAAGGTGATAAGGTCTAGTGGAACATAAATTCGAGGGGTGTGAAAATACATAGCCAACCTTTTCCTAACGGCTCGAGCTTTTGTGAACAACTTGGTGCATGAAATTCAATGCAATTTAGGAGTTTGCAACTCCAAATATTGGCACTCATGGATTTATCCAACAAAAAAACCGAAGAGAGATGAACAAAGTGGTAGAAGAAAGGGCCAAGGAGCGATTGATCGACTCAGCCAGAACCTAACAAGGGACACATGCGACGGCGATCTGTTCTTGCATTGCTCTCACTGCAGCAGAAAGGAAGGTTCAAACAAACACTACGCGTTAATTCTTAGTTTTGCCTCTGCCTACCACCTATCTCTCCTAAGCTCACGCCTAGCCCGCTTAAGCGCATGCCTAGGCTTGTCTTCTTAAACGATGGAGGGTGTGCTGCACGTCTATGCCGCAGTGCCAGCCCCCGACATCTGCTAAGCTGTCGCGCCATCACCAAATGCACTGTGCTGCTACCCCATGACCCAGCACCCACCCCTGGAACCTGGATGCCGCTGCTGTGTCTTTGGCCATACTTTTGTGCAATTGAGCAAATTTTCGACGTGTATATTTAGGCAATCGCGCCATAAAATTATATGCGGTAGAGCCATAGATTTATGCTTTCGCATTTATAGGAATGGTATAAAGTGCTTAGATTTTGGCCCATGGCTCGTTCGAGTCCTGGCTCCACAACTGACCCTATGCCTCAGATATGACACCCAAGCATTAGCAAAAATACTTAATACCCTTATCAGATAAGCAAGAATAAGGAGCACAATCGTGAAATGCTAACATGCCCTTATCACGTGCTACTAATTATAACTCAGTCGAATTAGAAATATAATCCATGCCATCAAGAGAAAATGGCAATTTAGTTAGCGAGGCACGAAGGTTACCTTATCGGCAAATGAAGGTAGATTATCATGTGGATGTTCTTTAAAGTATGCCGTCAACAACTTCTTGTCTAGCTACATTTGAAGGGAAGAAATTCAGTGCACTAAACATGTTCTTTCTGATGCTTACTTGAAAAGGTTATAACTCTGAACCTTAGATTCATCAACTTTGATGGGAAGGTTCAAAAGATATCGTCCAGACTGTGCAACATCATACTCTTCATCAGATAACAACTTGAAGTTGCTCTTTTCCATTATCTGCTTTATACAGTGAATCCAAATGGTGTCAGCTTAATTATCCAGCAAACTAAATAGTAAATATGGCAAAAACTTTGTTATTATGATGTCAATTTGGCATCTCGCGTCATCAATCCATTAGGTCTTCTTAGTTCAAAGGCCGAAAGGTAATAACGTCAGTTTCCTACCAATGCAATTTCCTTCTGCACCTTTCCGAGGAAACTCAGAAAGCAAACCAACTTCAACTGAACCCAATAGCCCAAGGAACACAGAAAGGAAATGAAACTATTTTGTATTTTCTCAATATCAGAAAAGGGAGAAACTTGGTAAAAAAATATATCATGAAAAACACGCACTTTGATGCAAAATTCAGCTAACAAGCCAGGGAAGAAATACCGGCCAAAACTACGAAGGTATAGCAACAGAACACCCCAAGATTATTATGTAAAACTATCATGGGGTTAGCTTGGTAGTTATTTTTATGGAAAAGCAGTAGGGGCCTCCAATGCACAATATTCAAACTTCACATCTCATGAATGTTTTTTTCTCCCAGCGTTCTTAAGGTTATCTCTGAGTTTGCTCATGTGTACATGTTATTTCAAATAGGCCTTCCAAAATAATATTTCACAAAGCTTTTTTTGGAATTGTCAAGATTGAATGAAACAATATATGCAAAACCAAGGGAGGTCTTCATGAATCAGGACAGGATAAATACATCAAACCTACTGGATTAAGCAACCAAATTCACATGTGAATTAAGTCCATAAATACATACCATCAGCCCTATACAGATACAATGGGACAATGAAGTTGTAGTTCAAATGCTCGATGGTATGAGACTAGGTATGACAGAATGAAGAATATCGTGTGAAACACAGGGACTTATTGTATGAAGAACGTAGTGGGCCAACCTGGAAAAGATACGTCATGAAGTTGAATTCAAGAGTATCAATCTCGTCAGATGCCAGATTCTGCTGCTCCAGCCTCGTCCCCCCAGTCACAGGATCAAACAGCGAGTACAGTTGCTGCATTGACGGAACACATAAGATACAAGAATATTGGACCATCGTATAGAAACACCAATTGATAGAAACAAATGGACCAATCAAACAGGATGCCTACCATTAGATCCTCAAACTGGAGGAGATACCAAGCCCGGATGGTATACTCCACCTTCTTGCACAGCTTCAAGAACTCATTACGATCCACATCATGCTCTAAGCAAAATTAAAATAAATGGAATGAATTATGGGGAGAAGTCCATCTGAGCATCATGATCACAAAGGAATTGCATCATGATCAATAGAACACGTGTTGCTAATAACCTCTAAGAGCCCATCATTCGTAGCTTTTTAGTTCTTCAATCCACGTAGTAATGAAGAACTAAGAGCTACATTGATTCATAAATAAGGTAGCACTAGGAGAACATAAATTTTAGCCAGCCACCATGCTGGCTACAATCACGACAGAGGAGACGTGTTACTCCCTCTGATCCATAACAAGTGTCGCTGATTTAGTAAAATAGTACAAAGTTGTACTAAATCACTCTTATTATGGATCGGAGGGAGTACTACATTTATACAGCAGAGCTGCCTTGACATGCATGTTACTACAATCATTACATTTTAGACACGCACACAACTGCAACGAAAAAACCAGACAACCCAGCTACAGAACGGGCCTGCTTAGAGCATCTCTAGTGGAAGTTCTAAATTTGGTCCTCTATATCACCATATACATGGCCGTCTAAAAAGATTATTTTTTAGACCTTCTCAGTTTTCCAGTGGAAGGTCTATATCTAGAAAGTCTATATTCTCTTTCCTATATTTCAATAGTATCTTATAACTAACATTCAACCGTTATATTTTCCGATGGCTATATCTTTAAAAGCTATATTTTCAATGGCTATATTCAATCAAGTCCATAAATCCATTGTTGTCTATCTATGAATTGTCCATCGGTACTAAATCGTGCAATCATCAAACAAAGCAGTGCAACTCAGTGCAACCTAGCATAAATTCAGTGAACAGAAACACCAATTCAGTCAGCACAAGTCAACACAGATTTCAGTTAGTACCAATTCAGAATGCATCGCTACATATGCTCTCTGCTGGTAACTTACCGATGAGGTCGGCGAGCTTCATGACGAGCTTGGGCTTGATGATGGGGATCACCGCCTCCCTCTCCATCCGAACCACCTCCCTCGCCACCCCGTCTTTCATCACGTCTCCACCTCTCCTCCCAATCGTCAACCCCGCCTCGGCCTTCTTCTTCTGGTTCTCCTCCGCCGCAGAGTCCATAATCACTCGAGGGTTTGGCCGTTTGGGGGAATCGTATTCCGGCCACGGGGAGAAGCGACGGGGAAAGGAAAGCGAACAGAGTTGCTAATTGCTACGGGCACTTGGTCGCTGTACGGTCCACGTCCGTATGCCTGCGAATAACAAAGGAGGTGGGGAACAGGCATAGAGCTGGTGCTGCGCCATGGGGTGGACCTAGCTACATTATTGCGCCGCGGAGCGCACGTGGCGACAAGGACGTCTGTCGGAGTGCTCCGATGAGCGACTCGAAAAGTCCGTGGTATCACCAGCGAACCCTTATCAAAGTCCAAAATCAACCTCTCCGAACATCTCTACTAGAAGCGAAAAACTGAAAAAATTCGGCTGGTATAAACGTGGACAGATCCATAAAGCTTTTTCACTCGGCCGAAAACCACAGCGCAGTGTCACTATATGTATTGTTTCCATCGCGGTTCTCTGTTCTAGAATCGTCTCTCTCTTCCTCCTCTACAGATCTGTCGCCGCATCGCAGTCGCATAATTTGTCGCCACCGCGCGAATCGACCATCGCCTGCACCACGTCGACCACCACCCGTACTAGATGTCGACCATGCGTCACTCAATCGGACTTGGGGGAGGCCAAATTGGTCACGGAGGTAGCTCCCGTGGCGGTAAGGTCTCCGAACAGGAGAGGAGGCACCGCATCGTCGTCGACGGGCGCGAAAGCACTTCATCTGGAAACTCCGCTCCCGTCGCCTCATGGTGCCGGGCGCCTGTCTCCTTTCTCACCAGCCCTCCCTCCCTTCCTCGCTGCCGCCGGAGCCGGCAAAGCCGGCAGGCGGCGGCTCTCCTTCCCCGCCGTGTTTGGCGGACCTAGCGGGACGGGCTGCGCCCGTGCGGAGGTGAGGCTCGCCGGCTCCGGACCGACCTGGCGCCGCTCCAGCCGTGGTCTCGCGGGTGGCGGCCATGGCGACGCGGGCGTCGCTGCCTGCCACCTGGAGACCGTGTTTGGACGCGTGGAGGTGCTCCGTCGGCTGGGCTGGTCCTGAGGCCCCGACAGGGGTGCGTCGTGGTCGCGGTGGCGTGGGTGGGTGCCTGGGAGGCGCCTCACTGCCGGAGTTGCAGGGGCCGGGCAGGGGACGACGGCCAGATCTGGATCTAGGCCGGCGGGCCTAGATCTAGGTCTGGTGGGCCCGGGGGACGGTGGCCAGATCTGGGCGGGGGGCCTAGGTCGGGTCCGGATTGGGCCCGGTCGCTGTCCCTGTACCCCTACCCTGCCCTCGACACTCTGGAGGTTTGGGTCGGTGTTTGAGTACTGTCGGTTATCGTTCTTGCCGGTGTGCCGGGAGGGGTTCCCGGGGCCGGTGCATGCTTGCCGGGGTAGGCAGCATGTTTCCCCCCGACCCTCGGGTAGGTCGGGGGTGCGGCTATGTTTTCGGCCGGATCCGCTCTTCGCCCTCACGTCAGCGTCTGGATTTTGGTTTGGTCGGATCTTGGTGAAAGCTGCTCTTGGCGTAGGCTAAGGTCGGTGATGGCGTCACCTCCGGGTGTCGTTCCCTTGTTGAAGCCGTCCCGGCGGTGATCCCCTGGGCCAACTGATGGATTCCGTCCCTCCGTCCCAAGTTGCTCCCTGGGCGGTCTCACTTTGGGCTAGTCTCTCTAGTAGTGGCATGTGGAGCACCCTGTGTCCTCTCGCTGGTGTCGCAACCCTCGCTTTCCTTCGGCCTGGCTACATTTACACGGTACGACTGTGGTAGCTGATGTCGCCACTAGCGCCTTGGGGGGCTCGACTAGCGGGGAGTCTGGTCGTAGCTGTTACCGGTGGGCTCTTCCCAATGCCAGCGGAAGATGGTTATGTCTGGGTCTTGTCCTAGCCCGAGCTCCGGAGGTGGTGGGTCCGGGTTTGGGTGAAAGCTTTGCAGGACCTCAGTCCTTGCCGATGACGATGACGCGTGATTGCGCCATTCACCTTCTTAGAGACGTCGCCGCAAGACCCCTCCCCCCTCCTTTGGCTCCTCAAGATCTACTAGGTGGCTGCCATGTTACCGAGTCCCCCGTGGGCTGTTGTCTTGGTGCGGTGGAGGTTTGTTGGTGTGGATTTGGTTGTGATCACTCCGGTACAACAGAAGACAAAGCTCCCTCATTTTGGATCATCTGTGTTGGGTCCGCAGCATAGAAAACAAAAAATTCCTACGATGAGAACTATACGCCAAGATCTATCTACTAGATACAGAGCAACGGGTGGACATACATCCATGGAGAACTCACCCTCGAAGACAACGAGATTTGTTAACAAGTAGGAACTCGTGGTTGATGTACTCGTACGCTTGCCGATCTCAAGATCATGTGGAAGTCTAGGCGCCACAAATCAGCAGCGCATCCATCCTCGCACACACGTTCAAGCCACCGGACAACCTCCACCTCCTCGCTCCAGCGAATCAGCGGAAGCAGCAACTCCTTCCAGACACAAGGCCACCGGGAACATATATCTCGCTAATCCGAGACCATGGGGAAATATCTAGAGGGGGAGAGAGATCCTTTACGAGGAGGTGTGCTTTGTGAGGGAGGAGAGGGGGGCCTTTTATAGGAGAGGGGGGACTCCTCCCCTACCATGGCCGGCGGCCAAGTAGGGAGCCCCCTCCTCTTCCTCATTCATGTGGTGGAAGCTCCACTCACATCAATTCAAGCTCCACCCAAAATTCCACTCACATGCATTAAATTTCCACCAAATTTAATGCCACTCTCAATTAATAAAACTCTTTTATTTATTTTATTCAGAATTTTGTTAATTACTTTAATTAACAAACATTCACATAAAACCCCTTGCAACATTTCAATATCACATGCAGAAACACTTTCTGCAATTTCACCCGAAACAATTTCGGTTTCTATCGAAACAATTCATGTTTCTATCGAAACATTTTCTGCGCTTTGCAAACCTTTTGTCTGAAACATATGTGCTCCTAAATGGTGTCCGACAACCCTTAAGTGTGTCACCCTACGGTTCGCGAATAATGTAGACATGATTAAGACTCCTCTCAGATCAATAATCAGAAGCAGGACCTGGAGATCCATACTGACTCCTGTACATTCAACGATGACTTCTATGATCGTGAGAACCTTTAACGCTAGTAATTTAATCCCTTTGTCTCATGATATAATACATGTCCGGGATTCGATCATCAGTATCCAAATACCTAGTTTGATCTCGTTACCGACATGCACTCTTTTCTCGTTCCCGTTGAAAGGGAAATGGACGTCGCCTAGAGGGGGGGGTGAATAGGCGTTTTAAAAATATTACGGTCTAGGCTCAAATAAATACGGAATAAAACTTAACGTTTAATTTATCAAGCCAAAACCTATACCCACTAGTTTCACTAAGTGCACCAACAACCTATGCTAAGCAAGACAAGCAACAAGGTGATAGTAAGATATAGTACTTCAAGCACGAAGGCTATCATAATGTAAATTGCATAGGTAAAAGGCTCGGTTGAGAGATAACCGATGGACGCGGAGACGATGATTTGTTTCCTGAAGTTCACTTCCAAAGAAGCTACGTCTCCGTTGGAGAGGTGCGGGGGCGCAGTGAACTTCGAACGCCACAAATGGCTCACCTCGAGGTGTGGTGGCTCGATGCTCACCCAACGCCACACAAGGCCTCACCAAGGATGTGAAGCCATGCAACTCACCGACGCCACAAAAGGCTCACCCTATTCTCCCATGAGCTCGCCACAAAGGCCTACTCACATTCCACTATGGGACACTTGAGGGCGGTCACCGAACCCATACAAGGCTTGGGGCAATCTCCACAACTCAGTTGGAGGGCTCCCAAGAAACGCCACAAAGGCTCCACAATGCCACAAAAGGCCAACAAGCTTGGGGAACCTCCACAACTCAATTGGAGCCCCAAGAACAATGCCCCAAAGGCTACAAAGCCACAAAAGGCAACAAGGCCACAAAAGGCTATAAGACCACAAAAGGTCAACTATCCAACCACACAACCGTCTAGGGTTCCAAGAACCCAAGAGAAACAAGCCCAAGGGCTTGAACTCGCCGAATCTCCAAGGAGAACTCAAACCTATGCACCAAATGCAAGAGGCAAGTCCTTCACTCTCAAATTCCACCAAAGCTACAAAAGCTGTTGGAGGAATAAGGAAGGAAGAACACAAGAGGAGAACACAAAACTCTCCAAGATCTAGATCCCAAGGATTCCTTCACAAAGAAGGGATTTTGCTTGGTGGGGCTTGTAGATCTAGATCTCCTCTCTCAAATCCCTCAAAAAGATGCAAGAATCATAGGAGGGGAAAGGGGAGAGGGCAAGCTCTTTAAGGTTAACAATGGAGGAGAGAGAGAGCAAAAACCAAGAAAAAGCTGGTTTTGGGGCGAAGGGGAAAGGGGAGCTCCTTTTAAAGGGCTCCCCGATCTGCCCGTTACCCACAGAATCGCGCACGGCCGGTAGTACCGGTGGGTGGCCGGTACTACCGGTGGCACCCAGCCAACGGTCAGAAAACAGCGAGACAAAGAACAAAAACGTGAGCTTGGCCGGTACTACCGCCGCTTCGCCGGAACTACCGGTGGCAAGAATGTCCTAGCAGTACTACCGCCTGAAGATCCGATCCAAGTTCCGTCAAATAGCGCAGACCAGGCAGAGAGCATACTGAAACGAAAACGGAGTTACCGGAAATTGGGCCGGAATTAACACCGGTACTACCGGCGGCAAACTGCCCTAGCGGTACCGGTGGCCCGCCGGAACTACCGTCCAGGCAAAAACTCCAGAACCAGAAATGCCACAACTTTTGCATCCGAACTCCAAACGAGATGAAACCAATTTTGTTGGAAAGATAACGACATGTAGAATCCAACAAAAATGGAGAAAATACCATGAATATATATGTGAGATACCTCCCAAGGTGTGGAGCCGGAAAAACCCGCAAGATCAAAAACACAATAAGATATGCAAGGGAAATCCGTTTTTGATGAACTAGAGCTTGTTATGAAGATAACCACGAGCTCTAGATCCTCACATGGACAAGAACAAAACAACAACCAAGAAAGATGATGCTATGTATGCAAAGGTTTGAGCTCTCTCCGAAAGATACGAACGAGTCACCCACTCGAGAGCCCCTCTTGATAGTACGGCTATCTATCCTAAACCCGGTCTCCCAACACTACAAGAACACTACAAGAGACCGGTAAAATAGAAACCCTATCAAGATCATACCTTTGCCTTGATCATCCCACTTGAGCTTGATGTAGACGATCTTGTCACCTTCAAGATGGAACACCTTTCTTGATTGCACTTGCTTGCACTTGCTTGATGAAGTCTTGAGACATGCTCCCCCATACTCCATGGGGAAGCCTCTTCTTCGAACTTGACTTCATCATTCCATGATTGCCGAGGATGGCAAGCTTCAAGCATGAGATCTTCTAAAGATGACGCATATTGAGCTTGCACTTCAATTCTTGATGATGTCTTGAAGATAGCCATGAGGAACTCCATCTTCTTCTTCTTCAAGACAAACTTGATCTTCTTCTTCTTCTTCATCCTTGAAACCAACACATGGTCCAAGCTATGCCAATGGACAAACCTACAACTGAAACTCAATTTGCACATTAGTACATAGGGATTGTCATTAATTACCAAAACCACACATGGGGCATACATGCCCTTTCACCCATGATATAACATTCTAGTGATCACATCACTTGCTTGCAAGCTATCTTAATGTGATATCACCGAGAGGGCCCGGAGTATATCTATCCGTCATCGGGATTGAAAAATTCCACTCTTGATCCATGAGCCTCAACATAACACCTTCAGTAGTAATCAACCCACCTTTATAGTCACCTCATTACGATTGTGACGTTTGATGTTATCAAGATACTCTTTCGGTGTTAGCAATTAACATGATCTCATGGTCTAAGGACTAAGATTACTTCGTATGATGTTATAGCAATGTAAACATAATGACTTGATCGTAATTCTATACTTCGGATGAATGTTCATCACATTATTTCACAAATTCTGTGACCTTGTTATTAACAACATCCAATGTCCATGATCGGGAAACCTTGATCATCTTGTTAATCAACAAGCTAGTCTATAAGAGAGGCATAACTAGGAACCCTTTTTGTTTATTAAACACAGATGTATTGACGTTTCCTATCAATACAATTATAGCATGCAAAATAAACATCTATCATATATAAGGAATACATAATAACAACTTTATTATTGCCTCTCAGGGCATATTTCCTTCAATCTGGCTCTATGGCTTGATGTTCTCTGTGTTGTCTTTTGTTGTGTGCTATGGGGAGCGCCTTCGGCGCGTGTGTGTTGTAACTCATGGTGTAACTCCTAGCCGATTGATGGCTTCGTTAATTCAAAGCCGAGCTCATTTAAAGCCTTCCATCTGGAAAGCACTTCATCTACAACAACAAGACGGTGTCGTCGGTCTTCCTCCGCCGTGAGGCCAACAAAGCGGAGCTGGGGAGCTCGCTTGGCGCCACTCGCAGGCCTCACTCCCCCACACCCCCCTCAAACTCCGACGAGGAATACTCCTCGCCGGAGGAGTACGATCCCACTAGCAACAAGTCGGAGGGGACATGTTGTTGATGAAGGATTTCATCGACAACAACAAGACAGAGCGCCTCGCGTACGAGAAGCGGATGTAGTGCTCCGTGCGAGCTTGATAAGAAGCGCGAGGCTGAGGAGGGGCACTGGGCCCCGTTGGCAGTACGGGGCGCCATCGCCAATGAGTGACATCAGGACAAAAAAAACGCATGAAGAGAGCGGCCATGGAGCAGTAGCGCGCCATGGAGCAGTAGTAGACCCAACTCCGTGCAGAAGGCGGCCATTGAGAAGGAGCAGAACCTCCGCACGCGTATCATCAAGCATGAGCTCATCGAGCTTTCCTCTGGCCGTACTAAGCCTACCATCGCATCACCCTAGGCTCTGGTGTGGTATCCCAGATCCTAATTTTGGTCAGTATGGTAGGGTTAGTGGTCGTGATGATGAACTAGTGATCTTTTGCGTATGTTTGGTGTAAATTTGTAAACTAGACATGTGCCTTCAATGATGATGAACTGCAGTGATCATGCGAAAAAATTCCGAGAATGCTTTTAAAAAAACCAGTTCAGTTCTTGATTTCTATTCATTCTCACGCACCGATGAACAGTAAATGATGTTCTAAGTGTACTGAAGACGTGTTTTAAGGATCAAGTTTTTTTGTGTCTGCTAGAGATGCTCTCCATCTGCGTCCCCAACGGTGGCGCGTTGTGCCGCGTTTGGGCACGGCGTTACTCAGCAGTCGTCCCTCAACAAAATTATTCAAACTGAAATTCACTCATATTATAACGAAATATTACAAACCACACAAAATTTAATTAAACTAACATGGGTTGTGCGGCGCACTGGACGCTCTCGTGCTCAGTGCACGGGCAGCACAACGCGAAAACGTATACACTACAATACAACCAAAATTATAATTTTCATTCAAACAAGGGCTCAGTTGTTCAAGACTTGCCATCATAGTAACACAACCCAAATCACATGTATACTTAGAAACCGAGGTAACTCACAATAGACACAATACACTAAACCAAAACTAGTCTATATGACAACATTTCAAAATAACGAAAACTTATATCAATATAGCAAGGGGCGTGGAAGGTTCACTCTGAAGGGTTCGCGGCATAAAAACAATTTTTTTCTACGATATAAACACCAAAGGTACCAAGATCTAATCTAGAAGATGCATGTAACGAGTAATTGGTCATCCAGAAAAACTTACTCTTGAAGATCGAAAAGTTTTTAACGATATATAATCTCGTGGATGATGTAGACGATCACTTGCCAATCTCAAGACCGAGTAGTTGAGCGCTACAATCCGACAGCGCCTCCGTGCTCGGTCATATACAACTTGAAAACAACTCCCATACTCTCGTTCTAGTAGATCCGTCGGAGAAAACTATTCAGCCATTGCTCACGCTAATCTGAAAGCCAGTGGAAGGGGAGGAGAGAAGCTTGTACTATAGAGTGTGAGAGAGAGAGGAGAGAACCCACCCCACCTTATATAGGGTAGGGGGTTGCCACCATGGGGTGGCCGCCATAGGTGCCCCCACCTCTCCCTCCATTATGGGTGGAGGCTCGACTCACTCCCACTCACCGCTCATAATTCCAAATGGACTCTACACTCAAATTTTCCTTTAATAAATAAAAACAATTTTTATTTCAGAATTTTAATATTTGTCAATTCGTTTAATTAACAATCACCTCCGTGTACTATTTCAATATCCCCGAAACAATTTTGGTGTTTCTCGAAACTGCTCTCAAAACAATTGTGTTGTTTGCCAAACTTGTCTCTGATATTAGTATCTACTCAAAAGCGTCGACGAGGCTTAAGTGTGTCACCTTACAGTTCGTGAATAATGTAGATATGATCGAGACACCTCTTCTATCAATAGTCAACAGTGGGACATGAAGATCCATAATGGCTTCCACATATTCAACGACGAATCTTGTGATCATGTGAACCATTAACGTCGTAACCACTTTCTTTTGTCTCGTGATATTTTACTTGTCCGAGATCCGATCATCGGTATCAATCATACCTTATTTTGATCTTGTTACCGACAAATACTATTTACTCGTTTCGTGATATGACATCCTTATGACCTAGTCACATGCTTGCAAGCGGTGTTGATGTGATATTACCGAGAGGGCCCAGAGTATATCTCTTTTTCATATGGATGGACAAATCACACTCTTGATCCATGAGCCTCAAGCCCTCAACTAATACTTTCAGAGTATCGAACGACACCTTTATAGTCACCCTATTAGGATGTGATGTTTGATGCCATCTAAGCACTCCTCTAGAGTTAGTGATTGACATGATCTCATGGTCTGAGGATTAGGATTACTTCGTATACGTTTGATACAGCAATGTAAACTTAATGACTTGATCGTATTGCTATACTTATTTTGGGTGTATGTTCATCACATAATTCTCCTAATGACATGATTCCGTTATTAACAACATCCAACGTTCATGATCAGGAAACCTTAATCATCGGTAAATCAACAAGCTAGTTAAATGAGAGTCAATACTAGGAACTCTTGTTTGTTTGTTAGACACACATGTATCAATGTTTCTGGTTAATATAATTCTAGCACGATAAATAAAAATCTATTATAAACATGGAATAATATAATAACCAATTGATTATTGCATCTCGGGCATATTCCCTTCAGTATCCCACTTGCACTAGAGTCAATAAGCTAGATTACATTGTGATGAATCTAATGAAGGGGTTCTGCGGCAGAAAACAAAAAAATCCTATGATGCGAACACACCTAGCAAATATCAATCTATGCGGATGTAAAGTAATCAGCAGGGATTCGGTGTTCAGACCTTTGAAGACCGAAAGTGGTTAACGTTCTAAGGGGAACATGGATGATGTAGTCGTACTTGTAGTTAACCTCAAGGTCGTGAAGCTCCTCGCAAGTCACCCTTTCTCCTTGTCCAATGTAGCCGACCTCATGGTCGTGTCGACGTCCAAGCTCCAAGAAAAAGCACCACAAGTGGCAGTGCCTCGTGGTATTACACACATATGGTGTAGAGACGTCTCCCAGGTCCGGTCTAGCAAAGCAGCAGAAGAAGATTGATCCAGAGCAAGTCCAGCAGAACGAAGGCGTGCATATGGTGGAGAAACCCTAATCACCGTATGTAATTCCAATCTTGGGAACCACACATCAGGGAGATAGAGAGAGAATAGGCTAAGCCAATTGATGGGATGGATTTGGGGAGAGGGGTGCCCCTCTTTATATAGGTGGAAGGGAGATACTACCTCCCT
This sequence comes from Avena insularis, assembly GCA_023614405.1. Classification (NCBI taxonomy): domain Eukaryota; kingdom Viridiplantae; phylum Streptophyta; class Magnoliopsida; order Poales; family Poaceae; genus Avena; species Avena insularis. The sequence goes on along the minus strand of CM042692.1, from coordinate 177,997,151 downwards.
CAAAATCCCGGGGTGGGACTAATCAAAGGGAGGAGGCGGCTGGCCAGCCCCCTACATGGCCCCACGTGGTGGGAGGGCCCATTAGGGTTGATGGCTCCCTCTAGACTTCCCTAGGGTGGCGGCTGTCAACACCCGGATTTTTAATCCCAGATGCCCGTTATGCCATACCTCGCAATCCCAGGATTACCATTTTTGCGAGACATAACGGATTGGATATCACAATACATCATCCATTACAAACCATACATAAGGTTTTACACAAATAAGGATCTCATGATCCAGTCTTTAATACAACAAGCAGCGGAAATAAACGATAGCGTAGCGGTGGGGTCCATCTTCAGGGCACAGTAATCTTGAAGGCAGATAGTCCTAGTTATCATAGCCGTCCTGCTGACCATCATCTTGATAATGTCCTTCATAGTCTGGCCATGATAATAGCCAGGGACAAAAGCCATGAGTACTCTTTAAGTACTCGCAAACTACTACTAGCAAGTGGTATAATTCTAAGTTAAAGTACTGAATCTAAGTTAACTATCAAATTAGGTTTGAAACCTAAGCTGAGTTCAGAAGCAAAGAAAGATAAAGTAAAGTTCTAGAATTACTTAAGTTGGGAAGCTATTATCATCAACACAACCCTGTTGTGGTCAAGTCAAAGTTCATCATTCCTTTCAAGTTATTTAGAAAACATCTGACAACGAAACAGTATGGCCATTCCAACTGTCCATAATCATGACGCTATTCAATAGTTTGACACTGCAGAGGTGGTACACTTTCACCACAAGATTCGATACATCATCGTGGATAACCCTGAATCATCATACTTAGTATGCAGATAATCAAACATAACCTTCCCTTTACACACCCTAGTACAAGCACCTCTCCTATGAGCATGGACTCCCAACCATGACCATCAGTCATCTTGGGCACTGCATAGATGGACATCCTGAGAGGTAGCCTCAGCTCAAACCTCTCCCATGAGGGAACTAATACTAATGCATATAAATTTCCAACTAAGCCTTACCCAATTCAGGTAATGTGGTTGTACGGTAAGTTTGGAATGGTATCGCATCCGAATCCAACCATCAGTTTTATAAAAGGGTTAAGGCTCATGCCTCATCATTTTCATCATCATAAACCAGTTGTGTTTCTCAACACATGTCAAAACATCTCAATAGAATGACTCATCATTCCAAGGTTTTCATAATTCCTTTTCACCAAGTGTTCCCATCTAAAGTGACTCAAGTTTTGATCTATTTTAAAATACTAAGTTAAGAGTGTTCACTAAGGTGGAAAGATGGGATCAAACTCATGCCATAGAATGACATCTAAAGGTTTCTAAGTAGGTCAAGTTTTATACTCTTTATGCTACCTTCAAAATTAAGTAAAGAACTTTGTATAAGCTAAGGGAGGTAAAACTTGTCAATAAGACTTGGGGTACTAATAGTTAAAGGGGTATGATCAAAGCCTGCTTAAGGCATCTTTGCTAAACCATCTAGTTTTATTCTAGCTTGCTAACAATAGCTTGCTAAAGTATGTTTTGCAAGGGTTAGCTTGCCACTAATAGCTTGCCTTGGTTGGTGCAGTGGTTGAAGTTTTCTTCTTCTTCTTCTTGGTAGAACTCCTCCTCCTCGAAAGCTTGGTCGGTACTAGCGTCTATAAATACATAGGGAGTAGACAATCACCAAACAATACTTAACTAGGCTAAGTAGCATTCTAAAACACACAATTGATGATCTATTATCATCACAAGTTTAATTCAATAGTTTCAACCTTTTTATTTTAGAAAAGTAATTTCTACTCATTGAAAAATTAACTAAAATTTAATATTCACCACTAAAATATGGGCTCATGTGGACACATGTCCTCACCACATATTCTAACATGTGGGAATGAGATTTAAAGGTTGGATCAATATTACTTTAGTTTAAGTTTATTATTTAATGATTTAAAGTGACTAGAAATGCCTATATATCATTAGTTTGGTACTAGTCCTAAGTCACTGTATGTCAACCTTAATATTATTACATATTTAGATGGATATGATGAAATGTGATTTTTGAGAGTTGGAATCAACTCAGAAGCTAACTTGGTTGATTTTATAAAAATGTTTCAAGTTGCAAAAGCTTATGTCTTCTTATTTTTATTAGGAGAGATCTATAACTCTAATTGAATTAAATCCAACGGGCTTGGATAGATCATTTTAATACCTTTCAGACAAAATTGGTTTCATGCAATTTGGATTTCTAAAACTCTCTGAATTGAATTTTGAAATAGGGAACAACAACTAGATTTAACTAAAAAGAAAAAACAGATTTGAATCTATGGGCTAGCGTGGGAAAAGAAATGGGCCGGCCCAGTGGCGCTCCGCGGCGCGAGGCTCAGCTGACAGGGGGTCCCGCTTGTCAGCGGCACTTAACACGCGAAACGGTACGCGCGATGTGGGTCGTGCGATTAGAAGCGTGATCAACGGCTGAGGGTCGTCGTCGACGACGAACAGGTCGCCGGTGAGCTCGAACCCTAGCGGCTCGGTGGGAGTCTAGTGGGGGCGTACCAGGGCTCCAGCGGGGTCGGTGAGGCGAGCAAACAAAGTGGAAGACGACGGCGAGGCGAGGCGCGGTCGCGGCGGAGCTTGGGGTGGTCGAAATCAACGACACCCTTCTCCTCCAGAGGCGGCGGCTCCAGCTCCAATTCCGGCGAGCTGCTGCTCCACTTGCTCCGGCTAGAGGTGGGTGAGGTTCAGAGAGGTGAGGGGAGTTGAATGGTGTGGAGAAGAATGGCTGGGGAGGGCTCCTTTTATAGGCCCGACGGTGAGACCGAGCGGGATGGGCAGTCGACGGTGGCGACATGGTTACGGCGAGCTAGCGGCATGGCTGGGGATGGTGATCGATGGGCGGTTCCGTGGCGGTGCTCTAGGACTTAAATGCGGCTGTAGGGGCGGTGGCACGCGGTCTGGGCGAGGTGGCGCTCTACGCGGCCGAAGCGGCGGTGTCCACGGCGAGCAGTGGCTGTGGGGCTTTGGGCGGCGAACGGGGATGTCTGGGGTGTTCTCTGTGTCGGCGGGAGGCGGGGCGGCTGTGGTCGAGCGGTGGCTTGTGCACACGGGGACAGCGCGTGCTCTGCGGGCAGCATCGGCATGGTGCGGTGGCACTGGGCGCGGGCTCTCCTTGGTGGTCCACGACAGCACTTGGCTCGGGCAAGGGACAGAGAGGGGCGGTGAGGTGTTGGCTACCTCCTAGACATGGCGAGGAAAGGGGGAGTGGTCTGCTGCAGCGAGGCAAGGTTTGGCCGGCGAGCATGTCCTCGGTTTGGCATGGCCTGGGGGTTAGGGACAAGGGACAGGGGTGCTAAGGGCCTAGTTAGACCAAGAGGGGACAGAGAGGTTAAATGGAGATCAAATGGGGGCAAAACCCTGTGCAGAATAGTGAGATAGGATTAGAGGTGAGATTAAGCATGCCAAGTGTTTGATGAAATGGCCGCAAGAGAATTTTTTTTGAATTCTGAGTTCAAAATTTTTGAGTGATCTCCACTAGTGATAGGTAGTCTCTGGTTGCAAGGGTTTTGAAAATGGAGCTCAAAAAGATGGTTTTTGAAATAGGGGTGATCTATGCATATGCATTAGATTCAATTTTAAACTGTCATTTAAAATAGTTAACAGAATGTTTTTAGCAGATCCAAAGGTGGGCCTTGGTACCTCATTATGTGTACTAGCAAGGGGTGCAAAGATCAAGAATTGTTTCTATTAAGAATTGAGTACTAGGAATAGCCAAAGTAGGCATGAGAGTTAAATTTGCCAAAATGACCATTCCTCCTTTTTAATTCTTTTTGATTTGATTTTCTTTAGGAAAAGTTTGGGAATGATGTAGATGATGTTTAAATCACCTAAGAAACATTTTACAAGCATTGGATCAATCAATCATGGCAATTCAAACAACTCCTATTTTAAATGCATACATATATGAATGCTTTCATTTTAAATTTGGAAAAGTTTTTGTTAGCCCTATTTTTGGATGATTTGATCTTGATAAGCTTGGATTAAAGTTTGGGGATGTTACAGCGGCTCCCTCTTGGGCCTCCTCCGGTGAGGCCCAAATTAGGTGGGCTGCCCCCCAATCCAATTTAAATAATATTTTTAACATTATTTCATTTAATTAATATTAAGTACATATTATTCAATACCTATCACTCCGAATCACCTTTCGGACCCCTCTGATTATCATCGAATATCCACGAAACACTTTCGGTATCTCCCCAGAATAATTCCAGAGTTCTCTCTCTTTTCTCCTACGTTCTTGGATCAATCCCTAAGTGTCTCTACCCTAAAGTGTGACACCATATGGCTCGAGAATACATAGACATGATCGAGACACCTCTAGGATCAATAAGCAATAGCGGTATCTGGAAACACATAATGCCCCATGCATTTCACGAATAACTTGATTGCTTGAACCTTGAACGTCGAGTCTCAATCCCTTTGCTCTATGATACCAAGTTTGTCCAAGATATGATCTTTGGTATCTATATACCTAGTTCGATCTTGTTACTGACAAACACATTTACTCGTTCCCGTGATATTACCTCCCTGTGACCTAGTCACATGTTTGCAAACTTGTAGACGTAATCTCACCAAGTGGGCCTAGGGTATATGTCCGTCACTCGGATGGGCAAATCCTAGTCTTGATACATAGGCCTCAAAATTTCCTATGAAATACTTGACGCACACCTTTATGGTCATCCAGTTCCGGACATGACGGTTGATGTGATCAAATCAGCCTCGGGAGACAGTGATTAATATAATCTCACAGTCGAAGGACTAAATCACTAGGCTTTGCTAGATATCGCAATGTTGAACTTTGTGACTGGATCACATTGCAATACTAGGGTTGGGTGTTGTCCATCACTTCATAAGTGACCTTGTTGTCAGTTGACGTGGTAAAGTCCATGATCAGGACACCTCGATCATCAACTGCCCAACGAACTAGTCTAGAGGGTACTAGGGACCTGGTTTGTTTATATACCACACCTGTAGTAATGTTTCCACTTAATACAATTCTAGCATGATACAAAACTATTATGAACTAATGTCAATAAAAATATCTTTATTATTGGCCTCTAGACATATCTCCTTCATCTAACACCCATTGAGTTCTGGTCCTGATCATGTTTTGCCCTTGGGAGAGTTTTAGTCAATGGGTCAGCCATATTCAGATGCGTGTGTACTTTGCAAATCTTTATATCACCATCCTTGACATGCTCACGGATGGAGAGAAAACGGTGCTTGATATACTTGGAATTCTTGTGATACCTTGGCTCCTTAGCATTGGCTATGTCACCATTGTTGTCACAATAGATAACCATTGGATCCAACGCACTAGGAACCACACCTGGTTTAGTTATGAACTCCTTCATCCAAACCACTTCCTATGCTGCTTCTGAAGAAGCAACATATTTAGCCTCTGTTGATGATCCTGCCACCACAGGTTGCTTGGAACTCCTCCAACTCGCTGCTGCTCCATTCATGATAAACATGTACCCGAATTGTGACTTAGAGTCATCTGGATCAGTGTCAAAGCTAGCTTCGACGTAACACTTTGCAACGAGCTCTTCTTCGCCGCCATACATGAGAAACATTTATTTACACTACAAGAAAAGTTGGCTTTTACAACGGACGATTTTCGTGGTTGAAGGCCTGTTTTTCGTGGCCAAAGAGTCTTGCACGACGGATGGCCTTCGTGGTAAAAGCCCCGTCACAAATGAATTAACCACGGTTTTTTCCGCCCGTGGTGGATCGCACTGTTCAACCACGAAAACATGTTCCGTCGTAGATCTGTTCGCCAGCCACGCTGACGGCTGACGTCATGCAAACTGCCACGTGGCAGCCGCCGTTAGCGGCCGGTTACCGCCGTTAACGGTCATAGAAACCGTGGCAGAAGCCAGGCCCAGCCAAGGCCTGCTAAATACTAACTAGGCCGACCCATCAGGGGAGCCCAACAAGAAGATGGCCCGTTACTGTTTTGTCTTGCACTATTTGAAATGGGCCCAGAGATGCGACCCGTGAACTTTCAGGCCCGATTCTGTTTTGGCCTACAGAAGGCCCATGTTGGTCCAGCACTGTGCTGCCACTTGAGGCCTGCACAAATCTGGCCCTGCACTGTTCAGGCCTGTTACCAATTTATGGAGCTACCTTATTATGATTTCTAGGCCTTTGTTAGCAGAACTGTAATTGGAAACTATTCTGTATATTAGTATATACGGAGTATATGTGTGTTTGTGTGTGTTTCTAGTCTGAAATTCGAGCTTATCATTTTATCGGTTCCTAAGCTGTTTTTGAGGCCCCAGCGCTGGTGCCCTATGCTGTGACTACCGCCGTCTTGTCCACTACTCCGTGAGACGAATCTACAGAAGGATAATAAGCTAGGACCAATTTGATTCGAAGAGGGGCGATTTTCTCAGTCCTTGGAGAGGAACCCGGGAGAACTAGTACTGGTACTGACATGGGTATACCCTGCAGGTACTCGAGTTTAGTATATACGGTCCAGATATGGTGGAAGCCCACGGTGTTGCCACGACCCGATGAAGACTTCGAGTGGCCCACAGATCTCAATTACTTGCGAGACAAGAATAAGCTTAAAGATAGAAAGTTTAAAGGGAAAACCCTAATCTGTAACCGACTCGACCTACTACCCGAGACCTTGCCTATCTATATAAAGGCCAGGAGGGGGCGGCGAGGAGGACACACGCAACCCTAGTTTCCACAACTCCCGCCAGATTGCATCTGCGCGCCCCTGTAATCTTCGATTCCTCCATTAATTCCAAGAGCAGACAAGAAGGAGTAGGGACCTCTACAAGGCCTCAACCTAGGTAAACCTTGCGTCCCTGTGTGTTTGTTTGCTAGCCGACTGATGCCTCTAGCGCTCCCTCCTTCTCCAAAACCCAAGTCCATAACAATGGACATTGATGAGTTAAACCCTCGTCAGGTACCAAGGGAAGGAGGAGGTTGGCTCGGCCAATTATCTCACCCACTTGATGTGGGACCTGCTTTAACTCACCACTGACATGGGTCCCGCTTGAAACAGCTATAGGCCACCACGTGATAGCTGGGATCAAAAATTCGGGATTCTCTCCCGGCAAAATGTCCCCGCCACTGCCACTTAAAAATACTTATTATAGAAAAAAGTGTACTGCCCACCCCTACTACTACTCCCCTGCCCATGCCTTTCTACCGACGACAAGACAAGAAACCATCACTAGCTAGCTCACATCCAGCAAGCAACTGTTGGAACTGGTGCAACCTCCGATTGGGGAGTTCTTTTTGAAATAGGTGGGTGTATTTGCTCACCTCGAAATCTGGCTTTGCTTAATTTTCTTCCGATTGGGCCATCGGGGGTATACTATTAGTACTAGTATTAGTAGTATTCGTTATGCTTTGATTGTGGAGTTCTTGCTTATTGCTCACCTCGGAATCACCTAATCAGGATATTTTTCCTATTCTCTAATCGATTGGGTCATTTGGGTGGGGTGGGGGTGGTGGTGGGGATGGGGGTGGGGGGAGGTGGTACTGATTTCCTATGGATTCTGGATCAGGGCATGGTCACCGCTGTTCTAATTGGGGCATTTGGTCTGGTTCGATTTCAGTGTTCTTCACTTCTGTAACCTTTAGTTGCTACTAATAATGTGCAATGCATTTTGCGTCAGATTCTGTATGGAGAAATATGGGTCAGTGGCGCGCACGGCCACTACGGACAGGGATGGTCCCGTCAGTTCCCTTAAAAGTTGCCTAAAAAAGGTAATGTAGCAGTATATTCGTTGCGTTCTTCCATTCTTTCCAATACTGAAAGTGGTTGGCTGCAACCTAGATGTATCCCTGTGCTAAAAGTTGTCTCTGTCTGCATCTTGTTTTTGTGGAAGCCTCTGTGACACCATCTCTTCTTTATTTACTGTAGCACGGTGGTACATACCTGTGAACATGCGGTGCTCCAGGTGCGGCAAATAGGATGGTACCCCCACATGCCGCAGGATCCGACGAGTACCACTACTCACCAAAAAACAAGCGAAAGGCCACCGACCAGCTGGGAGGGCCCAGCTTAAAGAGAAAGGTATTTGTTCTTAATACCCTTATTACCATAGTGTAGATAGATTTAAGTATTACCCGCTTGGTGTGATGCATGCTTATCAGATGTTCAGAAACATATGTGTGATTTTATTAATTCTGGCACTGTGTTTATGTGAATCTAGATCTAGATTTGTCAGACTGTCTCATACAGTCAGTATATGACTACTATGTACTGTACTCCCTCCGTACCAAGGCTTAGGCATATACTGTATTTTTTTGAAAAGTCAAGCGACGGAAAGTTTGACCAAACTTTACATAGTATTGGACTGTTGAGCCCTGTTGCTATTTATGCAGATTGAAGGTGCTGCTATGGAGGCTGAGGCTGCTGTAGAGGCTAGTAGATTTCTGATGCCTGCTCCAAAAGAGGACATCCTCTACACAACGAGGAAGCACCAACACAGTACCCAGGTGGGCAGTGACCTCTCTAAGAAGTGGGTATAATTTGGAAATCCACAATTTCACATGTTATGCTTTTCCATGTTATTTTTATCAGCTAGTACTATATGTTTACGCTCATTAGAAGTTCACAAAAATAAAATATGTTTGCTTTACAGGTAATGGTTTTGTCTTATATTATTAGATTTACTTGCTCTTTACATAATTTAACCTTTCCACTTAATTTCAATCAGTACCACGCACCAGCTGCTCATCCCTTTTTGCTACCCTCCTCTTGTCAAGCTTGTGGATTGAAAGGAGCCCCTATATGCCATTCCAAAGGCAGAGGGATGAAAAATGGTGCATGGCCACCCTTCGCAAAGGGTACCCATGGTATTAGGTATGGATTCCAAGTGGTTTAGACCGACTTGATGTAAGATCTTGTATCTCACTTTTTTTGCCGCCGCCTTACTTCTCTATCAATTTTCTCATGAAGGCTGTCCCTTGTGTCGCTTGCCCCATTATAAACAAGATGTTTGGAAACGACAAGTTTCTAACTCTATAGCGAGGGCCCTAAAGGCATGCGGCAACTATATGATATGGATGGATCCCAGACGATGGCCACCACCTATTTGGGTGGCCGAGGTTGGTCCAAGTATGTCCGTGAGAATGGTCTGAAGCAGGGGGACAAGGTAACATTCGATTTTAGCAAGCCTGGGCAGACACTTGCACGCCATCGTACACCTTTTGACCGAAGGACCAAGAATAGAGGTAGTACTAATTAATTTGATTATGTACTCATCACAACCTCTAATGATTTTCTTGCGACTAACTGTTCTGCACCATTGTCTTTACTCATCATATGACCCTGACCACTTCTGCAGCCCGCTTCCCCTTATGTACCACCCAGAAGGGTGCTAGCATCAAGCTACTTGCATCGGCACCAGCACCGACCCCAGTTTCTGAAACGGCACCTGTTGACCTCAGTAGGTGAAAGAATAGAGGTAGTAACTTAATTCGCTTGTATACTCTCATCTCTGTATAGGAGTTACTGTTGTATAAGAAACCATTTTGCTTGTCCACATCTCATATGCCTCTCTAACCACTCCTGCAGTCCCCTGGCACCCCCAACGACACTGGCCCTAGTTCCTGCTCTGGCACCTGTTGTCCTAAGTAGAAAGAATGGAGGTAGTAACTTAATTTGCTTGTATACTCATCATATCCTCTGATCACTGTCTTGTGAGTAACTATTGTATAAGAGATCATTTTGCTTGTACACTTCTCATCTACCTCTACCATCCCTGCAGTCAGCTTAGCTACCCCTCAGAAGGAATCTAGCATCAAGCTGCTGGTGCCGGCACCAGTTCTGGGCCTTCTAGCTCCTGCACCAGCCCCTCTACAATTAGTGGCACCATATCCTGCACCAGCACCGGCCCAACATAGGCACCGGCACAAGCTCCTTCGTCACCCCGGGCAGCACCTTGTCAGACCATATCCTACACATGTGTCATCACAAGGTCGCACCGGATTATGTTTGTGAGTATATGGCGGCAGATAAACTGTTCTAAATGTCTTCTCAAGTTTCACATGATTCAGTGCATCACTCTTAGTAATTATGCGTCGATCTCTTGCTTTGACTCAGAAATTTCCTAAGAGTGCCACAAAGCAACTCCAGGACAGAAGAAAGGGCACAATAGTCTTCACGATGCAGAGCGAAGGATTGCTTATCGAGGGACGCTACACCATTAACTCAACTGATGGGCGCTTGGAAGCTACTTCTAGGTGGATCAAGTTTCGGAAAGCAGCCAAACTTACTATTGGAAGAATGGTCAAGGTCGATGTATCTCGCTGCCCTGAATGCAGCATGATGTTCATGAACTTCCTAGCTGTCTAGCTCTTTGGCCGCATGCTATTGTAATTAATTATGTGGTTGTCTTATCTCCACTGATCATATATGGGTGGTAAAACTATGACAACCTTTTGCTAGATTGGAGCTATGACTAGTACCTACTGGTACGGTATATATATATCTATATGACGGTTCCCTATATGAGCAAATATTATGACAATGATTGTGTTCCACTGATCGAGTGTGTTTGGAGAAAAGGGCAAACTGATCGCGTGGCATGGTTTTTAGAGCTGAAACAAGAACTATCTCTCTCTGTAGTGATATTGAATTTCAGTGTTTGTATTGCTGAATCAGTCACCTTGAAATGCTTCTGAATTAGTCAAGTGCTGCTGAATATGAACTAGGAATCTCTCGATTTTTTATGTCTTATTATTCTGTACTCCTTAATCTTTCAAATGGTATTAAATTTTTTAGAAGTTCTGTCGTTGCTGCTGGCTGCTTGCTCTAGAGCTTTTGCCTTTGTGTCATCAGAACCGTTGGATGCATTTTGGACAGAGATGAGAGCGTAAAGATATACAACGTGATTTCACCAAGTGAAGTCATTGGATACCAGCCCTGTTTTGGCGCATGTGGTGTGTGTTCATTAGATATTTTTACATGAATATCTGTCAAGGAATTATCGTTTTTTCCTCCCTCAAAGAGGTCTGTGTTTGAATCTGGCAAGACACAGCCCAATGAAATTTGAGATAGGAGCCCATTGACCATAGCCCAAAACCTTTTTAATTTGGCCTTTTTGGCAGTGCCCCCCACCTCTAAAAAAAACTCTGCCTACCCATGTTTTTAAGAAACTAATCCATTATGTGGCTTTTTATAAATCGAGGTTCCAGTAGCACTGCTCTTTTATTTTAAGAGAGATAACATGGAAACACAACAGTATTTTTTAGAAGACTAACACATAAGTTGTAGTACTAATACATGTTTAATGATTCAATTTCTATTAGTATCTTTGGTATTGTGGCAAAACATTCAGTTTATGTCTATTTGATTTGATTTGAAGGTATTTAGTTCGAATCCACTATGTGTACATATTTATATATATCTTGGGTTTACTTTTTTTTGAGAAAGGGTTTACTTTTTAATATCGCATTACAGAGAGGCTGACATCGCGGACCCACCAGCCTGCAGCATCCCTCGAGTTTATTGGTTGGGTTTGAAAAAAAAGTTAAATACTTGTACAGAGAGGCTGGCATCAGGGACCCACCGGCCAGAACATACCAGAGAGGGTGACATGGGGACCTCAGCAGCAAGACCATACACAGCTACCACATCAAGCAACGTTGCCAAGGTCAAAACAACGGATGCGGCTGAAAAAAAGTCCATCATACGAAGGTTTGATATACAGAGAGACCGACATGTGGGACCTAGTAGCGCGGCCTTATACAGGTTCTGCCTCGAGCGATGTTGCCAAGTTCGAAACAGGGAGGCGTGAGCGAGAAAAAAGTCCAGCATGCACACCTTTCTTCTAATGAGAGGCCCACATGGGGGACTCAGCAGCCTGGAAAAACGGCTGATGCATCGAGCAACACTATCAAGTTCAAAACACGGAGGCGCGACCGAGAGAGGCACGACCGAGGGAAAAATTCTATCATACACACGTTTCTTCTAATGAGAGGATGACATGTGGGGTCCAGGAGTTTGATTAAACGGCGGATGCAGTGAGAAACGCTATCAAGTTCAGAACACGAAGGCGCGACAGAGGGTAAAAAATCCATCATACACACGTTTCTTCTAATGAGAGGATGACATGTGGGGCCCAGCATCGTGATTAAACGGTAGATGCATCGAACAACGCTATCAAGTTCAGAACAGGGTAGCGCGAGCCAAGGAAAAAATCCATCATACACACGTTTCTTCTAATGAGAGGATGACATGTGGGGCTCAGGAGGTTGGTTAAACGGTAGATGCGTCGAGCAGCGCTATCAACTCGGAACGGGGTAGCACCAGCGAAGGAAAAAAACCATCATACACATGTTTCTTCTAATGAAAGGATGGCATGTGGGGCCCAGCATTTTGATTAAACGGTAGATGCATCGAACATCGCTATCAAGTTCAGAACAGGGTAGCGCGAGCGAAGGAAAAAAAATCCATCATACACACGTTTCTTCTAATGAGAGGATGACATGTGGGGCTTAGGAGGTTGGTTAAACGGTAGATGCGTGGAACAACACTATCAACTCGGAATGGGGTAGCGCCAGCGAAGGAAAAAATTTCATCATACACATGTTCCTTCTAATGAGAGGATGACATGTGGGTCCTAGGAGGTTGATTAGATGGTAGATGCATCGAGCAACACTATCAACTTCGGAACAGAGTAACGCGAGCGAAGGAAAAAAATTCCATCATACACATGATCCTTCTAATGAGAGGCTGACATGTGGGACCTAGCATCCTGACTAAACGGCAGACGACTCGAGCAACGTTATCGAGTTCAAATCAGGGAGGCGCGACCGAAAAGTATGGTCCGCTAGAGACACTGACGTCCGGGACCCACATGCCTCAAAAGACTTCGGCGAGTCAACATTGCACGAGGAAACAAAAATCTTGCTTCTGCCACGCGCCAGCCGAGCTTCCTCCATGTTTTTAGCAGATCCATCATAGTAGAGGGCCGCAAAACCGGAAAAAAGTTTTCCATCGGCCATGGCCGAGCCGAGAATTTCGTCGCGGAAGACGCGCCTTCTACGACGACCATCGATCCAATTCATTGCGGAAGGAAACTTTTCTTGTAGTGTTAGTCCTTCTTGAGTACTTAAATATATTCTTGACCATCGTCTAGTGTTCCAAACTTGGATCAGATTAGTACCAACTAGTCAAGCTAATAGCATTTTCCACATGAGGTCTTGTACATAGCATGGCATACATGATAAAGCATATGATTAAAGCATAGGGAATCTTATTCATCATTTATCTATCTTCTTCTATAGATGTACTTTGACTCTTTCTCAATGTCTTACCTCGCAACATAGGTAAGGGGGATGACCCCCGGGTAGGCCAAGCCAGGCTCAACTGGCCGACTCTAGGGAGATCTGGCCGGATGGCCACAAGAACAACGAACCACAGCCAGGTGGGACGCTCCACCCGGTCCGCCTCAAGATTCTTCGGCTGGCCCGTCTAGCCGGGGGGCCAGGAGAGCCGGTTGGGTGGCCACCTCTACCCGGCCGCCTTGGATCTGTTGGCCTAAGGTACGGAAGGGGGTGACGCTCCTTGATGAGCGCACCCTTGACCGGACAGGTCGGCATGTCGCCTTGCCGGCACTACCAGACGAGGATGCCAAAGCGCCAAGGCTGGAGGATGACGAGTAAAGCACCGGCTGACGGATAAATCTTCGGCTGACGAATAAAGCACCAAGCTGATGGATAAAGCACAGGGTGATGCCCAGAGCGGCAGCACTAAGTCGCTGTGGCACTGTCCCCACCTGTATTGGAGCTTGACCGGGTCCTGAACCACCGGCTGGACCCGGTAGCCGGCTCGCTTTGTAAACCCAAAGCCCAGATAGTAAACCCTAGAGCCCACATTATAACCTACCCTTCCACCAGTATATAAGGAGGGGTAGTGTCAGGGTTCTAGGTAAGGCATTACAAGTTAGATGTTGGCCAGAATCGACAAGTCAAGTAGTTCATCTTCCTCTAGCTCTCGATAGCAGCTAGGGAAACAGCTAAAGGAGCACTTGTACTAAGAACCTGCTCCACATATAGTAGATCCTTGCAGGAGTAGGAGTGTTACCTCGACAAGAGGGCTCCGAACCTGGGTACATCGCCGTGTTTGCAGTATCTGTGGCCAACCCGTTGCGAGTACCCACCGATAGCATCCGGATTGTCCCCTCTCATGCTATCCCCAATGGCACTGCCATGTTCCACACCACGACATCTTTCTTACTTTCGTCCATTTTGAACTTCTTCAAAATCTTGTCAATGTATGTACTTTGTGATAGCCCAATTAAGTGACTTGATCTATCTCTATAAATTTTGATGCCTAATATATATGCTGCTTCACCAAGGTCCTTAATTGAAAAACTACTATTCAAATAATCTTGTACACTCTTTAAAAGTTCTATATCATTTCCAATCAACAATATGTCATCCACCAATAATATTAGAAATGCTACACATCTCCCACTCACTTTCTTGTAAATATAAGCTTCTCCATAAGTTTGGAAAAATCTAAACCCTTTGATCACCTCATCAAAGCGGAGATTCCAACTTCGGGATGCTTGCTTCAGTCCATAAATGGATCACTAAAGTTTGCATAACTTATCAGCATCCTTAGGATCGAAAACCCTTGGGTTGCACCATGTACAACTCTTTCTCAATGTTTCCATTAAGGAACTCGATTTGACATCCATCTACTAGATTTCATAATCGAAAATGCAGCAGTTGCTAACATAATCCTAATAGACTTCAACATCGCTACGGGTGAGAAAGTATCATCGTAGTCAACTCCTTGAATTTGTCAAAACCCTTTTGTGACAAGTCGAGCTTTATAGATATTCACATTACCGTCAGCATCAGTTTTCTTCTTGAAAATCCATTTATTCTCAACAACCTTATGGTCATGAGGTAAGTCCACCAAAGTCCATACTTGGTTTTTGTACATGGATCCCATTTCGGATTTCATGGCTTCTAGCCATTTGTTGGAATCCGGGCTCATCATCGCTTCTTCATATGTCGCAAGGTTATCGTTTCCATCTACCATGAAATTCTTGACGGGATCACTGTATAGTTCAGGAGCTGAACGATCCTTATTGACCTGTGAGGTTTTGATAGTATCCTCTTTTGAAGTTTCCTGATCTTTATCATTAATTCCCTCTTCAATTGGTGAAGTTAACACCAGAACAGTTTCCAACACTGCGCCACTCACCATTCGAGAAGACAAGGTTCAATAACCTTGTCGAGTTCTATCTTCCTACTACTCACACCTTTCGAGAGAAACTCCTTCTCTAGAAAGGATCGATTAATTCTTGGCAATGAAAACCTTGCCTTTGGATCTGTGATAGAAGGTATACCCAATTGTTTCCTTAGGGTATCCTATGAAGATGCATTTTTCTGCTTTGGGTTCAAGTTTATCAGGTTGAAATTTCTTCACATAAACATTGCATGCCCAAAATTTTAGAAACAATAGCTTAGGTTTGTTGCCAAACATAATTCATACGGTGTCATTTCAATGGATTTAGATGGAGCCCTATTTAAAGTGAATGCGGCTATATCTAGTGCATATCCCTAAAATGACAGTGGCAAATCTTGAAGAGACATCATAGATAGAACCATATCCAATAGAGTACGATTACGATGCTCAAACACACCATTACGCTGTGGTGTTCTGGTAGGCATGAGTTGTGAAACTATTCCACATTGTTTCATATGTATGCCAAACTTGTAACTTAGATATTCACCTCCACAATCAGATTGTAGAAATGTAATCTTTGTGTTACGATGATTTTCTACTTCACTCTGAAATCTTTGAACTTTTCAAACATTTTAGACTTGTGTTTCATTAAGTAAATATACCCATATCTACTTAAATCATCTATGAAAGTAACAAAATAATGATAAACACCATGTGCTGACACACTCATTGGGCCACACACATCCATATGTATGATTTCCAATAAGTTCGTCGCCCGCTCCATTGTACCGGAAAACGGGATTCTATTCATCTTGCCTATAATGCATGGTTCACATGTCTCAAATGATTCATAATCAAGTGATTCCAGGAATCCATCAGAATGGGGCTTCTTCATGCATTTAACACCAATATTACCTAGGCGACAATGCCACATATATGCAACATTATGATCATTTAGCTTAATTATTTTGGCATCCACATTATGAGTATGTGTATTACTACTA
The DNA here is from genome assembly GCA_023614405.1 of Avena insularis. Lineage (NCBI taxonomy): Eukaryota > Viridiplantae > Streptophyta > Magnoliopsida > Poales > Poaceae > Avena > Avena insularis. The sequence continues at coordinate 177,980,914 of CM042692.1, read as the reverse complement.
TCAAGATCCAAAAGAAATAAACCAATCTTCTAAGGCGCATGACCATAAAACATATCATTCATATAAATCGAACAACCATTATTCTCGGATTTAAACGAATAACCGTTTTGCATTAACAAGATCTGGATATGATGTTCATGCTCAATGCAGGCACCAGATAACATTTGTTGAGGTTTATAACTAATCTTGATAGTAAACGAAGAGGCAGTATCCTGATGGCAATCATGCATCGTCACCTCATCCTTTGCTAATTGACGCTTATTCCGAAGCTCCCGTTTCAAGTTACATATGTTATGAACCGAAACATTATCAAATACATAGGTGCTAATGCGAGTACTAGTAAGGTACACATCAATAACATGTATATCATATATGCTTTCTGTAAAACCCCAAAAACATTAATCAAGTTTATCAAGTTCTAATCACCCAAATTTAGGGTTAATAAAAACTTTTATTCCAAAAATCTATATGAATGCATGTGTGTTTTGCATCAGTGTAGAATTGATTGAATTTTCCATGTTTGATTGCTACAAATGATGAGAAATGGTTTAAAGATGAATGCTACATCATCTAGGCCAATTACAAGCAAAAGAAAAAGAAAAAGAAATCAAATATGAATAAAAAGATCAAATGGTCATTTTGACCAAAGTTAACCACTAGGCCACTTTGAGTGTTCCTACAAGAGAATTTCTAACAGAAACATTTCTACTTCTTTTCACCCCTTGATAGACCAAGTAAAAGTGAAACCAAGCCCACTTTACAAACCCATAGAAACTATTTTCAAATCTATTTAATGGACAGTTCAAATTTGAATCTAGTTCATATGGTAAGATCACACTTTTTTCAAAAACCACTCAAACCAATTCCACTTGACTTTTGCAAGCAACCATAGATACTCAAGCATAAGTTTAGCTCACTCACCAAAATTCATTCAAAAATTCCAAATTCAAATTCTTGCAGCCATTAAGACAAACACCTTGCAGACACTAATTAACTCTAGCCTAACTTCACTATTTTGAGTAGTGATCCTCGACCAATTGGTTCCCTCTTCACTCCCCTGTCTCCCCCAGTCTAGCCAAGCATAGACAGCCCGCCCGAAAATGGTCATCACCGGTCGACCGTGGACAGAGCGACAGAGACCACGCCACCCTTGCCCACGATGCGCACCAGACATGCCACCGTCCACCACCACCCCCTGTCGAAGCCTTGACCACAGCCAAGCCCTGTACCACCCCAGCGATGCCGCGCCCAGTCTCTCTACGCTGTGCCGAGAACATGCTAGTGCGCCGCACCCGACCGGCTCGCACAGACCGCGCCTTGCTCTCTCCGTGCACGCGCACACTCGCCATGATCACAGCCACCTCCCAAACACCCTAGTTCGCCGCCGTGCGAACCGTAGCACCCGTGCGCTGTCGCAAACACCACCGCTCCCGCGTAGAGCATCGCACGCGCCAAACCAACCTAGACCACCCCATGCCTCACCATTAAGCCAGTGACGACCACTAGGGAACACCACACCGCCCCTTACCCTCATCCGCACCGCTAGCCGCCTGTATCGTCGTCACTAACGAGCCTGAGCCCATCCCGTTCGGTCCCCTCGCCATTGTATAAATAGATACCCCTCTGCCTCCATTCTCCACACCAACACACTCCCCACTCCTCACTGACGATGACTCCCGCTTCCCCGATCCAGCAGCAGTTGCGGAAGTAGAGCTCCCGGATCCGAATCCTGCAGCGCGACGGCGCTCCGCGGTGAAGATGTCTCTCGCTCGTGCAGTCCAGACTTGGGACCACGGTCACAAGAGAGAGAGGGGGAGAGAGAAAATATCAACTGGAGGTCCACCCAAAAGTGGGGAGACCTTAATTTATTATTGGTGTATTTAATTTGGCCAAATACCCCCATTATATATAGGGGGAGGAGGGGGTACACCCTCCCTCAAAGTCCCGGGGTGGGACTAAAGGAGAGGAGGGGGGAGGGGTGGCACCGCCGGCCACCCCCATGGGCCCCGCGCGGGGGGCTGGACCACTAGGGGGACGGCCACCCCCTTGGCCCCTCTCCCTCTCTCCTTTCCCCTAATGGGCCTTCTCCCTCTGAAAATTGGCCCATTAAGCCTTTTTGACCTTTAATTGATTTTCTCTTTATTAAATAATTATGAATAAATGATTAAATCAACATTTAACATTCATTCACATATTATTCAACCTCTGTGGCCATGGAACACCTTCCACCTCCACTCTGGACATCCTCCGGACTTACCAAAACCCTTCCGGTTTTCTCCCTTCTCTTCTTCGACGATTCCACCGATCCTATAAACACTCTCTAAGCATCATCAAGCCCTTAAGCGTGATACCCCACGGTTCGGGAACACTCCCGCATCAATGATCGATAGAGGGACCTAGATGGCCATGTGACCCCTATGCGTTCCACGAAGATCTTTCGTCGTTTGAACCGGGACAGTTGTGTCTTATTCCCTTTGTCACTCGATACTTACATTGCCCGAGATCTGATCAATGACATCACCATGTCGTGTTCAATCTCAATTCTTGAACGCCTTACTTGACTCGTTCCGACAAGTGATATCCCTGTGATCAAATCACACGTTGCGTAGCTATTGGATATAACTTCTCCGAGTGGGCCCTTGAGTATCTTCCCGTCACATGGACGGACAAATCCCGCTCTTGACATATATTGCCTCTACGATTTCCTCCAAGTACCTAAACACACCTTTATAACCACCGTATTACCAGATGGCGTTTGATGCTATCTAAGCACTCTCGGGAGACAGTGATTGATATCGCCTCACGATCTAAGGAGTAGTCTATGAGGATCCATTTCTAATCATCGTAACTTGAACTTCATGACATGATCGGGTCATGATGTTTAGGTTGGGTATTGGTTCAGCATCTCATTCTCAGAATGAGATGACCTCATTTCCAACTGGCATAAATGCCACATGATCAGGAAACTTGATCATCTGTTGACTAATGAACCAGTGACTAGAGTTTCACTGGGAACCCTTGGTTGTTTGTATATCACACGTGTATTGATGTTTCCACTCAATATAGTTATAGCATGATATAAAACTTAATCATATACTATATAAAATATGATAATAGTCCTTACTACTATTTGTCTCTAGGGCATATTTCCAACATTTTTATATGGATGAAATTGTCGTACCCCCTTGAATTGGTCGCAAGTAGGAGAGAGTCAGATTTTCGGACCCGACACCCTACGAGAAGACGAAGAGAAGGTTCACAAAGTTGGTGAACACCTCAAGACCGCCCAATCCAGATAGAAGAGTTATGCTCACAAGAGACGTCGAGACCTGACCTTCAATGTCGGAGATTTTGTGTATCTCAAAGTATCACCCTTGAAAGGAATGCAACATTTTCAACTGAAAGGAAAATTAGCCCCAGATATATTAGACCCTTCAAGATTTTGAATCGCCGAGGAGAAGTATCATATCAACTGGAACTGCCAGAGGAGATGTCATCCATACATAATGTGTTCCATATCTCGTTACTTTGCAAATGCCTAGAAGTTCCGGAGAAGACCGAAGTGTTCAAGAACATCGATCACCAAGCCATAGATATCAATAAGGATCTGACGTATCATGAAGTGCCCATTCGTATTTTGGAAGAAGCCTTCAGAACCACCAGGACCCAGAGTATCAAGTTTCTCAAGATCCAATGGAGCAACCATACCCGAAGAAGAAGCTACTTGGGAGCAAGAAGATTACATTAGGACAGAGTTTCCAGATCTCTTTAGTTCCTAGTTTTTCTTAAATCTCGGGATGAGATTTTGTTTAAGGAGGGAAGGTTTGTAACACCCCAAAAACAATAATCAAGTTTATCAAGTTCTAATCACCCAAATTTAGGGTTAACAAAAACTTTTATTCCAAAAATCTATATGAATGCATGTGTGTTTTGCATTAGTGTAGAATTGATTGAATTTGCCATGTTTGATTGCTACAAATGATGAGAAATGGTTTAAAGATGAATGCTACATCATCTAGGCCAATTACAAGCAAAATCAAAAGAAAAAGAAATCAAATATGAATAAAAAGATCAAATGGTCATTTTGACCAAAGTTAACCACTAGGCCACTTTGAGTGTTCCTACAAGAGAATTTCTAATAGAAACATTTCTACTTCTTTTCACCCCTTGCTAGACCAAGTAAAAGTGAAACCAAGCCCACTTTACAAACCCATAGAAACTATTTTCAAATCTATTTAATGGACAGTTCAAATTTGAATCTAGTTCATATGGTAAGATCACACTTTTTCAAAAACCACTCAAACAATTTCCACTTGACTTTTCCAAGCAACCATAGATACTCAAGCATAAGTTTAGCTCACTCACCAAAATTCATTCAAAAATTCCAAATTCAAATTCTTGCGGCCATTAAGACAAACACCTTGCAGACACTAATTAACTCTGGCCTAACTTCACTGTTTTGAGCAGTGATCCTCGACCAATTGGTTCCCTCTTCACTCCCCTGTCTCCCATAGTGTCTAGCCAAGCATAGACAACCACCCCCTCTGCCGTTGCACCAGTGCAGTGCCGCATGAAAATGGTCATCACCGGCCGACCGTGGACAGAGCGACAGAGACCATGCCACCCTCGCCCACGACGCGCACCAGAAATGCTACCGTCCACCGCTACCCCCTGTCCAAGCCTCGAACATAGCCAAGCCCTGGACCACCCTAGCGACACCGCGCCTAGTATCTCTACGCCATGCCGAGAACGCGTCAGAGTGCCGCACCCGACCGGATCGCACAGACCGCGCCTCCCTCTCTCCATGCACATGCACACTCGCCATGATCATAACCACCTCCCAGACACCCCCGTTCGCAGCCGCGCGACCAGTAGCACCCGTGCGCCATCGCAAACACCGCCGCTCCCGCGCAAAGCATCGCACGCGCCAAACCAACCTAGACTGCCCCGTGCCTCGCCATTAAGCCAGTGACGACCGCCAGGGAACACCGCACCACCCCCTACCCTCATCCGCGCCGCTAGCCGCCTGTATCATCGTCAGCGACGAGCCCGAGCCCATCCCGTTTGGTCCCCTCGTCGTTGTATAAATAGAGACCCCTCCGCATCCATTCTCCACACCAACACACTCCCCACTCCTCACTGAGCCTCCCACACTTCTTCCTGGAGCAAGGCGAGCTTTGCTTCGCCGGAATTTGGCCGGAGCCCGCCGCTGTAGAAGGAGAAGGGCGTCGTCGATTGGAGCCGCCCCAGGAGCTGCCATGACCACCGTTCGAACCATCGTTGTTGACCACGTAGTTCGCCCCCATCCCCGACCCTAGCTGGAGCCCATGTGAGACTCACCAGACCCCCACCGCCGTGTTAGGTTTAATTCCTCGCCGGAATTGTTCATCGGAGACGACGAATCACAGTCGTTAGATCGTCTTTTAATCGCACGACCTAGATTTAATGATACCGTTTCGGTTAGTTCAAGTCGCTGACTAGTGGACTCCGCTTGTGAGCAGCCCACTGTGCTGTGCTGTGCAGATTGGGACGACCCGTTTAGTTTCCCGCGCAGGCCTAGCAATTCAAATTAGTATTTTCCAATTTAGTTAAAAATCACATTCTGTCAGTAGATTCAAAAATCCATTCAGAGAGATTCACCAAACCAAATTGCATGATTCAAAATGTGTTAGAAAGATATTTAAATTATCTATCCAAGCCCGTTGGATTCAAATCATTTGGAGTTAGAGATCACCTATAGTAAAATAACAAGACAAAGACTTTTTCATATTCAAACATTTTTCAAAAATCAACCATAAATGCTTTTGAGTTGATTCCAACTCTCAAAAATCACATTTGATAAGATCTATCTGAATATGTAAAAATATTTAGGTTTGCATGCAGTGACATTGGACTAATACCAAAATAATGCTATATATGCATTTCTAGTCACTTTAATTCTATTAAATGATAATCTTAAACTTTATAAAATATGGTCAACACTTTAAATCACATTCCTATGTATTAGAATATGTGGTGATGACATGTGTCAACATGATCCCATATTTTAATTGGAGAATATTAAATCTTAATTAATTTCAATGAGTAGAAATTACTTTTCTAAAATAAGATAATTAAAACTAAGTCTTTATTCCATGTGATGATTGTGGTGATGCTAGATCATCAAGTGTGAGCCTTAGTGTGCTAAATAGAATTAGTTATGTATTGTTTGGTGATTGTGTACCCCGTATTCATTTATAGACGATAGTACCAACCCGGGATACGAGGAGGAGGAGTACTACCAAGAAGAAGAAGAAAACTTCAACCACTGCACTACTCAAGGCAAGCTAACACTTGCAAGTATTATACCTATGCAAGCCATCACTAATTTCAAGATAACCTAAGAAATAAGGATTAGGCATGATTTGGTTATACAACTCTGATTATACCAATCCCAAGTTTTACTTGCAAGCTTTATTCTTCTACTTTACCAAAGTTCTTTACTTTTAGTTAGTGCTTTGTAAGCATTGGAAAATTTAGTACATATAGCATAAAGAGTATAAAACTAGGCCTATACTTAGATGTCATTCCATGGCATGAGATTGGAGATTAGCACCCCTCATTAGTGAATACCCTCAACTTTAGTGGCTAGTGCTAAGCATAAAAGTTGATCACTTTAGATGGGATTACTTGGTGAAAATGATTATGAAAACCTTGGAATGATGATTCATTCTATTGAAATGTTTTGACAGGTGTTGAGAGACACAATGGTTTGATGATGAAAATGTTGAGGCATGAGCCTTAGCCCTTTACAAAAACTGATGGTTGGGTTTATATGCGATACCATTCCAATTTTACCGTACAACCACAATACCCAAATTGGGTAGGGCTTAGCTGGAAGTTTATATGCCTTAGTATGGGTTCCCTCGCGGAAGAGGTTGAGCTGAGGCTACCTCGTGAGTGTGAATGTCCACCTATGCAGTGCACAGGATGGCAGATGGCCATGGCTGGGAGGCCAAGATCATAGGGGAGGTGCCTATACTAGAGTGTGTAATTGAAAGGTTATGATTGATTATCCGCATACTAAGTATGATGATTCAGGGTTATCCCTGACGGATGTATCGAATTTTGTGGTGAAAGTGTACTACCTCTGTAGAGTGTCAAACTATGTGAATAGCCGCGTCCGCGGTCATGGACAGTTAGAGTGGCCATAGTGTTCCGTCGTCAGATGTTTTCAAAATGACTTGTGAAGTGAACTATGATCTTGACTTGAACACAACAGGGTTGTGAATATGAAAGCTAGGTTCCCACTTAAGTGATTTAGAATATTAACTTAGTTTTCTTTACTTCTAAACTCAGTTTTAGATAAATCTGGCTTTTTTGCAAATAAACCTAGAGCTTAAGATTCCTACTAGAACTACCTTATTTGTTAGTGATAGTTTGCGAGTACTTAAAGTGTACTCATGGCTTTGTCCCTGGCTATTCCCGTGGCCAGACTATGAGGAGGACTACCAGGATGGTGGACATCAGGACGTATACGAGAACTAGGATCATCTCCCATCGTCAGCATTGCCTGTGACCCTGAAGATGGGGCCCCTACTACGTTTTCTTTTCCGCTGCTTTGATTGTATTAAGACTGGATCATGAGATCGTTTATTTGTAAGACCTTATCATTGTTTGTAATGGATGATGTACTGTGATATCCAATCTATTATGTCTCGCAAAAATGGTAATCCTGGGATTGCGAGGTATGGCATAACAGGCATCTGGGATTAAAAATCCGGGTGTTGACACTTTCTTGAAACTATTTTGTTGCCCTTCTTGAAGTTACCCTTTGAATTGCCTTTCTTGAAACTAGTGGTTTTATTGACCATCAACAGTTGATGCTCCTTTTTGATCTCCACGTCAGTAGTTTGAAGCATAGACATAAGGTCGGGGAGAGACATATTCATGCCTTGCATGTTATAGTCCCTCACAAAGTTCTTGTAACTTGGTGGAAGTGACTAGATAACCCGATGAATTTCCTAGATCATTGGGGATCATTATTACCAGAGCTACGAGTTTATTGGCGTACCTAGAAATTTTGAATACATGCTCATTAACAGAGATATTCTCTTCCATCATGCAGCTAAAGAACTTTTCTGAAGCTTCATAACTCTCTACGTCAACATGGGTATCGAAAATCATTTTCAGTTCTCCAATTTTATCATAGGCGTTGTTGTTCTCGAAATGTTTTCGCATCTCCTGCTTTAATTCATACATAATGCCACAAAGAACTAAGTCGTGGTCCTCCTTGCGAGTCAGAAAAACATTTTTCTCTTCATCGGGAATGTCATCGGCAAGAGGGTCACCTAGAGGCACATCAAGCACATATAGAGCTGTCGTGGTGGTGACACGGCAGATGCCATGGGTAGGCTAAAGATGGGGCCAAAGTGCACTAGAGGTATCCAGGGAGAGATGGTGTGGTGATTCCACAGACATATGCTTTTATTCTCTCTATCAATGATGTTTACAAATGCTCCTTGAGCTGTTCGTGGGGAGGAGGAAGAAGAACCTCACTACTGCCCACACCTCTCTCTAGGATTTCCCTTAGTAAAAGTGGCCGACCCTCTCTATGGAGATCCTGGCCCTCCTTATATAGGGGAGGCCAGGTTACAAGTTAGGGCATACATGGAGGGCATATTCTCTGAATATGCCTCTCCCAAAATAGCAAAGCGGTGCTCCTCTTTTACCCTCTGTAAGCCTCTCAGGAATCATGGCGTAAGCCTCTCTGAACCCCTCTGCGGTGCTGCATCACCCGACAAAGGCAACGTCACCTTTGTCGGCCCGTACTCGCTGGTCCTCCTCTCTGTCCTCTGCGCTCATGCTACGGTGGAGAGAGAAAATCTTTGACTGTGGAGATTCCTTCCTTCTCTTGTAAGACAAGTAGTAACCCGACTGAAGCCTGGTTAACTCGGCCCTGAGGGTACCTGCAAACAAGTTAAAATGAGGGTGCCAACATACACTTTTTGTCGGCTAAGGTAATGTTGGGTGAACACCGTCCGGGCCGGGTCTACCGTAACTCGAGTTTCCTTGAGGTAACTCGGCCAACACTTGCTTTGACCTCATCGTACCTTGGCTACACTGCCGTTATACCGTGGCTTGACCCTACCCAGGGTTATCCCCCCAAGAAGAGCCTTTGGGCAGTAACGATGAGAATCCTCAGATTAAGTGCCTAGTTGGTAAAGTTGCTACCATTGGTTGCTAGTTTCTCTTTCTCCTTGAACATATTGAAATTGAAATTAGGTGGTGCCATGATCTACAACAGATTTGCAAAAGACTATTTAGACTAGGTTTATGAAAGATTATGTTCAAGCTAATTCAAAATTACTACAAGAACTCCCACTCAAAAACTACACCCCTCTAGTTACTTTGGTGATTACACGAACCAAATTCACTACACCAAAATTGATCATCACATGAGATCGTGCAGCTGTAAAGGCAAACATCAAGATGTTCATCATATCATTCATATGACTCATGTTTTACCTTTTGTTTAGGTGTTCTGAGGCAATGTTTGTACATGCTAGCCTCGCCAAGTAGAACCGTAGTATTTGTGCGTGTAAATCTGGCTTACACCCGTTGTATGCGAACGTTGTTTCTATCACACCCTGTCATCACGTGGTGCTTCGAAATAAAGAAATTTCTTAATGGTGCACACTGAGGAAGAACACATCATTATCTTGATATTAAGTGTGAGGGATCATCTTATAATGCTACCGTCATGATCTAAGCAAGACTTAAGAAAAAATTAGATGCATAAAAAGGATTAACATCACATGCATGTATAATGTGATATGATATGGTTCTTCTTACACTTGATCTCCATATTGTGCTTCATGGTATGATCTCCATCATTCCACCGGCGTGGCGCCAAGGTCCATGGTGCCACCGTCTTGGTTGTCCTACACTAATATATATATTACATGGATTTCTAGCATGCAATGTATAAAATAATAAGACAACCACCAGGCTCTAGCTTGTTGTCATAATTTACCAATAATATCATTGCATACATCAAATGTGTAACATTTAACCATATCACATCACATGCCCTGCAAAAACAAGTTAGACGTCTCTAATTTATCTTTGCATGTTTTACACGACTTAGGGCTTTCGAAGATAGATCCGTTCATACCTACGAACATCAAATCACAATGGTGATAAACAAATTATTAGCAAATCATTGTAGATTAGATCTTAACTATAGTGGAAGATACAAACACCCATAAGCCACTTCTACAAAACTAGTTACATTTCAAGCGTGGAACAGGTCTCATGTGCGAGGACATGTAAAGTTAGTCTAGGCCGTTTCTTCCCACTATACCACTAAGATCCAAAATACACAAATGAAGCAATAACCTGATCATCAATGCCCACATACCATATGTGTTCTACTCGTATAGAACATCTACACGTAGATATAGCTCTGATACCACTAAAGGATTTGCATCATAGAAAACAAAAAAATCCTACGATATGAACGCCAAAGGTGCCAAGATATAATCTAGAAGATGCATATACCGAGTAATTGGTAATCCAGAAAAACTTACCCTAGAAGACCAAAAAGCTTTTAATGAGATCTGATCTCATGGATGATGTAGACGATCACTTGACGATTTCAAGATCGAGTAGATGAGCGTTGCAATATGGCATCGCCTTGTGCTCATTCCCACGTATAGATTGAAGATGACTCACATAGCCTCATTCCAGTGGGTAAGCGGAAGTAGTAGATCCGCCAGAGAAAACTATTCAGCCATTGCTTGCGCTAATCCGAAAGCCAATGGGACGGGGAGGAGAGAAGCTTGTTGTCATCGTATATGGAACATAAGCACCTAAGAAGGTATGATAGAGGGTGGGAGAAAGCTGGGAAGCTAGCAACATCATCCGTAGGAGAGATTGGGAACAAGCAAGTGTAGCGAGACACTCATACCCAGGTTTGGAGCCCTCTTAGGAGGTAAAACTCCTAATCCTTTATGATATGACTATCTGGATGCACACGAGAACTACAAGGGCTCCTAGAGCTGTATGAGTGATACCAATCTAACAAAGTCCAACCCTCTCTCAGGAGGCCTCGCTGCCCCTTATAAAGGGCTGGAGCAACGGTAACAAGCATGGGCCGGCTGGCGGGTCCGACATGCGGGCCCCAGATGGCTAGTCATCTATAGTATCACAGAGTGGAGATCGTGTCTACAGTGAACGTCGTGTGATACATCATGAGCACAACGTCATAAGTTTACACTATTCCCCACGTCAGCACCAAAGTATTCGACATGGGCTTCTCCTTTACACCCATCGGCAGGCTACAACTTTATAGACACTGTATAGTGTGCCACTCCCTAGCCACAACTTCAAGCTGCGCTAGTCCGATAGGGCTCCTCCAACCAGACCAACAACATCTGATCTATTGGTATTCACTTCAACAACCTGTCGCCCCTCTAGCTTTGCTAATCTGGCTGGACCATCCGCCTCGTGGCCAGGCAGATCAACACCTTCTGGTCGACCTGGCTTCTCTGTGTCTGGGCCACATCTAGCTGGGTCGCACCACCTTGCTCTAGTGGTTTCTTTCTCCTGAATGAGGATTCTTCTAGCTGGGAAGTATGTGACCCGTCTGGTTAGCCTACCCAGGGGCGATCCACCCGACACTAGCCCCCGAGCGCGTGCTGATTGCACCTCCAGGGGAAATTCACGTGGGCTTCTAAAAAATCAAATGGTTGTTCGGCTAGAAACTGGCAGTTCCCGATAGTTTGCGTGCCTGGAGACGTCGGCACCGACATCGACCACACCTGTTCGTCATTATGACCGCGCGCTACGCCACGTCCTGTCAGTCTACCACCTCGGTAACTGCCATCGCATCTCCTACTGAAATGGGTATACCCTACGGGTACTCGTGTTTGGCCTATACGGTCTAGCCCAAGAGGAACCCGTGGGAAAATTGAGGCCCAACAAGGATTCGGGTGGCCCAAGTCCGGAGGAAGGCGACTCCTTGAAGGACACGACAATCAATAGATAGATTTTCAAAAGGGTGAAACCCTAATCTGTAACCGACTCGTCCTGTTATCCTGAGACTTAGCCTCCCTACATAAAGGCTCGGAGGGGGAAGCGAGAAGGATATCCACAATCCCAGCATGCACCTCGCCAGATTACATCTACGCACCCCTTGTAACTTTTGACTCCTCGATAATCTAAGAGCAGACAAACAGGAGTAGGGTCCCTTGCGAGTGCCTGAACCTGGGTAAACCACGTGTCCCTGATGTGCTTGTTTACTAGCTAGTCGACGCCTCCAGCGCTCCCTAATTCCTCAAACCTAAGTTCATCAACGATGGTCATTGATGAGTTAACCCCTCGTCAATTGGTGCCGTCTGTGGGAATAGGGAGTGCTGATGTTGCGGCTTCCTCGGCCCCATCAACTACAATCTACAACTCTGCTGGAGTGGATAATCGCCTCCTCTTCGGCACCTTTGACTTCACCGTCCACTCGCCGGATCGACATTACGATTGGAAGCCTACGCTTTTAGGTCGGTCAGATCGGGACGTTTCGCTTCCCCGATCACCTGCAAGCTCCTTCGATTGCCCCTGCATCATGGTTCCTACCACCGATTGGCACCCTGAGCAAGCTCAACGCCTTGACATCAGCTTATGATATGGATAGCAACAATAGTTGCGAGTCCGATCTGTGCGATCTGACGTCAGAAGATGGTGCTTATGGCTCCGGATCTGAGACATGCGAGAGCAGTGGTTTCCCCAGCCACCACATGTGCGCCGTCATCAACAATGGCGATGGAGGCACTAAAGGGGACACCACCAACGGTGGGCCTACCAACAACGGGCCTATCAATCAAGTCCCCATCATAGGTCCTGTCAACGGCGAGTAGCCACAACCGCCCAACCCTCCCATCCTGCCCAACCCCGATAATCAGGGCAAACACGCCAACAACGGGTCGACGCGACAGGAGATCCACCTCAACAACGCTGAGTGGACACAGTGCAGGGAGGCCCTATAGGGCAAGCCCTACCACCAAACGCATCACAACATATGTTCATGGGATACCATTGGCTACTCGTCTAGGAGTTCAACCGCCAGCAGGCGATGAACGCGCAACTCGAGACCCGCAAGAAGGCAGAGGATGAGTCGAGTGCCCGATGGACAACACTCTCCTCAATCGATGGATCCTCCTCCAAAGGTAACGGCCCCATAGACACCAAAATGTACAACCATCCAATGCCTCCAGCTGCAGCTGCAAGGCACTGCTCGTGCATGGCTCAACAATCTACCTCGCGGATCAATCCGTAGCTGGGAGGAGTTGGTGTACAACTTCGTCCTAAACTTCAAGGGAACCTACAGGCAGCCCACATCAATCGAAGAACATAGGGCCTCCTATCAAAAGACGACGAATCCCTTATCCTACATCGAAAGGTGGTCCATCATCAAAAATCCGGCAGAAGATATCTCAGAGGATCGTGCAATCGATGCGTTCAACGGCGGTGTACGCCGCAGAGAGCTCAGGGAGGAGCTGGGCCGCATGAAGCCCAAAACCATCAACCACCTGATGGACATCGTGAATCGGCGGGCGGATGGAGAATACTCGCTAAACAACAACTGTGTCCGCTCAGATGATGAGGAAGACCTCGGCCGTAGATGGGACCACCGAGGGAAGCGTCTGCTGCATGGCTATGAGGATCGTAAGGAGGTCGACATGGTCGTGGCCGGCTACGCCGAAAAACGTGACGAGGGTAACCGCAACAGCGGGTACCGTAGCAGCAGCTACCACGATAGCGGGAAACCTGCGCAAGTGTGGCAACACCACACCCGCGATGATGCACCTAGAACATCCATCTAGGAGAAGTTGTCTGGACCCTGCAATGTCCACTTCTACATCGACAAACCCAATGGCAAGAAGAAGTCCAGCCACCTCCTCAAGGACCACCACGAGTTCCTGAAGCTCCATGACGGCCTCGCCCAGCTACATCATGACGCGATGACTCAGGGGTACGGAGATTCCCTAGGCGCCATAGATCACGGAGCGCCACCACCACCACCCGGAGGACCTGCGTAGCCTGTAGCTGCATCGGTACAAAACAATGGAGGCGAGCAATACCCACACGTGCTGGGAAACATGGGCATGATCCAGAAGGGGAGCCTCTCATACATGGTGCATAAAACAATCACCCGCCAAGTTAACCTGGCAGTCAATGCCCCTCACTCAACCCCTGAGTACCTTAGCGGGTCAGAGTGCTGCATCACCTTCGACAAAAGCGACCACCCGCGCCAGGTCCCTCGCCTAGGCCATTCTCCCCTAGTGCTCTAGGCACATATCAACAGATTCGAGATGAGTCAAGTCTTCATGGACAGCAGCAGCGACATCAAACTCATGTTTGCCAGCACCCTGCGCACCATGCGGATCCCCCTCTCTAGCCTAGAAGCATCCAAAACAACCTTCCACGGCATTGTCCCAGGGGCGGGAGTATATCCCCTGGGCAAAATATGGTTGGATGTCATCTTTGGCACGCCCGCAAACTTTTGGCGAGAACGCCTCGAGTTCGAGGTGGTCGACTGGCCCTTGCACTACCACACTATCCTTGGACGTGTCGCATTCGCAAGGTTCATGGCGGTCCTGCACTACGCATACTTGCAGATGAAGATGCCTAGACCAAATGGCATTATCACAGTAAACGGAAGCTTCACTAAGTCTGATAGCTGCAATAGGGAATTCAACAGAATCTCCTAATCCTTCGGCATGCAAGAAGAACTGGCGAGGCTCAAGGAGTCGACACACAACAGTCTTCCTCCTGTAAGCAAGCAGAATACACCGGACCAGTCCTTCGACTCGTCGGTAAACACCAAGGTGGTCCAGGTCCACCCAACGTACCCGACCAAGACGACCCTCTTTGCTAACAACCTGAGTTCCGCATAGGAACTCGTGCTCGTCTAATTCCTCCGTGAGCACTGGGAAATATTCGCTAGTGTTTTGCGGACATGCCAGGAGTTCCCAGGGAATTCGTCGAGCATGCACTCAATGTGTCTAGATGCACGACCAGTAAATTAGTTGATGCATCGACTGTCAGAACCAAGGGCAAAGGCGGTTGGCATGGAAGTCAACAGACTCCTCGACATCAATTTTATATGCAAAATCAAGGAAAGCACTTGGGTAGCTAACCCTGGGCTCGTTCCCAAAAATGACACGAATGTCCTGAGGATTTGTGTGGACTTCACCTCCCTGAACAAGCACTGCCCGAAGGACCACTTCCCATTACCACAGATCGATCAGATAATCGACTCCACCGCGGGATGCGAATTCTTCTGCTTCCTCGATGCCTATCATCAGATCTAAATGAAGGAAGAGGACAAGGATAAGAAGGCCTTCATCATAACCTTGGGCATTTACTGCTACACCATGATACCCTTCGGGCTGAAGAACACAGGAGCCACTTACCAGCGGTGTATGCAGGCCTGCCTCAAGAACCAGCTCGGTTGAAACATCCAGGTCTATGTCACCAACATCCTTGTCAAGACCAAGGAAGCTACACTCATCGATGATCTTTGTGAGACCTTCGACAACATCGACTGCCATTGAATCAAGCTGCATCCGGAGAAGTGCGCCTTCAGCCTACCATCCGGGTAATTACTCGGGTACCTCATATCCTCCAGGGAATCGAGGCTAACCCGAAGAAGATAAGGGCCATACTGGCCATGGAGAAGCCAAAGAACCTCAAGGGAGTCCAGCAGCTGGCTGGGAAAATCGTGGCGCTCAGCCAATTCATCAGTCGAATGGGCGAGAAGGCACTATTGTTCTACCAGCTCCTCCGCAAGATTGACAAATTCGAGTGGACGGACGAGGCGCAAGACGCATTCGAAGATCACAAGCGCCTTCTCTCTACCTCTCCTATGCTAGTTACCCCCAAGGAAAAGGAGCCAATGTTGTTATACATCTCTGCCACCAATCAGGTGGTCAGTACCATGCTGGTGGTCAAACGAGCCGAAGATAGCAAGATCCATGGGGTGCAGCGCCCAGTCTACTACCTCAGCAAGGTACTAACAGTAACAAAATAGCGGTACCCACATTACTAGAAGCTGGCCTACAGTGTCTTCATGACACCACGTCGACGCCAAGGACATAGTTGTGGTGAACAACACCCCACTGAACCACATCCTCAACAACCCCGACGCTACGGGGCGGGTAACCCTCTAGGGCATCGAGCTGTCCCCGCGGGACATCACATACGAGAGGCGAGTGGCGATCAAGTCATAGGTCCTACCGGAATTCCTCGACCACTGGATGGAGAATCAGCTCCTCGACACACCAGACATGTCCAACCTCTGAACCATGAACTTCGACAAATCCAAACACAAGGAAGGAGCTAGCACATGCATCATCCTAATGTCTCCTCAGGGTGACAATATGTGATACATCCTACGGATGAAGTTCCACGCATCCAACAACGAGGCGGATTACGAGGCGCTAATCTACATGATGTGGATGGCCAATGCCTGTGGCGCTATGTGGCTCATCATGTACGGCAACTCCAACCTCGCGGTCTAGCAAACCATGAACATGTGCGGTGCTCTGAGTGACAACATGGTTGCGTACCACGACCTCTACAACACACTCGAAGGAGACTTTGATGGCTGCGAGATGCGACATGTAGGACGCAAAAGCAACAAGCAGGCCGACATACTCGCCAACATAGGCTCCACCTGCGCCCTGGTGCCACCAGGCGTATTCCTCGAGCAAATCTGTGAGTGCTGCATCAAGCTGAAGACTCCTACAGGGCCATCTGGCACAGCAGTGCACTCTGGGGCTATGCCACCCGAATAAGCCGACGTGTCTAGTGATGAAGAACAAGGGTTTGTACCTGAAGGTCCCACGAAGGTCATGCTCATCAAGTCGTCCTAGACAGAGCCGTACATCACATACCTGATCACTAAAAGGCTGCCAGACGACCCAACAGATGCGCGACGCTCCAAGGCCTTCACCATCATATGGTGAGCTGTACAAATGTAGCATCATGGGCGTCCTCCAGCAATGCATCACCAATGGTGACGAAAGGGGCATCCTCCTCGAGATACATGAAGGTACCTTTGGACATCACGCTGGCAGTTGCGCCCTTGTCGCTAAAGCTCTACGAGTTGGCTTCTACTGGCCCACCACGATGCGTGATGCCAAGGACATCGTCGAATGGTGCAACGTCTGCCAAAGATTTGCGGATAAGCCGCACGCACCAGGTGCAGAACTTAGGCCAATACTCGTGGCTTGTCCCTTCGTGCAATGGGGACTCCACATGGTCGACAAGCTATAAAAATCGTCGCCCGAGGACTACGTTTTCCTCCTCGTAGCCATCAACAAATTCACCAAGTGGATCGAAGCCATGCCGGTCACCAACCAAAATGACGCCACCAGCATCAAGTTCTTCGAGTCCATCATTTTCAGGTTTGAGGTGCCACACAGCATCATCACCGACAACAGTATGAACTTCACCTCGAATGAGTTCCAAGATTTTTGTGAAAACCTGGGAATCAACATCAGCTACACCTCCGTGGCACACCCCCAGACCAATGGTCAAGTCCAAAAGGACAACGACCTTGTCTGCAATGGCATCAAGAAGAGACTTCTTCAACCTCTCGAGCGAGAAGCTAGTTGCTAGGCTGAGGAGCTACCCTCCGTACTATGGAGCCTGCGCACAACACCGAATAGCGCCACGGGCTACACACCATTCTTCATGGTGCATGGTGCTGAGGTGGTACTACCCTCCGAAGTGTGCTATAAAACCTCAAGGGTTGTCGCTTACAGTAAGGCCGAATCTACAATAGCACTCGAGGACTCCGTCGACCTTCTCGATGAAGCATGCAAAATCACGGCGGAGCGATCAACGATCTACTAGCAGAGCCTTAGCAACTACCATAGCCAATGGCTACGTCCAAGGTCCTTCGTCGAAGGAGACCTCATCCTACGTCTGAAGTAGAAGGGGCACCTCAAGCTCGAATCCGCATGGGAAGGACCCTACGTGGTTGAAGGGAATATGCCCGAGAGGCAATAATAAAGTGGTTATTATCTTATTCCATGTTTATGATAAATGTTTATTTTGCATGCTATAATTGTATTGATCAGAAACGTTAATACATGTGTGTTTAATAAACAAAAAGGGTTCCTAGTTATGCCTCTCTTATAGACTAGCTTGTTGATTAACAAGATGATCAAGGTTTCCTAATCATGGACATTGGATGTTGTTAATAACAAGGTCACAACATTTGTGAAATGATGTGATAAACATTCATCCGAAGTATAGCATTACGATCAAGTCATTATGTTTATATTGCTATAACATCATACAAAGTAATCTTTATCCTTAGACCATGAGATCATGTTAATTGCTAACACCGGAAGAGTATCTTGATAACATCAAACGTCACACCGTAACAGGGTGACTATAAAGGTGGGTTCAGTACTACGAAGGGGTTAGTTGAGGCTCATGGATCAAGAGTGGGATGTGTCCATCCCGATGACGGATAGATATTCTCTGGGCCCTCTCGGTGATATCACATTGAAATAGCTTGCAAGCAAGTGATGTGATCACTAGAATGTTATATCACGGGAACGAGAAAAGAGTTCATGTCGGTAACGAGATCAAACTAGGTATTTGGATGCCAATGATCGAATCTCGGACATGTAATATATCGCGAGACAAAGGGATTTAGTTACAACGTTAAAGGTTCACACGATCACAAGAGTCATGGTTGAATATGTGGGAGTCAGTACGGATCTCCAGGTCCCGCTGCTGATTATTGATCAGAGAGGGGTCTCGATCATGTCTGCATTATTCACGAACCATAGGGTGACACACTTAAGGGATACCGACACCATTTGGAGCAAATATGTTTCAGATAAAGATTTAAGAAAGCGCTGGAATAGACACCGAAACTGTTTCGGGTGAAATTGCTGAAATTGGTTTTGCATGTGATATTGAAATGTTGCAGGGGGTTTTATGTGAATGTTTGTTAATTAAAGTAATTAACAAAATTCTGAATAAATTTAATAAAAGAGTTTTATTAAATGAGAGAGTATTAAATTTGGAGAAATTTAATGCATTTAAAGTGGAGACTTTAAAAGAGAATGTGAAGGGGCATTTTAATGTGGAGGAGTTACCACCACATGAATGGGGGAGGTGAGGGGTCACCCCCCATGAGGCGCCGGCTATGGGGAGGGGCACCCCTCCTCCTATAAAGGCCACCCTCTCACTCCTTCTTCCTCATACCTCCTCGTGAAGGATCTCTCTCCCCCTCTAGTATTATTCCCCCATGGTCTCGGATTAGCGAGATACATGTTCCCGGTGGCTTTATCTGGAAAGGAGTTGCTGCTTCCGCTACTTTGCTGGAGCAAGGGACGGAGGTATCAGGGTACCAGACGTGTGTGCGATCACGGATGCACCGCTGCTTTGCGGTGCTGGACTTGGTGGTGCTGGATTTGCTGGAGCTGGATCTGAAGGACGTGCTGGAGCCGGACCTGCTGGACTTCATCACGATCTTGAGATCGGCAAGTGTACGACTACATCATCCACGAGTTCCAACTCGTTAACAAAGCTTTGTTGTCTTCGAGGGTAAGTTCTCTATGGATGTATATCCACCCGTTACTTGTATCTGGTAGATAGATCTTGGCGTATAGTTCCCATCGTAGGAATTTTTTTGTTTTCTATGCTACGAACCCCAACATTGGTCACCAAAGTAATCCTAGGTGGCGCCTATCGCCTGAAGGACATAGAGAGTGGAGTCGAATACTTCAACCCATGGAACGTCACGCAGCTGCGACACTTCTACCCTTAGATGTTCTTACTTTACAGTAAGGCTACTTAGCCGAACAATGTACCTCCTGCTATTCTCCGAAAAAATAGAGCTAAGTGCCTCAACTATGAGTCTTTTATATTTACCTTTATTCACATTTTTACACTCGCGGGCTGCGCCTCCCTGATGACCTCGTCACATGTATAACTCAACACCGCAATGACCCGAGTAGCTAACTTTGCTTCCAATCAAACCCTTGATAACTCCAACCCATTTGCAACCCAACTGACAGGCTGGCAAGGTGCTGAGATTCAAAAGCGACAGGCTAACGAAAAGGCATCGCATAAGAAACATACTCGAAAATACATAGGCTAACAAGATTACATACTTCAAGGGCGACAAAAAGCCCAGTCGAAAAAATGTATGAGCTTTACCACACTTATACATCCTATGCAGGATAAAATCTACTGGTGCTGAAGAAGTACATTGGTGTGTTCCTCGAACAAGTCCACAATATTCTCCGCTGGCTGAGCGACTACTTGATAGTGTGGAACCATGTTCCATGCCATTCCCGCTGGAGGCGCTGGTGGTCGTTCTACGATGGCATCCAAGTACATGTCTGGATATTGCATATGCACAAGTTCAAGCGCCGCTTTGGACCTACGACAAGTTGCTGGTGCACACACTCGCGGATGACACCAGCATCGCGGAACTTCCGCAGTAGCGATAGCAGAGTCGTAGGAATTACGTCCAGCGGATACATCACCGTGAAGATATGCCTGAAGGACGACCGCACCATCTTAAAGAAATGCAGTACCGGCAAGATGCGATCCTGCAGGGTCACCAATACGGTGGCCCGATCTCGATCGTTCTAGAAGAAACCCCCAACTTCTAGATCCGCTTGAGTCAGGCAATTCGGTTGAATGCTGATTCGGTCCCTCTCGTCTTGCGGAATGAGATTTACAACTACACATACAAAACAAGATACATTAGTGAACACTATGGTGAGCACAAAACAACTTATGATAGTCGAATGATGCTCACATTGCATGCACTCATTGATCTGAGCAACTTATCCAAGGAGATACTTCTCCCGCTTGACGGCTTTCTCTGCCTTCGATTTCCACATGTCGGCATGACCACATATGATCAAAGTGTCCCGCTCCAACTGCTTCACGCGGTCATGCAGGCAGGACAGAAGCGACAACTCTGCCACTCTAGATGGTGGAGAGACCAAGGGTGTAGCCACAGATGGCATATCCTGCGCGCCACTCGAAGACCCCTAACCAATCAAAAATTTCGAAGTGTAAGAGCCCTTGAACACGAAATTTGAGTCCAAAACAAGCAAATAGAAGATTCATACATCAAACTTAAAGCAAGTTCAGATAGGGGCACCCCCACAAAAGTACTCCAGGATAACCCAAGGTCCTAACATTGCTATACAACAAATAGAAAGATAGCTACGCCTACGCATCAGCACCCGGGGGCTTCGCGGACTCCGTGGCAGCCTCCGATGTCGTGGCCTTTGCAGCAGCCGCCCCAACGATGTGGCCTTTGCCGCGCTTAGTCAATATTTCTCCGCGAAGTACTTCGCGAGCATCTCTATAAGCCGAGGCCCGTACTTATGACAGCGAGCAGCAAAAGGAGCAAATGCTACCTCTTCACCATCCGGAGTCACTGGCATCCTCTTCGTAATCTTGCACATGTCAAGATTAGCGCCATAGGCTTGCGCCATTGCCAAGCTGAAAGATGCGCCCGCTCCTTTCTGAGCCTGCTTGTACTCCATTGGTATGCCTTCGACGAAGGAGTCTGCGAGGCCGCCCAGATCTTCAATAGCCATGTCCTTTGATGCCATTTCGTCTCAGAGACAGCGAAACACGACCTTGTACTATTGAAGTGCGTTAGTGTCAGAGGAACTATGATCCTTGACTATGGCCATGGCACCAGCCAGCAGATCCTCGTAGGAGAGCACTTGACGGTTGAAGTTGATTCCAGCCGCATCTATGGAAACCTAGTAGACAGTGACTAAGGAAGGAACAAAATAAAAGATGCAGTCGTACAAGACACTCAAATAAAGACTTACTAGAGAGAGCCTAGGCAGCCGAGAGAAGCTGTTCTGTGAACACCTTCTCTCTATTGGCTGTAGAAGCCATTATTCCTCCTCGCGCTTCTTCGACTCCATCTTCAAGTGCTCGAGGGCTTCGAGTGCTTTGTCCCGCTTGGTCTCTGTTGCGCTATGCCCCTTTTCAAGGGAGCTCAGCCAATGAAGAATGTCATTGTTCTCCCCTGGTATACGAAGAAAGCATATTAAGCATAGTTGAAACCCTGTTTTTGGAAATCTACGCAAAGGAAAATAACATACTCTAAAGCTAGTGGTGATCATCCAGCTGAACATGCTCCCGGCCGAGGCAAACCATCTCCTGGCCTAGGCGAATGGTCTCTTGAAGGAAAGGCTACAGAAGAATACATGTCAAGGGAAGCATGCGACTCGTGGGCTCTTTGAGTGACTTCAAACACGCACTTACATGGTCACCCGAAGACTCTGGAGGTTCTTTTTCGATCGTTCGAGCAATGACCCCGTGTTCTCCCAAATTGGGAGAGCTCGAGGAGCTTGCGTCAGAGGTGGCCACCATCTTCGGGGAGGGCTCGGATCTCTCCACACCCTTACCTTTTGAGTCCACGACTCCGACATTCTCTAGGTTGTGGCAAGTTCCGGAGGATGATGACAGTGCAATCATGCTTCAATGGGCATAGAAGGCATTTAGCACAAGGAAATTGACGAGAAAAACAACCTTCAAGCACACTAAACAGGCGACAAAGACTTACCCGTCAAAATTATTGAGATCAAAGAACTCATCCTGCTTCTTATTCAACTTCTTCAGCGGTGGAGGAGCTATGATGCAAATAGGCACCCCTGGAATCAGGTCCATAGTTCCCACCTTAGGCACAGAATCCTTTGGCGTTCTTGTTGTGGAAGCATCCGAGTCTTTGCTCCGAGAATGCTTGCGAGTTCCATCCTCGCAATAGGCACAGTCAACCCTGACCCATCTTCTTCCGTAGCCTCAAGGGGAAGTATCCCTTCTAGCTTGGGAGGAATCGGCTCTTCAACTTTCTAGTCCCATGGCAAAAGAAAGACAACGACATCACACCCACAACTACAACTGTCCCACGGATACAAGAAGCTAACATTCAACAGGAAACTTACCACAGGAGGAGGACGAGTCACGCAGAAGGGAAGAGTGCTTGACTCCCTAGGAAGAGTATCCTTTAGAGTAAATTTGGTCAGCACCCTGATCTTATCAAGTTCTACTGAAGACATATCCTTAGAGGAGATGCAGGTCAGGTCCATCACGGTAGTCTAGAGATACATCAGGTATGATCTGTAGCGGTTGTACCCGATGCCACAACCACGTCCGAATAAGGTCTACGCCTGTGACTTCCTTGTCACGGAAAAGTTGAAGGTCAAGCACCCGCCGGTACAAGACCTCTACTTCTTTTGCTTTGCCTAGCATCACGACGTTCTTCTAGGACCTCCTCTTCTCAAGTTCAGCATTTGTATCAAAGGGGGCAAGGCCGAACCTTTCGTCGGTTGCCTTCCGATCTCGAATGTAAAACCACTTATCCCTCCATCCTTGGGCAGACTCAAAAAGATTAAGGATAAATTACTGAACATGGGAATCAATAGATATACCACAACCCCCAAGTTCGTACACGACAGACCCCGACCCCGACTGCCTCTTAAAGATAAACAACTTTTTGAAGACGACGAGGTGCGCCTCGATACCAAGCTAGCACATGGGAATCTTGGTAGCACCAAGCCTCGCCAAGGTTTTACCATAAAACATTTTGTAAACTTTTCCGGGGTCTTCCCATCGTATAGATTTTTTTGTCTAAAGCGGCATATCCAAAGGGCATGGTGTTATACACCTCTTACAGTACTAGGGACAGGTAGGTCTCATCAAGAGGATTGCACTTGGCAGTACAAATGGGGTAATGGTTTGTAGGAGCCAAGCCACTACCAGGTATAGATCCACATATAGTAAAACAATGTAGTTTAAATAAAAAGGTAGATAAAACATGCATAAGTAAAATAATAGGACAAGGCTTATGAGCAAGTAGGTGGTTTTCCTGTGTCCAGCAAGATGGCAATATGTCCCTGGATTTCATCTTAGAATTCCATAATAACCAATAATAACCATCTTCTTCTGGTCTTCGATATAATCGTAACTATCATCGCCAGGGAGCACACATGCAAAGAAAACAAATGCCACAATCAACACCAAGCAAACAAACACCAATACAATACAACAAACAAACGATCAAGGAATCAATACACTTCATTAAGTTTTTTAACTAGAGTTCATAGCAATTAGAATTGATTTATTTGCATTTGTGGGGCTTCTTTTATGTTTTAATTGTTAGATACCACTTAATGAAGGGGTATATGGCCAAGGCTTGGTTCTATATGTTAGCATTGTACAAAAACGATATCATCATATGGCTATTGAAATAACAAGGCCACCAAAAGTAGTTTCACTATTTTATCATTTTATTTATTTAGTTATGGATTTTCTAGTCAGATAAACCATTGTTTTGGTGAATAAATCACTAGAAAAGATCTGGAGATCAACTAAAATTTTCCTCATAGGATTTTGTTACCTTTGAGTTTGTGATTTTTGAGAATTGGAATCACTTCAAAATAATTACCAGAATACCCTTGGGAAATTCCAAAAGGCAATTCTTCTGACCACTTGTCTTTTTAACAAGATTTATCTTATAGGTACAAATAGCATGAGACCAAGGGAAGTTGCTAGGCATTACAAATACCTTCTAGTAGAAATCAGAATCACTATTTTTGGAGTTTTATAACTACACAGGTGATTTATATAGTGAAAACACCCTAAACATAAGTGTTTAAAATACAAGAATTCATAGGAGGCTCAATAAATCAAGATATACTAGGGTTTGATAGGCCTTGCAGTACCAAATCTAGGAGAATTAGAATCAACTCCATAAGTGATTTAGATCTACCATGGAAATTTCTCCAAGTCAGAAATGAATTGATTTTGTTACTTTTGCTATTGGGAAAATATAGCTCCCAAGCCTCACCAAGGTTTTACCATAAAACATTTGTCAGCCTTTTTTTTGAGATTTTTGAATGAGTTTTTGATGTGGGATGGTTCTAAATATGAATCCATAATTTGGAAAAATTTCCAAGATTTATTGGTGAAGGAAATTATTTAAAATAATTATTTTTGAAGTGGAAAGATGAGATACAACATATAGGACTTAGAAGTGCCTAAATTTGGAAAAGTGTTTTGGAGAAATACAAACTTTCCTTTATAGAGGGAGTTTTGAGATTTTGTTAAAAGAAAGGAATTAAATAGTTTATGGGCCAAAATAATTATGGAAACATTTGATAAATTTTTATCTCCAAGGTAGATGGTGCCCACAAGGTGTATCAATCGACCTTTTCTTTTGAAAATGAAACTTGATTTTGAAGAAAAACAAGTGATAAAGGATCTTACACTACAAGAAATGTTTCCTTCCACAATGACTTGGCTTGATGGTCGTCGTGCAAGGCGCGTCTTCCGCGACAAAATTCTCGGCTCGACCATGGCCGATGGAAAACTTTTTTTTCCAGTTTCGCGGCCCTCTACTATGATGGAACTGCTAAAAACACGGAGGAAGCTCGGCTAGAGCATGGCAGAAGCAAGATTTTCGGTTCCTCACGTGACTCGCTGAAGTATTTTGAGGCGTGTGGGTCCCGGACGTCAGTGTCTCTAGTGGACCATACTTTTCGGTCGTGCCTCCCTGATTTGAACTTGATAACGTTGCTTGATGTGTTTGTTGTTTAGTCAGGCTGCTGGGTCCCACATGTCATCCTCTCATTAGAAGAATCGTGTGTATGATGGAATTTTTTTCCTTCGCTCTTGCTACCTTGTTCAGAACTTGATAGCGTTGTTTGATGTATCTGCCGTTTAATCAGGCTGCTGGGTCCCACATGTCATTCTCTCATTAGAATAAATGTGTGCATGATGGAATTTTTTCCTTGGCTATTGCCTCCCTGATTTCAAATCATAACATTGCTCGATCTATCTGTCGTTTAGTCATGCTGCTGGGTCCCCCATGTCAGCCTCACATTACAAGAATTGTGTGTATGATGGATTTTTTCGCTTGTGCTACCCTGTTCTGAACTTGATAGTGCTTCTCGATGCATCTACTATTTAATCAAACTCCTGGGCCCCACATGCCATCCTCTCATTCGAAGAAACGTGTGTATGACAGAATTTTTTCCCTCAGTCGTGCCTGCGTGACATGGGTATACCCTACAGGTACTCGAGCTTGGTATATACGGCCTGAATACGGCAGAGGCCCACAGCGTTGTCAAGGCCCAAATGGAGAACTCGTGTAACCTACGAACTCTCGATTGCTTGCGGAACAAGAAGAAGCTAAAGATAGAAAGTTGAAGGGAAAACCCTAACCTGTATCCCTACGGACTCTCGATTCATATTCAACAGCACTTGACCAATTCAGAAGTATTTCAAAGTGACTGATTCAGCAATATAAACACTAAAATTCAATAGCAGTACAGAGAGAGCAAGTTCTTGTTTCAGCTCTAAAAACCATGTCACACAATCAGCTTTCGACCCGTCAAAGTGCAAGGTCCAATATTCTGACTCTTGGAGGTTTGTGTTTTCTGCCGTCTCTATCCAATCGGTGACAAAATTGGCGAGTATCTAGGATTTATTGCTGTACGAGGTTTATACTCAATGTCAAAATCTGCTAACTCTATTCCCCACTTAGCAACGCATCCTGTGGCATCACTGTTATTGATTATGTCTCTCATGGGAGCTGTGCTCACCACGGTAATCTTGTGCTCTTTAAAATAATGTATTTGCTTTTTGGAGGCGAATAACACACCATAAGCTAACTTTTGGCAATGAGGGTACCTTTTCTTTCGATTTAGTCAGGACCTCATCGAGATAATAAATCGGACGCTACACCAGGTGTTCCTATTTTTTTCCGAACATTCCACCATCATTACGATGCTGATGACTCTGTTTGTCGCAGCAATATAGAGCAACATTGGTTCCTATGCGGCAAGGATAGGGGCGGACAAAAGTATGACTTTCAGGTCCAGAAGTGCAGCTTCACCTTCGTCGGTCTAGACGAATTTCTTGGTCTTTTTCAAGAGCTTCTATAATGGTGTGGCTCTTTGATACATCGTAAACGTATCTATAATTTTTGATGTTCCATGCTTGTTTTATATCTACTTTCTTCTGTTTTGTTCACACTTTGAGGTAT
Source organism: Avena insularis (assembly GCA_023614405.1). Classification (NCBI taxonomy): domain Eukaryota; kingdom Viridiplantae; phylum Streptophyta; class Magnoliopsida; order Poales; family Poaceae; genus Avena; species Avena insularis. The sequence continues at coordinate 177,953,814 of CM042692.1, read as the reverse complement.
TTTATACATTTTTTGGGACTAACCTATTAACAAGATGCCACAGGGCCAGTTGCCTGTTTTCTGCTGTTTTTGGTTTCAGAAAAACTAGTAAGGAAATATTCTCGGAATTGGACGGGACAAAAGACAAAGTCAATATTTTACCCGAAGCAACACGGAGTGCGGAGGGGAGACGAAGTGGCGCACCAGGGCGGCCACACCTGGTGGCGGTGTGGCCAGCCCTAGGGCGCGCCACCAGGGGGTGTGGGCCCTGGTGCTCCACCGACCTTGCCCCTTCGCCTATAAAAGCCTCCCGGGACAAAAACCCTAAGTACCCGATCAAAATTCCACAGAAGAGTCTGTAGCCACCGTCATCTCCATCCCTAGATTGGGAGGGATCTAAAGATCTTCCCAGCACCCTGCCGGAGGGGAGAGATCACCCTGGAGGCCTTCTTCATCACCATGCATGCCACCGGTGTGATGCGTGAGTAGTTCATCCCTGGACTATGGGTCCATGTAGTAGCTAGATGGTTGGTTCTCCTCCTTTGTGCTATCATGTTTAGATCTTGTGAGCTCCGTTCATGATCAAGATCATCTATTTTTAATCTTACATGTTGTGTTTGTAGGGATCCGATGGATATTGTGATGCTATTTCAGATTGATTATTGATTCTATCATGTCTATGTTATTTGGGATCTTGCATGCTCTCTGTTGTTTGTAACTATCTTGACCAAGTAGATGCTTGCAACTCCAAGAGGGAGTATTTATGCTCGATAGTGGGTTCATGCTTCTAGTAATCTGGGGAAGTGACAAAAATCTCTACGGTTGTAGATGTGTTGTTGCTACTAGGGAGAAAACAACAATCCTTTGTCCATGGGGCAATCGTATTGTTTACTCTACACACAATGCTTAATGCAATTATCTGTTGCTTGCAACCTAATACTGGAAGGGGTTCGGATGATAACCTGAAGGTGGATTATTAGTCATAGATGTAGTTGGATTACGGTCTATGTATAATGTTGTAATGCCCAATCAAATCTCATAGGAGTCAAGATGTCTAGTATATGCATTGTATGCTTTCTCGAATCTGTCAATTACCCCGCTGTAATTTGTTCACCCAACATGTTATCTATCTTAAGGAGAATCACCGCTAGTGATCTATGGACCCCGGTCCATGCTTTTACCATTGCTATACCTTCTACTGTTACTATTTACTGTTTACTTTTTGCAAGCAATTACTATCTTCCACACAATACTTTTAATCCTTTGTTTCCAGCAAAACCGGTGAGATTGGCAACCTCACTGTAAGTTGGGAGCAAAGTTCTATGGTTGTGTTGTGTAGGATTCCAAGTTGCTAGCAACACCTTGAAGTTGTTTCCCTGCTCCTACTGGTTCGATAACCTTGGTTTCATAACTGAGGGAAAACTTGTTGTTATGCTCATCATACCTTCCTCTTGGGGTTCCCAACGAGTTCTACATTTTGAGCCATCAAGCACTTTTTCTGGCGCCATTGCTGGGGAGTCAAGAACATCTTCACAAGGGGAGTCTCTCACAACCAATCTCTTTACTTTGTTTTTTTGCTTAGTTTATTTCTGCTTAGTTTGCTTGTTTCTTTAATCAAAAACAAAAAAAATTATACTAGTTTGCTTCCTTATATCAAAAACACAAAAAAATAGTTCTTTCTGTAGTTGTCACCTCATTCTTGGATCACCATGTTGATCCCTAAGTTCACCCTGAAAGACCTTTCAATAGCTAGTGTTCTATAATTGGGAAAGATAATATTGAGGATTTCTTTAATCATGTTAGCAAGCATGAAGACATTGAGGATAGATCCTTAGCAGAACTTGCTCCAAATTATGAAATTGCTGCAGCCTCTTTAGTTCACATGTTGGAGGCCAGGTTTGTTAACCTTAATCCCATGATGCAAGTAATGTTTCTTAAACTTAAAGATATTGAGGATACTGAAAAGAGAGATTTTATTCTAGAAACTTTGCTTAAAGAATTTTATGATGTTGTTAAGGAAGCGAGAAAGGTATTCAATCGTTTTAATATGTTAGGCTCATGTGTCGATGTTATTGGTACACGAGAAAAGATGAACAAAACCAAACCCAATGGAGATGAAATTAAAATACAATACCTTTTAAACTTGTAGGAATGCATGAAGCCTTAGAAAATAATTTTGATTGGATTGTTCCCGAAAACCCGTTTGATGAAAAAAGTGAACCCAAGAGTATTGAGAGAGGATCTCTAGAACTTATTTTGATGAGATACCTTGCCTTGTTGAAGTTATTTCTGGTATTGATCTTAATGCTTCTTCATTCGAAAATACTTGAATCTTGCTTCCTATGCCTAGCTCAAAGGCGTTAAAGAAAAGCACTAATTGGGAGATAACCCAAATTTCTTCAGTAAGTTTTTCTTTTGTTGAGTCTTGGAAGTTATTACTTCTGTAATAACCTCTCCTTATCCTTTTTGTGTGTTTTTTGTGCCAAGAATAACCTCTAATGAGAGAGAAGTAAGACTTGGGAAAGTTGCTGTCCCGAAATAGATTTTTGTGCTCCATTGTAAAAATTCGTAAAAAATCTCTGAACGTCGGATTTAGCTGTAATTTTTGGTGCTTATGCCCCAGGTTATTCAACACTTTTCGATTTGAGCAACATAAGGTCTTCGAAAAATTGGTGTTTACCTACTGGTCTGTTTTGACCGATTTCTGCCATTATTTGCATTTGCCTCTTAATCTCTTTCTCTTTAAGTTCTCTTTGATCACTTGAGCTTTTAGAAGGAATTGCTATAGTAGCTTGTGTTTTAATGGAAGTTTTACTTGTGATGAAACTAAACCAAAGGACCAATTAATTTGAATACACTAATGTTGCTAAGGAGGATTGTGTGAAGTTTTGTATGAAGGAAAATTTTCACGTCTAGGGGAAGAATAATGTGATGAGATGAAGTATGGAAAAAAGCTCAAGCTTGGGGATTCCACCTGTGTCACCCAAAGCAATATTCAAGAAATACAAGCATTAAAGCTTGGGGATGCCCAAGGCATCCCCTTCTTCATTAATAAAAATCTCAGGTTTTCTTCCAAACACTTCATTTTTATTGTTTCTTGCACAATTGTGTTGTTCTTGGAGCGTCTTTGTTTTTGGTTTTAGTTTTATTTTGTTTGGTTTGCTTAAATAAATTTGATGTACCCCTCCATTAATATTATATTTTAAATAAGTTGATTGGTGATTGGAAAAGAGTAGGAAAGTTCATGCTTATAAGTGATACAAAAGGAGTTTTATTTTGACTGTGGCCTAGACTTTATCATGTCATGTTTGATATTGCTTTGACTTTATGCTTAGTAATTATTGCTGTAGCATGACTTGTTCCAAACAATTGAGATTACATAATGTGCCTTGAAATAATCATGCATTGTTTTAGCATACAAAAGCATAATATTGTGGTATTCTCCTTCGATGCTTTATTTGGGTTGACTTGGCGCATTCTTACACCATGTTAAGACCATGTATCAGTCACCTTAGCCTCTATGATCATTTAGTTTTTTGACTTGTAATATCACTTTATGTTTTTAATTAATAATGTTTTGTCGCTTTGCATGATTATGGCCATTAGTGCTCTCTTGGTTGGTCGCTCCCAGTCATTTGCTAAGCCGCCACATGTACTAAGTATGAGTTCTACTCATGCATCCAACCCCCAAAAGAAAACCAAGTTGTTCCATAGAGTCCACTATAAATTCCTATGCATGGTGTGTTACACCATTCCAAGTATATTCATGCTTTTATCTACCCTTCCAAATTATTATGTGAAAATTAGTGATTAAGGCTCTCACGAACTTCATGGCACACTTTACTTTTTTGCACTTAATAAACTTGAACCATTGCGTCCATCTATGTTGTGTATATGTTTGCACTTTATAAGATGAGAATTAGTAGAACCATGCTATCATGGGGAACATTTTCAACATTGCACTTATTATTCAGTTGATATCATGTTCTTTTGTTTATCGATCCCGGTGGTGTGAAATAAAAGGGGATCTTGTAAGCTCATGGAGTTTGTATATGTGTTAGAGAAACGCCTGGGCGGCTAGCCTAAGCCATGCCTAATCATGGTGGAAACTTGCAGCATAACCATTGTGAGCATTCTGTGAAGCATCCTCAATAAAAACCTATGCAAATAGCAAATAAAAAGATTGTTGAGATGCTCATTGTCTGTTGCCTTGTCATTTTGATATGGGATAACTCCTGTACCATTGGGCAAGGGGTACCCCGTTGGCGGTTCTCCATGATACACATGTACTTACAATGACAAGAACTTACTTGTGCCTAAAGTTGAGTAGCATGAGGTTCGGGACTCGTAGGCAAGGGGCATGAGATTTCCGGCTTATAACTTGTCAAGCATATCCTCATATTTGTTCACTTTAACCTTAATCACCTAAAAGATGCTTATGATAGGGGTAATGAGAGCTGAAAGCTAATACGTACCATAATTTTTGGAAGCTCTTTATGAGACTTGAAATCCCTGCTTCCCTCTTATGAAGGGCCTTTCTTTTTTACTTTTATGTTGAGTCTCCATCTTCTATCTTTATGCACCAATTGAGATAGCATAGTGACCATTCTTAGTTTAATGTGCATTGTTCCAAAACTTGTTAATTGATTCAAATTGTGATATTGCTTGTTCTTAAATTACTTGTATCTAGTCACCCTTATGAACTTTGAAGGTGTCCTATGCATTTATGTTTTGCTATATCATGAAGGACAAGATGAATACCATTCTTATTATACTTTCTATATGTGAAACAAAGAAATGTCTTCTAATGCATTGTTATTCATGAATCTTTTCTTTGTACCTTTTTCATCTTATAACATAGTTTCTATGTCTTATTGTTAGAACTCTATCTTTTATGTTCATGTGAGAGTACTTTGATCCCAACTATGAATGCTTTACAAATATGATGGTGCATGTCTCCTAAAAAATTATTCTTTTTATGACTTATCTACTCGAGGACGAGCAGGAGTTAAGCTTGGGGATGTTGATACGTCGTAAACGGATCTATAATTTTTGATGTTCCATGCTTGTTTTATATCTACTTTCTTATGTTTTGTTCACACTTTGAGGTATTTTTATACATTTTCTAGGACTAACCTATTAACAAGATGCCACAGTGTCAGTTGCCTGTTTTCTGCTGTTTTTGGTTTTAGAAAAACTAGTAAGGAAATATTCTCGGAATTGGACGGGACAAAAGCCAAAGTCAATATTTTACCCGAAGCAACACGGAGTCCGGAGGGGAGACGAAGTGGCGCACCAGGGCGGCCACACCTGGTGGCGGTGCGGCCAGCCCTATGGCGCACCACCAGGGGGTGTGGGCCCCTGGTGCTCCAACGACCTTGCCCCTTCGCCTATTAAAGCCTCCCGGGACGAAAATCCTAAGTACCCGATCAAAATTCCACGAAAGAGTCTGTAGCCTCTGTCATCTCCATCCCTAGATCGGAAGGGATCTGAAGCTCTTCCCGGCACCCTGCCGGAAGGGAGAGATCACCCTGGAGACCTTCTTCATTACCATGCCTGCCTCCGGTGTGATGCGTGAGTAGTTCATCCCTGGACTATGGGTCCATGTAGTAGCTAGATGGTTGGTTCTCCTCCTTTGTGCTATCATGTTTAGATCTTGTGATCTCCTTTCATGATCAAGATCATCTATTTGTAATCTTACATGTTGTGTTTGCAGGGATCCTATGGATATTGAGATGCTATTTCTGATTGATTATTGATTCTATCATGTCTATGTTATTTTTGATCTTGCATGCTCTCCGTTGTTTGTAACTATCTTGGCCAAGTAGATGCTTGCAACTCCAAGAGGGAGTATTTATGCTCGATAGTGGGTTCATACCTCTAGTAATCTGGGGAAGTGACAGAAATCTCTAAGGTTGTAGATGTGTTGTTGCTACTAGGGAGAAAACAACAATCCTTTGTCCATGGGGCAATCGTATTGTTTACTTTACACACTTTGCTTAATGCAATTATCTATTGCTTGCAACTTAATACTGGAGGGGGTTCAGATGATAACCTTAAGGTGGATTATTAGTCATATATACAGTTGGATTACGGTCTATGTATAATGTTGTAATGCCCAATCAAATCTCATAGAAGTCAAGATGATTAGTATATGCATGTATGCTTTCTCAATGTTTGTCAATTGCCCCGCTGTAATTTGTTCACCTAGCATGTTATCTATCTTAAGGAGAATCACCTCTAGTGTACTATGGACCAAGGTCCATGCTTTTACCATTGCTATACCTTCTACTATTACTATTTACTGTTTACTTTCTGCAAGCAATTACTATCTTCCACACAATACGTTTAATCCTTTGTTTTCAGCAAAACCGGTGAGGTTGAGAACCTCACTGTAAGTTTGCAACAAAGTTCTGTGGTTATGTTGTGCAGGATTCCAAGTTGCTAGCAACACCTTGCAGTTGTTTCCTTGCTCCTACTGGTTCGATAACGTTGGTTTCATAACTGAGGGAAAACTTGCTTCTGTGCTCATCATATCTTCCTCTTTGGGTTCCCAACAAGGTCTACATTTTGAGCCATCACTCTTTCACTGAGCCAGCTTACAAAACGACTGACCAGCAATGCATCTAGTGAGCCAGTGTACATCCTTCAAGCTAGTCGGCGTGGTAATGTTGAGTATATCCTTTATTTTGTCTCGGTTCACCTCTATGCCTCTTTGAGACACGATGAAACCTAACAATTTTCCGGTTGGTATTCCAAAGAAACATTTCTTCAGGTTAAGCATTATATTGTATTTTTGTAGATTTGTGAATATTTCCTCCAAGTTAGAAATAAGTGTTTCCTTCTTTTTGGACATCACAGCTATATCTTCCACATATGCATGTACATTGCGTCCGATTTGATCATGGAGGCAATGCTGCATAGTGTGCAGGTACATAGCTCCTGTGTTTTTGAGCCTGAAAGGCATCATTAAGTAGCAGAAGGTTCTGAAGGGAGTGATGAACGAAGTCTTTAATTTATCTGACTCCTTCATGCGAATTTGGTGATAACCGGAATATGTGTCAAGAAAACATAGGAGTTCTGAGCCTGCTGTCGTTTCGATAACTTGATTGATTCTAAGCAGAGAGAATGGATCATTGGGACAAGCCTTGTTCAAGGCAGTATAATCAACACAGATCCTTAAATCAGTGGTGTCCTTTTTAGGGACCATTACAGGATTGGCCGATCACTCAGTGTGGATGACCTCTTCTATGAATCCGTCTAACTCTAGCCAGGATAGTTACTTAGCTATTGCTTTGCGCTTTTCATCACCGAAACATTGTAAGGAATGTTTGACGGGTTTAGCGTTAGGATACACATTTAAAGAGTGCTCAACAAGTTCCCTAGGTACTCCGGTCATGTCAAAAGGTTACCATGCAAAAAATATCTTTATTAGCTTTGAGTAACTCGACGAGCGTGCTTTCCTATCGCGGTCTAAACCTACACCTATCTGTGTCACCTTGGAGGGGTCATCATCCTTCAATGGCGTCATCTTCGTCTCTTCTGATGCCTTGAACTCCGGAGTTGGCTTTTTAAACTCCTTCTTTGTTGTGGGAATCTTGGATGGGTCGATGTTCTTCTTGATCTCTCAGTACTCCTCGGCATGCAGTATGGCTTCAGCAAAGGCGGCATCTCCGACTTTGCATTCTCCTGCCTTCTTCGGGTTTCCCCGGATCGTGATGATGCCATTGGGACCTAGAATTTTCAGCATGTTGTAAATATAGCAAGGTTGAGCCATGAAAGCCTAGTAAGCCGGACACCCAAAGATAGCGTGGTATGCGCTCTTGAACGACACCACTTCAAAAGAAAGTGCTTCCCTCCAATAGTTCTTCGGAGTTCCAAAAGTAACATCCAAAGTGATTTCTCCCAGAGAGTTCGCTTGTCTTCCGGTGACAACTCCGTGGAAAAGCATAGTGCTATGATTAAGTTGTGTTTCCGATATCATCATATGGTGCAGGGTTTTGACGTAGAGTATGTTGATGCTACTGCCTCCGTCCATGAGGGTCTTGGAGAATCCATAGCCTTCGATCAGTGGATTGATGACTAGAGCATACTTTTATCGCCTGTGTGGTTTAAGGGGATGCTCGCTTCGGTCAAAGGTGATTATCACTTCCGACCAGTCCAAAATTTGGGGGACAACTGGAACAGTTGTGTTGAGCTCGTGCATTACTACCTTTTTGACCTTAGCTGGTTCAGATCCAAGGAAGCAGATGTAAGTGTCTTTCTTGGTTGGGAAGGTCTTTTTTCCATCCAACTTGGGATTTGAGGTATCCGCCTCCTCCATGTCAGAATCTTCCTTGGACTCCTTCTCTTTGTCGGAATTTTTCTTTCCTTTCCGTCGCTTGGCCTTGTAACCAGCGGATTCGTCTTTCTTGATGTTGTCATTTAAACGACACTCAACATTTCTGTGGGATGAGCTCCCGTTGCCATCTGGGTGATGCACACACAGATTATTGGCGATGTCGGCTGATGGCTGTGAAATATAGCCATCTACATCCACATTTAAACTGGATATTATTCATATTTTTGATGAAATATCTCTCTAAACCCTGCCACTAATGCCTAATGATCAAAGGGGTATGCAATCCTTTCTTTCTATTTTTCCCTGTGCAGATATTGATGTTTGATGATGGGAATCACAACATTAAAGTCAAAGATACGAGATTTCCAACAACCTGAAGAAACCAGGGGTCGTGAAGTGGAGACAGATGCTTTAACGACCAACTATACGGCAGGAATAAAATTCTGGCTGTATAGTTCTGGTCGTATAGTTGCCATTGACACCTCTAGGTCAAACAAAACAACTTTCATGAAGGGACCCCTATATAAAGAGGCCTCAGGCGACGAGAAATAGAGCCACACCAAGAATCGCCAGCCGCCCCCAGAACTCCATCCACAATACCGAAGAGCCGCTGAAGGAATAGACCTAGATCTAATCTCCAAACTCTTCTCCACCACGATAGCCATATTCCACCGCTTGTAATAGTAGATCTCATCTTCGATTGGTGACATTGTAAGCTATTTTCTATCAATCTCATGATTTCCATTACAATGTTTATGGTTGTTGATTTCATCTCTATGCATGAGTAATTCTCCTTGGGCTAAGGGCTTCAGCCTAGCCATGTAGCTTTTGTGCATGTTATTTATCATAGATTGGATCATGTATTACTTTGTATGACATGATGATTATTGTATCCTCCCTTGCCTCAATCTAAAGACTTATCAGGTACCCATGACCCCGAGGATTGAGCCGAGTATAGGGAGTATGAGTAATGACTAATCTACAGGTTGGAAACCCTAGTGACAGAAGGGGTAGTACAGCTATATGTGAGGGATTTACTTGGGATTAGCGGTGACGTCACTATGCATATCATTAGTTCTCTTTCTTCTATGGATGAGACTAGTAGGTTATTGCTATAAGCGTTTGCGGAGGCAATAGCAATTATGGATGCACTGCCCACATATAATTATCTTGCTCTAACAATTACATGCATACTTTGTAATTATCTTTTATTCCTATCAGATATTTTTGCATAGCTACAGGTGAAACCGAAAGCCCTAGGCCCTCTCTCTCTCCATCATCGACAACAACAAAATATAGCAAACTCTTGGTCCGGTAAAACAGAAAAAGATATCTAAAACTCTTGAAGGACCATTAAAGTAACTTCACTATGCTTTCTGCTTCCCAAGGAATCGATAACCTAGGTCTACTAGGGAAAAAGAGCTATACTACATCCGTAATACGGATCGAAGGTATCAACCCTTTTTCTGGCACCGTTGCCAGGGAAGGAATAGGTACCATAGTGAGGTTAGTAGGAACCTTGCTAGTTTTAATTCTTGTTTTTAATTTTGTTAGTTTGCTTTTAGTCTTTATTTGAAAATCCAAAAAAATAGTTAGTATTTAATATCTTGTTTTTACTATCATAAGTCTTTGTTTAAGAAAACCCAAAAACATAGGAAATATGGCTAAAAATAAGCCTGGGGAGTTTGCAACCCACAACAATTATTATTTGCGTACTCCTATTACCTAGCCAGCGATTGCTGCTTATGATTATGAAATTAAGCCCCATTATTTAAGTTTGGTTCAACAGAATCTATTTGGAGGCTCTACTGGTGAGGACACAGGTATGCACTTGAATGCTTTCACTGAAATATGTGATATGATGCGCATAAAAGATGTTGACCCCGATGCGATCAAATTGCGCTTATTTCCTTTCTCTCTTAGAGGAAGAGCAAAAGAATGGTTGCTATCTTTGCTTAGAAATACTATTGCATCATGGGTGGAGTGTACTTCTTTATTTATGACTAATTTTTCCCACCTACAAAGACTATGCAACTAAGATCTAATATTTCTAGTTTTATATAGGAAGAGCGTGAACCACTAGCGCTTGCATGGGAGAGGATAAAAGAATGCATGAGAAACTATCCCAGTCATGGGATGGAAGATTGGTTAATTCTCCATTTATTTTATAATGCTCTTAATCCCGTGTCTAAGTCTATGCTTGATACTACAGCTGTAGGAACATTTATGGGCAAACATATTACCGAAGCAAAGCAGCTGCTAGACAATATGCAAGACAACCATGCCCAGTGGCATGTGGATAGATCAAACACGAAGAAGGTGAACTCCATCTCCCCACAAGAAAAAGAAGAACTCAATGCTAAGCTGGATGTGCTCGTATTAGCCGTAAAAGGTAAGGAAAACCAGGTAATAGCTATCCCAGAATCAAATATTGAAGAAATAGAGTTCATAGCTCGTAATGATTATAACCCTGCATGGAAGAAGAATTATAATCCTAATTTTCAGTAACATTATTCTAGCCCTGGAGGTAAATCTAATAATAATATGGGAACAGGTAATGGTAGTCTCCAAAAAACACTTAAGTCCTTTATCGAGTCACAAAATGATCAAAACAATATCCTTGTTAAAATAACGGAGAACCATGATGCTATGATTGGTAAATTATCTAACCAAGCTATAAGTTTGAGGAATGATTTACAGACCCTCCAAGAAAGAACAAGGATTGTTCAGGCACAACTAGGTAAGATAACCGAGAGTCAAACTCTCATTCTAGCTAAATTTGCAAGTAAAGCTGCGCCCAATCCTATTGAAGACCTAAAGATTATAAGAATCCAAAGGGAGGAGCCTGAAGAACTTAATTATGGTAATGCTCCTTCACCAAATTACACCGTTGAAGATCTTGTAAAAAGGATCAATATCAAGATTCTGGTAAGTGAAGGAAATGAGGAAGCTATGTATCAAAACTTCGTTAATCAAGTAGCAATAAAGGTACGTGAGCTTAAGGAAGAATATAAGAAAATTGCTGAAAAATTGCCTGTGAAGCTTGATGATATATTTGAGCGTACTATTAAGATTAAAATTGGGACCAATGAGATAGCTGCACTTTGTGATCTAGGTGCAAGCGTCTCAACAATTCTGAAAAGTTTTTTTAATAAGTTAAATTTTGGCTCTTTTGAAATCACCAAGTTAAAATTACATCTTGCAGATTCTACCTAAAAACAAGCAGTAGGGATTAAAGAAAATACTTTAGTATACATTAAAGGTTGTCCTGCTCTTATTGATTTTGTTATTGTTGACATGCCTAAAGATGCTACTACTCCTATTATATTAGGTCGTCCATTCTTAAGAACTATTAAGGCTTTGATAAATCTACATGAAGGGAACGTGAAACTTCAATTGCCTTCACGGGATCCTTTTGTTATTCATTTTACTAGGAAGAAGAAAGCCAAGCATGATGAAAAGGAGGCCATCACTTTGAAGGCCAACTATTTTGGAGTGGGTGTTCCACTTATCTCGCCTAAGTGAGCCACATCGAGGTCAAGCTATTAAGAGCGCTGCATGGGAGGCAACCCATGTGAAATAAAGGTTTGAGTAAAGTTTTTAAGTTTTAGTAAGTTTATGTTTAATAAAGAGTGCTAGAAAGCTCCAGTTGAGGAGAAGAAGTTCGACAGTACTAAAATCCTGCTTTATACATGGTGATATTGGTCGACAATTTTTACTGTCATTTTTTTTGTCAAAAACAAAGTGTTTTGCTAAGTTTCAGAATAAGAAATAATTCTCGAAGAAACGGAATTTTTTTGATGACTACAGAAGGTTTAACAACCAACTATCCGGTAGAAAATTTCGGCCGTATAGTTTGGCTGTATAGATATCTTTGCCATCGACAATTTTTCTTTTCCAGGTTTATACTCGCAAAAAAAGGTACTGAAGGTTTAACGACCAACTATACGACGGGAATAAAAATTCTAGCCGTATTTTTCCGGTCATACAGATATTTATGCCTTCGTAAAATTTCTTTTCCAGGTACAGAAAGTTTGACGACCAACCATACGGCAGGGATAAAAAATCCCGACCGTATAGTTCTGGCCGTATAGCTGCGCCGCCAGGTGGAAACCCTAAATTTTTGACAGCATACCAACTATACGGCAGGAACAAATTGTTCCGACTGTATAGTTTGGCCATATAGTTGCGTCCGACCACAAAATCGCCACGGAAAGGTACCCCCAACACCAAAACTTCACTCGTTATTCTCTCTTCTACCTCCAAACTCTCTCAAAACCTCAAGAGATCTTCATCTCTACTTGATTTCATTCATTTCCTCGCACAGAAGTGATCTACGGTATGTTTATCCTCCGATCCTCCAATTAATTTTTGCAAATTCATATTCGATCTGTTGTCATTATCAATCTAGGGTGAGACCTACTATGAACTAATTGCTATGATTCTCTTGCCTAGATTATTATTTTGAGGGGACTTTTTAGTGTGCTATGATGAGGAATATGCTATGCTTATTATTGTTGGATCAAAAAGTTTTATTTTTTGTTTTTTCTTATTATTTTAGATGATGAACACAAGGAGCCAAACTCATGCTCATGCCACCGCTAGTGCTTCTCGGGCTGCCGCTCAGGAACGCATGGGGATACGGTTCAGGGATGAGCTCCAACGTGATCGCTTCAACATGTCAAGAACCAAGAAGTGAAGGCAACCAAGTGGGCATGCCCCATTATATTGAACCAACTCGGTATTTCTAATGACTTTAATTTACTTTGCAATAGGGTTGGCCTACAAAACTTTGTATTCAATGTTGTGCCTACTTATCGCCGATTAACTCTTGAATTTCTAAGTTCTTTGCAAAGCACCGTTAAAGCATGGAATGGAGAGGACATGATTTCTTTCCAACTTATAAACAAAAATTATGCTTTATCACTAGATGAATGGTGCAGATGTTTTAATTTTCCAAACAATAATGATAATGACTTACTCACATCCTTTACTGGCTTAGACTCTTCCCCGAAACAATATTATAATGGAATGAGTTTCACTTCTAGAGTAAGCAAGGGGAAGAATATTCAACATCTTGCAATTTGCTATTTGTTCTATGTTGTTGCTAACACCTTACAGGCACTAAATGAGTTCACGATACTCAATGAGGAGGACATCTTAGTCCTCGCAAAAGCTGCTTTCAACAACATCAACTTTTCACTCAACTTGGGCACAATTCTTGTGCGCTACCTGGAGTACCAATCCTCCCAAAGCCAAGGACCAGTCACAGGTGGAGGTGTCATCACCGTGCTTGCCATTGCCCTAGGCATCGACCTAGGTGAGTTGCAACCAGTGCTAGGTGAGCGGCATGTTGGTTTCTCTACTTTAAATAGCTTGTGGAATGCTCACTAGGAGAGGTGGTGTTTATTACTTGCATATTGCTCGAGCTGGGCGTCTCTACCCCGCTCCTTTGCCTAATGGTCTTTTCTCTATCGAGGAAGGACGTTTGCTATATGACTTGGAGGTTGAGCAACACCAACCCGAGGATGAGATTCCGGATGAGGATGAGGACCAAGAAGAGGAGCAGCCACCAACCCGGTTTGCTACATACCAAGACTTCCAAGAACTTGGAGGAACTGTGGAGAGAATGCAAAACCTCTCCTTTAACCTCTGAGAAACGACTAGTAATTTATCAACTCAATTTGCAAACTGGAGTTACAACTTTTCCCGCCACCACAATGATTTGAAGGGCTTGCAAAAGCCTAAGCTTTGGGAAGTTTCCTCATTATCTTTATTTGGCGTTCATTTGTTTTTATTTTTGAGGTTATGTTTTTAATTCAAGTTTATAAGCACTCTTGTTGGTTTCCCCAACACTCTACCTTTAGTTATTTCTATTTTCTTTCAAGATTTTCTAGCAGAGCTTTGCCGCCAATTTTCTATTCTTTAATTCCCTCTCTTAAAAACAACAAAAAGATTTTTCCATTTATCTTTATTTTCCCTCTTCCTTCTTTTCTATTCTCCTTGTGGCTTTCACATATTTGCAGGAGAGTGATCGACTTCGAGTTTCCAAGAAGCAAATCAAAAGGGAAGAGAGAAGTGAAACCAATCATTAGAGGTATGTCTTAAGACTCCCCACCTTTTAAGTTTGAGAAACCCATGCTAGTTAGTAGTAAATGTTAAGATATTATATTGGTGGAGTGAGTCTTTACATTGTAGTAAAATTTTGTTTGCATGGGTTTTTAGTTGGGTATGTTTTGTTCCAAATCTTGTAGTTAACCAAGTCTTGCCTAAAAATTTGCTAAACAATTGTAATAAGAAAAAGTCTCACAATTGAAGGCTTGGGTGTTGTAGTGTTTAGACTTGAAGGCTTATTTCTAGAGACACTCAACACCACAAAAAATAATGATTGACTTGATAGCTCTCTTTAAAAGGATTTGTTCGATTGAATTAATTTTTAGCGGTTTTTGTGAGCATGCCAAAGTTTGACTTGTGAATCATAATAATGATATAGCTTTATGCGTGTCAAACTTAATGGGATGCCAACAACTCCGCTAGCCTACGGATGATCTTCATGGAGGAAACTCCTAGATTTCGGCTATGAGTTGATTAAACATATGTAGCAGCAATGCTATAATGGGTAAGATTCTTGGCATTCCCGGGTAGCTGTGTTCAAGATGGAATCACTCCTCTGGCTGTTATGAGTAATCATTGTGCAAAAGGAACAAAAACCTTGGTGATGCCACGAGTGTCCATCACAGCCCGATAAACTAATTAAAATCTTTAGCATGCTCTCAATTACTTAAGAACTGAAATCCTTGAAGGACAATGAATAAGTAGTGCTTGAAAAGTCTTGATTTATTGATGTGGGAGAATTGAGATACTCTAGTATATATGTTTTTCATGACAACTCTCACACTCTCAATTTTACATGATTATACTTTATTGTTCAAAGGCAAGCCTATGAGTTGATTACATGACATGGAATAAGGGTTACTCATTTGAATCATCCATGTTAACAATAATTTTGCTGTGCTATAAGGATGCATAAAACCCGTATGATATGCTTGCCATTACTCTATCTATGCTGACGTTATTCAGATTTATAAAGTGGAGGAAACATGAGACTACCAATCATGAGTAAGATCATCATCTCGTTCTTTCAGTTTAAATGCTGAGTTCCTTTTTGATTTGGTTTCCTTGCTCGAGGACAAACAAGTTTAAGCTTGGGGAGGTTGGTGGCTGTGAAACATAGCCATCTACATCCACATTTAAACTGGATATTATTCATTTTTTTAATGAAATATCTCTCTAAACCCTGCCACTAATGCCTAATGATCAAAGGGGTATTCAATCCTTTCTTTCTATTTTTCCTTCCTAGATATTGACGTTTGATGATGGGAATCACAACATTAAAGTAAAAAATACAATATTTCCAACAACGCAAGGAAGCCATGGGTCGTGAAGTGGATACAGATGCTTTAACGACCAACTATACAGTGGGAATAAAATTCCAGCCGTATAGTTCCGGCTGTATAGTTGCCATCGATACCGCTAGGTCAAACAGAACAACTTTCGTGAAGGGACCCCTATATAAAGAGGCCTCAGGCGACGAGAAATAGAGCCACGCCAAGAATCGCCAGCCGCCCCCAAAACTCCATCCACAACACCAAAGAGCCTCCGGAGGAGTAGACCTAGATCTATTCTCCAAACTCTTCTCCACCACCATAGCCATATTCCACCACTTGTAATAGTAGATCTCATCTTCGATTGGCGACATTGTAAGACTATTTTCTATCAATCTCATGATTTCCATTACAATGTTTATGATTGTTGATTTCATCTCTATGCATGAGTAATTCTCCTTGGGCTAAGGGCTTCGGCCTAGCCATGTAGCTTTTGTGCATGTTATTTATCATAGATGGGATCATGTATTAGTTTGTATGACATGATGATTATTGTATCCTCTCTTGCCTCAATATAAGGACTTGTCAGGTACCCAAGACCCCAAGGATTGAGCCAGGTATAGGGAGTATGATTAATGACTAATCTGCAGGTTGGGAACCCCAGTGACAGAAGGGGTAGTACAGCTATATGTGAGGGATTTACTTGGGATTAACGGTGATGTCAGTATGCATATCATTAGTTCTCTTTCTTCTATGGATGAGACTAGTAGGTTATTGCTATAAGCAGTTGGAGAGGTAATAGCAATTATGGATGCACTACCCACATATAATTATCTTGCTCTAACAATTACATGCATACTTTATTATTATCTTTTATTCACATCAGATGTTTTGCACAGCTACAGGTGAAACCGAAAGCCCTAGGCCCTCTGTCTCCATCATCGACAACAACAAGGAAACTCTTGGTCCGGTAAAACACAAAAAGAGTTCTAAAACTCCCGAAGGTCCATTAAAGTAACTTCACTACGCTTTCTGCTTCGTGAGGATTCGATAACCTAGGTCTACTAGGGAAAAAAGAGCTATACTACATCCATATTCCGGATCGAAGGTATCATTGGCCCAAGAGTAGGTTTTACCAGGTTGCTGGTCTCCTCTACCTTGGACTCGGGAAGTTCCATGACCTTATCCCTGGCCACGTCCGCGGCCTCCTCTTCCTCCAAACCCAAAAGTTGTGTTGACAGTCGCGGTTTCTGGATTGGGTTTCTCTTCTGAGGTGTTCTTGCATTTCTAGGCCTGCTGCTGCTTCCGCTGTTTGTCCGACTATGGCACAACCAGTATGTTTAGCAATCCCTCTGTACCAACATCAACATCTGCATATTTTCTTGCCATTTATATCAGCTACCCCAAGTTAGTAACTTTGTTGCACTTCATGCGATGACGCAGTAATCCAATTGGGAGTCCCGCGATGAAGGCTTTGATCGCGGTCTAGTTGTTTACTCCCTCACAGGAGTTCTTCGTGTTAATACATCGTCCGAGGTACTCCCGACAGGTTTCTCCTGGCTTTTGTGTGCAATGCTGCAGATATCCGACCGTGTAGGGCCTGTTGTATGTACCCTGGAAATTTTGAAAGAACACACTTTGCATATCATACCAGTTGTGATGGTGTTTTCCGGAAGTTCATTGAGCCATGATCGAGCCATGTTCCTCAACATAAGTGGTAGATATCAAACTGTGACCAAGTAGTTTCCTCCTTTAGCGATGCAGCGGGCCTAGAAGAAATCCTAGAGCCAGTTGTTTGGCCGAGCCACACTATCCTAGGGTTGAATATGCCTTGAGATAGCTAATCTCTCAGGGAAATCTGTCTGTCAGACACGCGTCTCGAAGAATTTTGGGCCCATGTATATATTATCTGACTTGTAGTGCCGCGCCTCTATGTTTGAGTTGATCCGGTGCTTGGCGTCACTTGGTGACAGAGTGCGCCGTCTCAGATGTTCATTGCGGCTGTAGTGCCGTGGATCTGGATTTCTGCTTCCTCCACCACCGCGTCTGCCTTGGTTCCCTTCTTGGCCTCCATGGGAGCGGTTATGGGTGCTGCTTGGTGGAGAGGGTGGTGTCGGTGGGTTGTTTCCTCCATCCAGGGCTTCATGGTGATGACCACCATGCCGACTTGATCCGGCGCGGTGTTCGTTGTTCCTTCGCCTATTGCTGCCATCATTGTGACGAGTACCAACTGGACGGCTTGTGTGTCTAGGAGGGGCCATTATTTGCCGGTCTTGCTCCCGACGTCATGCTTCTTCTTCCTCTTTGCGATTATCTGACTGCCGCCGGGGAGGTTGTTGTGGAACCACTGTTGCTATGACTTGTCTCTCTACGGCTGGGGCCATGTTGCTCCAACTACATGCGGGTCTGTGCTATTGTCCTAAAGATCCGGTTCTTGAATAATTATCTTCTCGAGGGCCGGAATGGTAGCATCGATCCGGTTCCCATCGGGTCCTTGTATCTTGTTGTCGACCAGTGTCTATGCGGCATTGGTCAGATTTAGAGACCACCTTTCCACTATCATACATGGTGACCTTCTGTTGCGCTAGGCCTTTGGTGAGTAGCTTCACACTTAGCCAAACCTGTTCTAGGATTGGATTATTCGCCAGGATCTCTCAGGCCACAACAGTGTTTTCTACCAGCGTGTTATACACCCGGTTTCCTCTGTCGATCTGGGGCTTTCCCAAAGTTGTGTCTCCCTCAAAAAGGGTCTTATGAACTTCCGGATTCCTATTTGCCAGCTCAGGGCCGTTCCAGGTCTTCTAATGCTGCAGGGAGTTAAACTGTCCTGCTTCTGCAATGTGCTCCTTCTCCTTGACGAGGTTAGTGGCTTCATCTAAGAGTCACTGACGATACGCCTCTAGAGCTAGGGCTCTTTCCTATAACTCGCCCGGATTGAGATCTGCCATGGTTGGGATTGGCGTTGTGAGTGTTTCTTCGAGGAATTCTCGGGCACCTGGTGTAACCATGTGTCTCTCCACCTGGGGATTTTTTGGGTCTAAGGGAATCAGAGCGCCGTCTAGGTCCTCCTCGTATTCCTCGGTGATTATTTCTTCGGCTGGAAGGTCCTTGGCGGGGGTTTTCTTCTTCTTCCTCTTTTCCTTGTTAGCCTTATTGGCACCTATAGCAAAGACGGCTTTGGGTCTGGTTCCTGGAGTCAAGCTTCTATTAGTACTCTCGTACATCTGGACATCGAGATTTTCTCCGAGATCCATATCGTCATGCGGTTTGAGAGAGTTTTTGTCGGATCTTTCATCCATACTATTGTAGGGGCTTTGATCCATAGCTTCTCCTTCTTCCGTAGCCTTGGAGTTAATCTCCTCTTAAATTTCTCCTTCAAACGCCCAGAATTCTGCTGATGTCATGGAATCCTCAGGGGAAGCCTATATATCAGCGTTTGTTCCGATTGCGTCCAACACCGGGTTGTTGTTGTCTCTAGCATTAGCAGAGCCAAATCTGGATCCAACGTATCCGATGAAGTGCGATGTGTGCGCCTTGAGGTAATTGTGGCTTTCTTTGTTATCCTCCTCAAAACGTTTTATGGTCTCGAGAACTACATCTGTGTTGACTATGGCACTCACCATCATCCTCTTCATACTGTTCCTTAGAAGCGACTTTCCTGCTCCAGCATTGGTAGAGCCAGGTCCAGAGTTGTTTCTATTTTGATATTCCTGAGATTCTCTTCAGATCCGATCTTCTCCACTATCTCCGCTTCAGGTGCGGGCTGGGTGGGATTAGGGTTTTTTGAGACCCGGAACTCTACCGCCTCCGCGGACAAAGTGGATCTAGAAGTTTCTTCTACCTCTATCATAACCGCTAGGGTGGTTTGGGCAGGTTCAGTGAAACCAAGGTAAACATCGATCTCACCAAAAGACATGATTGTGTATCTGGTCATAGGTTCCCTAGCTGGAACTCAAGTCTCATCGAGAAGGACAAGAGGGATGTCGCTGGCATAGAGGACCCGACCGACGACGATTTTCTTGCTGATTCCAATTTGCGCATATTCCACCCGCAACGCAGCTCCAAAAGTTACCTGCCCCATGATGGGTGCCAACTGTCATCGTATTGAAGACAAGTACGCCATGAGGGGGGTCCTCGGGACGTGGAGAAAGATGGGGTGTGAGATGATGGTGTTCCGGGACGGTGAACACACAAGCTTTACCCAGGTTCGAATCCGCCTGCGGTGCACGGATCCTACTCCTGTTAGCGATCGAGTAATACGGTAGAGCCGAAAGTATAGATTACAAGAGAGGTTTTGCTAGTGCGAGTTGAGGTTGTGATTGTCGATGCCCTAAAGGCCTATCCCTAGGATGGCTTATATAGTCATCCGGTCCTAGGGTTACAACAGAGTCCTATACGACTACGATATAGAGTCGGTTACATAGTACATCTTGGACTACAAGTAACACTACATGCCTAAGTCGGTAAGTATTCTAGGCCTTCCCGTAGCCGGATGGGATTCCATCTTATCTCCTTGACTGGGCTGCTGATGTCTGCAAGAGCATAGATCGTTTGTAGCTAGTTTTGAAGTTCAGATATCGATCCCACAGGGATCCCAAAGGTAAGTGTTTATTGGTGAAGTCTCTGTCACACCCGAAGTTGTCACAGGTATTCGAGTGAATTGACTACAAGTGTTGAAATAAGAATGGGTTTTGATTAAATGTGATAGATTTAAATAAGACTAAAATGTAAACTTCAGAAATAAAGCATAAAATAAAGAACAAGTTTGCTTGTTTGTTGTTTCCTGCAGATGACGAAAGAAGGCGCGGGGAGATTCAGTTCATGGTGATAGTGACTGTGCCAGGTGGATGAATGGTACATGTAACAATGATAATCTTATAGATATATGTGTAGGTGAATAACCCATAATTAGCCAGAACTCCTCTTGGTAGATTTCATCCCAACTTCAATAATCCTACCAGCCTGCTACCAAAACCATGGTCAGACACTAGACGATTAAGACCCTTTAGGTTGCTTAGCGATTAAGCTCCTTGGATCGGACTAATGCAATAAGCACAGTGGTTACTCGTTATCCTCGAGTCAACTAGCTTTCCATTGATATCCCTATGTCACCTAGTGGTCGCCGATCCACTAGCATACAAGATCTTATTTGTGTCGAACAAGGTATCATGGTGTGTGGGCCCTTATGACAACAAGCATTAGTCATACCACAGATAGTCAAGCACACATATTATAGTATTTAGAATCAATCACAAATTAGCGGAAAATATATGAAGGCACATCACATCTCACCAATCCCCTACATCTCCCACGCCCAAGGGAATTACTCACACATGCGAGAAGAACAGATCATCAATATAATTGAATAAAGGGAATTCATCTTGGTATTACCATGGAGATCCACAATAAGAATAGAAAAATATCCAACACAAATCAAGATGGGAATAAACAATCTCAAACCCTAGTCTTGCAAGGTGGAGATCCCTCTCTCTCTCAAGTACAAGTACTGGCTATGGGGTGTATTGGCTAGGAGGTCGAAGGTCGTGGAACGAGATGAAGAATGTCTTCTCCTTCTTCTCCGGATCTCTTCTTTCTCCCCTCTAGATGGTGTGGCGGCTATTGTGTTCTGTTTTCGTCCCTCGTCCCTTCACGAAAGTTGTCCCTTTTGACAAGACAGAGGCAGCAACAACTATACGGCGGGAACTATATGGCCATTCCCGCCGTATAGTTGGTCGTTACGCCGTCTGTGAGCTCCCCTCGCATGCTTCCAAAGTGGGACTTGCTTGTTTTCTCCAGAATATTTTATTTCTATAGTTCAATCCTTCTGTTGACGTCTAGAACCTGAAACACACATTAAAATCCAAGTTTTCTTTTCTACCAAAGTATTAGCGTTAAGTAAAACCAGAAAACAATCAAATCTGGGAGAAAACCATGAATAAAAGCCATCAAAAATGTGTCGAATCACATAGCTATCAACTCCCCAAGCTTAGATGTTGCTCGCCCTCGAGTGACAAGGACATAAGGAAGAATAGCGGAGATTCGAGACTGAAAGTAAAGGACCTTACAAGTTCGAAGTGGTGTCAAATTATTTTATTCTCAATCCCTGCAATCTTAAATTTGATCATACAAGTATTCACAAGATTGCACTGAGTCCACTTCCTAACCACGTATATCTTGCTAGCAAATAGATCATATGCCCAAGCAAGTATCAGAAGTTTTAGCTAGGAAGGTGAGACAAATTCTTTTGGTACCCCTCTTTGTTGAGAGATGAAAACTTTTTGTTCTTGCTTATTTAACCAATTAAGAGTACTCAAGTTGGCACCAAAATATTTAATTTAAGGACAAGTCATCTACTCCCATGTCAAAATTTCAAGACTCTCAAAGCACCTTTTTCCTTCTCTTGTCTTTCAAAAACTTCAGTTCTTTCATAGATAAATCATGCCACTATTTTTAACATGTTAATTGGGGTTGTGTTGTGCACTCGTGACCATGCCAATAAATAATGTTGAGCAATAATGGGCTAGAGGAGTACTACAACTTCACCTGGAACGTGAGACCATGAGGAGACTAATTTTTTTACACGTCATAGCATTGCTGCTACAGACGTTTACATAACTCAATAGCCGAAATCAAGTGGTTTCCCACATTTAGATCGTTCGTTGGCCAGCGGAGTTAATAGTTCCCCATGGAGCACGATAGAGTTGTAATGACACGCGTAAAGCAATATCTTATGGTATATATTTAGAAAAAGTAGTGGCATAATTCCTACTACTTCAAAGCATCCATTTAATCAAACAATTTTAATCAAGGGTACTATCGAGTCTATTAATATTAAGCACAATTGGGATGGAGTAGTTCTAAAATCAAATTCTTTGAGATAAGCATGGAATCAAGTCATCTTTCAGATGCTTGTTCTTGTTGTAAAAATGTAGGAAGTATTTTAACCAAGTTCATTGCTCATTGTTTCAAAGCTAAAAAGGAGACACTAGGAAAGGAATAGAATTTGTAGGATAACAAGCTAAGTAGGGAGTGAGTCAAGTGCAAGCTAGTAAATAATTGTAGGGTCAATTTAAGGTTGCATGGAGTGTGATGAAAGGAATGTGATACCTCCCTTTGCTTGCTTTGTTCTTGTATTCGAGTCAAACCTCTCCTATATTTTGATATTGCCAAATCACCTGAAATCAAGCAATCTCCGAGAGAAACAAAGAAACAACTTGCAAATAAAATTACAACTATTTTTTTTGTATTTTTGGTTTAGGAATGCAAAACTGAAAATAAACATGCAATTTCTGAAGAAATAAATCAAAAGAAGAAATAAAAACATGAATGCAAAGTTAGGAGGTTTTCAAACCTCCCCCAAGCTTGGGTTGTTGCCCGGCTCAGTTGTCACCGTCATTTGGCGGCTGGCACGGATACTGCTGGTAGAAGTTGGGGAAGTGGGTCATGAAGTGACTGAAGTTGTGAGTCAGAGTGTTCACATCTTCATTCACATCTTGAAGTGTGTGGTCGATCTCCCCAACGCGCCGGTTGAGCTGCTAGAACTCCTGATAGGGGACGTAGCCGTACCCCTGCTATGGCTAGTTGGGCCATGGTTCCGAGGCTCCTCTTGGCTGTTGCTGCTGTCCTTCCCAAGCAAGGTTGTGTCCCTGCTCTCCCTCCTGCTCCTGCTCCTGTTCCTGCTCATCCTGCTCCCTTCATCTTCCTCTTCCTCGGGTTGGAGCTCGACCAAGATCTCCATCACTTGGTCCTTGGTGAGGATCCAAGTGTCCTTCTCCACAATCGAGAAGGCTTAGGGACATGGCAGCTGAACCTGCTCACCCTGTACATCATTAAGATAACCAAATTGATATGCTCGGAGCCTCGGGTTAGCATGCTAAACACCAAGGAAGCCACAAGAAGTCAAATACTTGACGTCCATAAGTTTGGAGCCGTCAACAGGTTCCATGACAGGTAGTACAACGTTTAATGCATAGGCAAGGTGGGTTACCAATCCACCAATGTGAATATCACCTTTGGTCGTGTTGCTCTGGTGGCGGAAGTGCTAGATGAGTAGAGCCGCAGGCAGGGGCTTTGCGTAGCAGTGTGGAAGAGAGCCTTGGTGATCATCGCCATGTCCGCATTGGCCATGGAACCAGTATCACCCCTTCCCAACATTGTGTTGGCGAGGAACAAAGCAAAGTAGCGAATGGTTGGGTTCTGAATGGTGGACATCTTCGTCTGATAGAAGTGACTACCACCATTGACAGAAATAGCCTCCCAAGTCTCTCCACTTATGGCGCTGTAGAGGTTAGTAATATGGGGCTCCCCAGTACGAGGGAGGCTAAAGGCATCGCGTAATTGTTCGAAGCTTATATCATAGTGCTGCCGGTTCATGTTGAAGCTGATAGTGCACGTGTTACCTTTCTCCTTGTGGTCGTTGTAGAAGGAGGCCAGGAAGGCATGGGTGAGTTCAGCGTAGGTGTCGTGGCTTGTGAAGCTGATCACCGCTAGACCCGACCTGCTGCACATGAGGTCGAAGTCCGTCTTCAACCCCGCCGCGATGAGAATGTTGTGGTCGACCCAACACGTGGGCTGCACCCTCCTTGATGAAACAATGTCCATCTTGGAGTTGCGCGGAGCTCAGGCCCTTGAACTTGAGCCCTCTCCGTGTTGGCGCTTGCTCGAACGAAAGAGGCTATCGATCTTGTTCATCGTGAGTGACTAGAAAATTTCACCATGAAACCTTAGGCATATAGTTTCTATATAATATATGAATGATTCTACGTGAAAAAAATTCAATCCAAAGGTGAGAAATTAACAAGGAAAAGTAAATAATCTTGAGTTCATCTACTAGATCAATGTGAGAGTTTCAACCATGGAAATCTGAAAATAAAGCATGGATAGGGAGAGAAACATACCGAACTGTTGATTCCCCCACTCAAACGAATGAAATCCGCAAAGAATTGAGAGTTCTAGGTGGATTTTGAGAGGTTTGGAAAGAGAATATGAGAGAAATAATGAGGAGAGGAGGAAGAACCCGCCGCCCCGGTGTGATTAAATGGTCGCGCTGACCTATACGGCTGGAACTATACAGGTGGATGATGTTGCTCCGCCCGTATAGTTGCGGCAGCACCGACAACTAGGGTTTATTTAATCAGAAATCAGCTATACGAGCACAACAATATGGCCGGATCAAAATTATGCCGCCGTATAGTTGGTCATTAAACTCCTAGTACCTTTTGAATGAAAATCTACGAAAGCATCGATATCTATATGGCCGGAATTTTTATTCCCACCGTATAGTTGGTCGTTAAACTCCTAGTACTTTTGGAATAGATTTCTACGAAGGCATCGATATCTATACGGTCGGAACTATATGGTCGGAATTTTTATTCCTGCCGTATAGTTGGTCGTTAAACTCTCTGTGCCTTCGACGAAAGTTTGTTGATGGCAAAGACAACTATACGACCGAAATTTTTATTCCTGCCATATAGTTGGTCGTTAAACCATCAGTAATCATCAAAATTTTTCTATTTCTTCCAGGATACCTTCTTATTCCATAGCTTAGCGAAATACCTAGTTTTTAACGGAAAATGGCAGTAAAAAACTGTCGACCAACATTAGCATATTAAAAGCAAAATTTTAGTTTCTTACAAGTGGAAAAGTCAAAGTGTTATTCTTATTACTATTCTCTACTTATTCAATCGATGTTTCTACTACTTTTTGATAGCTGCATATTCACGGGCGTGCTTCCGCAAAAATGTCTGTGAAAATATGGTAGGAATGCGATGGACTTTTTATTCTTTATTTTACTAAATTGACGAAAATGGGTTGACTCCCATCAAGCATTTATTAAGAATGTTTGAATAACTCAACCTCTTCTCTCTTCTCTAATTCTTACCTTTGGTTGCCCCTTATCAATGGCACTTACCACGTGAACTTGTTTTGCCGATGGGACATATCCTTCTCCTGCTTCTAACTTCTTTGGAAAATACCGGATGATTTCAGCATCATAAACATTAAAAATAATCTTCCCTTCTACACAATCTACTGATGCACCTGCAGTACTAAGGAAAGGTCTTCCAAGTATTATAGATAATCTTTCATCTTCCGTCATTTCAAGAATAATAACATCAGTGGGAATAACATGTTCATCTATCCTAAGTAAGACATCCTCTATCATACCAACAAGTTGTTTAGTGGACTTGTTGGCCATCTATAAAGTGATAGTTGTAGGAGAATACTCTCCTAATCCTAACCTTTTATAGAGGGAATATGGCATTACACTAACTCCTGCTCCTAGATCACACAAGACATTGTGAATATCAGTTTTACCTATTGAGCATGAAATAGTTGGTATTCCGGGATCTCCAGACTTAGATAACTGCTTCCCATTGGTAGGATAGCTAGTTACCATGGCAACCGTTTCAGTTATTTCTTTCTTTCTACTGAGAATATCACGAAGGGATTTACCATAAGTAGGGACTTTGATTACATCCGCAAATGGGATTTCTAGACGAAGGTCACTAAGTGCCTTTGTAAAGGAATTATAAATTACCTCATCCGGTGCTTTCTTTTTTCAATCAGGGTAAGGAAGCTTTTTATCACCTGACTTACTCTTGTCTTTTACCTTGGGAGGGGGAGGGGGGCTCAGGCACTTTAGTTTCTCTCTTTTGTTGTTGCTTATTGTTTTTATTATTTTGTACTACAACAACTTCATCTTCCTTACTTGTTTCTTTATCTTCTCTTGGATCAACTGTTTCTGCATCAGAGTCATAATGATCATCTTGTGCATCGTCCTGATCTTCCTTGTTTTGTTCTTGGGTTTCAACTTAATCTTTAGGATCCACCAATGTATCATTTTCTAGGCTTGCTTTAAGCAAGGCTTTTTCCTTGTGCTCTTTTTCAGCTTGATATTCTGGTGGTCCTAAGGGTCCTGTAACAACTGCACCTCTTATGGTGACAACATTAGCGGAAATAGAAATATCTTTGTCTTCACAAAGAAACATTTGATAACCAAATGCTTTTTGTTCACACTAGGTTTCAATCATACTAAGGTACTTGTGAAGCAATTTTATTTCTTGACCAATCTCATCATAATTTTCAGTGAGTTCTGCCAAAATCTTTTTGTGTTTTTGGAAATTCTTATGCCAATTGTTATGAGATTTTACTTGTCAATGTTTTAATTCTTGAAAAACTTTCCTAGTTTCATCTTCTTCAGTAAAAACTTGGAACAAATCTTCTTTGTTTTCCTTAGCAAGTTCAGATGGTATACCTTTTTTATTTCATAGATTTGCGTACCTCAGGCATAGGATCAGGAGTTATCCGAAGTATCCCTTTTTCTGGCTTAGTACCAAAATCAGGATTATATAGAGAATCATTCTTAGCCCTAGTAGACATTAATTCCCAACATTCTTTAATAGTTAAAGTATTTATTGATCCTCCTGCTGAGAAGTCAAGCAACTGTCTCCATTGAGTATTGAGACCATGGTAAAATAAATGGCAAATTGTTAGTTCAGAATAACCATGATTAGGAATACTATTGATCATTCCAAAGAATCATTCCTAGGCTTGTGGGGACTTTTCTCCCATGTTCTAACTAAAATTGCCTATGTTCTTTCTTAGTTCAGTTACCTTTATAAAAGGAAGAAACCTGTCTATAAATTTAGTAATGCAGTTTTCCCAACATTTAATGTAATGACGAGGGAGAGAATATAACCAGTCTAGAGCTTTACCTTTAAGAGACCATCGAAATAATTTAAGACGAGAGAAGTCTCTAGGCAAACCTTTTGGTCCAAGCGACGTTATCACATCGTCAAACTCTCTAATATGTCTTCCTAGGTCTTCATCTTCCCTTCCACTGAAAGCTTTCTCCTGCAAAATTTTAATAATTCTACCATCAAATCGATATCCTCTAACTCCAGGATTAGGGAACTCTATTAGTTGTTTAAGAAATTCAAAACTTGGAGAACTGTATTCCCTGAGGGTTTTCTCAGGTTTCATATGGGTTGTCATGTAAATAGACATAATTTCCATAATATCACTCAGGTTTTCAACTTCAACATTATTTGATCTTAAAAGTTTTTCAATAATTTCTTCGCGCCTCTCAGCAGACACGCGCTCAATATAATCTGGTAGATAAGTCCCACCAGAGCGTGTAGACCCTTTGTCTCCTAAGGAGAACGTTTTGTAGTAGCAACATCTGAAATGTCAAAAGACAAACACTTAGCGCTTAGCTCCCCAGCAACAGCGCCAGAAAATAGCTTGATGTCTACAATAGCATAGATTGTTTGTAGCTAGTTTTGAAGTTCAGATATCGATCCCACAGGGAGCCCAAAGATAAGTTTGGTGAAGTCTCTGTCACACCCGAAGTTGTCACAGGTCTTCGAGTGAATTGACTGCAAGTGTTGAAATAAGAATGGGTTTTGATTAAATGCGATAGATTTAAATTAGACTAGAATGTAAACTTCAGAAATAAAAAGCATAAAAAATAAAGAATGGTTTTGCTTGTTTGTTGTTTCTTGCAGATGACGAAAGAAGACGTGGGGAGATTCAGTTCATGGTGACAGTGACTATGCCAGGTGGATGAATGGTACATGTAACAATTATAATCTTAAAGATATATGTGTAGGAAAATAACCCATAATTAGCCGGAACTCCTCTTGGTAGATTTCATCCTAACTTCAATAATCCTACTAGCCTGCTACCGAAACCATGGTCAGACACTAGACGATTAAGACCCTTCAGGTTGCTTAGCGATTAAGCTCCTTGTATCGTACTAATGTAATAAGCAATGTGGTTACTCGTTATCCTCGAGTCAACTAGCTTTCCATTGAGATGCGTGTGTCACCCAGGGGTCGCCGGTCCACTAGCGTACAAGATCTTATCTGTCTAGAACAAGGTATCATGTTGTCTGGGCCCTTAATTGGACAACAAGCATTAGGCATCCCACAGATAGTCAAGCACACATATTATAGTATTTAGAATCAATCTCAAATTAGCGGAAAATATATGAAGGCACATCACATCTCACCAATCCCCTACATCTCCCACGCCCAAGGGAATTACTCACACATGAGAGAAGAACAGATCATCAATATAATTGAATAAAGGGAATTCGTCTTGGTATTACCGTGGAGATCCACAATAAGAATATAAAAATATCCAACACAATTCAAGATGAGAATAAACAATCTCAAACCCTAATCTTGCAAGGTGGAGATCCCTCTCTCTCTCAAGTACAAGTAGTGGCTATGGGGTGTATTAGCTAGGAGGTCGAAGATCGTGGAGCGAGATGAAGAACGTCTTCTCCTTCTTCTCCGGAGCTCTTCTTTCTCTCCTCTGGATGGTGTGGCGGCTGCTGTGTTCTGTTTTCGTCCCCCGTCCCTTCACTGAAGTTGTCCCTTTTGACAAGACAGAGGCGGTGGCAACTATACGGCAGGAACTATACGGCCATTCCTGCCATATAGTTGGTTGTTATGCCGTCTGTGAGCTCCCCTCGCGTGCTTCCAAAGTGGGACTTGCTTGTTTTCTCCAGAATATTGTATTTCTCTAGTTAAATCCTTCTATTGATGTTCATAACCTGAAACACACATTAAAATCCAAGTTTTATTTGCTACCGAAGTAGTAGCGTTAGGTAAAACCAGAAAACGATCAAATCTGGAAGAAAACCATCAATAAAAGCCATAAAAAATGTGTCGAATCTCATAGCTATCAGCTGCTCATGAATCATAGCTCTAACCCAGAAGTGGGCCACCCTGGTCAGTGAGTCACAGTGGGTATACCCGGAAAGTATATCCCCAACACTGGTGTTTCCAAAATAGTTTTCCTGTCTAATGACCATGCTAACTAAGGTTCTCCTACAGTCAAGATGGCTCTGATACCAAGTCTGTGGGTCCCCGGAATTAATCCTTCGAGAATCCATGTTATGCATATCACCACGATCCCATGATCAATCTGTCGTGGCACATGACCGACAAGTATAAAAGTGAACATCCAATACTTAAACGAATATAATTCATACCTTATTTTCCATTATGGCTACCTCGATCATCATTATCAAAACTTTATCAAGCGTTGAGCCTGAAGTATGCCTTAACCTACATGAAGATGACTAGGAGAACGTCCTAGCTCGCATAGTCATCAACGTCAGCTTCTTCTTCACCATACGTTTTGAATTTGACCAAGTTAATAGCCAGGGACAATGGCAGTGAGTACATTGAATGTTCTCGCAAACCACATAATAACAAATATAAGATATGCAATATGGATGTGGTAGTTGGAGGGATACATGATAGGTTCTTTTCTAAAATAGTTTCTCTTGTAGATATATCATCTACATATCTTTGTTGAAAACTTTTGTAAAACATTTTGAAAGTCTTTTGAAAAGTTTTGGAAAAACACTAGGATTAGGTCACCCAATTTCCTCTCTAAGTCATACACTGAACGAGCTTTCCTTCTTCCGTGATCATTATGAGATCACCTTACTTCCTCTGTGGTCACTCTAGACCACCCTGTTTTCAGAAAACTCTTTATTTTTCGAAATCCTTTTTGAAATCAAAACAACACCACTCTATAGCAACCTTCCCAACCGTCCATGAATGTGGACATGGCTATTCGAATAGATTTACTCTACAGAGGTTGTACACTTTACCCACACCATCCGGGTACCCTGCCCTGATCTCGCACGGATCATGGGTCGAGTAACCTATCAAGACTCTCCGGATCCTAGTATAGGAGCCTACCCTATGAGTTGTTCATCTCAACACCGGGACGACTGACACCGTTCAAAAGCCAACCAGAGCGCATTCCTACATCTTGGGAACTACACTTTCAATGAGAAGCTCATACTATTGCTCGGCCACTCCCAAAGGTAGTTCACACCTCCCCTAGGTCACTGTTTCCATAGATGACTTCTTAAGGGAAGCCCGACATTCGAGGCAGAAGATTCCTTACAGTAGTTGCGAGGAATCCCATACCAAAGTAAACAAACTTCAAGCCAGGACATGCCCCATACTAGGGTAATGTAGTTGCACAGGTTAATGGTTCTAGCAAACTACAAAGAACCGGGTGCATTTTTGTATACCTTTTTCCTCCTAGTTCTCTTCAGCAACATTTGAAAAACAAAACCTTTTTATTTTTCTCAAACTTCTCTTGGCAGGACCAAGCCTCGCTAAGGTTTTACCATAAAACATTTTGTAAAATTTTCCAGGGTCTTCCCATCCAATAGATTTTCTTTGGCTAAAGTGGGGTCTGCAAGGGGCATGGTGTTATACACCTCTTATAGTACTAGGGACATGTAGGTGTCATCAATAGGATTGCACTTGGTAGTACAAATGGGGTAATGGTTTGGAGGAGCCAAGCCACTAAAGGGAATATGTCCTGAGAGGCAATAATAAAGTTGTTATTATGTATATTCCAGGTATATGATAGATGTTTATTTTGCATGCTATAATTGTATTAATACGGAAACATTAATACATGTGTGTTTAATAAACAAATAAAAAGTTCCTAGTTATGCCTCTCTTTAAACTAGCTCGTTGATTAACAGGATGATCAAAGTTTCCTGATCATGGACATTGGATGTCGTTGATAATGAGGTCACAACATTTGTGAAATGATATGATGAACATTCATCCGAATTATAGCATTACAATCAAAGTCATTATATTTATATTTCTATAACATCATACGAAGTAATCCTAGTCCTTAGACCATGAGATCATGTTAATCACTAACACCGGAAGAGTATCTTGATAACATCAAACTTCACACCGTAAAAGGGTGACTATAAAGGTGGGTTCAGTGCTACGAAGGTGTTATGTAGAGGATCATGGATCAAGAGTGGGATTTTTCCATCCTAATGACGGATAGATATAATCTAGGCCTCTCGGTGGTATCACATTAAGAATAGCTTGCAAGCAAGTGATGTGATCACTAGAATGTTATATCACGGGAACGAGAAAAGAGTGCATGTCGGTAACAAGATCAAACCAGGTATTTGATCGAATATCGGACATGTAATATATTGCGGGACAAAGGGATTAAGTTACTAGCGTTAAAGGTTCTCACGATCACAGAAGTCATCGTTAAATGTGTAGGAGTCAGAATGGATCTCTAGGTCCCGCTTCTGATTATTGATCTGAGAGGGGTCTCGATCATGTCTGCATTATTTGCAAACCGTAGGGTGACACACTTAAGGGTTACCAAACACCATTTGGAGCAAATATGTTTCAGAAGAAAGAATTGCAAAGCACTGGAATTATTTCAATGGACATAGGAATTGTTTTGGGTGAAATTGCTGAAATTGGTTCTGCATGTGATATTGAAATATTGCAAGGGGTTTTATGTGAATGTTTGTTAATTAAAGTAATTAACAAAATTCGGAATAAAATAAATAAAAGAGTTTTATTAAATGAGAGTTGCATTAAATTTGGTGGAAATTTAATGCATGCGAGTGGGATTTTGAGTGGAGGCTGGATTTATGTGAGTGGAGCTTCACCACATGAATGAGGGAAGAGGTGGGGGAACCTCCCTATGGCGCCGGCCATGAGAGGGGGATTCCCTCTCTCCCTATAAAAGGCCCCCTCTCCTCCTCACAAAGCACACCTCCTTGTGAAGGATCTCTCTCCCCCTCTAGATATATTCCCCCATGGTATCAGATTAGCGAGATACATGTTCCCAGTGGCATTTCGTCTGGAAGGAGTTGCTGCTTCCACCTGTTGTCTATGAGGGTATGTTATCTATGGATATATCCACCCGTTGCTTGTATCTAGTAGATATATCTTGGCGTATAGTTCCCATCGTAAGATTTTTTTTGTTTTCTATGTTGCGAACCCAACAGTGGTATTAGAGCCTGGTTTATGCGTAGGTGCTTTGGACGGGTAGTACACACATGTTGATATGTGGGAGATGATGATCATGTTATTGCTTCTTTCATGTATTTTGGATATTGGTGGCATAGTGGGATGAAGCAGCCTAGACTAACTTTACATGCCCTCACACATGAGACCGGTTCCACGACTGACATGCAACTAGTTTTGCATAAGTGGCTAGCGGGTGTCTATCTCTCCTACTATAGTCAATTATTGATTTACAACAAGTTGCTAATAACTTAGTTATCATCATTGTGGTTCCATGTTCGCAGGTAAGACCGGCTCTATCTCTGAAAGCCCTAATCCACGTAAAACTTGCAATGGATAAATTAGAGGCGTCTAGTTTAGATTGATGTTGGGCTAGTGTCATGATATGGTAATGTCGTAAGTTGATGTATAGTTGATACCCTTACAACACACCTAACGTGTAAGTTCCATAAAACTTGGCCTTACACACAAAGGAATGATAGAGATCATACCACGATGCACATGATGGTGATCAAATGCATGGATCATATCATTCCACTTTACACATATGATTTTTGCATCTTATATTGCTAGTTTGGCATTTTAGTAGAATTATAAGATGATCCATCATTTAGATATCAAGAAAAAAATGTGTTCTTCCTTAAGTATGCACCGTTCTATGGATCGTGTTTCAAGACATCACATGATGATCGGGTGTACTCGACTCTGCGCTTTCATAGAACAGGTGTAAGACAGTTTTACACACGCGAGTACTAAGGTTCTTACTTGGTGAGCCTAGCATGTAAAGACATGTCCTCGGAACACAGACTGGAAGGTTAAGAATGAGTCATATAGTTTATATGATGCCCATATTGATGCTCTCCTTTGAAGCTGCACCGACTCACATGATGATCGGACTTGGTGTAGTGGATTTGGTTCATGCAATCACCAAAAAGACACGAGTGATGTTGTTTTTGAGTGGGAGTTCATTTGTAATTTGGATTAGTTCAATTCGATATATCGTAAACTTAGTCTAAACTTTACAAATTCTGTTGTAGATGGCACCACCTGCTTTTAATTTCAATGTGTTCATGGAGAAATAGAAACTTGCGGCAAATGGTAGAAACTTTACCGACTAGGCCATGAATTTGAGGATTCTCCTCAACGCTACACACAAGCTATATGTGCTAGAAGCGCCGCTAGGCCCCCCACCAGCTCCAGATGCCCCTAACAAGGAAAAGAATGTCTATCCGACTCGTCAGGAGGACCAGAAATTAGTTCATTGCGGCATACTGTATGGGCTAGAGCCAGAACTTCGAAAGCGTTTCGAAAACGGCAACGCCTTTGATACCATGGGTGAATTGAAAATGATTTTCGATACCCATGCTGCCGTAGAGAGTTATAATGCTTCTAAAACTCCCACCTAGCTACAAGATCTTCGTGATGAACTACAATATGCAGGGCATGAATAAGTCTCTCCCCGAGCTTCTATCAATGCTTAAGACTACAGAGGTGGAGATGAAGAAAGTACATCAAGTGTTGATGATCAACAAGACCATCGGTTTCAAGAAATACAAGAAGGGTAAGCAAAAGGGAAATAAAGGCGGCAAATCTGTTGCCACACCTGAAAAGAAATCCCGAGCTAGCCCTAAGTCTGATACCGAGTGCTACTATTGCAAGGGGGTAGCCATTGGGCATAATCGCCCCAAGTATTTGGCAGACAAGAAGGCCGGCAAGGCAAACAAAGGTATATATGACATACATGTTATTGATGTGTACTTGACTAGTACTCGTAGTAGAATCTGGGTATTTGATACAGGGTCAGTTGCTAATATATGTAACTCGATTCAGGGGCTGCGGAACAAGCGACAACTAGCAAGGATGAGGTCACGATGCGTGTCGGCAATGGATCAAGAGTTGATGTGATCACCGTTGGAATGCTTCCTCTCCACCTACCATCAGGATTAGTTATAAACTTAAATAATTGTTATTTGGTGCCTGCACTGAGCATGAACATTATACCCCGATCTTGTTAAATGCGAAATGGTTATTCATTTAAGTACGAAAACAATGGTTGTTCGATTTATATGAATGATATCTTTTATGGTCATGCACCTGTGATGAATGGTTTATTTATGTTGGATCTCGATAATAGTGTTACACATATTCATAATGTTGATGCTAAAAGGATTAAACTTGATGATGATATATCTGCATATATGTGGCACTGCCGTCTAGGTCATATTGGTGTTAAACGCATGAAGAAACTCCATTCTGATGGACTTTTGGAATCACTTGACTTTGAATCATTTGATACATGTGAGCCATGCCTTATGGGCAAGACGACTAGAACACTGTTTTCCGGTTCAATGAAATAGGCAACAGATTTTACTAATGTATGCGGTCCAATGAGTGTGTCAGCGCGAGGTGGATATCGTTATTTTGTTACTTTCACGGATGATTTGAGTAGATACGGGTATATCTATTTGATGAAACCCAAATCTGTAACCTTTGAAAAGTTCAAGGAATTTTAGAATGAAGTGGAAAATCATCGTAATAGAAAGATCAAATTTCTATGGTCTGACCGTGGAGGTGAGTATCTAAGTTACGAGTTTAGAGCACATATGAAAGAGTGTGGAATAGTTTCACAAGTCACACCTGCGAGAACACCACAACATAATGGTGTGTTGGAACATTGTAATCATACTTTATTAGATATGGTTCGATCTATGATGTCTCTGACTGACTTGCCATCATTATTTTTAGGTTCTGCACTAGAAACTACTGCTTTCACTTTAAATCGGGCACCATCTAAATCCGTTGAAACAACACCGTTTGAATTATGGTTTGGAAACAAACCTAAGCTATCATTTCTTAAAGTTTGGGGTTGTGATGTTTATGTGAAGAAACTTCAACCGGATAAACTCGAACCCAAAGCGGAAAAATGTGTCTTCATAAGATACCCTAAGGAAACTATTGGGTATTCCTTCTATCACAGATCCGAGGGCAAGGTTTTCATTGCCAAGAATGGATCCTTTCTAGAGAAAGAGTTTCTCGCGAAAGGCGTGTGTAGTCGGAAGATAGAACTCGAAGAGGTTATTGAACCTTCTCTTTACAACAACGAGTAGCACAACACTGGAAATTGTTCCGGAGTTGACTTCACTGAATGAAGAGGGAGCTAATGATAATGATCAAGAAACTCCGAAAGAGGACACTACCGAACCTCGCAGGTTAAGCAGGACATGTGCAGCTCCTGAACTGTACGAAAATCCTCTTATGAATTTCATGGTTGATGAAATAGATGACCCGGCGACGTATGAAGAAGCGATGATGAGCCCGGATTCCAACAAATGGCTAGAAGCCATGAAATCCGAGATGGAATCCATATACGAAAACCAGGTTTGGACCTTGGTGGACTTACCTCATGACCGAAAGGCCGTTGAGAATAAATGGATTTTCCAAAGAAAAACTGATGTTGATGGTAATGTAACCATCAATAAAGCTCGACTTGTCGCAAAGGGGTTTCGACAAATTCAAGGAGTTGACTACGATGAGACATTCTCTCCCGTAGCGATGCTAAAGTCAGTTAGGATTATGTTAGGAATTGCTGCTTATTTCTATTATGAGATATGGCAGATGGATGTCAAAAATGCATTCCTTAATGGTAACATTGAAGAAGAGTTGTATATGATACGATCAAAGGGTTTTGTCAATCCTAAGGATGCTCACAAGGTGTGCAAGCTTCAGCGATCCATCTATGTACTGAAGCAAGCATCCCGGAGTTGGAATCTCTGCTTTGATGAGGTGATCAAAGAGTTTGTATTTGTCCAAACTTATGGAGAGGCTTGTATTTACAAGAAAGTGAGTGGGAGCAATGTGGCATTTCTAATATTATATGTGGATGACATATTATTGATTGGAAATGATATAGATCTTTTAAATAGTGTTAAAAGTTATCTAAACAGCAAATTTTCAATGAAGGACCTAGGTGAAGCGTCATACATATTAGGCATAAAGATCTATAGAGATAGATCAAGGCGCCTGATAGGGCTATCACAAAGTACATACCTTGATAAGATTTTAAAGAAGTTTAAAATGGAAGGAAGTAAGAAGGGGTTGTTACCAATGTTGCAAGGCAAGACATTGAGTAAGACTCAAAGTCCGGCTATGGTGGAAGAAAGAGACATAATGGATAAAATCCCCTATGCTTCGGCTATAGGTTCTATAATGTATGCCATGCTATGTACAAGACCGGATGTGCCACATGCTATTAGTTTAACTAGTAGGTACCAATCTAATCCAGGTTCGTAACACTGGATAGTGGTGAAGAATATCCTTAAGTACTTAAGAAGAACTAAGGATATGTTTCTTGTATACGGAGGTGAAGAAGAGCTAGTCGCTAAGTGTTATGTCGACGCTAGCTTTGACACTGATCCGGATGACTCTAAGTCTCAATCCAGATACGTATTTCTCTTGAACGGAGCAACAGTTAGTTGGAGGAGTTCTAAACAACCTGTGGTGGCTGGATCAATGACGGAGGCGGAATATGTTGCTGCTTCAGAAGCGGTGCAGGAAGCGCTTTGGATGAAGGAGTTCATAACCTAACTAGGTGTGGTTCCTAGTGTGTTGGACCCAATGGTTATCTATTGTGACAACAATGGAGCCATAGCCAACGCCAAGGAACAAGGTCTCACAAGAATTCCAAGCATATTAAGCGCCGGTTTCACTCCATCCGCAAGCATGTCAAGGATGGAGATATAAAGATTTGTAAAGTACACATGGATCTCAATGTTGTAGATCCGTTGACTAAAGTTCTCCCTAGGGAAAAACATGATCACTATGTAACTAGATTATTGTCTCTAGTGCAAGTAGGAGACTGAAGGAAATATGCCCTGAGAGGTAACAATAAAGTTGTTATTATGTATATTCCAAGTATATGATAGATGTTTATTTTGCATGCTATAATTGTATTAATACGGAAATGTTAATACATGTGTGTTTAATAAACAAATAGAAAGTTCCTAGTTATGCCTCTCTTTAAACTAGCTTGTTGATTAGAAAGATGATCAATGTTTCCTGATCATGGACATTGTATGTCGTTAATAACGAGGTCACAACATTTGTGAAATGATGTGATGAACATTCATCCAAAGTATATCATTACAATCAAAGTTATTATGTTTATATTTCTATAACATCATATGAAGTAATCCTAGTCCTTAGACCATGAGATCATGTTAATCACTAACACCGGAAGAGTATCTTGATAACATCAAACATCACACCGTAAAAGGGTGACTATAAAGGTGGGTTCAGTGCTACGAAGGTGTTATGTAGAGGCTCATAGATCAAGAGTGGGATTTGTCCATCCCGATGACAGATAGATATACTTTGGGCCCTCTCGGTGATATCACATTAAGAATAGCTTGCAAGCAAGTGATGTGATGACTAGAATGTTATATCACGGGAACGAGAAAAGAGCGCATGTCGGTAACGAGATCAAACTAAGTATTTGGATACCGATGATCGAATATCAATATGTAATATATCGCGAGACAAAGGGATTAATTTACTAGCGTTGAAGGTTCTCACGATCACAGAAGTCATCGTTGAATGTGTAGGAGTCAGAATGGATCTCTAGGTCCCGCTTCTGATTATTGATCTGAGAGGGGTCTCGATCATGTCTGCATTATTTGCGAACCATAGGGTGACACACTTAAGGGTTTCCAAACACCATTTAGAGAAAATATGTTTCAGACGAAAGAATTTCAAAGCGTTGGAATTATTTCAATGGACACCAGAATTGTTTCAGGTGAAATTGTTGAAATTGGTTCTGCATGTGATATTGAAATATGGCATGGGGTTTTATGTGAATCTTTGTTAATTAAAGTAATTAAAAAAATTCTAAATAAAATAATAGAGAGTTTTATTAAATGAGAGTTGCATTAAATTTGGTGGAAATTTAATGCATGTGAGTGGGATTTTGAGTGGAGGCTAGATTTATGTGGGTGGAGCTTCATGATACGTTGGAAACGTATCTATAATTTTAGATGTTACATGCTTGTTTTATATCTACTTTCTTATGTTTTGTCCACACTTTGGAGTATTTTTATACATTTTATGGGACTAACCTATTAACAAGATGCCACAGTGCCAGTTGCCTGTCTTCTGTTGTTTTTGGTTCCAGAAAAGCCAGAAAATGAATATTCTCATAATTGGATGGGACAAAAGCCAAAGTCAATATTTCACCGACGGGAACACAGAGCCAGAAGACGAGATGGAGAAGGGCCTCGAGGGGGCCACACCCACAGCTGGGGTGCAATGCCTCGGGCACCCCCTCGGCCTCCCCCTCGGCCTCCCCTTTTGCCTATAAGAAGCCTCTAATACAGAAACCCTATGTACCCGATCAAAATTCCAAGAAAGAGTCTGTAGCCACCGCCATCTCTATCCCTAGATTGAGAGGGATCTGAAGCTCATCCTGACACCCTGTCGGAGGGGAGAGATCACCCTGGAGGCCTTCTTCATCACAATGCATGCCTCCAGTGTGATGCGTGAGTAGTTCATCCCTGGACTACGGGTCCTGTAGTACCTAGATGGTTGGTTCTTCTCCTTTGTGCTACCATGTTTAGATCTTGTGAGTTTTGTTGATGATCAAGATCATCTATTTGTAATCCTACATGTTGTGTTTGTGGGGATCCGATGGATATTGAGATGCTATTTCAGATTGATTATTGATTCTATCATGTCTTTGTGATTTGTGATCTTGCATGCTTTCCGTTGTTAGTAGCTATCTTGGCCGAGTAGATGCTAGCAACTCCAAGAGGGAGTATTTATGCTTGATAGTGGGTTCATGCCTCTAGGAATCCGGGGAAGTGACATAAATCTCTACGATACTAGATATGCTGTTGCTACTAGGGAGAAAACATCAATCCTTTGTTCATAGAACAATTGTATTGTTTACTTTACACACTTTGCTTAATGCAATTATCTGTTGCTTGCAACTTAATACTGAAGGGGGTTCGGATGATAACCTGAAGGTGAATTATTAGTCATAGATGCAGTTGGATTACGGTCTATGTTTAATGTTGTAATGCCTAATCAAATCTCATAGAAGTCAATATGATTAGTATATGCATGTATTTGTCAATTGCCGCGCTGTAATTTGTTCACCCAACATGTCATCTATCTTAAGGAGAATCACCTCTAGTGAACTATGGACCCCGGTCCATTCTTTTACCATCAATCTACAAAGCTATTTACTGTTTTTTGTTTACTTTCTGCAAGCAATTATTATCTTCCACACAATACGTTTAATCCTTTGTTTTTAGCAAAACCGGTGAGATTGACAACCTCATTGTGAGTTGGGGGCAAAGTTCTGTGGTTGTGTTGTGCAGGATTCCAAGTTGGAAACAACACCTTGGAGGTGTTTTCTTGCTCCTACTGGTTTGATAAGCTTGGTTTCATAACTGAGGGAAAACTTGTTGTTGTGCTCATCATACCTTCCTCTTGGGGTTCCCCAACAAGCTCTACATATTGAGCAAGCAAGACTTTTTCTGGCACCGTTTCCCGGGAGTCAAGGACATCTTCACAAGGGGAGTCCCTCATAACCAATCTCTTTACTTTGTTTTATTTGTTTTTCTTAGTTTATTTCTGCTTTGTTTGCTTGTTCTTTTATCAAAAATATAAAAAAATTTGTTCCTAATATAGTTGTTATTTTTGTTGGTCTATTATTGTCTTGTTTTATCATGCTTTCTATCAATGGTTGGTTTCTTTGAAACTGAATCTAATTGGCAAGGTGGGTTCACGAAAGAAGAAAAATATTA
Source organism: Avena insularis (assembly GCA_023614405.1). NCBI lineage: Eukaryota > Viridiplantae > Streptophyta > Magnoliopsida > Poales > Poaceae > Avena > Avena insularis. Next base: position 177,913,466 of record CM042692.1, on the reverse strand, counting down.
TTATAAGGAACACCGCTTGTCACAAAAAGGGAAACACTTATGGGAACAAATTGATAAATTGTATACCATTGCTCGAAACGTGTGCTCTACTTATAATGTTACTTATTGCTTTGATAAATCTTGTTGCTATAAAAGGTATAAACACGTCCCTTTAATGTGAGTATAATGATGATGTTACCATATCTTCTTATGTTAAGGGAAATTATGACTTTTATGATGTGGAACAAACTGAAGAATTTATTGCTTGGAAGGGTGCATTCTAACTAGCTTATTTGCTTGAAAATACTGATAATGCACCTTATAAATATGAGGTTTATGATATACTTAAATTGTGTTTTGATAATTACAAGGAAGAAAATTTCTATATTCTTGAATATCTTAATATATGCTCTCCACCAGCGGAAGAGACTAATGCCTTGCAGGAGCCCATGGAAGAAGAAATTGCTGAAACTAGAAGCTCGTTGGATGAAAAAGAGGAGGAGAGTGATGATCAAGAGGAGGAAGAATGGATGTACCCATTCCTACCTTCTAATGAGAGTAACTCTTTACCCCTTACAATATTTGATTGTCCCCCATGCTCACCAAAGGAGGATGAATGTTATGTTCCTGTGGATTCTTTTTAAAATGTTTATAATAAAGATCTAGATGATGGTACTATATTGGTTGATAATATTAATTGTACTACTATTGAAAATGAGATTGATTAGTCATCTTGTTATAAAATTGTTAAAAGTGGGTTTCAAGGTTTTAATCCCACTATTTTTGAGCTTGATAAAAATTATGTGTTTGTAGATCATTAAAAGCATGCTTTATGTGATACTTATATTGTTGACTTTATTCATGAGGCTACTGAAAATTATTATGAGAGAGGAAAATATGGTTGTAAAAGTTTTCATGGTACTGAAACACCTCTCTATTTGCTGAAAGTTTTGAAGTTACTCTCGTTTTATCTTCCTATGCCTGTCACTTTGTTCTTTGTGAATTTATTTGCGTATAAGATTCCTATGCATAGGAAGTGAGGTAGACTTAAATGTGTTTTGAATTTGCTTCTTGATGCTCTCTTTTACTTCAATTCATATTTCTTATGTGAGCATCATCGAAATTCTAATGCCTAGCTCAAAGGCGTTAAAGAAAAGTACTTATTGGGAGATGACCCAAAAGTTTTAGTTGAGTCTTGGAAGTTATTGCTGATGGGTTCGTAGCATGGAAAACAAAAAAATTCTACCGCAAGAACGAACAAAACCCAGATCTAATCTAGATAAAAGCCAAGATCTAATCTACTAGACATGAGCAACGAGATAGATCGGTACTAACCCTCGTAGAACTGAAAGCGTTAACGAGATTAGATCTCGTGGATGATGTAGTCGATCACTTGCCGATCTCAAGATCGTGTGGACGATCCTTCCGGCGCCGCATTCCGACAGCGCTTCCGCAGACGGTCATAGGTGTGGAGTCGAAGCAGACCTTCCTCTCCTGCTCCAATGAAAATGGAGGTAGTAGATCTTCTCCACGGAATCCCAGCAGCACGACGGCGTGGTGGTGGTGGTGGAGGTGAGAATTCTGCAAGGCTTCGCCTATGCCTGTGCAGAAGAAACATGGAGGAGAGAGGCGGCTGAGAGAGATTGTTATGAGACAAGGTCTAAGAGGGGGTGCCCCCTCCCTTCTATTTAAAGGAGGAAGGCGCGCCTGGGGAGGGGGAGTCCTAGTAGGACTCCCTCCTCCTTGGGCCGGCGGGTTGGGGGGAGGAATCCTCCTCCCCCACGAATCCGTGTCTTGCCCCACTTGGTTTCTTTGATCCCTTTCTTGGTTTTCAAGCAAACTCCAAAATATCCTCTAGAACCTTCTAGAACATTCCGAAACCTTCTAGAATCTTCATACAAACACTCCGGAACATTTCCTAACTTAGAAAATGATCTCCAATATATGAATCTCATTCTCCGGACCATTCCGGATCTCCTCGTGATGTCCCGGATCCATTCCGAGACTCCGAACAACATTCGGTCTCCAACACAAATTCCATATCTACTTCAAACAACTTCGAACCTTAAGTGTGTCACCCTACGGTTCGTGAATATGCAGACATGATGAAGATACCTCTCCCATCAATAACCATCAGCGGGATCTGGAGATCCATAATGGCTCCCACATACTCAACGATTACTTCGTGATCGATTGAACCAATTAACATACGAAACCAATTCCCTTTGTCTCGCGATATTCTACTTATCCGAGGTTTGATCGTTGGTATCTTCATACCTAGTTCTTCCTCGTTACTGATAAGTACTCTTTACTCATTCCATGTTATGTCATCCCTTGTGACCTAGTCACATGCTTGCAAGCTATCTAGATGACATTCCACCGAGAGGGCCCAGAGTATATCTATCCGCCATATGGATGGACAAATCCCAATCTTGGTCTATGCGCTTCAACACATACTTTCAGAATACCCAATGACACCTTTATAACCGCCCGCCATTTAAGCGGCATTTGATGTCATCAAAGTACCCATCCGGTGATGGTGATTAACATAACCTCATGGTCGAAGGATTAGGTTACTATGTATTTCAAAGCTTACAGCAATACGAACTTAATGACTTGATCTTATGCTACGCTTACTATGGGTGTGTGTCCATCACATCATTCTCCTAATGATATAACCTTGTTATTAATCACATCCAATGTCCATGATCAGGAAACCATGATCATCAATCAATCAACAAGCTAGTTCAACAAGAGGCTTACTAGGGACTCTTTTATGTTTACAAAACACACAAGTATTAGTGTTTCCTAATAATACAATTATAGCATGGGATGTAAACTTTCATCATAAACACAAAGATATAATAATAACCACTTTTATTATTGCCTCTTGGGCATATCTCCAACAGTCTCCCACTTGCACTAGAGTCAATAATCTAGATTACATGGTAATATACCGAACACCCATGGCGTTCTGGTGTTGGTCATGCTTTGCTCTAGGGAGAGGTTTAGTCAACGGATCTGCTACATTCAGATCAATGTGTACTTTGCAAATCTTTATGTCACCATCTTGGACATACTCGCGAATATCATGGAACCGTAGCTTGATGTGCTTCAGCTTGCTATGACCTTGGCTCGTGCATTAGCTATGGCACCTGTGTTGTCACAAGAGATGGCCATCGGGTCTAACGTCTTGGGAACCACGCCAAGTTCAGTAATGAACTCCTTCATCCATATGCCTTCTTGTGCAGCCTCCAAGCAGCTATGTATTCGATTCAGTTGAAGATTTCGCCACAACGCCTCGCTTGGCACTCCTCCAGCTTATTGCAGCACCATTCAAAATAAATACGATCCGTGACTGTGACTTGAGTCATATGGATCGTGTTCCAACTAGCATCAAGATAACCGCTACAACAAGCTGTTCATCACCTCCAAAAGAAAGAACCATATCCTTAGTCCTATTCGTACTTTAGGATATTCTTGATCATTGTCCAAAGGTTCCATTCCAGGATCACTTTGATATCTACTAGTCAAACTAACAGCATGTGCTATATCCGGTTTTGTACACAGCATGGCATACATGATAGAACCTATGGCCGAGGCATAGGGAATTTTATTCATCTTTTCTCTATCTTCTGCCGTAGCTGGACTTTGAGTTTTACTCAAGGTCTTACCTGACAACATGGGCACGAACCCTTTCTTGCTCTCTTCCATTCTAAACTTCTTTAGAACTTTGTCTAAGTATGTACTTTGTGAAAGCGCTATTAGGCGTCTTGATCTATCTCTATAAATCTTGATGCCTAGAATATATGCCGCTTCGCCAAGATCCTTCATCGAAAACTATTATTCAAATAGGTTTTGACGCTATTAAGAAGTTCTATATCATTCCCAATCAACAATATGTCATCTACATATAGTACTAGGAATGCTACAGAGCTCCCACTCACTTTCTTGTAAATACAAGCTTCTCCATAAGTTTGTATAAATCCAAAGTTTTTGATTACTTTATCAAAACATTGATTCCAACTCCGAGATGCTTGCTTCAGTCCATAAATGGAGCGCTGAAGTTTGCATACCTTGTCAACATCATTAGGATCGACAAAACCCTTGGGTTGTACCATATACAACTATTCCTCAATGTCACCATTAAGGAACACCGTTTTGACATCCATCTGCCAAATTTCATAATCGAAATATGCAGCGATTGCTAACATAATCCTCATAGACTTTAGCTTCGCTATAGGTGAGAAAGTCTCATCGTAGTCAACTCCTTGAATTTGTCGGAACCCTTTCGCGACAAGTCGAGCTTTATAGACGGTAACATTACCATCAGCATCTGTTTTTCTTTTGAAAATCCATTTGTTCTCGACAGCCTTTCGGCCATCCGGTAAGTCCACCAAAGTCCATACTTGGTTTTCGTACATGGATCCCATTTCAGATTTCATGGCTTCTAGCCATTTGTCGGAATCTGGGCTCACCATAGCTTCTTCATACGTCGCAGGGTCATCAGTGTTGTCCACCAACATGACGTTCAAGGAAGAGTCATACCACTCAGGAGTGGTACGAACCCTCATTGACCTGCGAGGTTCAGTAGTAACTTCGTTCGAAGTTTCATGATCATCATCATTAGCTTCCTCTCCAGTTGGTGCAGACGGCACAGAAACATCTTCCGGTGCTGCGCTACTCTCAACTCCGAAAGAAGGTTCAACAACCTCATCGAGTTCTACTTTCCTTCCAGTCACTTCTTTCGAGAGAAATTCCTTCTCTAGAAAGGATCCATTCTTAGCAACAAAAACTTTGCCTTCGGATCTATGATAGAAGGTATACCCAATTGTTTCTTTAGGGTATCCTATGAAGACGCATTTCTCCGCTTTGGGTTCAAGCTTATTGGGTTGTAACTTCTTTACATACGCCTCGCAACCCCAAACTTTAAGGAACGACAACTTAGGTTTCTTTCCAAACCACAATTCATACGGTGTCGTTTCAACGGATCTAGATGGTGCCCTATTTAAAGTGAATGCGGCTGTCTCTAATGCATAGCCCCAAAATGATAACGGTAAATCTGTAAGAGACATCATAGACCGAACCATATCTAAGAGAGTTCGACACGACGCTCGACACACCATTACGCTGTGGTGTTCCTGGCGGTGTCAACTGTGAAAGTATTCCACATTTCTTTAAATGCATGCCAAACTCATAACTCAGATATTCACCTCCGCGATCAGAACGCAGAAACTTAATCTTCTTATTACGATGATTTTCCACTTCACTTTGAAATTCCTTAAACTTCTCGAAAGTTTCGGATTTATGTTTCATAAAGTAGATATACCCATATCTACTCAAGTCATCTGTGAAAGTGAGAACATAACGATATCCACCACGCGATGCTACACTCATTGGACCGCACACATCGGTATGTATTATTTCCAATAAGTCCGTAGCTCGCTCCATTATTCCAGAAAATGGAGTCTTAGTCATTTTTCCCATTAGACATGCTTCGCATCTTTCAAGTGATTCAAGAAGTCCATCAGAATGGAGTTTCTTCATACGCTTCACTCCAATGTGACCAAGACGACAGTGCCACATGTATGTAGAATTATCATTCAATTTTATTCGTTTAGCATCTATGTTGTGAACATGTGTATCACTACTATCGAGATTCAATAAGAATAAACCATTCATCTCATGTGCATAACCATAAAAGATATTACTCATATAAATCGAACAACCTTTATTCTCAGACTTAAAAGAGTAACCGTCTCGCAATAAACAAGATCCAGATATAATGTTCATGCTTAACGCAGGCACCAAATAACAATTATTTAAATTTAAAACTAATCCCGATGGTAGATGTAGAGGGCGCGTGCCGATGGCGATCACATCAACCTTGGAGCCATTTCCAACGCGCATCGTCACCTCGTCTCTCGCCAGTCTTCATTTATTCCGCAGCTCCTGTTTTGAGTTACAAATATGAGCAACCGAACCAGTATCAAATACCCAGACACTACTATGATTACTAGTAAGATACATATCTATAACATGTATATCGAATATACCTTTCTTCTTGATGTTGCCGTTCTTCAGATCCGCCAGGTATTTGGGGCAGTTACGCCCAAAGGACTAGCACCCTTGCAGTAGAAGCACTCAGTTTCAGGTTTAGGACCAGCCTTGGGCTTCTTAGCAGGTGCGGCAGCTTTCTTGCCGTCCTTCTTGAAGTTGCCCTTGTTCTTAGGCTTTCCCCTTTTCTTTAAATTGGTGGTCTTATTAACCATCAACACTTGGTGTTCTTTCATGATCTCCACTTCAGCAGTTTTCAGCATGGACGATAGTTCAGGCAACGTCTTGTTCATGCAGTGCATATTGTAGTTCATCACAAAGTTCTTGTAACTTGGTGGCAGTGATTGGAGGACACGGTGAATCCCCAATTCGTTAGGAATCGGTATCCCCAACTCTCAGAGTTTGTTTGCGTGCCCAGACATGGTGAGCACGTGCTCGCTAATGGAGCTACCCTCTTCCATCTTGCAGGTAAAGAACTTCTCGGAAGCTTCATAGCTTTCCATGGCCGCACGAGTCTCAAATATGAGTTTGAGCTCCTTAATGATTTCAAATGGGTCATGGTGCTCAAAACGCTTTTGAAGCTCCGATTCTAAACCGTACAGGATGGCACACCGAACTGTGGAGTAGTGATGTTTCCGAGTGGCATAAACATTCTTTACGTCATCGGTGGCATCTTCTGTAGGTGGGTCACCTAGCGGTGCTTCGAGCACATAGGTCAACTGACCAGCCCTGAGGACATCTTCAGTCCATGGAACCAGTCCGTGAAATTGCTTCCATTGAAATTGATGGAAACGTTCGCCATAATCTACAACAAATTTGCAAGTAATTTAGACTAAGTTTATGATAAATAGTGTTCAAATTTAATTCTTAAATCAACTAGGTGAACTCCCACTCAAAACAACATCCCTCGCAGTTATTTTAGTGATTACACGAACCAAATCCACTACACCAAGTCCGATCATCATGTGAGATGATGTAGCTTCATCGACGAATAATCTTCATGTTCATCATATCAATTATATGACTCATGCTCTACCTTTCGGTATTCCGTGTTCTGAGACCATGTATGTACATGCTAGGCTCATCAAGATTAACCTTAGTTTCCGCATGTGCAAATCTGGCTTGCACCCGTTGTATGCACACGTAGAGTCTATCACACCCGATCATCACGAGATGCTTCGAAACGACGAGTCTTAGCAACGGTGCCAACTAAGGACGAACACTTTATTACTTGATATTTAGTGAGAGGGATCATCTTATAATGCTACCATCGCGATCTAAGCAATACAAGATGCATAAAGGATTAACATCACAGGCAATTCATAATTAGTGTGACATGATATGGCCCTTTCTTCTTATGCCTTCGATCTCCATGTCCAAAGCACGGACATGATCTCCATCATCACCAGCATTGCGTCAAGGTCCGTGGCGCCGCTTCATGGTTGTTCATCTTCACTAGCAACTATTACAACTACTTGGAACAAAGCTATTACAAGATGAATAGACACGCAAGTCTTAATAGAATTAAAGACAACCATTAGGCTCCTGCCGGTTGCCATATTACAACAAGGATCATTGCATACATCAAATACAATCACAATCACATGTAGGCCATATCACATCACAAAACCCCTGCAAAAACAAGTTAAACGCCTCTAATTTTCTTTGCAAGTTTTACGTGGCTTGGGGCTTTCGACTAAGAACGCATCTTACCTACGAAACTGAACCATAACGTTGATACAAGTGCTATCAAGTGCAAAGTGTAGATTTGATCTATACTATGATGGGAGAGACAGACACCCGCAAAGCCACTTGTGCAATACAAGTTGCACGTCAAGCATGGAGCAAGTCTCATGTACGATGACATGTAATGTTATCCCGAGCCGCTTCATCTCACCATAACGCAAGATGCAAAGTACACATATAGCAAAAGACGGCACGAGCACCAACGCCCACAACCTCATTGTGTTCTACTCGTGCAACAGATCTACGCATAGATAAGGCTCTGATACCACTGATGGGTTCGTAGCATGGAAAACAAAAAATTTCTACCGCAAGAACGAACAAAACCTAGATCTAATCTAGATAAAAGCCAAGATCTAATCTACTAGACATGAGCAACGAGATAGATCGGTACTAACCCTCGTAGAACCGAAAGCGTTAACGAGATTAGATCTCATGGATGATGTAGTCGATCACTTGCCGATCTCAAGATCGTGTGGACGATCCTTCCGACGCCGCGTTCCGGCAGCGCTTCCGCAGACGGTCACACGTGCAGAGTCGAAGCAGACCTTCCTCTCCCTGTTCCAGCGAGCAGCGGAGGTAGTAGATCTTCTCCACGGAATCCCAGTAGCACGACGGCATGGTGGTGGTGGTAGAGGTGAGAATTCTGCAGGGCTTCGCCTATTCCTGTGCAGAAGAAACATGGAGGAGAGAGGCGGCTGAGAGAGATTGTTATGAGACAAGGTCCAAGAGGGGGCGCCCCCTCCCTTCTATTTAAAGGAGGAAGGCGCGCCTGGGGAGGGGGAGTCCTAGTAGGACTCCCTCCTCCTTGGGCCGGCGGGTTGGAGGGAGGAATCCTCCTCCCCCACGAATCCGTGTCTTGCCCCACTTGGTTTCTTTGATCCCTTTCTTGGTTTTCAAGCAAACTCCAAAATATCCTCTAGAACCTTCCAGAACATTCTGAAACCTTCTAGAATCTTCATACAAACACTCTGGAACATTTCCTAACTTAGAAAATGATCCCCAATATATGAATCTCATTCTCCGGACCATTCCGGATCTCCTCATGATGTCCCGGATCCATTCCGAGACTCCGAACAACATTCGGTCTCCAACGCAAATTCCATATCTACTTCAAACAACTTCGAACCTTAAGTGTGTCACCCTACGGCTCGTGAATATGCAGACATGATGAAGACACCTCTCCCATCAATAACCATCAGCGGGATCTGGAGATCCATAATGGCTCCCACATACTCAACGATTACTTCGTGATCGATTGAACCAATTAACATACGAAACCAATTCCCTTTGTCTCGCGATATTCTACTTATCCGAGGTTTGATCGTTGGTATCTTCATACCTAGTTCTTCCTCGTTACTGATAAGTACTCTTTACTCATTCCATGTTATGTCATCCCTTGTGACCTAGTCACATGCTTGCAAGCTATCTAGATGACATTCCACCGAGAGGGCCCAGAGTATATCTATCCGTCATATGGATGGACAAATCCCAATCTTGGTCTATGCGCTTCAACACATACTTTCAGAATACCCAATGACACCTTTATAACCGCCCAGTTACGAAGCGGCGTTTGATGTCATCAAAGTACCCATCCGATGATGGTGATTAACATAACCTCATGGTCGAAGGATTAGGTTACTATGTATTTCAAAGCTTACAGCAATATGAACTTAATGACTTGATATTATGCTACGCTTACTATGGGTGTGTGTCCATCACATCATTCTCCTAATGATATAACCTTGTTATTAATCACATACAATGTCCATGATCAGGAAACCATGATCATCAATCAATCAACAAGCTAGTTCAACAAGAGGCTAACTAGGGACTCTTTTATGTTTACAAAACACACAAGTATTAGTGTTTCCTAATAATACAATTATAGCATGGGATGTAAACTTTCATCATAAACACAAAGATATAATAATAACCACTTTTATTATTGCCTCTTGGGCATATCTCCAACAATTGCTTCAGTAATAACCTCTCCTTATCATTTTTGTGTGGTTTTTGTGCCAAGAGTAACCTCTAATAAGAGATAAGTAATGCTTGGGAAAGTTTCTGTCCCGAAACAGATTTTTGTGCTTCGCTGTAAAAATTCGTGAAAAATCTCTGTACGTCGGTTTGAGCTGTAATGTTTTGTGCTTCTGCCCTAGGTTGTTATCCAACTTTCGTTAGTTCAACACTTTTTGATTTGAGCAACAGAAGGTCTTCGAAAAAAATCCGTTTTCACCTGCTGGTCTGTTTTGACAGATTTCTGGCATTATTTGCATTTGCTTCTTTATCGATTTCTTTTTGGGTTCTTTTTGGTGAATTGATATTTTTGAGGGAATTTCTACAGTAGATTGTGTTTTTAATGAAAGTTTTGCTGTTTTAAAACTAAAACCCAAAGGTTTATTATCTTTTGAATGCACTAATGCTGCTAATAAAGATTGTGTGATGTTTTGTATGAAGGAAATTTTAAAGTGTAGGGAAGAGTGATGTGATAAGATGAAGAATGGACAAATGCTCAAGCTTGGGGATGCCACCCGTGTCACCCCAAGAAAATTCAAGAAGTACAAGCGTCAAAGCTTGGGGATGCCCAAAGCATCCCCTTCTTCATCAATAAAAATTTCAGGTTTCTTCAAACACTTCATTTTTATTGTTTCATGCACAGTTGTGTTGTTCTTGGAGCATCTTTGTTTTTGTTCTTAGTTTTCGTTTGCTTAGTTTGCTTGAATAAATTGGTTGGACCCCCTCATTCATGCATTAGTTTTCAAATAAGATTGGTTTGGATTGGAAAAGAGTAGGAAAAGTTCATGCTTAAGTGGTATAAAAGGAGTTTGTTTTTGACTGTGACTTAGACTTTATCATGTCATGCTTGATATTGTTTTCGCTTTATGCTTAGTGATTTTTGCTGTAGCATGACATGTTATAAACAATTGAGATTGCTTAATGTGCCTTGAAAGAATCATGTGTTGTTTTAGCATATTAAAGCATAATATTGTGGTATTCTCCTGTGATGCTTTATTTGGGTTGACTTGGCGCATGCTCACACCATGTTAAGACTACACCAAGTCACCATAGCCTCTATGATCATTTAGTTTTCGATTGTAATATCACTTTATGCTTTAATTAATAATGTTTTGTCGCTTTGCATGATTATGGCCATTATTGCTCTCTTAGTTGGTCGCTCCCCGTCTTTTGCTAGCCTCCATACCAAGTATGAGTTCCACTTATGCATCCAACTCCAAATAAAACCAAGTTATTCCAAAGAGTCCACCATACCTACCTATTAGCATTTGCTATTCCAAGTATATTCATATTTTTATCTACCTTCCAAATTAAACTTGTTATGTGAAAATTAGTGATTAAAGCTCTCACGAACTTGATGGCACACTTTACTTTTCTTGCCCCTAATAAACTTGAACCATTGTGTCATCTATGTTGTATATGCTTGCACTTATACATTGGGGATTAGCAGAACCATACTATCATGGGGAACTCTTTCAACATTGCACTCTTACATTGTACCTAGTCGATATCATGCTCTTTTGTTTATGGATGTCATTGGTGTGAAATGAAAGGGGAGCTTGTAAGTCCATGGAGTTATGTATGTGTGTTAGAGAAATGCCTGGGCCGCTAGCCTAAGCCATGCCTAATCATGGTGGAAACTTGCAGCATCACCATAGTGAGCAATCTATGAAGCATTCTTCTTATAAAAAAAGAGATAGAGATTGAGAAAAAAAAAGGAAAAAAAGAGATAAGAAAAGAGGAAAGAGAGAAAAAGCACCATTTTCCCATGATAAATAAGAAGATTGCTGAGATGCTCATTGTCTGCTTGCCTTGTCATTTTGATTATGGGATAGCTCCTATATCATGTGCAAGGGGTACCCCGTTGGCGGTTCTCTATGATACACATGTACTTACTATGACAAGAACTTACCAGTAAGTAAACTTGAGTAGCATGAGGAGAGGCCCTCGTATTCAAGGGACATGAGATTGCCAACTTATACTTTATCAAGCATATACTCCATAGTTTGTTCACTTTAACCTTAATCACTTCAAGATGTTTATGATAGGGGCAATGAGAGCTGAAAGCTAATAAGTACCACAATTTTTGGAAGCTCTTTATGAGACTTGAATCCCTGCTTCCTTCTATGAAGGCCTTTCTTTTACTTTTTTGTTGAGTCTCCATCTTCTATCTTTATGCACCTATTGAGAGAGCATAGTGGCCATTCTTAGTTTAATGTGCATTGTCCCAAGACTTGTTGATTGATTCATAACTTTGATATTGCTTGTTCTTAAACTATTTGTATCTAGTCACTCTTATGAACTTCGAAGGTGTCCTATTGTAACATCCCAAAGCTTCAATCCAAGCTTATCAAGATCCAAATCATCAAATTTAGGGTTAACAAAAACTTTTCCAAATTAAAAATGAAAGCATTAATGTGTATGTGCATTTAAATTAGGAATTGATTTGAATTGCCATGGTTCTGTGATTCCTTGCTTTGTAAAATGTTTCTTAGGTGATATAAACATCATCTACATCATTCCCAAACTTTTCCCAAAGAAGAACAACTAAAAATGAATAATTGAAGTGAATGGTCATTTTGGCCAAATTAACTATCATACTTACTTTGGCTATTCCTAGTACTCAAAACTTAACAGAAACATGTGCGGATCTTTACACCCCTTGATAGTACACATAATGAGGTACCAAGGCCCACTTTGTGATCTGCAAAAATCTTGCAAATGCTAATTTTAAATGACAGTTTAAAATTGAATATATTTCATATGGGAAGATCCCACTATTTCAAAAACCACTCAAACAAGCTCAATTTTCAAAACCCAAGCACCCACAGAGTCTCAAGCTTATTCCTAGCAAACCCACCAAAAATCTTTTCAAAATTCAAAAGTTTATTTCATGCGGCCATTTCATCAAACACTTGATAGGCATGATTTACACCCTAATCCTAGCTCACTGTTTTGAACAGGGTTTTGCCCCCAAATGATCTTCATTTAATCCCTTTGTCCCCCCAGGTTATAACCATGCCATTAGCACCCATCCCCTACCCCCTACTGGCAAGGCCATGCCATGCCGAGCCACCCCTCGCTGTCCGACCATGCACTCGCCCCAGCAGACCATTTCCCTCTCTCTCGCCATGTCTAGGAGGTAGCCAGGACCTCACAGCCACCCTCTGTCTCCTGCCCGAGCCAAGCGCAGCAGTGGACCGCCAAGGAGAGCCCGCGCCCAGTGCCACCAAGCCATGCCGAGCACGCGCCAGAGCGCCGCACCCGGCACGCGTGCACAAGCTGCCGCTCGACCGCAGCCCACGCCCACCGCTCCGCCACGACCCAGGGAACCCGATGGACACTCCCGTTCGCTGCCCAATGCACCACAGCCACCGCTCGCCATGGACACCGCCGCCTCTGCCGCTCAGAGCGCCAGCTGCCCCCGACCGCATACCACCGCCCCTATGCCCGCATTGAGTTCCTAGAGCACCGCCAGGAGACCGCCTGTCGATCGCCACCCTCAGCCATGCCGCTAGCCGCCCGTAGCCATGTTGCCACCGTCGCCTGCCCATCCCTCTCGGTCTCACCATCGAGCCTATAAAAGGAGGGCACCCCCAGCCGTTTGAAGCACACCACTCCACTCCCCTCACCTTACTGACCATTCCCCACCTCTAGCTAGAGCAACGCGAGCACTTGCTCGCCAGAATTTGGCCGGAGTAGCCTGCATCAGAGGAGGAAGGGGTGCCGCTGATTGCGACCACCCCCGGTACTGCCCCGACCGTCCCTGAGCTCGCCGTCGACCACCAGTCCGTTTGCCCGCCTCGCCGACCTTGCTGGAGCCCTGGTACGCGCCCTATGCACCCCCACTGAGCCGCTAGGGTTCGAGCTCGCCGGCGATAGGTCCGTCGTCGATGACAAGCCATAGCCGTTGATCTGAGGTCTAATCTAATGACCCACATCGCCCCGTACCACTTCGCGCGTTATGAGCCGCTGACTTGTGGACCCCCCTGTGAGTTGAGCCCCGCGCCGCGGAGTGACATTGGGCCGGCCCGTTAGAGTTTCCCGCGCGACCCGGTTAGTTTGAATTAGGATTTTTCTATTTATTTTAAACTTAGTTCTATCTCTGAGTTTGAAAATCAATTCAGAGAGATTTACAAATCCATTTTGCATGAAACCAATTTTGCCTGAAAGGTATTGAAATTATATATCCAAGCCCATTGGATTTAATTCAATTAGAGTTATAGATCTCTCCTAGTAAAAATAATAAAACAGAAGCAATTGTACCTTGCAACATTTTTCAAAATTCAACCATGATAGCTTTTGAGATGTTTCCAACTCTCAAAAATCACATTTCACCATACCTATCTGTATGTAATAATATTTTTTTTGAGGTGAAACAGTAGGGAAAATCCCCACTGCAATTTTTTATATTATATATGTATGTTACAATGAGAAAATGATCTAAGGTAGATCATAAACAGTTATTTAAATAGAAACAATCTATTCTATCCTGATCTAATTGCTGACTGAGCCAGGCTTTGAATTTCTCCTTGTATCTTCCTTTGATTCTGAATTGTATCCATCTCATTTCCTGGTAGAAAATTGCTTTCCATCTATCCAAAGTGGGTCTTTTGTCATTAAAAATCTTCTCATTTCTGCAAATCCAGATACCCCAGGCTGTCATGATAATGATTTCCATTGCAAATGGTAGATGTAACTTTTCTTTGATGTTTGAAATAGCTTCTAATCCTGTTAGATTTGCGCCTACATTTACGGAAATATGGTCCCAAATTTTTTTTGCAAATGGACAATCCCAGAAAAGATGATTTGCTGATTCTTCTGTGATGCAGTTTGATGTAACACAATTGTAATCAGGAAGGTTGAAATTCTTTCTCATCAGTAGGTTTCTTGTATTCAATCTGTCTAGTAACAAAAGCCAGAAAAAGAACTTGTGTTTATTTTGATAGGAGGTTGCCCAAACCCAGGAAAAGTGTGGTGGTGATGGTGAGTGTCCAATCATGGCTGAGTATGCCTTTTTAACTTCAAACTTATCTGTTCCCCATATATAGTTCCAATTATCATGGTTGTCCTGGGTGTCATGTCTGAATTCCTGGCATTTTTCTTCCAGATCTAAAAACTCAGAGAAAGCCTGATGAGAGAGAGGTAGGTGGAAGTTATCTTCAAGGAATTCAGCATGAAGGAAATCATGAACATTGATGATTGTAGACTTAGCATAGGACATAAGGTGAGGGAATTTATTCATCAAGCACTCCTCTTGCCAAAGGTCACCCGTATAAAGGATTTGCTCAATTCAGATTGCATTTGGCCATGCCTTTATAGTTATCAATTAATTTGATATGTGACTTCCACCAGAAAGATCCCTCCATGCTTCTTCTAGGTAACTTTCCATTTTTGTAATAAGTCTCCCAAATGAGATGAACCCAAGGTATGTCTTGGTGGTTGTAGAATTTGTCCAAATTTTTCAGAAGGAGGGCATTATTCTGAATCTGTAGGTTCAGTACCCCTAAACCCCCTTGGTTTTTAGGACGGCAGACTTTGTCCCGTGAGACAAGAGCTTGTCCTTTTGCTTGTACATCATCAGTTTTCTTTCTCCATAGACAATATCTCATATATTTAATGATTTGATCCTTGATGGCTATTGGTACCTCCAAACAGCTCATATAAAATAGAGGAAGTGAGGATAGAACAGATTTGACCATTTCCAGTTTGCCTCCATAATTCAAGAAGTCAGCGATTCCACATAATCTTCTTTCCACTCTCTGAACAATGGGAAGAAAATGTTCCATAGATGGCTTTGTAATGCTTAATGGAAGCCCAAGGTAGGTAAAAGGGAGGCATCCAGTTTGGCAGTTGATTGTCATAGCAAAATGCATAAGTCTATCATTACAAATGTTTATTGGCATCATGCTAGATTTTAGGTAATTGACCTTGAGACCAGTGGAAACAGCAAATGTTTGAAGTAGTGACTTTGGACTAGTACCAAAATAATGCTATATAGGCATTTCTAGTCACTTTAAATCATTAAATATTGAACTTAAACCAAAGTAATTATGATCCAATCCTTAAATCACATTCCCACATGTTAGAATATGTGGTGATGACATGTGTCCACATGATCCCATATTTTAAGTGGTGAATATTAAATCTTAGTTAATTTTTCAATGAGTAGAAATTACTTTTCTAAATAAAAAAGAATGAAACTAGTGAATTAAACTTGTGATGCTTGTGATGATAATGGATCATCAAATGTGTGTCTTAGAATGCTAATTAGACTAGTTAAGTATTGTTTGGTGATTATGTACTCCGTATGTATTTATAGACGATAGTACCGACCAAGTCTACGAGGAGGAGGAGTTCTATCAAGAAGAAGAAGAAAACTTCAACCACTGCACCAACCAAGGCAAGCCACCATTAGCAATGCAAGCTAACACTTGCAAGTATAATGCTTAGCAAGCTAGGATTAAACTAGATGGTTTAGCAAGATGCTATAGGCATGCTTGAGTCATATCACTATGACTATTGTTTACCCCAAGTCTTATTTACAAGCTTTACTTCCTTTACTTTACCCAAGTTTTCTACTTTTTGAAGGTAGCATAAAGAGTATAAAACTTGACCTATTTTAGAACCCTTTAGATGTCATTCTATGGCATGAGATTGAACCCATCATTTTCCACCTTAGTGAACACTCTTAACTTAGTAGTTTAGAGTAGATAAAAACTTGAGTCACTTTAGATGGGAGCTCTTGGTGAAAATGAATCATGAAAACCTTGGAATGATGAGTCATTCTATTGAGATGTTTTGACATGTGTTGAGAAACACAAAAGGTTTATGATGATGAAAATGTTGAGGCATGAGCCTTAACCCTTTTATAAAACTGATGGTTGGATTCAGATGCGATACCATTCCAAATTTACCGTACAACCACACTACCTGAATTGGTTAAGGCCTAGCTGGAAATTTATATGCACTAGTATTAGTTCCCTCGTGGGAGAGGTTTGAGCTGAGGCTACCTCTCATGATGCCCACCTATGCAGTGCCCAAGATGACTGATGGTCATGGTTGGGAGGCCATGCTCATAGGAGAGGTGCTTATACTAGGGTGTGTAAAGGGAAAGTTATGTTTGATTATCTGCATACTAAGTATGATGATTCAGGGTTATCCCTGACAGATGTATCGAATCTTGTGGTGAAAGTGTACCACCTCTGCAGAGTGTCAAACTATTCGAATAGCCGCGTCCGTGGTTATGGACAGTTGGAATGGCCATACTGTTTCGTTGTCAGATGTTTTCCAAATAACTTGAGATGAATGATGAATCTTGACTTGACCACAACAGGGTTGTGTTTATGATACTAGCTTCCCAACTTAAGTGATTCTAGAGCTTTACTTTATCTTTCTTTGCTTCTGAACTCAGCTTAGGTTTCAAACTTAACCTTGTAGTCAAACATAGATTTATCACTTTGACTTAGAACTATTTTACTTGTTAGTGGTAGTTTGTGAGTACTTAAAGAGTACTCATGGCTTTTGTCCCTGGCTATTCTCATGGCCAGACTATGAAGGAGACTATCAAGATGATGGCCAGCAGGACGGCTATGATAACTAGGACTATCTGCCACAAGATTGCCCGTGCTCTCAAGATGGACCCCACCCCTACGCTTACCTTTTATTTCCGCTGCTTGTTGTAATAAGACTGGATCATGATATCCTTATTTGTGTAAGACCTTATGTATGGCTTGTAATGGATGATGTGCTATGATATCCAATCCGTTATGTCTCGCAAAAATGGTAATCCTGGGATTGCGAGGTATGGCATAATGGGCATCTGGGATTAAAAATCCAAGTGTTGACAAGTTGGTATCAAGGCCATCCTGACCATAGGAGACCCTAGTTAGAATGGACGTCCAAACAAAAACTTAGTTTCAAAACCAAAGTGAGTATTTATGAAAAACTACTTCCTCTCTTATCCTTGTGGATTCATTCATTCTCAAAAAATTCATGTTCCTCAAAATTCTTACATTACTACTTAAAATTTGACACACTTGATCACTTCACTAATTTCCTCATCCTTAATTCTTGTAGATGGAGACTCAGTTCATCAAGTTCTACCAGTTGGGAAACAGAGGTCAGCTAATCTTCGAGAGGGATCTGGATTCACTGTCGGAGTTACTGGGACGCCCACATCCAGAGTTTCTTGGAGCTCAACTTCCAGGACCCCGAGGAGGAGACCTACAGTGGCTAGTCACCGCAGATCTTAGAGGAAGCATCGAAGCACCAACTTCCGGGAGAATTCAGTTCTCCGTGAGAGAGAACAACTGGCTAGATGGATTAGACAGGGCAATGCATGAAGCTCTCGCACGTTTATGTGCCCTCAGCGTCAACACGATCCAAGGAACCTGTTTTGCCCACTATGCAAGACGTGACTTCACGGGAATGCCGATGGAGATGCCAAGTCACCCAGAGTTGAGGCGTCAAGTGGAGAATCTTGACTTCTTGTGCCTGACGACAATAGGAATCGGACAATGCCGAGAGTTAGCCAACCAGAACTGCCATTGCCGACTGTAAGGCCCAGACTTTCGCACCGCTTCAGATCGCCCCTCTTTGACGCCAGCATGCAAAGAAGGATCGCACCATCGCCCGTCTTCGCAAGAAGGTGGCCGACCTCGAGAAGACTGTCAAGGAGCAGGAAGCTTAGCTTGCAGCCAAGGAAGAAGAAGATGAGGGTGAAGACATCCAGGGAGACATGGATTCTTACCTCAGCAACGATGATGACTTTCTGGAGGATGATGCTGTGGACTTCTACAGTGATGATGAGGACTCCGACTTCATCGACGATGAGTAGATGCACTAGAGCATTGTCGTAGCATGAGTTGTATCGGTCCCACTATATCGCAGCTTACAGAATGGTTCTTCAAACCATCTGTTTCCCTTTGATTGTTGTGGTGTGTGTTGTATCGTGTGCTTGCTTGCATAAATGAAAATGAAGTTAGTTGAAAAACTAGAGTCTAACTCAAAGTTTTAGCTTTGAAAACCCCAAAACCATCACCATGAACCTTAGAATTTCCCTCTTACCCCTATATCTATATCAATATTCAGATGACTCGTGGAAACCAAGGAGGGAGCAGCTCGTCGCAAGACCCCATGCTGCAGATCTTGCAGAATCTCATCGCAGACCGTGAAGCAAGTAGGGCAGAGCGCCAAGCCAACTTAGGAACATTGCAGCAGATCGCCCAAATGGCTCTCAACAACCAAGGGCATGGAAATCAGGATCACTAGGGATCCAAACTCAAAAAATTTCAGAACACAAATCCCCCAATCTTCAGCCAATTTGAAAACCCTATAGATGCGGATGACTGGTTATAGACAATGGAGAACAACTTAGAAGTTGCAAGAGTTGATGAAAATGAGAAAGTTCTCTTTGCCACCCACTACCTAGCGGGAGATGCAAGAGCTTGGTGGAACAGTATCCGCAATATGAACCATGGTCAAGTGATGACATGGGAAGCATGCAAAGTCAAGTTCAGCCGCACCCATGTGCCGCAAGGTCTAGTCAACAGGATGAGAGATGAATTCCGAGAATTAAAGCAAGGAAGAATGACTGTGGTGGAATACTGTGACAGATTCCTGTCACTTGCCAGATATGCACCTAATGAGATCAACACGGAGGCCAAGAAGAAGGAGAGATTCCTGAACGGACTGCATGATGAGATGCAGACTGTCCTCGTCAACATCTGTTTCGAGGATCTCGAAGAACTAGTCGACTCTGCCATTCAGATGGAAGGGAAGATTAACCAGGCAAACGACAACCGCAAGCGTCGGATGATGCAGCAATCTGGATCCAGCAGTCACTAGAAGTACCGTCCCAACCCCACATCGGGATATGCACCAAGGAACAACCGACCCCCAACATCTCGCCCAAGCTACCCCAACCGTAGCGGAGGCAATGTGAAGTCCGGAGGAAACAATCACAACTCCGGCAATGCCAACAATTTCAACCGTGCACCTCCCAAGAACAACAACAACAACATTGCACCCAGAACTGGCAGCAATGCTGTACCTGTCACAGTCAAGGACAAGTCCCAGATCACTTGTTTCGAGTGTGTAGTGAAGGGTCACTATTCCAATGAGTGTCCCAAGAAGACTGCAACCAATGCCAATGTGAGTGCCCAGCTTAGCAACATCGTCGTGTTCAACTAGGAAGAAGATTTGCCCCAGGGAACCCTCACAACCGCAACGGCCGTCTCTTCCACATGAACGCAGGAGAAGCCCAGGAAGCGCCAGATGTAGTACTAGGTATGTTTTTCGTCAACTCAGTTTTAGCAAGAGTATTGTTTGATTCGGGAGCATCGCATTCATTTGTCACCGAAGAATTTGCATGCACTAGTAAGATTCACCCAACCAACCTGAAGCATGTCATGATAGTTTAAATCCCCGGTTCAACAACCAAAGCTAGAAAAATTTGCAAAGTTGTGCCTATCAGAATACATGGGATAGATTTTTATGCCA
This sequence comes from Avena insularis, assembly GCA_023614405.1. Classification (NCBI taxonomy): domain Eukaryota; kingdom Viridiplantae; phylum Streptophyta; class Magnoliopsida; order Poales; family Poaceae; genus Avena; species Avena insularis. The sequence goes on along the minus strand of CM042692.1, from coordinate 177,893,165 downwards.
ACCTAATTGTACTTGGAACCAAAGGATTAGAAGTAGTACTAGGTATGGACTGGATGTCAAGGCATAAAGGACTGATAGACTGTGCTAAGAAAGCCATCACCATGACCAGTAGTTCTAGAGTAATAGTAGAGCATATCTCTGAAACCTTACCCCGTCAATTCAAGTTCAACAAGAGGGTAGCCCTACCCACCATAGACCAAGTCAGAGTAGTCTGTGAATACCCTGACGTATTCCCAAATGAATTGCCAGGTATGCCCCCGGATAGGGATATTGAGTTCATTATCGAACAAATCCCCGGAACCGGACCCATAGCCTAGAGACCCTATAGCATGAACCCCTTAGAGTTAGTGGAACTGAAGAAGCAGTTGGATGCCATGTTGGAGAAAGGCTTGATTCAACCAAGCGCATCGCCATGGAGATCACCAGTGTTATTCGTCGACAAGAAAGATGGAGGCAACCGTCTATGCACAGATTACAGAAAGTTGAATGCTGTCACCATCAAGAACAAGTACCCCTTGCCAAAGATAGAGGATCTATTTGATCAGTTGACTGGATCCCAAGTATTCTCAAAGATTGATCTTAGGACTGGTTATCACCAACTTAAGATTCGTGCAACGGATATTCCGAAGACCGCCTTTACTACTCGCTATGGTTTATACGAGTATACGGTTATGTCTTTTGGATTAACCAATGCCCCTGCTTACTTCATGAATCTCATGAATAAGATCTTTATGAATTTCCTAGATAAGTTTGTAGTTGTGTTTATTGACGACATCCTTATCTACTCCAAGTCAGAAGAAGAACATGAGAAACATCTGAGAGTTATCCTAGAAACCCTGAGAGAGCATCAGTTATATGCCAAGTTCAGCAAGTGTGAGTTTTGGCTGAAAGAAGTAGGATTCCTAGGACATATTGTGTCTGCCGATAGTCTCTCTGTTGATCCCGCCAAGATCAAAGACGTCGAAGAATGGGAAGCCCCAACCAATCAAACCCAAGTCCGTGCATTTCTCGGATTAGCGGGATACTACCGCAAGTTCGTAGAAGGATTCTCAAGCATCGCTCGACCCATGACCCAATCGTTGAAGAAGTACAAGAAGTTTGAATGGACTGACAAATGTGAAGCCAGTTTCCAAGAGCTGAAGAAGAGATTGATATCAGCCCCGATATTGGTCATGCCAGACATCAAGAAGCCGTTTGATGTGTATTGTGACGCATCCAAGATTGGTCTAGGATGTGTATTGATGCAAGAAGGCAAAGTCATCACAGACCGTCTCGACAACTGAAGCAGCATGAGCAGAACTATCCGACCCATGATCTTGAGCTAGCAGCTGTGGTTCTAGCCTTGAAGACATGGCGTCATTATCTGATGGGTAATCGCTGTGAGATTTACTTAGATCACAAGAGCTTAAAGTATATCTTTACTCAGAAGGAGCTGAATATGAGACAACTGAGATGGATAGAGTTAATCATGGATTATGACCTTGACATTCACTATCACCCCGGCAAAGCCAATGTGGTAGCAGATGCTCTTAGCAGATTGCCGTGTAGGCTAAATACAATGATCAAGGAGAAGCAACCCGGTTTGTATGAAGAGTTGGAGCAGTTCAAGACTGAGTTAGTTAGCAAAGGATTCTTAGCTAGCATTGAACTTAAACCCACTTTGATTAGCCAAATCAAGGAAGCCCAGAAGGGGAATGAAAGTATCGACAGAATCAAACGTCAGACAGTACTGTGAAATGTACCTGGATTCACTGAAGACGAAGAAGGAGTACTATGGTACAAAGGACGTATCTGTGTGCCAGCAGATTCGGAGCTGAAGGAAGTTATCATGAAGGAAGCTCATGATACTCTTTATTCTATCCACCCCGGAGGAACAAAGATGTATTAGGATTTGAAAGAGCAAGTTTGGTGGTACAAGATGAAGAGAGAAATCGGAAGCTACATCGCCAAGTGTGACATCTGTCAAAAAGTCAAAGCAGAGCATCCGAGACCTGCAGGACTGTTGCAACCATTGCAGATTCCATAATGGAAATGGGATTCTGTCGGAATGGACTTTATCACCGTTTGCCTACTTCCAGTAGGGGAAATGACTCAATCTAGGTCATAGTTGATAGACTGTCCAAGGTAGCTCACTTTATACCTGTCAAGACTACCTACCAGAGTGAAGCTAGCGTAATCATATTGCTAGGATTGTCAGTCTGCATGGAACCCCCAAGACCATCGTATCAGATCGAGGAACCCAGTTTACCTCAAGATTTTGGCAGAAAGTCCAAGAAGGATTAGGCACCAAGTTGAACTTCAGTACCACTTATCACCCGCAAACTGATGGACAGACTGAAAGAGTCAACCAGATCCTAGAAGGTATGCTTAGAGCTTGTGTGTTGGAATACGGATCAAAATAGGAAGACTGCCTGCCTTTCACAGAGTTCTCATATAACAACAGTTATCAAGATAGTTTGCAGATGGCACCCTTTGAATTCCTATACGGAAGAAAGTGTCGTACCCCTTTGAATTGGTCGCAAGTAGGAGAGAGTCAGATCTTTGGACCCGACATTCTGCGAGAAGCAGAAGAGAAGGTTCAGAAAGTCCGTGAGCACCTCAAGACCGCCCAATCCAGACAAAAGAGTTATGCTGACAAGAGAAGGAGAGACCTGACTATCAATGTTGGAGATTTCGTATATCTCAAGGTTTCACCATTGAAGGGAACTCAATGCTTTAGTCTGAAGGGAAAGTTAGCCCCCCAGATATATCGGACCTTTCAAGATTCTGAACCGTCGAGGAGAAGTATCGTATCAGCTGGAACTGCCTGAAGAGATGTCAGCCATCCATAATGTGTTCCATATCTCGTTACTTCACAAATGCTTGGAAGTGCCTAAGAAGACAGAAGTTTTCAAGAACATCGATCACAGAGCCATAGAAATCAACAATGACCTGACCTATCAGGAAGTGCCCATCTGTATCTTAGAAGAAGCCTACAAAACCACCAGAACCAGGAGCATCAAGTTTCTCAAGATTCAGTGGAGCAACCATACCGAGGAGGAAGCCACTTGGGAGCGCGAAGATTACATTAAGACAAAGTTCCCAGATCTCTTTAGTTCCTAGTTTTGTTTGTAAATCTCGGGACGAGATTTTTTTTAAGGGGGAAGGTTTGTAACATCCCAAAACTTCAATCCAAGCTTATCAAGATCCAAATCATCAAATTTAGGGTTAACAAAAACTTTTCCAAATTAAAAATGAAAGCATTCATGTGTATGTGCATTTAAATTAGGAATTGATTTGAATTGCCATGGTTCTGTGATTCCTTGCTTGTAAAATGTTTCTTAGGTGATATAAACATCATCTACATCATTCCCAAACTTTTCCCAAAGAAGAACAACTAAAAATGAATAATTGAAGTGAATGGTCATTTTGGCCAAATTAACTATCATGCTTACTTTGGCTATTCCTAGAACTTAAACTTAACAGAAACATGTGTGGATCTTTACACCCCTTGATAGTACACATAATGAGGTACCAAGGCCCACTTTGTGATCTCAAAAATCTTTCAAATGCTAATTTTAAATGACAGTTTAAAATTGAATCTATTTCATATGGGAAGATCCCACTATTTCAAAAACCACTCAAACAAGCTCAATTTTCAAAACCCAAGCACCCACAGAGTCTCAAGCTTATTCCTAGCAAACCCACCAAAAATCTTTTCAAAATTCAAAAGTTTATTTCATGCGGCCATTTCATCAAACACTTGGCAGGCATGATTTACACCCTAATCCTAGCTCACTGTTTTGAATAGGGTTTTGCCCCCAAATGATCTTCATTTAATCCCTTTGTCCCCCCAGGGTCTAACCATGCCATTAGCACCCATCCCCTACCCCCTACTGGCAAGGCCATGCCATGCCGAGCCACCCCTCGCCGGCCGACCATGCACTCACCCCAGCAGACCATTTCCCTCTCTCTCGCCATGTCTAGGAGGTATCCAAGACCTCATCACCACCCTCTATCTCCTGCCCAAGCCAAGCACAGCAGTGGACCACCGAGGAGAGCCTGCTCCCAGTGCCACCAAGCCATGCCGAGCACGTGCTAGAGCGCCGCACCCAGCACGCGTGCACAAGCCGCTGCTCGACCGCAGCCCGCGCCCACCGCTCCGCCATGACCCAGGGAACCCGACGGACACGCCCGTTCGCACCCAACGCACCACAACCACCGCTCGCCGTGGACACCGCCGCCTCTGCCGCTCAGAGCGCCAGCTGCCCCCGACCGCATACCACCGCCCCTATGCCCGTATTTAGTTCCTAGAGCACCGCCAGGAGACCGCCTGTCGATCGCCACCCTCAGCCATGCCGCTAGCCGCCCGTAGCCTTGTCGCCACCGTCGCCTGCCCATCCCTCTCGGTCTCGCCGTCGAGCCTATAAAAGAAGGGCACCCCCAGCCGTTTGAAGCACACCACTCCACTCCCCTCACCTCATTGACCATTCCCCACCTCTAGCCGGAGCAGCGCGAGCACTTGCTCGCCAGAATTTGGTCGGAGTAGCCCGCAGCACAGGAGGAAGGGGCGCTGCTGATTGCGACCACCCCCGGAGCTGCCTCGACCGTCCCTGAGCTCGCCGTCGACCACCAGTCCGTTTTCCTGCCTCGCCGACCTTGCTGGAGTCCTGGTACGCCCCCTATGCACCCCCACCGAGCCGCTAGGGTTCGAACTCGCCGGCGACAGGTTCGTCGTCGACGACAAGCCACAGCCGTTGATCCTCAGTCTAATCGAACGACCCACATCGCCCCGTACCTCTTCGCACGTTATGAGCCACTGACTTGTGGACCCCCTGTCAGTTGAGCCCCGCGCCGTGGAGTGACACTGGGCCGGCCCGTTAGAGTTTCCCGCGCGACCCAGTTAGTTTGAATTAGGATTTTTCTATTTAGTTTAAACTTAGTTCTGTCTCTGAGTTTGAAAATCAATTCAGAGAGATTTACAAATCCATTTTGCAAGAAACCAATTTTGCCTAAAAGGTATTGGAATGATCTATCCAAGCCCATCGGATTTAATTGAATTAGAGTTATAGATCTCTCCTAGTAAATATAATAAAACAGAAGAAATTGCACCTTGCAACATTTTTCAAAATTCAACCATGATAGCTTTTGAGATGTTTCCAACTCTCAAAAATCACATTTCACCATACCTATCTGAATATGTAATAATATTAAGGTTTACATGCAGTGAATTTGGACTAGTACCAAAATAATGCTATATAGGCATTTCTAGTCACTTTACATCATTAAATATTGAACTTAAACCAAAGTAATTATGATCCAATCCTTAAATCACATTCCCACATGTTAGAATATGTGGTGATGACATGTGTCCACATGATCCCATATTTTAAGTGGTGAATATTAAATCTTAGTTAATTTTTCAATGAGTAGAAATTACTTTTCTAAATAAAAAAGAATGAAACTAGTGAATTAAACTTGTGATGCTTGTGATGATAATAGATCATCAAATGTGTGTCTTAGAATGCTAATTAGACTAGTTAAGTATTGTTTGGTGATTGTGTACTCCGTATGTATTTATAGACGATAGTACCGACCAAGTCTATGAGGAGGAGGAGTTCTATCAAGAAGAAGAAGAAGAAAACTTCAACCACTGCACCAACCAAGGCAAGCCACCATTAGCAATGCAAGCTAACACTTGCAAGTATAATGCTTAGCAAGCTAGGATTAAACTAGATGGTTTAGCAAGATGCTATAGGCATGATTGAGTCATATCACTTTGACTATTAGTTACCCCAAGTCTTATTTACAAGATTTACTTCCTTTACTTTACCCAAGTTCTCTACTTTTTGAAGGTAGCATAAAGAGTATAAAACTTGACCTATTTTAGAACCCTTTAGATGTCATTCTATGGCATGAGATTGAACCCATCATTTTCCACCTTAGTGAACACTCTTAACTTAGTACTTCAGAGTAGATAAAAACTTGAGTCACTTTAGATGGGAGCACTTGGTGAAAACCTTGGAATGATGAGTCATTCTATTGAGATGTTTTGACATGTGTTGAGAAACACAAATGGTTTATGATGATGAAAATGTTGAGGCATGAGCCTTAACCCTTTTATAAAACTGATGGTTGGATTCAGATGCGATACCATTCCAAATTTACCGTACAACCACACTACCTGAATTGGGTAAGGCCTAGCTAGAAATTTATATGCATTAGTATTAGTTCCCTCGCGGGAGAGGTTTGAGCTGAGTCTACCTCTCATGATGTCCACCTATGCAGTGCCCAAGATGACTGATGGTCATGGTTGGGAGGCCATGCTCATAGGAGAGGTGCTTATACTAGGGTGTGTAAAGGGAAAGTTTTGTTTGATTATCTGCATACTAAGTATGATGATTCAGGGTTATCCCTGACAGATGTATCGAATCTTGTGGTGAAAGTGTACCACCTCTGCAGAGTGTAAAACTATTCGAATAGCCGCATCCGCGGTTATGGACAGTTGGAATGGCCATACTGTTTCGTTGTCAGATGTTTTCCAAATAACTTGAGATGAATGATGAATCTTGACTTGACCACAACAGGGTTGTGTTTATGATACTAGCTTCCCAAATTAAGTGATTCTAGAGCTTTACTTTATCTTTCTTTGCTTCTAAACTCAGCTTAGGTTTCAAACTTAACCTTGTAGTTAAACATAGATTTAGCACTTTGACTTAGAACTATTTTACTTGTTAGTGGTAGTTTGCGAGTAGTTAAAGAGTACTCATGGATTTTGTCCCTGGCTATTCTCATGGCCACACCATGAAGGAGACTATCAAGATGATGGCTAGCAGGACGGCTATGATAACTAGGACTATCTGCCTTCGTCAGCATTGCCTGTGCCCCTGAAGATGGACCCCACCGCTACGCTTACCTTTTATTTCTGCTGCTTGTTGTAATAAGACTGGATCATGTGATCCTTATTTGTGTAAGACCTTATGTATGGTTTGTAATGGATGATGTACTGTGATATCCAATCTATTATGTCTCGCAAAAATGGTAATCCTGGGATTGCGAGGTATGGCATAACGGGCATCTGGGATTAAAAATCCGGGTGTTGACACCTATGCATTTATGTTTTGCTACACTATAAGGGACAAGCTGAATACCATTCTCATTATGCTTTCTATATGTGAAACAAACAAACGTCTTTCAAAGCATTGTTATTCATGAATCTTTTGTTTGTACCTTTTCATGTTACAACATAGTTGCTATGTCTTATTGTTAGAACTATATCTTTCATACTATGATTAGAGTACTATGATCCCAGCTATTAATGTTTTACAAATACTTTGATCAAGATTATGATGGTGCATGTCACCTAAAAAATTATTCTTTCTTTTTTATCACTTACCTACTCGAGGACGAGCAGGAGTTAAGCTTGGGGATGTTGATACGTTGCAAACATATCTATAATTTTTGATGTTCCATGCTTGTTTTATATCTACTTTCTTATGTTTTGTCCACACTTTGGAGTATTTTTATACACTTTCTGGGACTAGCCTATTAACAAGATGCCACAGTGCTAGTTGCCTGTTTTCTGCTGTTTTTGGTTCCAGAAAAGCCAGAAAATGAATATTCTCAGAATTGGACGGGACAAAATCCAAAGTCAATATTTCACCGAGGGGAACACGGAGCCAGAAGACGAGATGTAGAAGGGCCTCGAGGGGGCCACACACCCGAAGTGCTGCCTAGCCCACTGGGTGCAACTACCGGGCACCCCCTCGGCCTCCCCTTTCGCCTATAAGAAGCCTTCGATACAGAAACCCTAAGTACCCGATCAAAATTCCACGAAAGAGTCTGTAGCCGCCACCATCTCCATCCCTAGATCGAGAGGGATCTGAAGCTCTTCCCGGCACCCTGCCAGAGGGGAGAGATCACCCTGGAGGCCTTCTTCATCACTATGCCTGCCTCCGGTGTGATGCGTGAGTAGTTCATCCCTGGACTACGGTTCCATGTAGTATCTAGATGGTTGGTTCTTCTCCTTTGTTCTACCATGTTTAGATCTTGTGAGCTCCGTTCGTGATCAATATCATCTATTTGTAATCCAAAATGTTGTGTTTGTGCGGATCCGATGGATATTGAGATGCTATTTTAGATTGATTATTGATTCTATCATGTCTTTGTTATTTATGATCTTTCGTACTTTCCGTTGTTAGTAGCTATCTTGGCCGAGTAGATGCTAGCAACTCCAAGAGGGAGTATTTATGCTCGATAGTGGGTTCATGCCTCTAGGAATCTGGGGAAGTGACAGAAATCTCTAAGGTACTAGATGTGTTGTTGCTACTAGGGAGAAAACAACAATCCTTTATTCATAGAACAATCATATTGTTTACTTTACACACTTTGCTTAATGCAATTATCTATTGCTTGCAACTTAATACTGGAGGGGGTTCGGATGATAACCTTAAGGTGGATTATTAGTCATATATACAGTTGGATTACGGTCTATGTATAATGTTGTAATGCCCAATCAAATCTCATAGAAGTCAAGATGATTAGTATATGCATGTATGCTTTCTCAATGTTTGTCAATTGCCCCGCTGTAATTTGTTCACCCAACATGTCATCTATCTTAAGGAGAATCACCTCTAGTGAACTATGGACCCCGATCCATTCTTCTACCATCAATCTACAAAGCTATTTACTGTTTTCTATTTGCTTTCTGCAAGCAATTACTATCTTCCACACAATACATTTAATCCTTTGTTTTCAGCAAAACCGGTGAGATTGACAACCTCACTTTAAGTTGGGGGCAAAGTTCTGTGGTTGTGTTGTGCAGGATTCCAAGTTGGAAACAACACCTTGGAGGTGTTTCCTTGCTCCTACTGGTTTGATAACCTTGGTTTCATAACTAAGGGAAAACTTGTTGTTGTGCTCATCGTACCTTCCTCTTGGGTTTCCCAAACAAGCTCTACATATTGAGAAAGCACTTCTCCACATGAATGAGGGAAGAGGTGGGGGCACCTCCCCATGGCGCCGGCCATGGGAGGGGGCTACCCCCTCTCCCTATAAAAGGCCCCCCTCTCCTCCTCACAAAACACACCTCCTCGTGAAGGATCTCTCTTCCCCCTCTAGATATATCCCCCATGGTCTCGGATTAGCGAGATACATGTTCCCGGTGGCATTTTCTCTGGAAGGAGTTGTTGCTTCCGTTGATTTGCTAGAGCGAGGAGGTGGAGGTTGTTCAGTGGTCTGAACATGTGTGCGAGGATGGATGCACTGCTGATTTGCGGCACTAGGACTTCCACACGATCTTGAGATTGGCAAGCGTGCGACTACATCATCCACGAGTTCCATCTCATTAACAAAGCATTGTTGTCTTTGAGGGTAAGTTCTTTATGGATGTATATCTACCCATTGCTTGTATCTAGTAGATAGATCTTGGCGTATAGTTCCCATTGTAAGAATTTTTTGTTTTCTATGCTGCGAACCCAACAGCCACTACCAGGTATAAATCCACATATAGTAAAACAATGCTGTTTAAATAAAAAGGTAGATAAAACATGCATAAGTAAAATAATAGGACAAGGCTTATGAGCAAGTAGGTGGCTTGCCTATGACCAGCAATATGGCAATATGTCCCTAGACTTCATCTTAGAATTCCATAATAACCATCTTCTTCTGGTCTTCGATATAATCGCAACTATCTTCATCAGGGAGAACACATGCAAACAAACAAATGCCACAATCAACACTAGGCAAACAAACACAAGTACAATACAACAAACAAACGAGCAAGGCATTAATACACTTCAGTAGGTTTTGTTAACTAGAGTTTATAGCAATTGGAATTGCTTTATTTGCATTTGTGGGGCTTCATTTATGATTTAATTGTCAAATACCACTTAATGAAGGGTTTTAAGGCCAAGGCTTGGTTCTATATGATACAATTGTACAAAAATGATATCATCAGATGGGTATTGAAATAACAAGGCCACCAAAAGTGGTTTCACTATGGATTTTCTAGTGAGATAAACCATTGTTTTGGTGAATAAATCAGCAAAAAATCTAGAGCACAATTAAATATTTGCTCAAAGGGTTTTGTAGATATTTGAGTTTTCGTTTTTAAGAGTTGGGATCACTTCAAAATAATTACTAGAATGCCCTTGGGAAATTCTCAAAGACAATTTTGCTGACCACTTTTACTTTTAACCAGATTTATCTTATATGTCCAAATAGTATGAGACCAAGGGAAGTGGCTAGGCATTACAAATACCTTCCATTAGAAATTGGATCACTAATTTTGGATTTTTACAACTATAGCGGTGATTTATCTAGTGAATACACCCGAAACAAAAGTTTATAAAATACAAGAATTCATAGGAGGCTCAGTAAATCAAGATCTCGTAGGGTTTGATAGGACTTGCAGTACCAGATCTACTATAATTGGAATCAACTCCATAAGTGCTTTAGATATAAATTGGAAATTTCTCCAATTCAAAAATGAATTCATTTTGTCATTTATGCTATTGGGAAAATATAGCTCCACTTGGCAGAGGACCGATGTCATCAGATAGGCATTCAAAACCTTCTAGAAGAAGGTGAGTTCACCTTATTTGGATATGCGAAACTCTCTGGAAGGATTATTTAGTGAGATGGACACACTTATGTATTTTAATTATTAGAAAATAACTGGATATTATTTTAGTGCAAAGTTTGTTCTGCATGTTCATGAAAACCTGCAAGCACATGCCAAAATTTAGATCTAGCAGAAAGAAAGCTTTTTCCATTTTATTTCAGATTTATTTTAGGAGGTAATAGAATCAGATTTAGAAATTTGAAAAAGAAAAGGAAGAGGAGAACATGCAGTCAGGCCAGATCTGACCAGGCCCCGGGGCATAGTGCTGGGCCGGCCCGCCTAGTGTCATAGCATGCGGGGGAAGTGGGTTTAAACCCGGCCTAGCAGGGCCTGCTGGTCCGCGGCTGGAGGCGACCAAAAGGGTATCTCGCGGCTTGAATCGTCCGATCAAAAAAGATCAATGGTGTTCACTCTTCTTCCTCCCTTGACTACGGAACAGAAGGAGGGAACCCTAGGGTAGGTCAAGGAGGGTTGGTGAGCTCACCTAGGGCCTTTCCCAGTCGACGAGGAGGGCATAGTTTGACGCGGTTGACCATAGCGGTTCTGGAGAGGGGTGGCAAGGCAGGTTTGGCTTCAAGAGGGAGACTCGCGCGCCAGTGACCGCGGGGGCCGATGCAGATCTTGACGGAGGTGCTGCCAGGGTATCCCTTGATAAAAAATCGATATTTAGGTTCAGGAGATCTAGGAGAGAGAGCATGAAAGCAAATAGAAGGAGTAGAAGGACAGAGGGAGGACCATTAGCTTGAGGTTTTGGTGGATGGCTGAGGAGGAGTTTTTCTCTCCTCCGGGAGCTCGCTAGGGGAAGGGGATCGAGGGGGAGCTGTGGGAAGAATATTTGGTGTTGAGGGAGTGTAATGGGATGAGAGAGGAGGTTCGTGATAGTGTATGGCCTTTTTAAACCGAGGGGGAGTGGTCTAAGGTAGACCATGCTCATGGAGAGAAATGGAGCGGGTGCTGGATAGGGATTGGGCATCAAGGGTGGTGAGAGGAGGAGTGTGGGGACATGGGCACGACCAAAGAGAGGGTGCAAGTCTTCTACAGCTGCTAGGTGAGTAAAGAGACTAACAAGGCAATATTTTTAAATAAATGGGCATAAGAGCCCTTCTCTCCTTCCTCCAAATACAAGGGGACAAAAGAGGAGTTGAGCACTATAGTGCTAAAGTACTGGATGACTATAGGGGTATGGTGAAGTACTAGGTAAGGCTAGGGAGGGGTGGTGATGGTAGCAAGACAATAAAAATGATGTTTGGGTCTAAGTTTGATTAATGCCAAAAGAGGTAATCATGATTCTATTTCAGATTTTTGATCTTGACTAGATGAGGTAGGGGTGCTGGGAGGTGGTTAGGATCAAAATAAAGCTCCAAGATTTATTTGTAAATTTTTTGAATATTTTAGATTCTATTTATATCAAATATTCAAAGAGTGCTGAAATGGTTTTCGGGATTTTATTTGAGATTTTTGAATCGGACATGGTGATTTTTTTTGATGTGGTATGGTCCTAAATATGAATTTATACTTTGGAGAATTTTCCCAGGATTTATTGGTGAAGAAAAGTATTTAAAATATTTATTTTCTCATTTCTAGCATTTACTTAAATAGGCAAAAAAGAATTAAACTCTTCAAAAATAATTATTTTTGAAGTGGGAAGATGAGATACAACATATAGGCCTTAGAATTCCCTAAATTTGGAAAGTGTTTTGGAGAAATACAAACTTTCCTTTGTAGAGGGAGTTTTGAGATTTTGTTAAAAGAAAGGAATTAAATAGTTAATGGGCCAAAATAATTATGGAAAACATTTGATAAATTTTCATATCCAAGGTAGATGTTTCCCACAAGGTGTATCAATCATTGTCAACCTTGGTTTTTGAAAAGCAAACTTGATTTTGAAGGAAAGCAAGAGATAAAGGATCTTGTTAGGCATTATTATTTTTATTCCTTCAAAACCTTGTTGGATTAAGGAGCTCAAGGCTCCCCTTGGTAAATGGGCTATATGGATGGATAGACCAAGTTATGTAGATTACCATGGTACAAATTTTTAAGGTTGACCATGGTTGAGCTCACCTAGGATTGATGTCAAAGTTTGCAAAAAATAAGGGTCTCATAGCAGAATATTAATTAGCCTAAAAACCATGTGGGTTTAGGAAGCACAAAACTCCAATTGAGACAAGTGAAGTATGGACGGGTAGACCTTCATGGTTATATTACTATAATGCAAAGAGTTGGTCAAAATAAGTTATCATGGAGATGTGAGCTTCTACCAAAATAGGCATGTTGATAAGATTTGCACAAATGATTATTTTCTTGCCTGCAAAACCATCAAGAACAAGTGTATCCAAGGATGATCTAGCGAAGGGAAAGAGTTGGCCTTGTAAGTATTTATGGTGGTCTACAATATGGTTCAAATGCATTTATAAAAATGCACAAGGGTTGAGAAAGAGAGACTCAAATATGTGACATTGATAACATTTTCGGACTTAGTCATTTTTTGGCAATTTTAGGGTTTTTGTCTAGGATATAAGAGGGGATGGTTTTGAGAGGATGCAAGGTTACAAACTCATCACCAATTGGATGAGGTTGATGTGTAGATTGAGTAGAAGGGATCCATACTTAGAGTAGGTCTTTAATGACTTGGAAACTTTTGGAAAAGATTAACTCTATACTGATCTAGTTAAGGGGTTAGAGGGTCAGTTTAGTGACTAGATGGAAGGATCAACTTAGTAAACTTGCTTAGGGTTTGTAATCTTACTTTATCTTGATCCTAGAGTATGAGCTCATAGGGTAGCTCATACTACTTCCTAAACAAACAAGTCAAACTACAAATCAAGACAATTCATCTTACAAACAAATCAACTACTACTATGGTTACCATCAAGCCTAGATTGAGGTAAAGATGGGTATTTTTAAAGCTTTGAGTTTGAATAAGGTAAGAGTCATTGGTATTTCTACCAAGAGTATAAATTCAAAGGTTTTGGAAAACCTAAAGGTTAGAGTACTTGGAAGTTTTGTCTTTAAAACATAAGGAGATTATATCATATAGATCTCTATAATATTGTTAATAGAAGCTAGGAAAATAATGGTTGTTGCAAGGGCAGCTTGGCTCAGGTTTTGAAATGCCAGAATATTTGAGAATATGTAAAAGAAGCCAAGATAGTTTTGTTAAAATAGATTTTGTCAACTAAGGGTGAGGTAAGGATTATATCATCTGCTACATATTCAGATGCATAAGTACAAACAAACAAGCAAGCAAATATTGCATCACTAAACAAGAAAAGGTTTTTTCCCCTAATTTTTGCATTCTAGACAACAAATCAGGGTTGCTAAAATTGGGATGTTACATTTTAGTCGCCCTCTATCATCGTTGTAGGGTTAGTTTACGTATTGTTAACTCGACTGACTTTTTTACCTGTCTTTCCCACCAGCGTGACTGATGATGATTCAGCCTGGCATCGATGGCAATATGCTAGACTCTATGCGATCGTATCTCGACATTTTTTAATGTTTTGCTCGCTCGAATGTCTGATGAATGTGTCGTCCTATTATGGATGTCGACGCTACATCCACCATCGTGGCAAAATAGCTCAGTAGGATTTTTTTATTGTTTTGCCTGCTCATTTGTCTGACGAGCGTATTATGCTGCTATCGATGTTGACAAGACGGTTGGTGGCGTGGTAGCATAGCTCGGTAGGTTTTTTACTATTTTGCACGCTCACGTGTCTGATGAACGTGTCATGCTGCTATTGATGTCGACGCTGCGGTCACCATTGCGGGTTTCGTAGGTCGGTGGAACGTGATGTTGCATCCAGCCTGGTACGCGTGTCGTCTATTTATACAACTCACTCGATGGTGTCGTGCTAGGTTGTTCCTAACGTCCATCCTTACAGCCACCATCAAGGCTCACGAGGATCGCATAAACCCCCCATCTTTCTAAGCGTGATGTCAGTCAGCCTAGCGATCGTTTATTTGTAGCATGTGTGTCGCGACACTGTTTCGTCTTCTGTCCAACGCGGTGGAGCTTTTACTAGAGAAATTGAGACGTCTCCTCTCCTTTTCCTTCTCTTTTATGCAATTATTTATACCTTCTTCTCCTCGCATAGAGTAAGACTCTTGCCTAAGAATGCCATAGATGCCTCGCTTCTCTTATTCCTACAGACAACGTTGGACAATACACAACATCGTCTGCTCTTCACATCCTCTCACCAGTGTCCGACAGAGCACTCAAGACTTTCGTGCAAAAGCGGAATTGATGGTGTTCCTTCTTTGACCGCCTCCGGAGAAGCGGGGACGGGATGTCATGTCGTCCTGACAACCTATGGAGCAACAACATCAAGATGCCGTGGAGGTGCCATCAAGAGCATCGGGCGGTGGAGGTGCCACCAACAACATCATGCTGTGGAGGTTCCATCAAGAGCATCGTGCCGTGGAGGTGCCATCAAGAAAATCTGGCCATGGAGGTGCCATCAATAGAATTAGGGTGTTGAGGTTCCATCAAGATCATCAAGCTCATCCTACCTTAGAATGAAGAGAATAAAACAATTCTCCACCATACATCTAGAGTAGAACGTAGATGGTCAGGCTGTTGTGGAGGTGTCATCAAGAGCATCACGTCATGGAGGTGCTATCAAGAGCATCAGGTCGTGGATGTGTCATAAAGAGCATAAAAGTATGCCTAGATGCTAGACGGTTTGAGAAGAATGTAGATGGTGAAAGTTCCTTCCCGTCCTGTCCTTAAAGCTTTCAGTCGGTTGTTTTTGTTCGATTTATTTCTATCATGTAATAATATTTACTTTTTATCTTTACATGTTGTTTGTCTTCCTTTTGTGTAATGTTTACTTAGACATTGTCTAAGTAAGCCTTGTTATGCAATGTCCGGTTAGCAAACAGAACATGTACGATGTGATGAAGTATCTACATTTCACATCCTGCATTATATTAAAATCGTACGCATAATCTTTATCCTTTACAGTCTTTCTTTAGTTATGTTATACCGTCAAACCAAATAAACCTAAAGAGTCCGCCTATCATAGATGTGGTGTCCCCGGGGGCATAGTTGAGATCCACATCGTAAGAACATGACATTGTTCCTAAAAAATGCTATGGGTTAGCGTTCCGAGAATAGATCTTTTCTCTTGCACGTGGATGTAGTGTGATGGTATCATAATGCATTTTTCCTACCGGCCACGCCCCCGGGGGGGGGGGGCCAGAGAGAACTCTAGTCAGAATAGTGCAATGGGTTTAATATTAATGTTTGTTAATTAAAGTAATTGATAAATATTAATATAAAGAAATAAAAATTGTTTTTATTTAATGAGAGTTTGCATTTAATTTAGTGGAAATTAACTGCAAAGTGAGTGGACTTGGATTTATGTGAGTGGAGTGTGAGTGGATCCTCCACCCACATGATGAGGGGAGAGGTGGGGGTAGCCACCTTGGCCGCTAGCCACCCCATGGGGCTGTCCCCTCCCCTATATAAGGAGGGGAGGTGCTCCTCTCCATCTCACACCAATCCTTGTGAAGTATCTCTCATCTCTTCCTCTAGTGGTTCCCATGATCTTTGGACTAGTGAATATCATGTTCTGGTAGTTTCTCTGGTGTATCTACTACTTCCGCTGGATCGAGGGCCTAGATGTTGTTGGCAATACGGACATGTGCCCTAGCACAGATGTGCTGCTAGTTTGCGGCACTAGACAACTCAATTTTGAGATCGGTAAGAGATCATCTATATCATCCATGAGATCAAATCTCGTAAAGATTTCGGTCTTCGAGGGTAAGTTTTCTCTAGATGTATATCCACTCATTGCTTGAATCTTCTAGATAGATCTTGGTACTTTATTGTTTAGATCGTAGGAATTTTTTCTATGTTGTGAACCCTTCAATGGTATCGGAGCCGGATCTATGCATATATGTTTTGTACGGGCCGAGCACATATGAGTATGTGGGTACTGATGATCATATTATTGCATCCTCTTGTGTATTTTGAATATATGGCATAGTGGGATGAAGCGGCCCGGACTAACCTTACATGTCCTCGCACATGAGACCTGTTGCACGCTTGACATGCTAGTAGTTTTTTATAAGTGGCTAGCGGGTGTTTGTTTCTCCCACTATAGTTAATATCTTATCTACAATTGGTTGTTAATAATATAGTTATCACCGTTGTGGTTCCATGTTCGTAGGTAAGAAGGTTCTTTCTTCGAAAGCCCCACGCCACGTAAAATATGCAAAGATAAATTAGAAGCGTCTAAATTTGTCTTTTGGGCGTGTGTGATGATATCAAAATGTTAAAATTTTAAGTATGATATGATACTCTTTGAAAATTATAACAAACCAAGGTGGAAGCGCCATAGACCTTGCTGCCACACCAATGGAATGATGGATATCATACCATGATGCACAAGATGGAGATCAAGTGTAATAACCATATCTCATTATTTTTTTGCATGTGATGTTTATTATATGCATCTTATTTTTCTTAGATAATGTTCAGTAGCATTATAAGATGATCCCTCATTTTAAATATCAAGATAAAAATGTGTTCTTGCTTAGTATGCACCGTTAAGAAATTCTGTCATTTCGAGACACCACATGATGATCAGGTGTGACAGACTCTATGTTCGCATACAATAGGTGTAAGCCATATTTACACATGCAGATACTAAAGTTCTACTTGGCGAGCCTAGCATGTATAAACATTGCCTCATAACACATACCAAAAGGTAAAGCATGAGTCATATGATTAATATGATGACCATGTCAATGCTCGCCTTTGTAGTTGCACCAACTCACGTGATGGTCGATCTTGGTGTAGTGAATTTGTTTCATGTAATCACCAAAACGACTTGAGGGATGTTTTTTGAGTGGGAGTTCTCATAGTAATTTTGAATTAACTTGAACTCAGTTTATCATGATCATAGTCTAGATTGTATCTGCATGAATCGTTGTAGAAATGGCATTCGTTATTCTAACTTACACTAGGCAGGTTAGTTGAGATTGAAAATTTTTAAAACTGATATTCACACTACGAACTAGTACCTTATTGTTATCGAAAGCCGAGAAAAGGGAAAATACTATTGCAATCTTTCAGTAAACCTCAAATTGGTCTAAGTGATTCAAATCAAAAGAGCAATGATTTTACTTAGCATCTAATGTCATACTTGTTTTCATGAAGCCAGTTTTCTCCAAATTTGTTTGAGAAACAAGGTGATATAAGGAGTTGAAAACGTTGTTTTCAAAAACAAGAAAAATACAAGATATATGTGATATCTAAGAGTTTGTTTTGTTACAAGATGATGAAATATAAATTAGTGAGACAACATCAACTCATAGATGTATGTGTGTATGAAGGGTAAAAACATTGGGTGTCCCGATTCTCCAAACAGTTGGACACTAATAATATTCACATATATAATCCAATTCAGCCATGGTAGCTTCATCATTAATTTGTCATGATGGGATGGATAAAGAGTGTGAGTGATTTCCTCATCACACTAGAAGATTCCTTATAGTGAAATCTGGAAGAAAATGTGTCATATGATGATCAACTTCAAGGTGTAAGTCCGAGGGTGCTAGTGCTTGACTAAACATGACTAGTAATATGTGTCAAAACTGTTGACACCACATTTGATAAGGAGGAAACCAAAAGAGGAACTGCAAAAGTATTTGGCAGAAACAGTAGTCTAGAAAGTCTAGCTTGGGTGTATATTTGATATATACATATGATGAATGTAATTTTTTGTTGGTCACAAAATGTAATTTTTTGAGTGTCAGGAGTAAATAATAGCGCTAGATTATTTTGGCTCAAACTGCTATCCACGTCGTCCCGATTCTTTTCGGCTATGGGGTGGAGGTCGGAAAGGACATGCGACGACATCACAACGGAGCCCTGCTATCCCGTGAGACGGTACCTACCATGGGCCAGGGTGAAATATTCCATACTACGGATAGGTGTGTCGCGCGTCGTTGTACACCGTGTCACTGGAAGGTGGGACACGCGCACTTCGCGTGCTTCGTTGGCCCGCTGTCAGTGTACGTGGGTAGAGTTTCGGCCCATGAGAGGAGTTTCATCCGTGATATCCCTCCGCACCCACCAGGTGGTGGTCTCTGCCGGTAGCCTACGTGGTGCCCTGTGTCCATGTTGGTTGTGTACTCTCGCATTCGTGGGGGGCTTATAGAGTGGATGTGGCACCTTAGTTTTCATACGTACACGTTCGTCCACGACAAAGAGTGGGGCTAGCAGCTTAGGATGTAGGTGTCCGTGGTTTCTCGTTCTCTAGTGGCCGTACCATGGATGGTTGTCATGCTCTCCGTTGTACAAAGCATCGGTGGACGGTGCGATGCATGCGGTTGATGGGCCCACCGTTAGTGTACGTGGGTAGAGTTTCGCCCCGTGAGAGGCGTCTCAGGCGCGATACATGTCAACACACGCCGTGTGGCTCGACACGTCTGTAGGTGATGCAGCGGCGTGATCACATAACAGATGCGGACTATCATGGTCATGGGCCCGGACAAAGCTGACGTGGCGTCCTGTTCTATAGACAGACGCATTCTTCTAGCACGAGGAGAAGGGCTAGCAGCTAAGGGTGTAGGCGGTCGTGGTTTCTCGCGGCCTAATCATTGCGTGGGGCCCATACAGAGGCAACCTAGTGGATTAGACTTTAGGTGTACCTAGGTTCTCGAGGCAGCTGTTTGACCTGGCAACATAAACCTTCTCCGGCTGGGTGTTCGAGATGGTTTCTCGGGCACACTCTATCACCAGGTACGCGTCTCACTTATAGGTGGATCCTGCAATCGTCTACGCATCTAGTCACGATAGCATCATAGGTTTCGCGGATTCTCGCGCTTCTACGCGGTGTCGTGTGTCGCAAAGGTACCTAGATGCTAGCTTCTTATAGCTACACTGACACTCTTATCACGAACCCTGTTACTTCCTCTATACCTCTCCACCTCTACCCCCTCTTTCTCGTGACCGGTCTCTTCCTATCGCTCATCACGTCTCCTCTGACGCTGTTCGCTTTGATCGACATCGCTGGTGTTCTGCTATGTGTGTCTACTTCTCCGCCCTCTCAGTTTGCGTTTTTGTTGCCGCACTAATACTTATCTTCTGGATGTTTTTGCAGCCATCATCGTCCTCCTCGGCTTCGGTTCTTCCACTTGTTGGACCATGAACATCGTCTCGCTCATCGCTTCTCTCCAGCCGCATCTAGTATGTAGACTCCTACGTGCCCTTCTACACACATTTGTTCTATTCTTTCTTATTAAGATTGCATTTTCGTTGCTGAACTGATGCTTATTTTCTTTACTTTTTGTAGTCATCATTGTCTTCTTTAGACACTTTGGTTCTTTTGCATATCTTTGATGTAGTTTCCTTCTCAGACAGGTTAGTGTGTCTTTGTGTTACTCGTTAATCAACGTGTTATTTCCATCGCTTTTATGCATTTGTTTTAATATGTTTTTTCTAGTCTTCATGTGCCTAGCAAGCTTGTAGTCTCTATGGTACTGCTAATCTATTTTGTCTTTGTTTGTTTAGGTCGTATATCTGGTTGGGTTTAATCTGTGATGAACAAATGATGTTCGTTTGATGTTTTTCTCACTGACATTTCCACGTAAGCCTTCCCTCCTTAAGTTTCTTCTATTCGTCTTTGTGTTCGTGGTCCTATCCGTGTGTTTGTAATGGTTTCTCATGCTTACGTTTCTTCTTTGACCTTACATGCCGCTATTGATGTAACCTGACCTACAGTCGTGACCACATCATGGTCTCCAACTTATGCCAAGTCGTCATGGACTTCAAAGGTGAACCTATCCTCTATGCGAGTCCACTTCCTACCCTATTAAATAGTATACTACTTCATACTCCATCCTATGATCATGCTAGGTTCACATTAACAAGTACAGAGACAAGGGAGGAAGCACGGAGCATCAAGCCCGATAAGACGGAGGAGAAGGAAGAGACATGAATGAGCGGCATTATCACTCCCATCAGTGGTACTATCGCGCCCCGGTACTACTGCGTGGCCTCAGCGGTACTACTGCCCCGGACCCGTGGAGATCTAGCTACTCCTCTGATGCCACCGGTGCTACTAGACCTAGAGACCACCTGCCACTGAAGCTCAGAGCTATCGCTCCTCCTGAAGCTACTACCGCTACCACCAGTACTACTGGTCATGACAGTGCCTGCACGCACATAGTTGGTCCATAACCCATGTATCCCTCTTATTATGTTCCAACCCTAGTTCTATCACCAAACTACCCCTATGTAAGTGGTTGGCCTATATATAGAGTCCCCACCCCTCATGTATCCCTTAGGCATAGATGATCGACTAAAGACAACCTACTTTGTGAAATCTCTAGTTTTTCCTCATCCCTTTTACCAAGGGGACCGACTATCATCACCAACTTCGTTGAACTTTGCATCGCACATCCATCATTGTACAAGGCCTATGTTTGCTAGTGCGTGAGCGTAGTTGTCAAGACCCTCTACAAGGTGTTCTTCCCTCTCCGCTTGGGATTGATAGGAGCACATTGACCAATCTTTCCTTGTGAGTATTATATCAGACCGGTGGCCACCGGCGGGAGCAATTGGCCTTGTATCTTGTCGTGTTTGTGTGTGTTCATCGTGTTTTCCGTGAGGTGTGTGTTCGCTTCCGCTACCTTTTTCTTTTCCCTCGCTTTTCCCATCGATATAACCACAAGATCCATGACGACCGAGCCACCCTTGAGGTTCACCCTTATCATCTGGTATCAGCAGCTTTTGGTTACGACAGATTTCTAATCGATTTGGTCTTTTCTCCATAAATTTGAAAATTCCACAAAAAATATCCCAATTTCGTGTTTTGGATTGGTCTAAGATTTGAGCGCATTATGGTAGGTTTTTATCCATGGATTACTTGCTAAACTTGTTAATCTACCTTCCTCTGCATTCCCATAGCCTAATTCCTTGATTTACCCCTTCAAATTTGTTTTTTTCTTCAAGATTTTACGTCCAAATCGCCCCAAAATGGCGAAAACGCGTCAAATCTAGGTGTCCTAGGAAACACCGGTACTACCGGGCCCAAACACAGGTACTACCGAACCTCCCTGGTAACTAAACAGTACTACCAAGCATATGAAATCCTGGTACTACCGCTGAAATGTCCGGTACTACCGCTCGGTTCTACAACAAAAACAACAGATTCTCAGATTTCAGCTTCTCACCATTTTAAGCATAACTTTTGCATTCGAATTCAGATTTTGGTGTTTTTTAGTTCGTTTCGAAGAGGAGAAGGATCTCTAAATTATTATCCAAGTTTTTCATGCTATCTACTCCATCCAAATTCCACGAGCAAGGCGGAATCCAACAATAAAGGGTGAAGATCGGCGATGAAAGGTATATACATTCCACAGCTTCTCCCCACTTGCATTCCTTTGTGAACTACACTATAATTGAGTCCAAAAAACACCTATTGAGACTAGTTAATCCTCAAACACCTATTGAGACTAGTTAATACTATGCGTTCTTGGTATATGAACATTTGATACCTTGTAGAATTCCAAGCAAAAGTTGTGAGCGCGCTATCTCATATAGTTATCGTGTATAGTTGTTGGCACAAGGAAGAGGCAAGTGAAAAAGAAAAGAAAAAGGGTGACACAAAAAGAAAAAAAAAAGAAAAAAGGAAGTGCCTCATAGAATAGGAAGCACAAGCTTGATGAACATCATGTAGGTGGTACTTATTGTGCATATATTGTAGCCCACCAACTTTATGCAATCGAAGTAGCGTCTCTCCTAGAACTTGTGCGACACAAGCTTATAGTCTTTGCTAGGTAATCATTTGGTTCTTAGATCACTTCTTCTTTTGCACAAGTCCCATTTATCCCACCGTGTGTGTTTCCTTGAACATAATTCCTTCTTGTGGATTGAATTGTTTGGCTTTGTGATCATCATGGTTCTTTACTTTCCATCAGAATATCTTGGTTTCGGATTGTTCCTTTGACATGCCACTTTTCATACATATCCACCATAAGCCTTTGGTGTGTGTTGTGTAGTTGGGTTTAGGTTGCTTTGTCACTTCACTTTGCTTGGTTTTTATTGTTCTCAAGTGTGGCCACTTGCACGATACTATCTTCCAAGGTAAAGTAAGGGTTGATGTTCCATCCCTAACACCCTCTACCACTTCCATATACACCACTTGGTCTTGTGAATCGTGTCTAGGAACTCCAGAATCAATGAGGAGATATATGAAGAATCCATGACGAGCAACCATGACTATGACTCTACAAGAATGGAGAACACAGAGCACTACACCAACAATGGCTCCACATGCTTGGGTGATATGGAGTACTACAACAACAATGACTCCCCAAGCATGGTTGACTTCAAGAACGATAACGAAAAGCTCCGCAAGTCACATCGACCAAGAAGGAGCCTCTACCTCGAGAGCGCCAAGTTCCACCATCAAATGCACAAGTTCAAAAGCGCCCTCAACAACTTCAAGAAGGAAATGGATGATGACTTTTCCATAACCATGAGCATGATCACCAAAACTAATGATAATTTGCGCTCATTAGAACACCTCAACAAGAAGAGTGCCAAGGACAAGGATCATCATCGCGAGTGTCACGTGGATGTCCAAGTGCGCCACCTACATCAACCTTCGGCAAGAAATGCCAATGACCTTCGTCGACACCATCGTAAGGCACCTTCCACTACTAGTGCCACCACCAAAATGACACCAAGAGCAAGCCTTCTTCCATGCCATCAATCTTCAATGACAAAACTTCAAGCCAAGATGTCACGGAAGTTTATGAGCAAGCACCAAGTAAAGAGTCTACACTTCAATATGGAGGAAGACAAGGCCACGCATGTGATGAAGTCAATACGCGCACCGCTCTCGACATCAACATGAGCCTACTTACACCACTACTACAAGATGGCGATGACAAGGTCAAGAATGGTGAGCATCAGACTTTCCCTTCACCAAAGGAGGTGCATGGAGTGGAGAAAACCGAGCTTATCCCTATATGTTTGAGTGATGATGTGGTACCAATCCCATGTGAGTATGAGAGCCACTTAGCCCACTTGAGTGAAAGCAAGAGTGAGATGAGTGACTCCACCATACATGCGATTGAGTGCTTCCACTTTAAGGGCATGAGTGATACACCAAGTGAGTTGAGAGTGGTAGTTGATAGGTCATCTGAGACCATTTTGATTTCTAACGACTTACCCTCTACCCCTAGTGTGTTTCCTCATGATGTGCTAGGTTCCATGAATGAAGAAGCACTAATCTTGGAGATGATGATGCCTCCTATCGAGAATATGTACATGGTCGATGACGATGATACCATCCCCATATATGATGAAGTCGCCCACACGGAGATCATTACTACCACAACACCCACTTCATATGAGAGGTATGAACAAGGTAAACATAAGGGTGTTGATGATGCTATGATCCCACTAGTGGACATGAAGATTTGTGGTGATTTGCATGCTATGAATGATACTTGTGACATGACATATGTTCCACTCTTATTCCCGTGTGTTGATTTTGCTATGCATCATAATGACCATGTGTAATCCTTTTATTGTCATGATATTTCCATAGACATGATATGCTCTACACGTTACGTGGATGATATCATTGCTTGCACTTTGTTAAACAATTGCTCTTTCCAATAGTTTGCTTGCAATGATGATGAAAATGGTATAACTCGGACCATGCTTTGTCATGGATGTTTACAATTTCTCCCGTTCCTTGTAATAAGAATAATAATTACTCTTTCACTTGTTTTGCTTGCAACAATAATTATCATATGGTTTCTATTGAGACTTCCCCATAACTTTCTCAAATTTTGGAGATTTTGGTAAATGCCACAATAAGCATGTTCCCCCTTGCATACTCACCATGCATCTATTTTACACTTGATTGACACTAATGGTGATGTGCACAAGAAGAGATACGTCATGATGGATGATGTGTTTCTCTACCATTCACACATGTTATTCCTTTTATCTATGTTGTGTGGAGGTACCCGCACTATAATGTCAACCTCGGTTGAGCACGAGTTCACAACAAGAGCTCTAGAGAGCATCCCCCACGCGAGTTCAAGATCAAACCCATCTTTCATAACTTTTGCATGTTTTGCATATTTCATCTTGAAAAGTTTCTCTTTCCTATGGTTTGCTTGCAAGCATGTGGATGGTATTATTTCACCATGTGATAATCGTGTTTCGTTTCTATTGGATATTGATGCTTTGTATGTTGCAACAAAAATGTTGAACAATATCTCTTTTTGATGTTTTGTGTGCAACCATAATGCCATTATGAGCATGTATTGTCATGAGAGCTTCCAAGTATCTCGTATGGTTGTTGCATCAAACATAAGGAACATTTTCTATTTCATATGGTTTTTTGCAAACATGTTGTTTTTTCTTTCGCTTGTGATACTCATATTTCCAGGATCTTTGCTTTTGATAATTTGTGTGTGGCATCCAACATATTGAACAATTTCTCTTTCCAATGGTTGGTTTGCACACATAATGATGTTGTTTTGGATATCCTTCCTCATGTGTTTTTGCTGAATTCTCCTATTCTTGCATCAAAGATGTTGATCAATATTTTAGACCAATGCTTTGAGTGCCACACTAAGACGTTATATGGAGTTTTTGAGTTCCCATATTTGGATGATGTTCAAACGATTTCCATGCAAATTGACCTTGCATATGCATTTAATTTTCTATCTTTCTATTGTGCTAATAGTGTTGTGAATAAGAATGGACATGCCACAAATGAGATGCTCCTCTATCACACACGAAAATATTTTTCTTGGTCTTTATTGTGCGAAGGTACACTTGCATACGCGTCAACTTCTATGGATCATGAGTTGACAAGAATCCTAGAGGGTTACCTATGGATGACCTTCATCGAGCTATCTCTACACCATAAGGTGACTTCCTTCAACTTGAGGACTCATACTATAATCTTCATGAATTGGCTACTCTTTGAGTGTTGCTTCTCTTTTGTGGTGAGCTTTGTAGGCTTCATGGAAAGTGAAGGAACATTGAAGTGTTTCCAAGTCAATCTTCCCGAAGACGATTATATGGTGAACCCTAGGATCAAGAATGTCTCTCGACCTCCTCTACATGGTGATGAGCGTATAGAATCGACGACAACTCTTTTCGAAGGGGGAGCTGATGTAGCCCGACCTACGGTCGTGACCACATCATGGTCTACAACTTATGCCAAGTCTTCATCGACTTCAAAGGTGAATCTTATCTTCTATGCGAGTTCACTTCCTACCATGTTGAATGGTATACTACTTCATACTCCATCCTATGATCATGCTAGGTTCACATCGACAAGTACGGAGACAAGGGAGGAAGCACGAAGCATCAAGCCTGACAAGATAGAGGCTTGGAAGAGGAGAAGGAAGAGACAAGAACGAGTGGCACAACCGCTCCTATCAGCGGTACTAGCGTGCCCCGATACTACCGCCCCAGACCCATGGAGCTCCAGCTACTCCTATGATCCCATCGGTACTACCAGGCCGCACCACCGGTAGTACTAGACCTAGAGACCACATGCCACTGAAGCTCGGAGCTACCGCTCTGCCTGAAGCTGCTATCGCTATCGTCTAGTACTACTGGACCCGAGGACCAACACTACTGGTCATGACAGAGCCTGCGCACACAGTTGGGCCACAACCCATGTATCCCCCTTATTATGTTCCAACTCTAGTTCTATCCCCAGACTACCCTTATGTAAGTGGCTGGCCTATATATAGAGCCCCCACCCCTCACGTATCCCTTAGGCATAGATGATAGACTAAAGACAACCCCCTTTGTGGAATCTCTAGTTTTTCCTTGTTCCCTCTACCAAGAGGACCGACTATCGTCACCAACCTCGTTGGACTTTACATCGGCCATCGATCATCACCAGCCTCTCCAAGGTGTTCTTCCCTCTCCGCTTGGGATTGACGGGAGCACAATTCCTTGCGAGGATTCTATCGGACCGGTAGCCGACGACGGGAGCAATTGTCCTTGTACCGTGTCGTGTTTGTGTGTGTTCATCGTGTTCTTCGCGAGGTGTGTGTTCGCTTCCGCTACCTTCTCCTTTCCCCTAGCTTTTCCTATCGATTTGAACATGATATCCATGAAGATCGGTCCACCCTTGAGGTTAACCCTTATCAGCTATCCTTCGTCTGTTTATTTTAGGACAACCCATAGTTATATTGTCATGTTCATTTTAGAGGCGTCGAATGTTTGCTTAACATTGTGGTATTCCGCTATGGTTTGCCGCACGTAGGTTTAGTATACGAGATCGATCCGGACGAGGAACATCTTCTCGGTGTGGAGATTGATCTTCCCGACTTCCATCAGAAGGCTAAGAAGAGAGCGCATTTCTTCTGGTCGTCTGCACATGTTCAGGCAGTATTTATCTTCAGAATGTTTTCGGTTTTTTGATCTCTAACTATGGACACAATTCCCGTTTTGTACGTAAAGTCTTAAAAATACGTTTTTTCCAGCCTTTGTAAGACACAAAATTTTATGTAACTACGAATAAACATGTCTCTCTATCTCACCTCTCGATGTATTTCGTTTTGCTTTTTTTGGGTGATGAAAGTCTTCTCGTTGTCTACAAGTATTTCTATGTTGACGTGCTATTCCATGTCTTCGACTCCAAATAGATCTAATTGTGCATGGTCGGCTAAATTTTTTTGTATACCAGACTAAGTCGGGTTCGTAGCGATGCATACTCGTCTTCTGTTATGAATCGTAATATGACTGCGGTCTGATGATTTTTTTCGTACATGGTCATGTACAATTTGTTGTTAGAGCTAAAAATGGAATGAAAACTTGGTCCGTGATGGTGAGAGTGTCATGGATAATGGATTATCGTGGTAGGGGCGATGACGGAAAAACTAAACACGTCGACATGGTGTTGATCGAGTCGCTGGTAATACGATCCTATTATCTCACATATTATTTTAGACGGTCATCCATTCATTAAACTGACGTACAATGTGCACCGTTTGATTTATGAATGGCAATATCATGTATGCTGAGATTGGCTAGAATGAGGTAGACGATCTAAAGCCACAAATACAGGAAGGACATGTGTATGCGCTCAGCCAGTTCATGCTCTCCAACGCGAGGAGAGGTTGTCATCCGATGAAGGGAGAATTGATGATACATCTAAGTTGCCATACCATAATCGAAGAAGTGGAAGATTATCCACATGACTTCCCGGAGCTGGTCTATGACCCAGTTTCCTTTCCTTATCTTCCTAATTTTGTGGGAGAGGTTTCTCGCTTTGTAGGTATGTATGTGGAAGGTTTTATTTTAGACGTTTGTTATTACATTCGTGTCGTTCATGTATCCTTTCCTATGTGTGCAGACATCATTGGGATCATAGTCAACGTCTACGAGGAGAAGACTTTCTGGATTCATCATTAGCAGAAGGAAACCAGTAGGCATACAATTTTCTTCCTCAATGCAAGGTAAGTATTCTAACTATTTATGTGTTTTATTACGAATTAATTTTTATCTATAGTCATTGTTTAATCATACATTTAGCAACAACAAAAAGAGGCTACCACTTTGGGAATCGCGTGTGGTTGAGTTCCCGACAAATGAAGTCTTACATGGAGAACAAACTCGGCCAACACCATTTTTGTGGGAATGTTTATGAAG
Organism: Avena insularis; assembly: GCA_023614405.1. NCBI lineage: Eukaryota > Viridiplantae > Streptophyta > Magnoliopsida > Poales > Poaceae > Avena > Avena insularis. Next base: position 177,864,900 of record CM042692.1, on the reverse strand, counting down.
ACCTTCAAGGGAGAAGACTCCCTCAGTGGGAACTCCGCATGCATGTTGTATATTAACCCAGAAGACCACGTGCGACGTTGCTGGCCATGAGGTAGAACTTTTGTTTCCTCTTACGTGTTTACTACATTGGCCTAAGAAAGGTTAAAACTTTGCCTTTTTTGGATTCAGCTACCTACCGTATTTTCAGCCGATCACCGCAAAAGGATTTCAAGCTCAGATTACAATGCAAGTCCCTTTTGACTAGATAGAGCGCAAGAAGATCGCCGAGTTTTAGGAGATCAACGCGTACAATAATTCGGCTAGTTATGTGTCATATACTCTCCGCGCATATTTGCCAGCTCACATGTCGCTTGTATTCCTAAGTGATTTTCTTCTACTTATTCTTGAACCCGAAGGATTCAAGTATATAGTCATCATCACTAGGCTGGTGTCGAAACAGTCCTAGTGGTTTGTTGTTTAATAGGTGTGGGAAAGCATCCACTGCCTGTGGAACCAGCTATCGATTCGCACGTGACAGTTGCAAAGGGAAGAACTTTCAGTACCGATTGCTACTATCCGCACTGATGGTTCGGCTGGAGCGGAGTACATGCTTTTAGGGGAACAACACAAGGTAGTAGTTGGCAAGCAAGTTGGGGTCGTGTTGAGGACTCGGGGTGGTAGCGACACGGAGATCTTGCCTTATCTGTAGGCGATTTTGCATACGAAGTTCACTTGGAACGTTAGGATTATGAACAAGAGTTTTTTCAACAGAAGGAAATGCATCTAGGTGGACAACATCGACGTCTCCCTCGGGCGTCAGCCCATGATTCCCGTGGCGCCACCAGTCCAACCTTTGTCGTCCTCTATTGCATTTTCTCTACTGGCTCCAGATTCTTAGATGGCAGACTCTTCCGCGTCTTGTGAAGATGTCGAGGTTAGATACGTCCATGCTCTATGTTTTCCAACGTCTATACCGAGATTATATATGTTTTCTATGTTTGCTTACCCATCGTTACTGTGCAGCAATATGATGAACTTCTGACAGCTCCCCCGAGCACCCAGAAACACGAAGTGTAAGAACGCTGATCCTTTCTTATCTTTTTCGTCGTTCTTCTTTCTACAACGTTTTTTCTCTTGCAGGTGCAAGATTGAACATGAAATTTTCACTTCTACAATGAGGAAGCGTCTTCCTTTGGAAGACCCTAGTAATAAGAAGACATCGAGTCAGAAGAAAAAGAAATAAGTGAGACCCGCTTTGCATTTGTCCAGACATGTTTGATGTGGTTCTATGTCTCATTCGTTGGCTGTGATCTAAAACTCAAAACGATTATGTGTATAACTATCGACTATCTTGACCGTCAGAAAATCGAGTGGTGTCTACTATTATATTATGTAATTGGACCAGACGATGTGTTACCTACTTACCGCTTACACTTTCCGAGCAAACATTGTATATGTCTTCTTAGATTAAGCGTTTGAGCCCTCTTAGACCGTCTTACGTGGACGTGATGCTTTGTATCGATATGTTATGGATTACAATAGCAGGCTGATTCAACTATGTGCATCCTTTTCTATTGTTAGAACGCTCTCAACACCGCGTACGCTTCAACGAATTACATCTACATGTGTCGTTACGACGTTTGGACATCAGGAATTTTCTCATCACACGAATTTGATGCTAGCCGCACCCCCGGGGGCACAGAGAGAAGGCTAGTTTGTACTAGATTGGTTGGTATGAAGTGTCATATAACTCAATACAAGAATACAATGTATAGAGTGACTATAAAATAATATGGTTAGATGTGCGCTGAGAACAATAATGAAATGTTATTGTGTTCATCATCAGCTCTACCTACCCATCAAGATTTATTCTAAAGGAACTTAATAAATTTTTATTTTGTTTTGGTCTGATGAAAAACAAATGGTTGTTTAAATTATGACCGCATTTGTAGAATATTAATTAGTTATTATAAATCATGTTGGTGAAATACACATCCATAACAATGATGCTAAAAGCCACAAGGATCAATGATTTGAATTCCACTTATATGGGGAACCGCCATTTAGGTCATATTAGAAAGAATGCATGAAGAAACTCCATGAAAATGGACTTTCAAATTCATTTGATGTTTGAATCATTTGACGCTTGCAAACCATCTCTAAATGAGAAAATGATTTAAATTCGTTCATGGGATAAGAGTTGAATGTGCGATGTACATACTAGAAATCATACATACTAATGTATGTGATCCATCAAGTGTAAATTGTGTGTGGTAGATTCATCTACTTCATAAACTTCCTTTGGTAATTGAGTCCATATATATATGTCCACTTGATGAGAAATAAGTCTGCAAAACATTTGAAAAAGGTTCAAAGAATTTCAGCATGATGTAGAAAATCATTTGTGACAAGAAAATTAAGAATCTATGATTATGATCATAGAGGAGAATATTTAAGTTACAATCTTAGCAAAACATCTAAGAGTTGCGGAATTTGATTCCACAACTTATGCCTCACGAAACACCACAGGGGTATGGAGTGTTTGAGAGACATAATTGAACCTGTTTAGACATGGTAAGATTGATGATGTAAATAAAATAAACTACCATTATATTTTTGAAGTACTATGCTTTAGAGAATGCCGCTTTACACTAAATATAGATCCATCATGATCCATTGAAATGATATCCATATGAGTTATGGCATGGGATAAAACCCAAATCGTCTTTTCTTAAGTTTTGGTATGTTTTGCATAATTAAACGAGTTTACAACAAAAATTGGATAATTGTCTTTGTTGGTTGTCCCATGGACTGAAATGGGTATTCCTTCCAATATGAAGCCGATGAAAAAATAGTTTGTCACAAAATGGCTTATTTTTCCAAGAAGGAATTTCCTCGCAAATTTTTGAGTAGGAGGATAATAGAATTCTATGAGGTAATTGAATCTGAATAAGATGAGAAGATTAGCACAACACCAAAAGTTGTTCTGGAGAGAGCCATGACGCTCCTGGAACTCGTGTGTACAAAGTGTTTTAGCGCTGGATATCAAAATGTCTATTGAACCTCATATGATGGGTTAAATATGCAATCAAATAAAAGATTTGAGGATAAAGAATTGTTGTTGAACAATGATGAACCAAACACATACAAAGAAGCAATGATAGGCCCTGACTCCATTAAATGACTTGAAGCCATGAAATCCAAGATAGTTTCCATATCAAGTTTTGGAACTTGGTAGACCGTCTAGAAGGATAAAACCTTTTAGATGTAAATGGACCTATAAATAGACTTGACTTGTCGAAAATCTATTTTCGACAAAATATCAAAGAGTTGACTATGATAAAATTAAGATCTTCTAGAGTAATGCTTAAACGTCTATATGTATTATTCTAGCAGTCACTTCATATTTCAGATATGGCAGCTAGAAAGTAAAACTATAGAAGTGTATATCGAGGGTGTATGCAAGATACAACCATGAGTTTTGTCATATCCAAATAATGCTAGATTGGTATAAAACTTTGATAAGAGAAATACGCATAATGGAGTTAGAATGTTCGCTTGATGAAATGGTCAAAGAGATTTAATTTCATCAGGAACAAAGAAGAAACTTGTTGTAATAACCCATCCACCAGGGCCCGGGGGTGTCACTCCTAGAAGTTTACTTGGATCTCTATATTAGCCCCACATACCAATATTTGTCTTTTCTGTGCACTTTGTCCTCACTCATGCGCACCCGGGAACAACTTTGTGGTTGGTCACTCATTGTAAAATTGTTCCATGCCAACCACACTTAACCTTAGAGTTCTTTTCAGACGAGCTTCTAGAAAAGAAGTTGCAACTTGTTAGTATGAGTATCATATCAATCCTATTAAGCCATGCATCAGGTGAAAGGAATATGCCCGAGAGGCAATAATAAAGTGTTTATTATATTAGTCCATGTTTATGATAAATGTTTATTTCTCATGTTATAGTTGTGTTAACCAGAAACGTTAATACATGTGTGTTTAATAAAGAAAGAAAAGGTTCCTAGTGATGCCTCTCATTACACTAGCTTGTTGATTAATAGATGATCAAGGTTTCCTGATCATGACATTGGATGTTTTTAATAACAAGGTCACAATATTAATTGAATGATGTGATGAACATACTCCAAAAGTATAGTAACACGATCAAGACATTATGTTTACACTACTATAACTTCATTTAAAGTAACCATAATCTTTAAACATGAGATCACGTAATCACTGACTCCGGAAGAGTATTTTGATTGCATCAAACGTCACATAGTAACAAGGTGATTATAAAGGTGTCGTCAGATACTTGGAAAGTGTTAGTTGAGGCTTGTGGATCAAGAGCGGGATTTGTCCATCCTGATGACAGGGAGATATACATAGGGCCCTCTCAGTGATATCACATTGACATAGCCTGCAAGCAAGTGATAATGATCAGTAAGAATGTTATATCACGGGAACGAGAAAAGAGTACTTGTCAGTAACAGGATCAAACTAGGTATGAATGATACCAAATGATCAGATCCCAGACAAGTAAAATATCATGAGACAATAGGAATTGGTTACTATGAATATAAGGTCACGCGATCACCAAGTCATCACATGAACTGGTGGGAGTCATTATGGATCTCCAGGTCCCGCTGATGATTATTGGTCATAGAATGTCTCGATCATGTCCACAAAGTTCGTGACCCATAGGGAGACACACTTAAGGGTAGTCTACGCATTTGAGTGGATAGGAAACACCAGAGAAAATACTAGACATCACAAGAATTGTTCTGATAAAAACTGTCGAAATAGTTTTGGTGTATCAGAATATTGTGAGGGGATCAAATATTAATGTGTTCATTAAATGAAGTGTTCATAAAATGAAGTACACTCATTAAATGAAGTGTTCATTAAATTGAATAGAATTAAACCAAGTGAATTAAAGTACTTTAATGGAAAGACCTTTGAAATTTGAGTAGAAATTAAATGGAAGATGAGTGGAGCTAATTTGATGTGAGTGGAGTGTCCACCCACATAAACATGGGAGAGGTGGGGGTACCACCATGGCTGTGCGCTATGCCCCCTTTGGGGGCCCCCTCACCTATAAAAGGCCCCTCCTCCTCCTCTCATCACACACCTTTCACCATTCCTCTCATATACCCTTTGGTTGGAATATTCCTCCCCTTCTAGCCTTGTCCATTGCCAAGAGCAAGGTGCTTAGGTCAAGCCCTTCTCAAGATATTCTCCACCACCATCACCACCATGTCATAGTGTTGGCGGAGTTCCTGAGGATCCCCTACTTTCGCTGCCGAGCTGGAGCGAGGGACGGAAGTCGTCGGCACACAGTATCTGTGACCGATTACGAAGGTGCTGCACTTGTGGTACTTGCATCGCATCCTTGAGGATGGTCGTGTACAATCTACAATAGCCACATTTGTTTTCGGGAACATTATCCCACATTATGGTCTTCGAGGGTGATTCCATCTGAAACCATTACATGTTTCTCCCTAGGATTTTTTTGTTTTCCATGCAACAAACCCCATTAGTGGTATCAGAGCCGTGTCTATGCGTAGATACTTTGTACTGTTATAACACATATGAATATGTGGGCGCTGATGATCATGTTATTACATCCTTCACGTATTTTGGATATTGGCGGCATAGTGGTATGAAGCGGCCCGGACAAACTTTACATGTCCTCGCACATGAGACCTGTTCCACAATTGACATGCAACTAGTTTTTTATAAGTGGCTAGCGGGTGTCTGTCTATCCCAATATAATATATATCTTATTTACAAGGTGTTGCTAATAATTTGATTATCATTGTTGTGGTTTCTTGTTCGTAGGTAAGACCGATTATATCTTAGAAAGCCAAAAGCCACGTAAAATATGCAAAAGATAAATTAGAAGCGTCTAGTTTTATTTTTGCTGGGCATGTGTCATGATATGGTAAATATTATAATTTTAGTATGGTAAGATACTCTCAGGATTTATAACAAAATGGTAGCGCCATAGACCTTGGCACTACACAAATGGAATGATAGAGATCATACCATGATGCACAAGATAGTGATCAAGTGCAAGAACCATATCATATCACTTTATGCATATGTTGTTTCTTTGCATCTTATTTTTCTTATGTCTAGCTTAGAACTTGGCTGTAGCATTATAAGATGATCCCTCTCACTAATATCAAGATAATAATATGTTCTTCGTTAGTATGAACCGTTAATAAAGTTCGTCATTTCGAAGAACCACGTGATGATCGGGTGTGATAGAATCTATGTTCGCATACAATGGATGTAAGACAGTTTTACACACGCGGGTACTAAGGTTCTTACTTGGCGAGCCTAATATGTACAGACATGGACTCGGAACATGAACCAAAAGGTAAAGCACGAGTCATATGAATGATATGATGTCCATATGATGCTCTCCATTGGAGCTGCACTACCACTCGTGATGATCGGTCGTGGTGTAGTGAATTTGGTTCGTGTAACCACCAAAACAACTCGAGGGATGTTGTCTTGAGAGGGAGTTCAATTTAGTAATTTAGATTAATTTGAACTCAATTTATCATAAACTAAAGTGAATTTGCATAGTTCGTTGTAGTCACTGGTATTCGTTTACTACCTTGTGTTTAGCTATAATTGAGATAATAGAACTATAGAATTCTAGAATTTTACTTTACAAACTGGTATCATATTGTTTTATGAGTGTCAATCTAAAGTTTAAAGTACTATTGCAAACTTTCAGGAAAACCTCACTTACTCCATGAAATATAATAAGTTGTATTAAATCAAGAGTAACAAATTCTAGCGTCAGTATCTAAGTATCATGCTTGCCTCCATGATTCTTCATATTGAAAAATTGTTTTAATATCAACATTATCTAGAAGCTGAAAAATGTTTCAGTAACCATCATCCGTAGAAGATATTATGATATATGAAATAATGCTTGGTTGCAATATGATGGAGTATAATTTAATAAAATACATATTCTCGTGTTGTATGAGAATTTGTAAAGGTTGGAGACGCTAGGCGTCCTGATCACCCAAAAGGTTTTGGGAATTAACCTTATATTCACGATTCGCCCTTATGAGCTATACTAGCGTGATTATGAAAGTTGTCATGATAAGGATGGATAGAAGATGTAGGTAAAACATTTACTATATTAAAAGAATTACTAAAAGGAATGAAATTTTGAAAGAATGCCAATCATTTGATGATGCTGATCCACTTCAAAAGTGCAAGTACAAAGGTATTATTATTTGACTATACATGCTTTGAACTATGTGTCATATGTATGGCACCACTATTGATGTTGATAGTTTCTTTTAAAAGAGAAAAGGAAATGCTGAAAGAGAATCTTGGAAATATTTGGCAGAAAAGAAAAGACTGGAAATGTCCAACTTAGGTATATAAATGATATACACGTTATGGGTGTATTCTTTGCTTGTTAAACAATCATGTTCTTGGGTATTGGATACCGGTATTGGATACTAAATTGGTTAGTGTGAAATGTCACACAAAGCAACACAATTCATGAACTTCAATAGCCTAAGTAACTAGAAAGAGAATATGTGATGATGTTCATCGAAAAGAAATAAAGTGTTATTGTGTTTATCATTGACATCAAAGCTTCCCTTCAAGATTTGTATTTCAATAATTGTTTTTTGTTCCAGTATTATGAGAATGATGATCGTTCAAATAATCACCTTATTCCATTGAAGATGGGTGAACTCTTAAAAATCTAGTTGGATAAATCACGTTCATAAACACTAATGCTAAAGTCTTATAAGACGAATAATTAGAAGATCACTTATGAGTATCACTACAGTTCAAATCATATCGGAAAGAAAACATGAAGAAACCCCATGTTGATGGAATTTTAGAGTCTGTTTGATTTTTGATTCCATTGCCACTTGTGAGAATTTCTTAGGAATGATTTAAATTTTGTTCATAGGCCAAAGAGGAACGGACGACTAACTTATTGGACATTGTGCATATTGATGCATATAGTCCATTATGTGCTTATTGGACATTGTGCATATTGACGCATATAGTCCATTATGTGTAGATGTATGTGGTGCATCATTCAAACTTCATATACTTTAACCAAAGATTTGAGTGAATATATGTATATTTACTTAATTAGGAAGAAGTATGAAACATTTGAAAATGTTCAAATGATTTCAAGATGAAGTGGAAAATCGTTGTAACGAGAAAATAAAGAATTTATGATTGGATCATAAAGGGAAATATTTGAGTTACAAGTTAAGCAAAAACACCTTAAATTCAAGGAATCGTTCCATGGATTTATCTTTCTCGATAAACCATAGAAGTATGGAGTATTCGAGAGATGTAATAAAATCTTGTTTGACAAGGTAGGATCAACGGTGTTATTTATAAAATTGTCATTATATTTTGAAAATTAAGCTTTTATTGACTATCACTTTTACACTGAAAAGAGCTCCATAGTGATTGAAGTGACACCATATGAGTTATGAATTGGGATAAAACCCAAGTTGTATTTTCTTAAAATTTGGTATGTATTCATAACTAAAATGTTTACAACCAAAGTCGGATAAGCACATATTTGTAGGTTATCCCAAATAACCGTTGTGTATTCCTCCATAACACCAAAGATAAAAGTGCTTGTCACTTAGAATGTCAATTTTCTTGAGAAGGATTTTTCGCGAAAAGTTAAGTGGGAGGACAATAGAAATTTGATTAGGTTATTGGACTTTAGCTATATGTGCAGAGTTGGACAACACCAGAAAGTATCTCGGAGGCATCCATAATGCTCATGGCTCCCGTGCCTCAATGTTGTGGTCACAAATATCTAAGTTCTTATTAAACCGCGTAAGTCAGGTAAACAACTAAATACTAAGATTTGAGATTAAATCATTATTGTTTGATAATTATGAACCAACTACACGTAAAGAAGCGATGATGGGCCATGACTCCATCAAATGGCTTGAAGCCATAAAATCTATGATAGTTCCATACACGAGAAACCAAGTTATTATACTTGGAAGACCCTCTGAAAGGTATAAAGCCTATCAGTCGTATTTGGATATATAAAGAGACAGACATGGATGTTTCACATCTATGAAATAGTCAACATGTCGGTAAACAGTTTACGACAATGTTCAAGGAGTTTAATACGACAAGATTCGATATTTCGTAGCGATATTTAGTCTAGACGGATTAATGCAGAAACCACTACATATGTCAATTGTTGCATATGCTAGTTGAACAAACAAAACAATGTTCTTCTGAAAGAATGGTTACCAAGGACGTGTACGTGACATGGTCCGAAGGGTTTTGTTGAATCAAAGGATGCTAAAAGGCATGCAAACTTTAATAGTTGAAGTAAGCATAGCGGAGTTGGAATCTTCACCGTGATGAAAATGTGAAAATGTTTAATTTCATCAGAGACAATGAAGATGCTCGCGTTTGCAAGAATTAAGTGGAAGCGTTGAAACATATTTCTAATACAATGTGTATAAGATATATTGTTGATTGAAAATGATGTATCTTTTCTTGACACAAGTTAAGGATTTCATTAAAATTAGATTTAAATGAAAGTTTTGGGAAAAACTAGAATATTTGGCATCAAAGTCTATTTGGATAGATTGAGATGCTAATATGGTTATGCCAAATGTACATAGATGAAATATTGAATGAGTTTAATATGGAAATGACGAGAAAAGTTCTTGCCACATGGAAAAGGTTGAATCAAGATTCAAGTATATTGATACTTGGTGAGTGAATCAAGATTCAAGTGTTTTTAATCACATGAATATCTTGATAAATGAGATTTAAGTGTTTTGACACTTAGTGAGTAAAATCACATGAATATCTTGATAAACGAGATTCAAGTGTTTTGACACTTGGTGAGTAAAATCACATGAATATCTTAATCGATCATACCGTGATATGTACATATCCAGATATGTCCTATGCTATAAATGTTATAAGCATATACCAGGGTGACTCATAAGATGATCATTGGATGATAGTAAGGATAGTTTTATGATCTTTGGGAAAACTAAGAATATATTCTATATGTAGAAGTGACAAATAGTTCATTGTAAAGTGTTGCATTGATGATATAAAGATAGTTCATTGTAAAATTTACATTGGCACTATACAAATAATTCATTGTAAGTGTTACATTGGAACTAAACAAATAATTCATTGTAAGTGTTACATTGGTACTAGTTTTGTCACAAGATACAAACTAAGTTTATCTCGATTTAGGCTATAAGTTAAGGTGGTACAATGTAATGGAAGGAAGTTCCATGATAGATTTGGATAAGTTCCAAAAGTTTAACGATGTTGTGATGGATACTATAACGAAAGGCTAAATATAAGACTACTATAGTAGCAGCAAAGGAACTAGGTGTGGTTCTCCATGGGCTAGTAATATGAAGATCTATTGTATGACAATAGTGTCAACATGTTTTTCAGCTCAAGGAACTAAGGTCTCACCAAAGGACAATTTTTTTATACAATGCCATCTCATGTGAGCTGGTGGAACAAACATGTCAGCGAGACGTGTCTGAATAGGAAAAGGGGCATGTTTGACTATTCTTTAGTGTTCGTCCCACTTTTCAAGCTAATTGTAATGCAAGGCGCAATACAAAATGCCTCATTCGCAGAAGCACGACATTCAAAAATGCCACTCTTGCTCACCACCTACTGCGGCACCAAAATCCACTAGTATCGAGTTTGGCATGGCATATACACATCCATTGTGAAAAAATGATGCAAAAACTCATCCACTGAGTAACCAACTTTTATAGATACTTTTCGCTTGTGTGGCTGTATTTTTTGAAGTGAGAGACACGCCGAGACCCGCTGACACGGACAACACTGTCACCGATGTAACCACGCCACTCGAGGCGTGTCGAGGGGCGAGGGAAGGAGTCGTCCCAATAGCACCAGGACAGGCCACGCTTCCCCAAAACACCTCCGCTACTCCATATAATACCACATGGTGAACAATGTATTGTCTCCCTAGAACGCATGATACCACTCGGAAACAATCTCGACGTTTAGACCAAGACAGGAAAGTACTAAACCATGCACATGTAATACACGTGATTGATTCTAACCAGCATTTTATACCAGGTATCTCGTCCTGGTGACATTATATAAGACCCCCTTCCTCTTGAACTTCGTTATCACTAGTAGAAAACGGACCTTTGGTTTAGGGGTATTAGTCCCGGTTTTCTACAAACCGGGACTAATGCCCCGGTCCCAACGGCTCTATCTGGTCGCAGGAGGCGGCAAACACTAGTCCCGGTTCAAACAGACCCTTTAGTCCCGGTTCGTGTAACAAACTGGGACAAAAGGGTTTCAGGCAGGCTAGGTCCGGCGCCAGACCCTTTAGTCCCAGTTTGTTATACGAACTTGGACTAAAGGTGGACCTTTAGTTCCAGTTCTAGACACAAACCGGGACAAAAGGCCTGGCTATATCTTCTTCTCCCACATACCCGAGCCACCATTTCAAGCTGGTGGATCCTCTCTCTTTCTTCCTTCAAGCTCGAGTTCATGCCCAATTTTTTCTCAAGATTTGTCAACATTTTGTGGTGCCCCATGTATCCAAAGGTTCTAAAAGGTGAGCAACTTCATCCTTTGAACTCTCATTGCTATATTAGCTGATTTCATGCTCTATCTTGTAGATGGATTTGTGGATTTAGTTTGGTAGTAATTTTTGCAATGATAACATGAGATTGATGTTTAGATTCTATCTATCTTGTATTAATGTAACTCCAAGGTAAATATCATTTTCAATATGTGGATTCTATCTATATCTTGTTTTTGCACATAGTCTCGAAATTTGATTCATAGAAGCACACACATGCATGAGTTCATCATTCTAACTAGCTGGGAAAAATACCCTTCTTCGTCTTCTACCTGCCTTCAGCAAACTAAAAAAATTGTAAAAAAATAGGGTTAATTCACAAAAGCTTGATAAGAAGACATCACAGTACATCTTCGAGAGGCTCCTGTATGGCGAGCTCCTCGAAGATGTCTGAGAATAGGATCCTAAGACATCTTCGAGAAGCTCCGCCGTAGTGGTGTCCCTCTCGCACCATCTTGGAGTTAATAACTTCTCTAGCTATATATTAATACGCCGGGTAACTAAAAAAATTCACATATCAGGGAGTGCCTCTATGGCGATCTCCTCGAAGATGTCTAAGGATGCGATCCTAAGACATCTTCGAGAAGCTCCATCGTAGTGGTGTCCCTGCTCTCGCACACCATCTTGCAGTTCTTCACAAGAATGCATACATATTTATAGTTTAAGTAGCACAACATAGTTTCGACACTCAAGACATAATGTCGACACTTGCCCCTTTCATAGTGCTGCCACCCACCCAAATAGTGTCATCATTCACTGGCTTAGTGCTGCCCACTCACGACATAGTGTCGACATGTTGTCACCACATCCACGTTTAGTCCCAGTTGGTGCCTCCAACCGGGACTAAAGGTTCATCATATCTTTAGTCTAGGTTGTGTGCTTTAATTTTGTTTTTAGACTAGTACTAATTTTAGCATCATGATTCTATTTGATGTACTTAATTATATAATGCAGATGAGCCGGCAATGGATGTACGCTGACCGACTCTCTAGTGAGTTCATTAAAGGCCTGCATTCTTTTCTCCTTGTGGTTGAGGCAAACAAGCGGAATGGTTTTATGTCTTGTCCATGTGGTGTCTGTCGGAATCATAAGGAATACTCTTCCTCAAGAGTCCTTCATAGCCACCTGTTTCGGTCTGGTTTCATGATCGGCTATAATTGTTGGACCAAGCACGGAGAAAGAGGGGTTATGATGGAAGACACCAAAGAAGAATAGAATGATAACCACTACCCTACCATGTCCCCTGAATACGATGGTACTACAATGGAATACAATGATGAAGAAGAAGATGAAGAACATGCATCACATCTGCCCAATGATGATCTTAGTCGGGCCATTGCTGATGCAAAGGAAGAATGCGTAACTGAAAGGGAGAGGTTGAAGTTCAAGAAGATGTTAGAGGATCACAACAAATTGTTGTACACAAATTGTGAAGATGGGCACAAAAAGCTGGGTGGCACACTAGAATTGCTGCAATCGAATGTAGAGAACAGTGTGACTGACAAAGGATTTGAAAAGTTGCTGATAATGAAGAATTTGCTTACAAAGGATAACAAACTGCCCGCCAGTACCTTTGAAGCAAGGAAGGTTGTCTGCCCTCTAGGATTAGAGGTGCAGAAGATACATGCATGCATTAATGACTGCATCCTCTACCGCGGTGAGGAGTACGAGAATTTGGATGCATGCCCAGTATGCACTGCATTGTGGTATAAGATAAGACGAGATGACCCTGGTGATGTTGAGGGCGAGCACCGCATGAAGAGGGTTCCTACCAAGGTTATGTGGTATGCTCCTATAATACCACGATTGAAATGTTTGTTCAGGAACAAAGAGCATGCCAAGTTGTTGTGATGGCACATGGAAGACCGTAAGAAATATGAGATGTTGAGACACCCCGCTGATGGGTCACAGTGGAGAAAAATCAAGAGAGAGTTCCCGGACTTTGTAGGTGATGCGAGGAACTTATGGTTTGGTCTAAGTACAAATGGCACGAATCCTTTTGGGGAGCAAAGCTGCAGCCATAGAACCTGGCCTATGACTCTGTGTATCTATAACCTTCCTCCTTGGTTGTACATGAAGCGGAAGTTCATTATGATGCCAATTCTCATCCAAGGCTCGAAGCAACCCGGCAACGACATCAATGTGTACCTAAGGCCATTAGTTGAAGAACTCGTACAGTTGTGGCATGGACATGGTGTATGTGTGTGGGATGAGCACACGCAAGAGGAATTTGACCTACGAGCGTTGTTGTTCATAACAATCAATGATTGGCCTGCTCTTAGTAACATTTCAGGATAGACAAACAAGGGATACAATGCACGCACACACTATTTAGGTGAGACTGAAAGTATATATTTGGATAAATGTAAGAAGAATGTGTACCCGGGGAATCATCGTTTTCTTCCACCCACGCACACACTAAGAAAGAAAGGTAAGCATCTCAATGGTGAGGCAGACAACCGATGTAAGCCTATCCACTGTACTGGTGATGATGTATTTGATATGGTGAAGGATTTAAAAGTAATCTTTCTAAAGGGTCCTAGTAGACAATCTGTTCTGAAGGACGATGTGGGACACGCACCCATGTGGAAGAAGAAATCTATATTTTGGGAGCTATCCTATTGGAAAGTCCTAGAGGTTCGCTCTGCAATTGACGTGATGCACCTGATGAAGAATCTTTGTGTGACGCATCTAGGCTTCTTGCGCATGTACGGGAAGAATAAAGATACACTAGAAGCACGACAGGACCAACAACGTATGAAAGACCGAGACGACATGCATCCAGAGGTGTTTGAAGGTACTGCTAGCTATACTCTTACCAAAGAAGAGAAGGAAATATTTTTTGAAGTCCTTTACAATATCAAGGTCTCGTATGGCTTCTCGTCAAACATAAAGGGAATAATAAATATGGCAGAGGAAAAATTTAAAAACCTAAAGTCTCATGACTACCACGTGCTTATGACACAACTGCTTCCGGTTGCATTGAGGGGACTCCTACCGGAAAATGTTCGAGTACCCATTGTGAAGCTATGTGTGTTTCTCAATGTAATTTCTCAGAAGGTAATCAATCTAGATAGTCTACCAAGGTTACATAAAGATGTGGTCCAATGTCTTGTTAGCTTCGAGTTGGTGTTCCCACCATCCTTCTTCAATATTATGACACACCTCCTAGTTCACCTAGTCAAAGAGATTAACATTCTTGGTCCTGTATTTCTACACAATATATTCCCCTTTGAGAGGTTCATGGGAGTCTTAAAGAAATATGTTCATAACCGTGCTAGGCCAGAAGGAAGCATCTCAAAGGGATATGGAATAGAGGAGGTCATTGAGTTTTGTGTTGACTTTATTCCTGATCTTAAGCCCATCGGTGTTCCTGAATCACGACATGAGGGTAAACTAAGTGGAAAAGGCATGCTAGGAAAGAAAGCAAGGATATGTATGGACGGACATTCTCTCACTAAAGCACACTACATAGTTCTGCAAAGTTCCACCTTGGTGGCTCCAAATATCGAGGAACACAAAAATATTGTACACTCCAATAACCCGGGGAAGCCTGGCTCCTGGATTAGAGATGAACACATGAAGTCTTTCGGAGGTTGGTTGCAGACATATCTCATGAATGCCATCACTGTTGGAGAGCAGCTGTAGTTGTTGGCCAGGTCACCATCTTTGACTATATTGACTTTCCAAGGGTACAAGATAAATGGGAATACATTTTACACGATCGTAAAAGATAAAAAGAGCACCAACCAAAACAGTGGTGTCCGATTTGATGCAACAGACGAGAATGGGCAACATGATACATATTATGGTTACATAGAGGAGATATAGGAACTTGACTATGGACCTTATTTTAAGGTCCCTTTGTTTTAGTGCAAATGGGTCCAGCTGACAGGAGGCAGGGTTGAGGTAGACAAGAAATACGGAATGACAATAGTGGATCTCAACAACCTTGCGTATAGAGATGAACCATTCGTCCTAGCCAATGATGTGGCTCAGTTTTTTATGTGAAGGACATGTCTACCAAACCGAGAAAAAGGAAAGATAAGCAAAAGAATACAGCATACGATGAGCCAAAGCGCCACATACTTCTTCTAGGGAAAAGAAACATCGTGGGGGTGGAGGATAAGACAGACATGTTAGAATATTATGATAAGTTTCATGAAATTCCGCCCTTCGCATTGAAGGATGACCCAAGCATCTCATTAAGTAAGGAAGATGCTCCATGGTTACGGATTAGAAGAAAACCCCAACAATAGAGATGTGTGGATGTTGGTGATGTATAATATTAAACCTTTATTTTTAATGATCTGCTTATATACATATATGGATATGAACTGTCTCGATCTCAATAAGTAGTATTGCAACTTGTTGTGGCCAACACCAAAGACATTTGTTAATATTAAAACATAAAAATTAGTCATAATCATGTCTAGCCCTATAGTACATAGCTTCAGGGTCGTCTTCGGAATCATCATCGTCATCTTCATCGTCGTCGCTCGTAGCACGCGGACGGATCCTCAGCCATTCCCCGGCTTGTACACGAGGGAACGGGGGAGGGGGAACCTGCCACTCCGGCCTCGGATTCACGACGTGCAGGGTAGGGGGCTCCTGGATGACGATGCCGGTATGCCCTCGGCCTTCACCACTGCCACCATTCTTGTGGCTCTACGGCTGGTAAAAGTGCGGGTACCTCAGGCGAGGATGGTCTCCCATGTGATGCAGCACATCATGCCAGCGATAGTCCGGTTTGCCCACCATAGGCGACGACCGACCTCGTTGTGGTTCACTAGGGGCGGGCCGTCACCCTCGTACCTGGCGAGCTCCCTTTCCCACCAGTTTGCGAAGCAGGCATTCCAGGTGTCGAGGTTGTCGGGATCCCAATGGGGATCCATCCGCTGCTCCGGCGTGAGCTCGAGGTAGAAGTGGTTCGTGGTGGCTGCCTAGCGGGCCGAACCTTGAGGCACATGAGGAACAGGAACCCCTCCAAGCTCGGCATCCGGTACCCACTCAGGCATGGGTAGCTGGAGGCGCACAGTGCCTCGGTCTCCTCGAGCGTATGAAAGGACCAGTAAGCAATGTCGATTTTTGTGAGAGAGATGGTGTAGATGTGTGGATGGACATGAAGGTCGGCCTAGATATAGAGGGAAATGGCGAGAAAACATGTCCGGAAGCGGGGGGAAATGGCGGGAAAACATGGCGGGAAGTAGGGGGAAATGGCGGGAAAGCATATCTTGACGGCTCTGAAAATGTGGCGGGAAATATCTTTAGTCCCGGTTAGTGGCTCCAACCGGGACTAAAGGCCCCCGAAATATCTTTTAGTCCCAGTTACTAGTTTTAGTATGAAATATTATATTTCTAATGGTATATTAATTTTTGTGAATATTTTGGTATATTATATGTATTTTTCTATTTTTAAAATAATAAACTATATTTTTCCAACATTTATACTAAATATAATACTTGTTAAACAATAAATAATTGCATTTAAGTTGTATAATAGAGTATGATAATAGATTTAAATTATAGGTCTTCTTTTTTTGAAAAATTTGATATATAATAATAAATTTTTTAAAATTATACACCAATTTTCATTTTGGCACCAAAAACCCCTTTAGTCCCGGTTTGTAATACATACTGGGACTAAAGGGTGCCCTTTAGTCCCGGTATGTATTACAAACCGGGGCTAAAGGGGTATGGGCGCGCGCGAATAGCGGCGGACGAAAACACTTTTAGTCCCGGTTTGTAACCTTTAGGCCCGATTTGTATTACAAACTGGGGCCAAAGGTTGGGGATATAAATATCCTACTCCTCCACCCTGGTTCCAGATACGAGCGGGAGAGCCCAGTTCATCTTCTTCCTGACGATTTGCGCCGCCCTTCTGTGTCGTTCGTCTGCGCCATCCAACACCACAACCCATGCCCGTGGAGAGGAGGTCTCCGCCTCCCACGCCATTCGTCCTGCCACTGCCCACGCCCGCGCCCGTGGGGAGGAGCTCTCACACCATCCGGCGCCGCTGCCGCTACAGTGTGTCTCCGCGCCCCCCGCCCCGCCGCGCTACCCCACGCCACCCCTAGGTGAGCTCCGATTCGATCCTCTGTTTAGTGTTTAACTAGTTTTGTTTAGTGTTTAATTAGATTTGTTTAGTGTTTAATTTGCGTTTAGTGTTTAATTAGGTTTTGTTAGTGTTAGGTTTATTAGTATTAGGTTTACAGTTATTATTAGATTAATTTAGTTAGTATTAGGTTAATTAGTATTAGATTAATCTAGTTAGTATTAGTTGTTTATAGCTAGGTTTATAATATTTTTTAAATAACTATTTATAGCTAGCTTTATAATATTTGTAAAATAGCTAGGGAAATTACTTAGTGTTAATTAGGTTGAGTTTAGTTAGTGTTAGGTTTAGGGTTAGTGTTAGGGCAATTACTTAGTGGTTTAGGTTATGGGTTTAATTTAGTGTTTAGGGTCGGGGATTAGGTTATGATTTAGTTTAGGGATTTAATTTAGTGTTTATGTTTTATGATTGTTTATGTTGTGATTTAGTTATGTCGTGTCCTCGTCGTTCACTTGGCGGCAATGGCGGAGTACTAAACTCCGTCGGGTCCAGGGATGTCCGAGCCTAGGCTCCGCCGGGCTGGCACTAGGATGTGCTACTTGCCGGGACTCGTACCTTGGTGAGGAATCCGGGTATCGTCATCGAACCAGAGCTTCTTTGGTGGCGTCCACGAGGTCCAGGAGCGGTGGAGAGGGAGCCGACCCCCGAGGAGGTTGTACGTCGTCGTGTTAGGGAGGAGGACGAGCACTTCCGCCGGTATATGTATATTTTGGAGACCAGGTTCTCTAATCTCTGGCAGGTTCACGGATCACACCCGGTCTATTCTCCGGTGATGGTTCCTGTTCTCTAGGTGTACAGCTCCCGTGGCACAAAACCCGGCAGTCGACATCGCTAGTTTGATATGAGTGAGATGTATTATTGTACTTTATCTTATATTATTGTACTTTAATGCAAAATTGTTTCATTATTAGTACGTAATCTTTTTACTTAATGCAATTTTAATATTCTTTTACTTAATGCAAAATTGTGTTATGTTTTTCTGTATTAGTTAAGCTATGGATGGTAGACATAATGAAGAGGTGGTTTTGAACATGATAGATGAGGGTACTAGAGGTTCTTATTACGATGATGACTCCCAGTATCTTAATTTGTCTGGAGGAGACGATAGTGGAGACGATGGGGGAGACCATGGTGGAGACCATGGTGGAGACTATGGTGGAGACGATGCTGGTGACACCTTAATAACAAAGTCCGACGAGGTATATATAGCCTCTACCGATCGATCACTAGTATAGATGCAATAATTCATTCGTATATATGTACTGATGAATGTTTCTCTTAGACCTCCGCATCAGGCCAATCTTCTAGAAGAAAAAGAGGCCCGGCCCAAAAGTTGCCCGATGATGTCCGTTTCAGCATTGACTTAGTCTCTGTGCTGGGTCAACCGTTGGATCCCTGATGACCCACAAGTATAGGGGGTGTATCGCATTATTTTCGATAAGTAAGAGTGTCAAACCCAACAAGGAGCAGAAGGTGCTGACTAGTGGTATGGATCATGAATTCTCTGCAATTACTTAGCAAATGGATTTTTAGGGGTTTTTGATAAAGCAAGTAAACAAAGTACGAGTAAATAAAAGACAATAGGAATAAATGCAGCAAGTGGCCCAATCCATTATGCAGCAAAGGACAAGCCAGTTGTATTACTTAAGGTGACCAAACATTCTCGAGGACACATGGGAAGACTGTCAAGTGTTTTCGCTTCATATAGTTGATTAATCTTCTTTAGCTTGCTAAGTGTTGTGTGGGTGAACCTGTGCTAATGTACCGACCTTCCTAGGACTAATACATACTTGTGATTATACCCCTTGCAAACATCCGTAAGTACAAGAAAGTAATTAAGGTAGAAACCTAACCACAACTTTAAACTCTAAGACCCTTACGTCCCTTGTGCAATGGTTTCCTAACGGGGGTTCAGGTTTCTGTCACTCCGGCAACCCCTACGATTAGTAGCCAAATACACAATGCATTCCCCTAGGCCCATATAGGTGAAGTTTCATGTAGTCGATGTTCACATGACACCACTAGAAGAAGTACACCACAACTTAAATATCAAACTATTGAATCTTTCTCAACACAATTCCACTACTAACAACATGACTTCTCCCATGTCCTCAAGAACAAAACGAACTACTCACAAGACATCATATGGATCATGATCAGAGATGGAATAATGATGTATAACAATCTGAACATAAATAATAATTCAATGGTTCACTCAATAGCATCAACTACAAAGAGTAATCAACACCGGGAAAGTTTTCCCTATGAACTATGCAAGATTCAACCCAATTGTTACAGCAATATGGAGATGGTGATGATGGTGCTGATGGTGATGATGGTGGTGATGATGATGATGGTCCCGATGAATTCCAGGTTGATGGTGGTGTTAATGGCGACGATCTCCCCTCTCCGGGGAGGAATTCCCCCGACAGAAATCTGTCTGCCGGAGAGATCTTTCTCTCTCGGTGTTTTCGGCCCCGCAGAGGCGGCGGAATCTTTCTGTGGTTGCTCCCTGAGTCTTAGGGTTTCGGGAGGATAATATACGCCAGAGGGGAGTGCTGGTAGACCAGGGCCCCCCACACAGTGGCGCTACTGTGGTGGCCTGCCAGGGGTGGTGTGGGCCCCCCTGTGGCCCATCTCTAGCCCCCCTTCTAGCTTCCTTCGTATTCTGGAAAAATAGGATTTTCCGTATATTTTCCCGGATTTTCTGATCTTCGCGAATTTTGCCTCCAAACAGCACCTTTTCCATCAGAATCCTGACTGTAGCGGTCCATGCTCCAAAAGTCATCAACCATGCAAAAACAGATGAAATAACATAAGTATCACCTCTCAATATGAAATATATCAATGAATAACAGTGAATTATGACATAGAATAGCGATGCAAAATGGACGTATCAACTCCCCCAAGCTTAGACTTCGCTTGTCCCTGTTTAAACCGAGCTCAATAAACATGGCCTCAGGTTTATGGAGTGAAGAGTCGATAAAAGAATACGGACAAGAAGCATCACATTCATCAAATACATAGATCATAATAGAAGACAACTCACTATTATATAACTTAACTTGCAATAAGTAAAGGAAACACAATAAAGATACATAAAGTGAATCATAATTGGTAATGGCAAACTTAGCTCTTGGTCGAAAAATAGTTGATAATTTGCTGGAGTTCACAAATAACTAGTTTTTCAATGATATCTTTCAAAGTAGTAAACATAAAGATAAGAGCAATGTGCAAAATAAGGAACATAAGAAACATGATTGAATAAATCATCATATGAATGAATGAAAGACAACAACTCAAAATACTTGCTAAGATAGAAGGGAGTAGGTTTACTGACTCTACTAAAAAGTAAAAAAAAGGCCCTTCGTAGAGGGAAGCATGGATTGCAAGTCTCATAAAGAGCTCCCAAAAATTATGATACTTACTAGCTTTCAGCTCTCATTGCCCCTATCATAGGCATCTTTTGGTGATTAAGGTTAAAGTGACACAACTAAGAGGATATGCTTGACAAGTTATAAGTTGAAATCTCATGCCCCTTACTTAAGAGTACCGAACCACATGCTACTCAACTTCAGTCACAAGTAAGCTCTTGTCATTGTAAATACATGTGTATCATTGAGAACCGCCAACGGGGTACCCCTTGCACATGACACAGGAGCTATCCCATAATCAAAATGACAAGGCAAGCAGACAGTGAGCACCTCAGCGATCTTTTTATTTGCTATTTGCATAGGTTTTTATTGAGGATGCTTCATAGAATGCTCACTATAGTTATGCTGCAAGTTTCCACCATGATTAGGCATGGCTTAGGCTAGCGGCCCAGACATTTCTCTAACACACATATAAACTTCATGATCTTACAAGTTCCACTTTTATTTCACACCGCCGGATCCATAAGCAAAAGAACATGATATCAACTAGGTACAAAGTACCAATGCAGTGTTGAAAGCATTCCCCATGATACATGGTTCTGCTAACTTCAACTCATAAAGCGCAAGCATATACGCAACAAAGAAGGACCCAATGGTTCAGGTTATTAAATGCAAGAAAATTAAAGTGTGCCATCAAGTTCGTGAGAGCTTTAATCACTAATTTTCACATAACAAGTTTAATTTGGAAGGTAGACAAAACAAGAATTTACTTGGAATAGCAATAGTACTAATAGGTAGGTATGGTGGACTCAAATGGCATGGGTTTGGTTTAAAGGAGGTGGATGCACGAGAAGAATTCCCTCTCAGTACAGGTTTTTGGCTAGCAAGGCTGGGTAGCAAGTATAAGAGTTGAAGGAAGCAAACAAACATACAAGTGATAAAAACAAGCATGCAATCTTCCTTGGAAGCACAAAAGATCTTAACCAAAGAATACTAAACTTATGAGCAATATGAAGAAAGAAAGATGATGAAATTACTTTTCTTTAAAGTAATTCTATCTTTTTCATTCAACTCTCAAAAATAGTGTTGCTACTGACCGAGCCAGGTTTGCCAAAACCAATCTAAATTAACTTAATGATCCCAAAGTGATACCAATACTAACAACAAGATCAATCATATAACCACGAATTGAAAACTAATATAAGATATGCAAAAGAGTAAATGATAGAACTTCTCATTAATATTCCATAACGGCAACTCACACCAAGGGATACATATCTAACGAGAGATGGGACACTTCCATAATGCAAACTATCCTACATAATAACTTCTCTATTCATGATATGACTCTACTAATAAGGTAAAAACATAGAAGATAGTGATATGATATCGTGGCACTCCCCCAAGCTTGGAACAAACCAAGGGGATGCCAAACCTGATGATGAATTACTCCTTTGGTGGTGGTGGTATCCTCTCGATGAGCTTCTTTACTAATTTCCCCAAGTCTTCAATCTCGAAGGTGAGGGTATGATCAACTCCGAGTTGTGCTCGATGCGGTGCATGATCATGTCAGATTGTGGATCCCAGCTCTTGCGATTTTTCCGTTCTTCCCTCTGCGAGTCTTCTTTTCCTGCATGGTTATGGATAAAGGTATGGAAGGGACTCTTGGTGCTTGGAGAAGGTGTCCTTGGTGCCAAACAGTGACGAGGAGGTTTCCCTCCAGTTGACAACCGTGCAGTCCTTCTGATCCTGGCAGGGTTCGCCACCACTCCAATGCTTGCAACGGTAGTGCCGGTGTGCTTTGCCTCCTCTTTACCTTCACTCTTGATCTCCTTCTCCTGCCCGGGGTCTTGGAGGTCTTCCTCCATATTCTCCTTTCCTTTATCCTTGGCAGACACCATTGTGCTTCTAAGCTTTCAAAGATAGTTCCTGGTAGAAACAGATCGAAAAAAACACGACGAGAACACAATATACGAACCTCGGGGGATCCGGGGGATTATATATTACGAAGTTTCACAACAAAAGGAAGGTACTGGGAGAAAACGAGTCGGAGGCAGAGTCCGGGGTGGACTCACCACCTGGTGGCACGGCCAGGGGTGGGCCCGTGCCACAGGGTGGTGTGAGCCACCTTGGCTTTGTTTACGCCCCTCTTTCGCTTCATAACTTTCCTTATTGACTAAAAACTGCAAAAATATAGTTGGATAGTATTTTCGCCGAACTTTTCTTACCAGAATTGTTACCTATTTGAAAACGGACTCTGCATGTTTCTGAATTTGGTATTTAGTAGATTCTTCCGGAGTCACCACTTGAATAACATTAATATCTTCATCTTTATAAACTTACTACTTGAGTCGTGAAAACCTTTCTCTTCCTCATTACACCATTTTCTCCACTACCTGGAAATTTCTTCACACAAAATTTTACACAGTTCTCATTAGCAACATTAGTATAAGTGAAGTGATAAAACCTTGTGAGTACACCTTTAAAGGAAAACCATCAAAACATAAGCTACTGTAGCAACTCCTTCCGAAAACCCAAAAAGAATTCAAAAAGGAAATCGAATAAAGAAGCAAATGCAAGAGTGGCTAAATCTGTCAAAACAGACCAGCAGGTAAAGATCAATTTTTTTGAAAATCTTCTGTTGCTCAAATAAAAAAGTGCAAAACTAACGAAAGTTAAATAACAACCTGGGACAGAAGCACAAAAACTGATAGCTCAATCCGACATACAGACATCTCTCACGAAGTTTTATGGTGAAGCACAAAAATCTGTTTCGGGACAGCAACTTCCCCAAATATTACTTCTCTCTCATTAGAGGTTGATCTTGACACAAAAACCAAACAAAAAGGATAAGGAGAGGTTATTACCAAAGTAATAACTTCCAAGACTCAAAAAAACAAAATCAAACTGAAAGTAAGAATAAATTGGGTTGTCTCCCCAAAAGCTCTTTCTTTATAGCCATTAAGATGGGCATGATAATTTTGAAGATGCTCACATAGGAATATGAATTGAAGTGAAAGAGAAAAAATACACACATTTTAAGTCTAACCCACTTCCTATGCAAGGGAATTTTGTAAACAAACAAGTTGTTGAAACCAGAGGCTACAAGCATAGGAAGGCAAAAGAAGTGCAACATAAAAACTTTCAGCATAAAACGAGGAAACTTGATATTATTGAGATACATAAGAACACTTTTCCCTCTCTCATAGTAACTTTCAGTGTCATGCATAAACTTAACAATATAACTATCACAAGGACCATCGTAACAATGATCACTTATTCTAATAGAAAACACAGGAATACTAGCTTTCATAACACAACTTTGTGAAACAATATTAGAGGTATCCTTACAAAGGATAGTGTGTCCCTCTTCTACATATTTAGTGACAAAGTCTTTCACATTTGCTATTATAGGT
Source organism: Avena insularis (assembly GCA_023614405.1). Lineage (NCBI taxonomy): Eukaryota > Viridiplantae > Streptophyta > Magnoliopsida > Poales > Poaceae > Avena > Avena insularis. Next base: position 177,840,358 of record CM042692.1, on the reverse strand, counting down.
TCATCAACCTTTTGTTTATCAGGTTCAACAACTTTACTTGTACTTTCATCAACCATACTAGCTATCATAGAATGTTCCTTTATCTTAACTGGGAAAGGCATTTTCTCAATATAATGTTCAGGTAAGACATGATTAGCAGTATAAACTTCAGTATTTCTTGCAGGAACACTCTTAGCAACATCTTTATAAGGTTCATGATACTTATTCCACTTCTTTTTAGGCACTTCAATGTAGGAAGAAAAGCCTTAAAATAAGAAGCAATAGCTTGAGAGTCTAGACCATAAGAATTTTTAATATTTTGAAAGTCATTAGTTCCCATAAAAGATTCAATGCATTTATAATCATAATTTATACCTGACTTTCTACATTTTTCATTCTCCCAAGCTTCAGCATTGTCTTGAATACGGTCCAGAAGATCCCATTTAGCTTCTTCTTCCATGCGAGTGAATGATCCAGCACAAGAAGCATCCAATAAATCCTTGTCATGAAGAGAAAGCCTTGCATAAAAGTTATTGATAATAATATTGTTGGGGAGCTCATGAAGGGGACATTTAAGCATTAGTAACTTCAATCTCCCCCAAGCTTGAGTTGTACTCTCTCCATCAAGAGGCCAAAAGTTGTATATTTGATTCCGATCTTTATGAATCTCACTAGGAGGATAAAACTTTGAATAAAAGAGAGGTACTATTTCCTCCCATTCCAGAGCTTGACCATTCTTCAGCAGCTTATACCATTCTTCAGCTCTTCCTTTCAGTGATAATGAGAATAACTTCTTCTTAACTTGATCAATAGTAATACCTGCACACTTGAACAACCCACATAATTCGTGTATAAAGAGCAAATGATCACCGGGATGAACAGTTCCATCCCCAACATAGTAGTTATCCATAACACGATCAGTAATTCTTGTAGGGTATTTTAAAAGCATCATTCTCAGCAGGTGATGGTTCATCTACTACCTTAGCAGTGGTAGTAGCTTTACCAAATAAGAAACTCAGCGAATTATCCATAACGAAAATAAAGCAACTAACAGAAGTAAACAATACTTACAGTAGAAGTTTCCTTTACCAGTTCCACTCTCCAATAGCGCTTCACTCCCTGGCAACGGCGCCAGAAAATAGTCTTGATGACCCACAAGTATAGGGGGTGTATCACAGTATTTTCGATAAGTAAGAGTGTCGAACCCAACGAGGAGCGAAGGTGGCTAGTGGTATGGATCAGGAATTCTCTGCAAATACTTAGCAAACGGATTTTTAGGGGTTTTTGATAAAGCAAGTAAACAAAGTACGAGTAAATAAAAGACAATAGGAATAAATGCAGCAAGTGGCCCAATCCTTTATACAGCAAAGGACAAGCCGGTTGTATTACTTAAGATGACCAAACGTTCTCGAGGACACATGGGAAGACTGTCAAGTGCTTTCGCTTCATATAGTTGATTAATCTTCTTTAGTTTGCTAAGTGTTGTGTGTGTGAACCTGTGCTAATGTACTGACCTTTCTAGGACTAATACATACTTGTGATTATACCGCTTGCAAACATCCGTAAGTACAAGAAAGTAATTAAGGTAGAAACCTAACCACAACTTTAAACTCTAAGACCCTTACGTCCCTTGTGTAATGGTTTCCTAACGGGGGTTCAGGTTTCTATCACTCCGGCAACCCCTACGATTAGTAGCCAAATACACAATGCATTCCCCTAGGCCCATATAGGTGAAGTGTCTTGTAGTCGACGTTCACGTGACACCACTAGAAGAAGTACACCACAACTTAAATATCAAACTATTCAATCTTTCTCAACACAATTCCACTACTAACAACATGACTTCTCCCATGTCCTCAAGAACAAAACTAACTAATCACAAGACATCATATGGATCATGATCAGAGATGGAATAATGATGTATAACAATCTGAACATAAACAATAATTCAATGGTTCACTCAATAGGATCAACTACAAAGAGTAATCAACACCGGGAAAGTTTCCCCTATGAACTATGCAAGATTCAACGCAATTGTTACAGCAATATGGAGATGGTGATGAGGGTGCTGATGGTGATGATGATGATGATCCCGATGAAGTCCAGCTTGATGGCGGTGTTGATGGTGACGACCTCCCCTCTCCGGAAAGGAATTCCCCCAGCAGAAATCTGTCTGCCGGAGAGATCTTTCTCTCTTGGTGTTTTCTGCCCCGCAGAGGCGGCAGAATCTTTCTGTGGTCGCTCCCCGAGTCTTAGGATTTCGGAAGGATAATATACGCCAGAGGGGAGTGCCAGGGGTGGACCAGGGCGGCCACACCACCTGGTGGCGCGGCCCAGGGTGGCCCGCGCCAGGGGGTGGTGTGGGCCCTCTGTGGCCCATCTCCAGCCCCCCTTCTAGCTTCCTTCGTCTTCTGGAAAAATAGGATTTTCTGTATATTTTCCCGGATTTTCTGATCTTCGCGAATTTTGCCTCCAAACAGCACCTTTTCCATTAGAATCCTGATTGCGGCAGTCCATGCTCCAAAAGTCATCAACCATGCAAAAACAGATGAAATAACATAAGTATCACCTCTCAATACGAAATATATCAATGAATAACAGTGAATTATGACATAGAATAGTGATGCAAAATGGACGTATCATGCCCATACAGTCCGTCAATGCATTTGTACATCAATGTGGAGTGATTGCTAGAGACACTGTCCCGACCACCACGCGAGAGTGGAATAAGCCAGGAAAGAAAAGGGATCCAGCTGGGGCTAGTTTTTTCGATGACAGAGCAAAAGATGCGACGTGGAATTTTCTCATGACACATTTCGCCCTACCAGTCTTGGAGACTGATGAGCTCACATAGCAAATGAGGTTGAAAGTCAAGGAGTGGGCTCTTAAGAAGATGGGCACACTATTCAAGGACTGGAAGAAAAGATTGTACCACGACTATGTGAAGAATCAAAAAACTCCTAAATTCACTGACCCAGTAGAGAAGCAACGGGATAACTGGGCCGCATTTGTGGATTACAAGAACTCGGAACCAGCTCAGGCAATGTCAGAAAAGAATAAGCAAAGTGCAGCCAAAAAGAAATATCACCATCATATGGGCACATATGGCTACAAGAGTTCCATGCCTAAGTGGGATAAAGCTGAGGCCGACCTGGCGGCTAAAGGGGTCACTCCAGCTATGTCTGGTTGGCCCTTGAGGTCAAGAAATTGGTTACTCAGGCATGGGGCATGGTATGACCCAGAAACATGCGAGATTGTTGCAAAAAAAAGAAGTTGCTGGACCCAAGGATGATCTTATTAATGTGATAAAAGAGGTTCAAGAGGGAAAGTTTGTTCTTGACAAAGAGAATGATGAGCTGACAAAGGCCCTCGGGAATCCTGAAAAGTTGGACGAACACGAGGCTTCAGACCTTCTTGTCCATGGGCTATTGGGTTTCCCGAGGACTTTGACACCTATAGAAGACGATCGAGAAAAACAAAGCGGCGAGAACAGGAGGATGCAGAGTGGTTTGTGAGGGTTAAAGCCATGTTGCAGCAGCATCGGGAGGAGCTTAATGAACTTAGAGGACTCCGAAAGCAAGATCCGGCACTGGAGAGTAAGGTCAGCCCATCTCAATGCAAAAGCAGCATGGCTTCCACGGAGGTCCACGCTAATGATGCAACGATGGATGTGTACCCCATGGATGCAACCAAGGAGAAGACTAGTTGTGAGCTGCATGTTGAACCGAAGAACATATCCATGAAGGTTGCGGTCGGATTTTCTTTACCTTGTGCATCGGGAGTGACCTACCATTGCAATCCGATTCTAGCTGGCTATGCTCGTGTCGGTGTGGACGAAGTTCAACCGATGTGTCAGTCAGTACAGCTTGACATCCCTAGAGGTGAAGGGGAGACGACACTGGGAGAAGTCATGAGTGGCTTCATTCTTTGGAAAAAGGAATACATCAAGTTTCCAGGCTCGGCACCAAGGCCACCATCTCCACCGATAAACAATCCATCACCTCTAAGGCCACCGTCTCCTCTAAGTAAGTGTCCACCACCTCCAAGTCCACCCCTCCTTGATAATGACCTTAGCACGAGTCCATCTCAATCTACACAGCCGCCTCCACCCACTAAGGGCCAAAAGCGGAAGAATAGCACCGCTTCATCGAGGGATAACCGACACTAAAAGCGACAGTTGTCGCCCCTCCCAAGAGTACCGTCGGTTCCTCCCAAGAGGGCTTACGACCTGAACGATGAGGAGACCGACGCGGTCGTCCGTGTCGAACTGGATACCCAATACAAAAAGAAACAACCTGAGCTAGAGGTCCAAATAAAACCAGAAATCAAGGAGCACTTTAGGAGATTACTGACGTAGTCATCCCAATCTCAATTAAATGCGCCAGATAACTATGCACGCTGTCTTCAGAAGACAGTGAAACAGAAGAGATCAAGTGGTAGAGGAAGCATCACAAAAGACGTTCCCCATCGGGGGAACAAGCAAAACTATCAAGTGGCAGCGGAAGCATCAGAAAAGACATTCCCCAGCTGGGGAAACAAGCAAAACAATCGACCCCCCCCCCCGCTCCAGGTGTTACCCGAACCTCAACTATATGGGGGAGAACCTTTGCATATGGAAACAGCTAAGATATTGGCCGAGCAATGTAATATGTCTATTCATGACATTATTGGTGGCGCTGATATCACCAGGGCTGAAGTAGCACAACGATATGTTTACGGGGAGCCTCTGGTCAGTTCTAAGAGGCTCCAGGATATGCCAACAAAAATGCGACAATTACATGTATGGTACATGGAAGAAGCAAAAAAAGAGCGACAATGGATCATAGCGAAAGTTCGAGAAGAGCATTACTTATTGAAGACGAGGTCCATATTGAATTTCCAGAACTCTTTTAGTTATTCAATCAAAGGGAACTCGACAAATCTATCCTCAGTTGCTATTGTCTATAAGTGATTACTTTATTTATGTAATTAAGTCTCTAGCTCAGCTTGTTCAATTCATTGCCGGTAAGTATACTCACTATATTATTTTGTATGCTATAATAATGCAGAATGAAGATTCTCAAATCTAAAAAAGGACAATCCATGGATTTGGGTTTGTTGACCCAAATCGAGTTAATGGAGCTATGCTAAAGGAGAAGCCAGTGGAGACCGAGTGTATCTTGCTCCGATTTTTCACGAGGCAGCATTTCTGTAATGAAATTTTATTTCCTTACCACTATGGGTGAGTGTTATTGTCTTATACACATTAACTTTTGCTTACTCGATATTCAGTGTAAATGATGAGTAACTGACGTATGTAAACCTTGTGTAGCTACCATTGGATTCTTCTAAGAATTTCTATTGACTTGGGAAGAGTTCAAATCATGGACTCATTACAAAAAGACACGGAAGAGTATCACATCATGATCAATATGCTCCAGAAGTAATTTCAACCTTTATCGCACTATATCGGTTTCTTTCGTTCATTTTCTAAGATATCAAGTAATTATTAACTCATTCATTCATTTTCTTTGTCGAGTAGTGTTTTGACACGGTTCAAGAACAAGGTTTGCGGTCAATGGAGTGAGCAACTGAGTTTCCAATAGATCCTGGCAAGTAGTATGAGCTAGGTCCACGCATCTCTTTAATTCTAGTTTCTGTACATTTATCATACTAGAGTTATTATTTGATTGAATTCTATTCTTATAAAGTGTGTGAGGCAGCCACGGGGGACTAATCTATGTGGATTCTACGTTTGCGAGTTTATTCGCATCACTACTGAGAATCTGTTGGAATCTGTTCGAGTAAGTAAACAATATATTCACCCTTTATTTTTATTACAATAAGTTGTGTTGAGTCTAATTCATATGATCTCCTTCTTTATAGTTGGACATGATGCAGGAAAAGCTCCTACCACAGGACCGCCTACTTGCAATCCAAGAGGAATTGGCTGGATTTTTGGTCGACGAGGTCATAGACCCATGCGGAGAATACTATCTAGATAGACCCTAAAGCACCCATGTAATGATCTCCATGTAATCAAATAGACAGGCTCTGGACCCGGTTGGGACTCCATGTATGCTTGTAAGAAAAATTATATTATATATGCATCAATGTGTACAAGTACTATGTAGTAGTGTTGTGTATGTATACGAAAACTTGTTTGTAATGAAAACATAGAATGAAAAATAATTGAACACAAAACACAAAATGAAAATAAAAACCCTAAAACCCCATCTCCTGCCGCGGCAGCCAAATGCCTCGAAACGCTACCGCGGCAGCGATCCTTTAGTCCCGGTTCGTGTTACGAACCAGGACTAAATGTCATCCAGCCTAACGTGGCTCGCGGGGCTACGTGGTGGACCTCTAGTCCTGGTTCGTAACAGAATCGGGACTAAAGGTCGGACCATTAGTCCCGATCTATCAGTCCCGGTTTGCAATCCGGGAATAAAGGTCCTTACAAACCGTGTTGGGGGGATACCTCGCATAGGGTCACGTCGGGGTATAAGGCCAAGTTAGCCAAGGTACGGTGCAGTCAAAGCAAGTGCTGGTCGGGTTATCTCAAGGCAAGCCGGGTTAGCTGAGGTACGGCGTGGTCAAAGCAAGTGATGGTCGGGTCATCTCAAGGAAGGCCGACTTATGGAGTAACCTGGGCCGGTGGGCACTTGCCTAGCATTAATCCGGCCGGCATAAAATATATGATGGCCATACTTGTCTGCCAATTGTGTAGGTACCCTCGTAGCCGAGTTAGCCAGGCGCTAGCCGGGCTACCACTTGGCTTCTAAGAGAAGGAAGGAATCTCGGCCTCTGTCCACTGTAGCCTAAGCGAAGCGAGCAGAGGGAAGGACCAGCGGGGCATGGCCAACAAGGGTGACACGGGCTATGTCGGCTGATGTAGCTTGCATCTGATGACACCTAAAGACAAGGGCCACGCAGAGAGTTACATCCAAATCCCGGACGAGCCGTTAAAAGCAATAAAGAAGCATCTAGCTTTAACCAAGGGGCATATTCGGGGAATATGACTCCATGTAAGCCCTAAACTTTGTACCCTGGGCTCGCCTATATAAGGAGTACCAGGGCCTCCATAGAAGGGGATCGATCATTTTCTCTGCCTAAGGTAGAACTCTAGAGCATAGTTGTGGGGGGGGGGTAAGAGACCTAGAGTCCTTCTCACCAACAGCTCGAGGAGCACTTGTAAACCACCATTGATAGAGCAAATACATCAACACTTGTGTGTGGAATCACCACGCTATCCCTCCTTGGATTTCCCTAGCATACATTGGCCCCATCTTTAGCCTATCCATGGCATCTGCCGTGCCACCACCATGACAGTTGGCGCCCACCGTGGGGCTAGGAGCGCTAGCAGGATGAAAATCCAGATGGGAAGCATCTTCGGCACCGGCGAGCGCATCGTCTCCAGCCTGGTTCAACACTTTGGAGCGCTGGACTATGTCAGCAACAACGCAAGGAGCTTTGGCAGGCATCCTCCTCTGCACAACGGCCTCTTAATCATGCTTGGCGCACATGAGATCTACATCGGCATGGACGAGTCCTACATTCATCCGCGGCACGTCGTCGGGAGAGGCAAACCACCTCTCAGCGCAACTCGTGGTGTGTGTATCACTTGCACCGCTAGCAGCGTTGAGGTCATGATGGCCGCGCCAGACGCAGGAGCGAGCAAGGACCCAACGCTAGATCCGGAAGTCACACCAAAACAGGCAAGGTCTAGATTTCCTCCACTAGAGAGGCCAGAGAATGTACTCCAGCAAGCAATAGATAGCTTAGCAACGCCAATAGCTCCTGTAGTTGATCCAGCTCAGGCGCAAGCTGAGTTAGAGGAAACTAGGTAGAAAATGCTAGCTGCCGCCTAGAAGGTAGCAGAGTTACAGTAGTCAATGAACATCACTTTGAGGGAATATGCAAAGGCAAACCGCATAGATGGGGTGAAAATTCGAGGTAGAAACCTGATTACTAAGATTGACAAGGAGTATGATCCTAGGCCGGGTAGGACAACCACGATAGTGACAGGAGGGCTGGAGAGGTATAGTACCCCGGTGAAGAACCTCAGGGCGGCGAACGCAGCTGCATCCAAGTTAGAGGGTCTAACCAGAGAGGCCCGAGAAAGGCAACATGAGAGAGTAAACCATTTGCTGATGGTGGCTTGGCAGAAAAATGAGGAAATAAACAAGGCAAACTCGGTGTCACCTGGAGCATCACACGTGGTTCATTCGGTTAGAAATAACCCGGCCAAGTCCACCAGAGCCGCATCGTCCCTGGGTCATAACCCAACGAGAGAAGAAGTGGTAAACTCTGGAATAAGAGACAAATAGATGGTCCCCTATGACCCGGAGCGAGCCGAAAAAGGGAAGGAAACGCAAGCTGATGAGGATCGCCACAGTACCAGCTAAGGTGAAGCTGGTCGAGGTAACTGTGACCAAGGCAATGCCGATCAAAGGAACGTTGCCAACGGCAATGCCGAACAGCGTGATCTGGCGGGAGCAGAGCAAAATGCACCTCGGCAACAACAGCAGCAATACGCACCTCGGTAGGAGAGAAGTGTTGGGCAAGTGATACAACAGCAAAATGCTCATCCGGATCAAGGAAGATACAATGATGGCTACTCGGTGATGGTCAATGATGGATACCCAAGACCGGAGCACCAAGTGATTGGGTCAAGGCTGGGAAGCAGAAACTTGCAGCCAGATGATGCAAGGGGTGAAGCTAGACCAGATTTATAGGTCGGAGATGATCGAGGTACAAGGACCTCCGGGTCCGGCATGCTTTGGACCTCGGTTCATGAGGGAACCGCCAGTACCGAACTTTCAATTGGCCACAGGAACAAAGACCTACGATGGTAGCACCAAACCAGAAGATTGGCTCATTGACTATGCAACAGCAGTCAAGATTGCAACGGGAAATTTGAGATGGGCAGTGAGGTATGTGCCTCAAATGTTGGAAGGACCTGTGAGAGTTTGTCTAAACAATTTGCCACCAGGGAGTGTCAACTGTTGGTTAGATTTTGAGGAGTTATTCGTTAGCAACTTCTCAAGCACTTACAAGAGGCCTAATAGGCCACACACCTTGGCGTTATGCCGACAGAGACTGAATGAACCTGGCCGAGATTTTCTGACTCGGTGGTGCAACGTGCGCAACTCATGTGAGGGGGTAATTGAATCACAAGGAATTGTGTGGTTCGCCCAAGGCTATAGATGTGGAAGTATGTTGTGGAAGAAGTTACAACGAGATATGCCAACCACTTTGGCTGAGACGATCCGGATCGCGGATTCGTATGCTCTAGGAGACCCGACTCAACCCCGACTAATGACAAGCGAGATGAATGAGAAGTATTACAATAGAGATGGCTCCGGGTCATCGAGGAGAAATGATTTCTGGGGAAAGAGAAGGGATGAACGTCCGGATTACAGGTATAACTCACAGCAGGTGGCAGCAATAGACCGAGATCAGCCCAATGTCGGCGCCAGCCAGTGATACATTGCAAATGTATCTATAATTTTTGATGTTCCATGCTTGGTTTTATCTACTTTCTCGTGTTTTGTCCACACTTTGGAGTACTTTTTATATGACTTCTTGGACTAACCTATTAACAAGATGCCACAGTGCCAGTTGCCTGTTTTCTGCTGTTTTTGGTTCCAGGAAGTCAGAAAATGAATATTCTCGGAATTGGATGGGACAAAAGCCAAAGTTACTATTTTCCCGGAAGACTCACGGAGCCAGAAGGAGAGTCGGAGAGGGGCCACAGGGTAGCCACACCACCCCTAGGCGCGGGCAACCCTAGGTCGCGCCAGGGGATGGTGTGGGCCCCCTGGCCGCCCACCGACCTTGCCTCTTCGCCTATAAGAGCCTCCCGATACCAAAACCCTAGATGAAAAATCATAAATCCACGAAAAGTTCCACAGCACCGCCGCCACCGAAGGGGAGATTCGGGGGACAGAAAGTCTCTGTCCCGGCACCCTGTCGGGATGGGGAAGTGCCCCCGGAGCCATCTCCATCGATCTCCACCGCCATCTCCATCACCATTGTTGATTCCCATGATGAGGAGGGAGTAGTTCTCTCTCGAGGTTAAGGGTTCTACCGGTAGCTATGTTTTCATCTCTCTCTCTCTCTATGCGTGATCATATTGTGATCATGAGCTTGTAATCTATAGATCTACCTTGCTACTCAAGTGCTTTAATAGATCTCTGCTCTCCCCATGTGTGTGAAAGTGACAGCGTGCACACCATGGTGGCACTTAGGCTAGAGATTACAAATACTTGTTATGAGTTATATTTGGAGTTGGATGTCTTTATGAAATTGTGGTGTTTGTTGGACTCATCTAGTACTCAAGGTGACAGTGTGGGGTTTCTAGATGGGAAAGGCTTACTTTGAGGTGTGCTGTTATAGCCCTACCATCGATTAGAGTGTTCAACCAGAGAGTAGTTAAGAGTAGTATCATGAAGAGAAGATATTTATATGAGAGTGTTCACTAGTGAAAGTATGATCCCTAGGCCTTGTTTCTAAGCATTGAAACACCGTTGCTACTAGATCTATTACATGTTTGCTTGCTTCCATCTTTATTTCAGTTTGCCTTTAGTCTTTTCCACGTCATCAAGTTATCTTCTATCACCATTACCACTTATAATTATCTATACCACTTGTATTTCACTATCTCTTCGCTGAACTAGTGCACCTATACACCTAACAAGTGTATTGGGTGTGTTGGGGACACAGGAGACTTCTTGTATCTTGATTGCGGGGTTGCTTGAGAGGGAATACCTTTGACCACTTCCTCCCTGAGTTCGATAAACCTTGGGTGATCCACTTAAGGTAAAACTTGCTGCTATTGTACAAACCTCTGCACTTGGAGGCCCAACAACTGTCTACAAGAATAGAAGTGTGTAGAGATCAAGATATTTTCTGGCGCCGTTGCCGGGGAGGTAAGGTAAAAGGTATTCACACCGGAGGATTAAAGAAGAAGAACCTCCCACGACAAACGCCTATTTTCTGGCGCCGTTGCCGGGGAGGTAAGGTAAAAGGTACGCACATCCTCCGGTGTGAGTGCTCGAAGTTATTTCCTTTAGATTCTGTAATTTTGTCTTTTTGTTTCTTGTTTTCACTAGTTAGGCTTAATGGAAAACAACAAAAAAATGAGAGAGATTTATTGTATTTATCTTGAGTTAGGACATGAAGTGTTTGAAGAGAAAATTAAAAAACCTATGGAACTTTATTTGCATGCTAATAGCAATGTTGTTAGTATGAATTCTTTGGACGCCATTATTTCTAATGCTATGGAAATTCTAAGCTTGGGGAAGCTAGTTCTTATGAAAATGATCTTTTTAGTTCCCCGGCTTTGGAAGATAGCTATTCTATTGCTTATGATGATACCAAACCTCCAATATATGATGATTAAAATGATTAGTATGATATTTTCAGTCCACCTACTATTGAGGAGGAAATTAACTACAATATGCCTCCTATATTTGATGATTATGGTGATGAGAATAATAATGATAGCTATTTTGTTGAATTTGCTCCCACTACAATTAATAAGAATGATTATGCTTATGTGGGGAGTATTAATTCTTTTATGCATATGGCTCATGATAAGAATGTTTTATGTGATAGTTATATTGTTAATTTTATTCATGATGCTACAGAAAGTTATTATGAGAGAGGAAAACATGGTTTTATGTATCTCAATAATATTAATTTTCCCCTCTTTACATTGAAAATTTTGAAGTTGCACTTGCTTTTCTTTCCTATGATTGTTGGTTTGTGCTTTCATGAGTTGTTTCTTTACAGGATTCCTAAGCATAGGAAGTGGGTTAGACTTAAATGTGTTTTGAATTTGCTTCTTGATGCTCTCTTTTACTTCAATTCATATTTCCTATGTGAGCATCTTCTCAAACTATCATGCCTAACTTAAAGGCGTTAAAGAAAAGTACTTATTGGGAGAAAACCCAAAAGTTTTAGATGAGTCTTGGAAGGTATTACCTGAGTAATAACCTCTCCTTATCCTTTTTATTTGCTTTTTGTGTCAAGAGTAACCTCTAATGAGAGAGAAGTAATGATTGGGAAAGTTGCTGTCCCGAAACAGATTTCTGTGCTTCACCATAAAAATTTGTGTAAAATCTCTGAACGTCTTTTTGAGGCGTGAATTTTTGTGCTTCTGACCCAGGTTATTATCTAACTTTCGTTAGTTCAACACTTTTTTATTGGAGCAACAGAAGGTCTTTGAAAAAATTCGTCTTTACCTGCTGGTCTGTTTTGACAGATTTCTGCCATTTTCTGCATTTGCTTCTTGTTGGTTCCTTTTTGAGTTCTTTTGGGGAATTGAGATTTTTGAGGGAAGTTCTTAAGTAGCTAGTGTTTTAATGGAAGTTTTATTGGTGTTGAAACTGAACCCAAAGACTTATTATCTTGAGTGCACTAATGTTAATAATCAAGATTGTGTGAAGTTTTGTATGAAGGAAAAATTTCAGGTGTATGGAAGGAATGAGTAATGAGATGAAGGATGGACAAAATCTAAAGCTTGAGGATGCCACGCGTGTCACCCCAAGAAATATCCAAGAAGTACAAGCGTCAAATCTTGGGGATGCCCAAGGCATCCCCTTCTTCATCAATAAAAATCTCAGGTTTCTTCCAAATGCTTCATTTTTATTGTTTCATGCACTGTTGTGTTGTTCTTGGAGCGTCTTCTTTTTCGTTTTCGTTTTGGTTTTTTTCGTTTGCTTTGGTTTGCTTAGTTTGCTGAATAAATTGGTTGGACCCCTGTTTCATACATTGGTTTGCAAATAGTTTGGTTTGGTTTGGAAAAGAGTAGGAAAGTTCATAGTTTTGTGGTAAAAAGAGCTCGTTTTTGACTATGGCCTATGCTCTGTCATGCCATGCTTGATATTGTTTTGGCTTTATGCTTAGTATTCTTTGCTGTAGCATGACTTGTTATAAACAATTGAGATTGCTTAATGTGCCTAGGATGAATCATGCATTGTTTTAGCATATTAAAGCATAGTATAGTGGTATTCTCCTTTGATGCTTTATTTGGGTTGACTTGGCACATGCTCACACCATGTTATGACTATCTCAAGTCACCTTAGCCTTTATGATCCTTTATTTTTCAACTTGTAGTATCACTTTATGCTTTTATCAATGATGTTTTGTCGCTCTGCATGATTATGGCCATTATTGCTCTCTTAGTTTGTCGCTCCCAGTCTTTTGCTAGCCTCCACAACCAAGTATGAGTTCCACCCATGCATCCAAATCCCTAAACCAAGTTATTCCAAAGAGTCCACCATACCTACCTGCTAGCTTATGCTATTCCAACTATATTCATGCTTTTGTTTACCTTCCAAATTAAACTTGTTATGAGAAAACTAGTGATTAAAGCTCTCACAAACTTGATGGCACACTTTACTTTTCTTGCCCTTAATAAACTTGAACCATTGTGTCGTCTATGTTGTATATGCTTGCACTTATTTGTTGGGAATTAGCAGAACCATGATGTCATGGGGAACGCTTTCAACATTGCACGGGTACTCGTACCTAGTTGATATCATGCTCTTTTGTATATGGATGTCGTCGGTGTGAAATGAAAGGGGAGCTTGTAAGTCCATGGAGTTATGTATTTGTGTTAGAGAAACGCCTGGGCCGCTGGTCTAATCCATGCTGACATGGTGGAAACCTGCAGCGTAACCATAATGAGCTGTCTATGAAGCATTCTTCTTATAAAAAAAGAGTCATATATTGAGAAAAAAAAGAGAAAAGAAAAAAAAGAGATACTATGAAAAGAGGAAAGAGAGAAAAAAGCACCATATTCCCATGGTAAATAAGAAGAATGCTGAGATGCTCGTTGTCTGCTTGCCTTGTCATTTTGATATGGGGATTCTTCCGTATCATCGGGCAAGGGGTACCCCGTTGGTGGTTCTCTATGATACACATATAATTACAATGACAAGAACTTACCGGTGACTAAACTTGAGTAGCATGAGGAGCGGCCCTCGTATACAAGGGACATGAGATTTCTAACTTATACTTCGTCAAGCATGTACACCATAGTTTGTTCACTTTAACCTTAATCACTTCAAGATGCTTATGATAGGGGCAATGAGAGCTGAAAGCTATAAGTACCAAAAGTTTTGGAAGCTCTTTATGAAACTTGAATCTCTGCTTCCTTCTATGAAGGCCTTTCTTCCACCATTATATTGAGTCTCCGCCTTCTATCTTTATGCACCTACTTTGAGAGCATAGTGGCCATTCTTAGTTCTATGTGCATTGTCCCCAGACTTGTTGATTGATGCATAACTTTGATATTGCTTGTTTTAAACTATTTGTATCTAGTCACTCTTATGAACTTTGAAGGTGTCCTATGCATTTATGTTTGCTACTCTATGAGGGACAAACTGAATGCTACTATGCTATGTTTTCTTTATGTGAAACAAACAAACATCTTACAAAGCATTGTTATTCATGAATCTTTTGTTTGTGCCTTTTCATGTTGCAACATAGTTTCTTTGTCTTATTGATAGAACTTTGTCTTTCATGTTATGATTGAAGTACTATGATCCCAGCTTTGAATGTTTTACAAATACTTTGATCAAGTCTTTGATGGTGCATGTCACCTCAAAAATTATTCTTTCTTTTTTATCACTTACCTACTCGAGGACGAGCAGGAATTAAGCTTGGGGATGTTGATACATTGCAAATGTATCTATAATTTTTGATGTTTCATGCTTTGTTTTATCTACTTTCTTGTGTTTTGTCCACACTTTGGAGTACTTTTCATATGATTTCTTGGACTAACCTATTAACAAGATGCCACAGTGCTGCGGTTGCTTTTTCGCTGTTTTAGTTCCGAAGTCGAAAATGAATATTCTCGAATTGGACAGGACAAAAGCCAAAGTTACTATTTTCCTAAGACTCACGGGCCGTAGAGAGGAGAGGGGCCACAGAGTGGCCACACCACCCCTAGGCGCGGGCCACCCTAGGCCACGCCAGGGCATGGTGTGGGCCCCCTGGCCGCCCACCGACCTTGCCTCTTCGCCTATAAGAGCCTCCCGATACCAAAACCCTAGATGAAAAATCAGAAATCCACGAAAAGTTCCGCAGCGCCGCCGCCACCGAAGGGGAGATTCGGGGGACAGAAAGTCTCTGTTCCGGCACCCTGCCGGGACGGGGAAGTGCCCCCGGAGCCATCTCCATCGATCTCCACCGCCATCTCCATCACCATTGCTGATTCCCATGATGAGGAGGGAGTAGTTCTCTCTCGAGGCTAAGGGTTCTACCGGTAGCTATGTGTTCATCTCTCTCTCTCTATGTGTGATCATATTGTGATCATGAGCTTGTAATCTATAGATCTACCTTGCTACTCAAGTGCTTTAATAGATCTCTGCTCTCCCCATGTGTGTGAAAGTGACAGCGTGCACACCATGGTGGCACTTAGGCTAGAGATTACAAATACTTGTTATGAGTTATATTTGGAGTTGGATGTCTTTATGAAATTGTGGTGTTTGTTGGACTCATCTAGTACTCAAGGTGACAGTGTGGGGTTTCTAGATGGGAAAGGCTTACTTTGAGGTGTGTTGTTATAGCCCTACCATCGATTAGAGTGTTCAACCAGAGAGTAGTTAAGAGTAGTATCATGAAGAGAAGATATTTATATGAGAGTGTTCACTAGTGAAAGTATGATCCCTAGGCCTTGTTTCTAAGCATTGAAACACCGTTTCTACTAGATCTATTACATGTTTGCTTGCTTCCATCTTTATTTCAGTTTGCCTTTAGTCTTTTCCATGCCATCAAGTTATCTTCTATCACCGTTACCACTTATAATTATCTATACCACTTGTATTTTACTATCTCTTCGCCGAACTAGTGCACATATACACCTGACAACTGTATTGGGTGTGTTGGGGACACAAGAGACTTCTTGTATCTTGATTGCAGGGTTGCTTGAGAGGGAATTCCTTTGACCACTTCCTCCCTGAGTTCGATAAACCTTGGGTGATCCACTTAAGGAAAAACTTGCTGCTATTCTACAAACCTCTGCACTTGGAGGCCCAACAACTGTCTACAACAATAGAAGTGCGTAGACATCATCCATCGCCAAAAAACTGGAGGGCGGAACTGGCAGCAGAAGGGTCAAGCAACAAGCCCTGAACCCCAGAGCAGAAAAAGCAATGGAAGGAGCGAAAGGATCATCCGAGGTACACATTCAAGTCTATGTTGGATCAACCATGCAAATTTCATATGCCAAGTACGAATAGCCCGGCAAACCATACAACCCAGCAATGTGAGTGGATGAGGAAGCTAGAACAGGGTAGTTCGGGGAATGCTCAGGCACCTCGGAATGAAGCACCTCGGCAGCCATTACTCACAGGGTGGAATCGACAACAACTAATGTTACCTCCACCACCACCGAGGTACGAAAATCAGGAAAGAAGGGATGCTGTGCATCAGGTGAATAACAACCAGCAGCAAGACCAAGGTTACCATGCTAATGAGGGACAAAATGAGTACATGGAGCATCACCAAAGCTACTGTGTCTTCACCACGGAAGAAACTGACCAGAAGACCTTGCAGTGCCGGCATATGGAGGTGAATGCATTAATGCCGGCTGTGGTGAGGTATATGCCTTGGTCAGATCAGGAGATAACTTGGAGTATCAAGGATCACCCGAAAATTATGCCAAGTCCAGGGACCTACGCACTGGTCCTGGATCCGACGTTCATCGGGCTGAACATCAACGTGAGGTTTTCCAAGGTGCTTATAGACAATGAAAGTAGCATTAACATCATGTACAAGGATACCATGCACAAATTGGGGGTATCAGCGAATATGCTTCAAGCAACTAGGACCACTTTCCATGGCATTGTGCCTGGTATCTCCTGTGAGACCATTGGTAAGGTCCGGGTTGATGTGCTGTTTGGTACAAGAGATAACTACCAGACTGAAAATTTGGAGTTCAAAGCGGTGAACTTGGAGAGCGCCTATCATGCATTACTCGGCAGGCCTGCCTTGATCAAGTTCATGGCAAGTACTCACATCAGTTACTTAAAGATGAAACTGCCCGGACCTAGGGGAGTGATAACCATATCAGGGGACTTCATGCATTTGATCGAGTGTGCTTCTGCCAGGTCTAACTTAGCCGAGTAACTCGTGATAGATCAGGAAAAGAGGAGAATACAGGAAGTGGCGGCATTGTCTCAGTCCACGCAGCAACATATGTCGGCCCTGACCAACCCGCATGGAAGTGTGTCATTTCAAGCGACCAAGGACACTAAGAAAGTGCCAATTTACGATCAGTTCCCAGAGCGCACTGTAACCATGGGTGCCGGGTTAGGCGACAAATAGGAAGGCGAGCTCGTCAACTTCCTCCATGAGAATTGGGATATCTTTGCTTGGTCCACACAGGATCTGCAAGGTGTGCCGAGGGAGTTGGCCGAGCACTCTTTGAATGTGAGACCCGGGGTGAAGCCAGTGAAGCAACCTCTCCGATGCTTCGCCGAGGATAGAAGAAAGGTCATTAGCGATGAGATAGCTAGGCTCCTTGCAGTCAGATATATCATGGAAATACTTTACCCCGGATTGGCTCTCTAATTCGATGCTCGTGGAAAAGAAAAAGGATGACCCAAACGTGGCCGTGGTGTGGCATATGTGCATTGATTACACGAACCTGAATAAGGCGTGTCCAAAAGATCCATTCCCACTGCCTAGGACAGACCATGTCATAGACTCAACAGCCGTATGTGAACTGTTGTCATTCATCGACGCGTATTCTGGTTACCACCAGATACCGTTGAATCCGGAAGATCAAATAAAGACTATGTTTATCACCCCGTACGGGGCTTATTGCTATCGCACTATGCCATTCAGATTACGTAATGCTGGAGCAACGTATCAGCGATGCATGCAAAAAATTTTACATGACCAAATAGGTCGGAACGTCCAAGTCTACATGGATGATGTTGTGATTAATACTAAGGAAAGCAATACGCTCCTTGATGACATCCGGCAAACGTTCGCAAACCTTAGATGGTTCCGGATGAAGCTTAACCCGGAAAAATGTACCTTTGGCGTGCCTGCTAGAAAATTACTTGGTTTCCTCGTATCAAGCCGAGGTATTGAAGCTAACCCGACAAAAATCCGGGCTATAGAGAGAATGGAACTGCCAAAGTCCCTTAATGATGTGCAGAAGTTTACTGGTTGCCTGGCATTGTTAAGACGGTTTGTAAGTCGGCTGGGAGAGAAGGCATTACCCCTCTACCAGTTAATGAAAAAGGCAGACAAATTTACATGGACACCGCAAGCGGATAGTGCGTTCCGGGAATTAAAAAACATGATGTCCTCTACACGAATACTAGCTGCCCCACTACCTAAAGAGCCAATGCTGCTCTACGTAGCCGCAACCAACCGGGTTGTAAGTGAAGTGGTAGTGGTGGAACGTGACAAGGAAGGAAAATCAGTCCAGAGACCGGTGTATTACCGAAGCGAGGTATTGTCGATATCAAAGCAGAATTACCCACATTACCAAAAGATGGCGTATGGAGTGTACATGGCGGCCAAGAAACTCAAACACTACTTTGAGGAACACCCCATCAAAGTGATATGTGAGGCACCCATATCAGAGATCATGAGCAATAAAGATGCTAGCGGCTGAATAGCGAAGTGGGAAATTGAGCTGGCCCCATACGCACCATAGTTCGATAGAAGAGATGCGATCAAATCGCAGGTTGTGGCGGATTTCTTTGTGGATTGGTCCGAGATGCAATATGAACCACCCTTGTCGGACTTAAATTATTGGCGGATGCACTTCGACGGGTCAAAATTGAAAGAAGGACTGGGTGCCGGGGTAGTACTTACTTTGCCCAAGAAAGATCAGCTAAAGTATGTTCTCCAAATCCAATTCAGCGCTTCAAACAATGTTGCAGAATATGAAGCACTTGTGAATGGGCTTAAAGTGGCAAAGGAAGTAGGAATATGTTGGATACAATGTTTTGGAGACTCGGATTTGGTGGTGCAGCAGGTATCTAGCAATTGGGATGCCTTGGATGCCAACATGGCCCTTTACAGATTCCATTTTCGAAAGATAAGTGGATTCTTTGAGGGGTGTGAATTACATCACGTACCTCGGATTGAGAATGAGGCGACCGATGTACTGTCTAAGTTGGGCTCATCCAGGCAACCAATCCCACCAAATGTTTCTTTGGAGCACTTAAGAAAACCATCTATTACACCATCACCAGAATCCGAGTCAATCTATATCCCGGCTCTTTCTGGGTTAGAGGCTACACCTATGGAAATAGATTGGGGAGGCACTTCAGCAAACCCGGGGACTACTTCAGCAAACCCGGGGACTACTTCATAAAACCTGGGGACTGCCTTAGCAAACCTGGGGACTGTTCAGCTAAACCCAACAGGATTTATGTCGGTGGATGCGATGCAAATTGATGAAGAACTTTTCCCCATCCGGCCTATACCCACTTGGGCTAAGCCAATATTTGATTTCCTAAAAGAAGGAATTTTGCCGGATGATGAGGTGCTCTCAAGGAAAAACCAGAGAAGAGCCAAGGCGCATACTATTATCAATGCCGAATTATACAAAAGAACCGTAACCATAGTGCCACAGCGATGCGTTAACCCGGAGGAAGGGCTCAACATACTCCGGGATATCCACCAAGGAGAATGTGGTCATCATGCATCTTCAAGAGCATTAGTGGCAAAGGCTTTTCGACATGGATTTTATTGGCCAAATGCCTTGGAACAAGCAGAGGATCTGGTGAGGAAATGTAATGGATGTCAAAGGTACGCCACCAAAACCCATGTGCCAATGTTAGAAATGAAGACCATTCCTATTACTTGGCTATTTGCTGTATGGTGCCTAGACATGGTAGGACCATTTAAGTCGGCTAAGGGAGGAATGACCCATATCTTGGTTATGGTGGACAAATTGACCAACTGGATTGAAGTAAAGCCAATCAGGAAAGGTGATGGGGCAACAGCAGTAAAGTTCCTCAAAGATATAATCTTGAGATATGGCTATCCTCACAGTATCATATTTGATAATGGCACAAATTTTGCCGAAGGAGCATTTGCGAGGTTCTGCCGAGAGAAGAAGATCCAGCTAGATGTTGCCTCGGTGGCTCACCCTGCATCAAACGGCAAAATGGAAAGATCCAATAGACTAGTCTTGTTCGGGATAAAACCCTGGCTCATAGAGCCGCTGCAAAGATCAGCGGGGTGCTGGATAGAAGAACTACCAGCGGTACTGTGGACTTTAAGAACAACACCGAATCGATCAACAGGCTATACGCCATTTTTTCTGGTGTATGGGGAAGAAGCTATACTACCAGCCGACATAGAGCATGATTTGCCAAGGGTCACCCAATACACCGAAGTCGAAGTGCATGAAGCCCGGCAAAATGATGTTGATCTGATGGAAGAAGCGAGAGAACTGGCCTTGTCCAGATTTGCCATATATCAGCAAAACCTCCGATGCGACCATAGCCAGAAAGTAAACCCCCGAGTCTTCCGGGAAGGTGATATGTTACTCCGGCTAGTGCATCGCACTACTGACATGCATAAGTTATCCCCTCCATGGTAAGGACCTTTCATTGTAATCAAAGCTTTGCACAATGATTCCTACTATCTTATTGATGCGTAGCCACAGGAGAAGAACAAGGTGGTTAGGTCCGGAGAGGAATCTAAGTGCCCATGGAATTTAGCACTACTTCATCCTTTTTACACCTGACAAAGAGGTGAATGTATCCGAGCTACTCATATGTCAGTATGTATGTCAGCAATGAGTTTATCAATGAAACTTCAGCACCCCTAGCAGAAACTCGAGGACTGCCATAATAATTGTCTTTCTTGCTTTTGTGTTTTATATACATCTACTGGCTTAAGTTACTTGGATATTAGCCGGATTAGTAATGTGTGAGCACCAAAAACTCAACCCTTCGACTTTGCTGCTGTCCAACAAGAATTGGCTTCATGGCAAGCAAGAGAACAAGTTTAGAATTGCAAAGCACATAAAAACGACTAAGGATGAGAACGTAATCGCGCCGACATTTATTATTTGGACTAACCCCTTATTTACTTCTTTCAATTTTCGCCGGATTATTTTGAGCTAATCTCCAAGTTAGACCGAATCAAGGTAGACGCGAGCCGAATCATAAAATTGGAGGAACAAGAAAAGGAAACTCGGGGACCTCGCTCACGTTAATCCGACGTTAAGAACTTAGTAGCAAACGAAAATAATTGTAGAAAAATCAAACCATTGTGCTTAAGTACAACTTCACCCGGCATACCGGGGATCTAACGAATACTGTTAACTGTTTTTTAAAGCTCAAGGAGCAGCAGCAGAAGCCGGATCTTCGGTCGACGGAGGAGGTACTTCGGCATCTGTGGGCAGGGCGCTAGCCTTGGCCTCATCTTCGGGATTGGCCTCCTTGTCTTCCGGATCTTCAGCATCGTCACTGAGTTCGGAGGCCTCGTCCTCACTTTCCTCATCCTCCGCGCCCTCAGAAATGTAGGCATCAACAAATACATCCAGTTAGCTCGGACCCTCATTCCAAGCGTGGCAGAAGGCATACTAAATGAGCTTGTTGGTGTGAGCCTTGCACCGCGCGATGCACTCCGGATCATTGGACCACTTTGATCCGGTGCGCAAACGCTCAAGCAGATTGAGATCCAGCTCTTCATACCAGGACAGAACAAACTGCAATGCTGTATCAACTCCGGCCCGTGCAGCAGACTCCCGCCACAGGTTCAGTTGAGTCTCACTCTCCATGAAATTTTCTATAAAATCTATGCTCCCCTTGGGAGTGGGCCCAGTGGGCCAGAGAGAGTTAAACACCCGCATCGCTGCCGGCATAATGTCTGCCCCATAGTTCCTCACCAGTTCCATGCGGGTAGCGAGGCTCACCAACAAATCCTCCATGTCATATGAAATTGACTCGATGGTAGGGTCAGATGGAATACCTTGCTGAGCATGGGACCTGGTTACAGCGGCAGCAGCGAGGGAGTCACCCTCTAGGAACTTGCCTGAGAACAGAATGACGGATGTCGGTGAGCAAGAACACTAAATCCGGAGGAATAAGAATTGAAAAAGAGGAAGGGAACTCACAAGAAATCTGGAAAAGGATATGATTGAGCTCGGCATAGACGTTGGCGTTGCTGGCCTGGAGTTTTTCATATTCAGAGGTCACCGACGTAAGTTTTACGTCGGCTTCCTGCATCAAGTCCTTGTCCTTAGAAATTTGAGTGGTCAGGCGCTCCTTTTCCTAGGCGAACTCCTGATCCGCCTTATCCAGCTCGGATTGGTGGAGGTCCTTGAGCTTAGGATTTTGGTGTTCAGCCGAGTGATCTCCGAGTCTTGGAGGCGCAGCTGAGCAATCTCGTCATCCTTTTTCTTCAATTAAGCTTGGTGCTTCCCTACTTGTTCGAGAAAATGTGTCATCATATCAGGAATGGGCACGCTATCTTCAAGTGCAACTGCAATAGTGAGTTAACCCGGTGGATCCGAGGTATAAATATCTACCGAGTCAAGGAAAGAGCGCGCAATGGCCAAGAGAAAAAGACAAATTACCTTGGATTTCAGCCAGATTTTTGCGCATAATAATATTTTCAGCCTCGACCTCAGATGCATAATTCGGATAATAAGTTAATACGGATAGTGAATAACTCAAATGAATGTGAATAAAAAGGGCTTAAGCAAAGGAACTTACCCTTCTTCTGGTGATCCACCAACAACTTGCCATATCTGGCACGGAGATCCTTGTATGAGTCCAGCAGGCACTAGAACTCAGCAGTTCGGTGGTTGGTGGTAATCTGAAGCAGTGAAATGTTAGTTCAAAGAATGGAAGAGGTGGATATTCGAAGTCTACAAGATCTGGGCCAAGTGAAACTTAACCTGGCTCTAGGTGTGTGGATATTCGAAGTCTACAAGATCTGGTCCAAGTGGAACTTAACTCGGCTCTAGGTTTCTGGATATTTGAAGTCTACAAGATCAGGGCCAAGTGGAACTTAACCCGGCTCTAGGTGTGTGGATATTTGAGGTCTACAAGATCCGGGCCAAGTGGAACTTAACCCGGCTCTAGGTGTGTGGATATTCGAAGTCTACAAGATCCATGCCAAGTGGAACTTAACCAGGCTC
The DNA here is from genome assembly GCA_023614405.1 of Avena insularis. Taxonomy (NCBI): domain Eukaryota; kingdom Viridiplantae; phylum Streptophyta; class Magnoliopsida; order Poales; family Poaceae; genus Avena; species Avena insularis. The sequence goes on along the minus strand of CM042692.1, from coordinate 177,817,254 downwards.
TAGGTGTGTGAATATTCGAAGTGTTCAAGATTCGGGCCAAGTGGAACTTAACCCGCCTCTAAGTTTATGACTATTTGAAAATGTTAAGGACTTGCACTAAATTCTCTAAGAGCACCCGACCGAGTAATAAATTACTCCCTCGGAGGCTCGCGGACTAGTGGGTATATCTAAGTGCTTACGTACATAAAATAGCATAACAGGAAAAGGGATTACCTCCATCATTCGGCCAGCCAGAGAGATAGCCTTGGTGGCGGAGTTCATCTGAGTGCTAAACTCTGCCGGGCCAAACTTCTCCGGCAGATCGTCTTGCGGGTCGATGAACTCGGCATTGTTCCAGTTGTGCACATATTCGATAAGCGTCGGGCTGTAACTTTCACCGCTAGGAGAATGGCTCATCACCAAGCCCTTGGCATGGGCCTCCCGCCTCGTGGACTAAGAAGCAGCAGGACTGACATGCAGGATCAGTTGCTTACTGCCCCCAGGTCCGGCGACAGGAGACCCGGAAGTGAAATCCTTAGCAGGCTCAACGGACTTCTTGCTCTTGCCGAATGATGCTAGGCACTAGAGAAGAGCCGAGTGTCGTGGAAATGGCCACGGTAGTCGCTGCCATGGGCAGCGATTGATAGAATCGGGGGCGAGAGCTGGCGGCCATCTGCGGTGCGAGATGGGGGTGGATGCACATGGATTTACCCAGGTTCAGCCCCCGGAGGGTAAAGACCTACTCCTTCTAGATTAGATTGATGGAGAGCGAGTTACAGGGGTGGCGAGCTCGGCGTCTAAGCAACAAGTCGCTTGAGGGGGTGTATGATGGAACGTAAGTCCTCAAGCTACCCTAGTGAGGCTTATATAGAGGGCACCTCGCTAGGGTTTATAGTTTACAACCGAATAAGATATGGATTCAGAGGGTTTGACCTAATCCGACTGGGCTTCAGCTACGCTTCTAGGCCTCCAATCTCCAATCGCCAAGCCTTCATCTCAGTCGCATTCCAGTCGCCATCCTACATTGCCCACTCGCGAGGCCTTTGGCCTATCGGAACGTCCTGCTAGGCATACCGCATTCGGCATATCCCATCAGTAGTCCCCGAGGCCATCGTTGATTCAAACACAGGTGTTCATTTGGCAGTCAGAGTAGGCGAGTCCAATTTGGATGCCCAGTCGAATCAACGACGGACTCTGTTGAGAACCGAGGAAATTTTCCACCGGGTTTCTAGTCGCAGCTTTGGCGAATGCATTCACTACCGAGTCGCTACTCCTGTTGACTGAACAAGGTATAACTGTAGGCGAGTCGAGTGGAAGGAGTTGGACCGTCAGCTCGGTCAAACTAGTCATTGGGTAATCGAACGGTAACTTCGGCAGAATTACCGCGGGTAACGGCTATCCCGAGATTGGCGGGTAACGCTTCCTTATAAGGAGAGTGACGGAACAGTCCTGTAGACTGATACGTTGCAAACCTATCTATAATTTTTGATGTTCCATGCTTGGTTTCATCTACTTTCTTATGTTTTGTCCACACTTTGGAGTTCTTGTCATATGATTTCTTGGACTAACCTATTAACAAGAGCCACAGTGCTAGTTGCCTGTTTTATGCTGCTTTTGGTTCCAGAAAGTCAGAAAATGAATATTCTCAGAATTGGACCGGACAAAAGCCAAAGTCGTAATTTTCCTGGAAGATTCACGGAGCCAGAAGGAGAGACGAAGGGGGGCCATAGGGTGGCACAACCACCCCAAGGGGAGGGTCCCCCCAGGCCACGCCAGGGCATGGTGTGGGCCCCTTGGCTGGCCACCGACCTTGCCCCTTTGCCTATATATTCCTCCCAATACAGAAACGCTAAATCGTCAAGCCTCCAGCCACAAAAAGTTCCGCAGCACCGCCGCCACCGAAGGGGAGATTCGGGGGACAGAAAGTCTCTGTTCCGGCACCCTGCTGGGACGGGGAAGTGCCCTCGGAGCCATCTCCATCGATCTCCACCGCCATCTCCATCACCGTTTTTGATTCCCATGATGAAGAGGGAGTAGTTCTCTCTCGAGGCTAAGGGTTCTACCGGTAGCTATGTGTTCATCTCTCTCTCTATGCATGATCATATTGTGATCATGAGCTTTGTAATCAAGTAGATCTACCTTGCTACTCAAGTGCTTTATTAGATCTCTGCTCTCCCCATGTGTGTGAAAGTGACAGCGTGCACACCATGGTGGCACTTAGGCTAGAGATTACAAATACTTGTTATGAGTTATATTTGGAGTTGGATGTCTTTATGAAATTGTGGTGTTTGTTTGAACCATCTAGTGCTCAAGGTGACAGTGTGGGGTTATCTAGATGGGAAAGGCTTACTTTGAGGTGTGCTGTTATAGCCCTACCATAGATTAGAGTGTCCAACCGGGGGGGTAGTTCAGAGTAGTATCATGAAGATAATATATTTATATGAGAGTGTTCACTAGTGAAAGTATGATCCCTAGGCCTTGTTTATAAGCATTGAAACACCGTTTGCAACTAGATCTGTTACATGTTTGCTTGCTGCTATCTTTATTTCAGTTTTCCTTTAGTCTTTTCCATGCCATCAAGCTATTTTCTAGCACCGTTACTAATTATAATTATCTATACCACTTGTATTTCACTATCTCTTCGCCGAACTAGTGCACCTATACACCTGACAAGTGTATTGGGTGTGTTGGGGACACAAGAGACTTCTTGTATCTTGATTGCAGGGTTGCTTGAGAGGGGATACCTTTGACCACTTCCTCCCTGAGTTCGATAAACCTGTGGTGATCCACTTAAGGGAAACTTGCTGCTGTTCTACAAACCTCTACACTTGGAGGCCCAACAATTGTCTACAAGAATAGAAGTGCGTAGACATCAAGCTATTTTCTGGCGCCATTTCCGGGGAGGTAAGGTAAAAGGTACTCACATTCTCCAGTGTGAGTGCTCGAAGTTATTTCCTTTAGATTCTGCAATTTTGTCTTTTTGTTTCTTGTCTTCACTAGTTAGGCTTAATGGAAAACAACAACAAAATTAGAGAGCTTTATAGTATTTATCTTGAGTTAGGACATGAAGTGTTTGAAGAGAAAATTAAAAAACATATGGAACTTTATTTGCGTGCTAATAGCAATGTTATTAGTATGAATTCTTTGAACACCATTATTGCTAATGCTATGGAAAAGTCTAAACTTGGGGAAGCTAGTTTTTATGAAAATGATCTTTTTAGTCCCCCAAGCATGGAGGAGTTTGATGATACTATGCCTCCAATATATGATGATTACAATGATGAATATGATATTTTCAGTCCACCAACTATTGAGGAGAAAATTAATTATGATTACAATATGCCTATTATATTTGATGATTATGGTGATGAGAATAATAATGATAGCTATTTTGTTGAATCTGCTCCCACTATAATTAATAAGAATGACTATGTTTATGTGGAGAGTATTAATTATTTTATGGATGTGGCTCATGATAAGAATGTTTTATGTGATAGTTATATTGTTAATTTTATTCATGATGATACTGAAAGTTATTATGAGAGAGGGAAACATGGTTTTATGTATCTCAATAATATTAATTTCCCCCTCTTTATATTGAAAATTTTGAAGTTGCACTTGCTTTGCTTTCCTATGCTTGTTGCTTTGTGATTTCATGACTTGTTTCTTTACAAGATTCCTATGCATAGGAAGTGGGTTAGACTTAATTGTATTTTGAATTTGCTTCTTGATGCTCCCTTCTACTTCAATTCATATTTCTTATGTGAGCATCTTCTCAAACTATCATGCCTAACTTAAAGGCGTTAAAGAAAAGTACTTATTGGGAGATAACTCAAAAGTTTTAGATGAGTCTTGGTAGTTATTACCTCTGTAATAACCGCTCCTTATCATTTTTATTTGCTTTTTGTGCCAAGAGTAACCTCTAGTGAGAGAGAAGTAATGCTTGGGAAAGTTGCTGTCCCGAAACAGATTTTTGTTCTTCACCGTAAAAATTCGTGTAAAATCTCTGTACGTCGTTTTGATGCGTGAATTTTTGTGCTTCTGACACAGGCTGTTATCTAACTTTTGTTAGTTCAACACTTGTTGATTTGAGCAACAGAAGGTCTTCGAAAAAAATTCTTTTTACCTGCTGGTCTGTTTTGACAGATTTCTGCCATTATTTGCATTTGCTTCTTGTTGGTTCCTTTTTGGGTTCTCTTTGGGGAATTGAGCTTTTTGAGGGAAGTGCTACAGTATCTTGTGTTTTAATGGAAGTTTTATTGGTGTTGAAACTGAACCCAAAGACTTATTATCTTGAGTGCGCTAATGTTGCTAATAAAGATTGTGTAAAGTTTTGTATGAAGGAAAAATTGCAGGTGTATGGAAGGAATGAGTAATGAGATAAAGAATGGACTAAAGCTCAAGCTTGGGGATGCCACGCGTGTCACCCCAAGAAATATCCAAGAAGTACAAGCGTCAAAGCTTGGGGATGCCCAAGGCATCCCCTTCTTCATCAATAAAAATCCGAGGTTTCTTCCAAACACTTCATTTTTATTGTTTCACGCATAGTTGTGTTTTTATTGAAGCGTCTTCTTTTTCATTTTCGTTTTGGTTTTTCGTTTTATTGGTTTGCTTAGTTTGCTGAATAAATTGGTTGGACCCCCTCTCTCATACATTAGTTTTCAAATAAGGTTGGTTTGGATTGGAAAAAGAGTAGGAAAGCTCACGCTTAAGTGGTAAAGAGAGCTTGTTTTTTACTGTGGCCTATGCTTTGACATGCCATGCTTGATATTGTTTTGGCTTTATGCTTAGTGATCTTTGCTGTAGCATGACTTGTTATAAACAATTGAGATTGCTTAATGTGCCTTGGAAGGATCATGCGTTGTTTTAGCATATTAAAGCATAGTATTGTGGTATTCTCCTTTGATGCTTTATTTGGGTTGACTTGGCGCATGCTCACACCATGTTATGACTATCCCAAGTCACCATAATTCTTTATGATCCTTTAGTTTTTAACTTGTAGTATAACTTTATGCTTTTATCAATGATGTTTTGTCGCTCTGCATGATTATGGCCATTATTGCTCTCTTAGTTTGTCGCTCCCAGTCTTTTGCTAGCGCCCACAACCAAGTATGAGTTCTACTCATGCATCCAACTCCTTAAACCAAGTTATTCCAAAGAGTCCACCATACCTACCTACTAGCATATGCTTGTCCAAGTATATTCATGCTTTTGTTTACCTTCCAAATTAAACTTGTTATGAGAAAACTAGTGATTAAAGCTCTCACGAACTTGATGGCACACTTTACTTTTTCTACATTTAATAAACTTGAACCATTGCGTCCATCTTTGTTGTGTATATGCTTGCGCTTTATAAGTTGAAGTTAGCAGAACCATGTATCATGGGGAACACTTTCAACATTGCACTTGTACTTAGTACCCCGTTGATATCATGTTCTTTTGCTTATGGATCCCGGCGGTGTGAAATACAAGTGGAACTTGTAAGATCATGGAGTTTGTATGTGTATTAGAGAAACGCCTGGGCCGCTAGCCTAAGCCATGCCTAATCATGGTGGAAACTTGCAGCATCACCATAATGAGCACTCTATGAAGCATCCTCAATAAAACCTATGCAAATAGCAAATAAAAATATCACTGAGATGCTCATTGTCTGCTTGCCTTGTCATTTTGATTATGGGATAGCTCCTGTATCATGTGCAAGGGGTACCCCGTTGGCGGTTCTTTATGATACATATGTACTTACAATGACAAGAGCTTACTTGTGACTAAAGTTGAGTAGCATGAGGTTCGGTCTTCGTAAGTAAGGGGCATGAGATTTTGGCTTCTAACTTGTCAAGCATATCCTCTTAGTTGTGTCACTTTAACCTTAATCACTTAAAGATGCTTATGATAGGGGCAATGAGAGCTGAAAGCTAACAAGTACCATAATTTTTGGAAGCTCTTTATGAAACTTGAATCTCTACTTCCTTCTATGAAGGCCTTTCTTCCACTTTTATGTTGAGTCTCCACCTTCTATCTTTATGCACCTACTTTGAGAGCATAGTGGCCATTCTTAGTTCTATGTGCATTGTCCCAAGACTTGTTGATTGATGCATAACTTTGATATTGCTTGTTTTAAACTATTTGTATCTAGTCACTCTTATGAACTTTGAAGGTGTCATATGCATTTATGTTTGCTACTCTATGAGGGACAAACTGAATGCTACTATGCTATGTTTTCTTTATGTGAAACAAACAAATGTCTTGCAAAGCATTGTTATTCATGAATCTTTTGTTTGTGCCTTTTCATGTTGCAACATAGTTTCTTTGTCTTATTGATAGAACTTTGTCTTTCATGTTATGATTGAAGTACTATGATCCCAGCTTTGAATGTTTTACAAATACTTTGATCAAGTTTATGATGGTGCATGTCACCTCAAAAATTATTCTTTCTTTTTATCACTTACCTACTCGAGGACGAGCAGGAGATAAGCTTGGGAATGTTGATACGTTGCAAACGTATCTATAATTTTTGATGTTCCATGCTTGGTTTTATCTACTTTCTTATGTTTTGTCCACACTTTGGAGTACTTTTCATATGATTTCTTGGACTAACCTATTAACAAGAGCCACAGTGCCAGTTGCCTGTTTTCTGCTGTTTTTGGTTCTAGAAAGTCAGAAAATGAATATTCTCGGAATTGGACCGGACAAAAGCCAAAGTCGTTATTTTCCCGGAAGATTCACGGAGCCAGAAGGAGAGACGAAGGGGGGCCACAAGATGGCCAAACCACCCCTAGACGCGGGTCCCCCAGGCCACGCCAGGGCATGGTGTGGGCCCCATGGCTAGCCACCGACCTCGCCCCTTCGCCTATATATTCCTCCCGATACAGAAACCCTAAATCGTCAAGCCTCCAGCCACGAAAAGTTCTGCCACCGCCACCGAAGGGGAGATTCGGGGGATAGAAAGTCTCTGTTCTGGCACCCTGCCGGGACGAGGAAGTGCCCCCGGAGCCATCTCCATCGATCTCCATCGCCATCTCCATCACCGTTGTTGATTCCCATGATGAAGAGGGAGTAGTTCTCTCTTGAGGATAAGGGTTATACCGATAGATATGTGTTCATCTCTCTCTCTCTATGCATGATCATATTGTGATCATGAGCTTTGTAATCAAGTAGATCTACCTTGCTACTCAAGTGCTTTATTAGATCTCTGCTCTCCCCATGTGTGTGAAAGTGACAGCGTGCACACCATGGTGGCACTTAGGATAGAGATTACAAATACTTGTTATAAGTTATATTTGGAGTTGGATGTCTCTATGAAATTGTGGTGTTTGTTTGAACCATCTAGTGCTCAAGGTGATAGTGTGGGGTTATCTAGATGGGAAAGGCTTACTTTGAGGTGTGCTGTTATAGCCCTACCATGGATTAGAGTTTCCAACCGGAGAGTAGTTCAGAGTAGTATCATGAAGACAATATATTTATATGAGAGTGTTCACTAGTGAAAGTATGATCCCTAGGCCTTGTTTCTAAGCATTGAAACACCGTTTGCAACTAGATATGTTACATGTTTTCTTGCTACTATCTTTACTTCAGTTTTCCTTTAATCTTTTCCATGCCATCAAGCTATTTTCTAGCACCGTTACTACTTATAATTATCTATACCACTTGTATATCACTATCTCTTCGCTTAACTAGTGCACCTATACACCTGACAAGTGTATTGGGTGTGTTGGGGACACAAGAGACTTCTTGTATATTGATTGCAGGGTTGCTCGAGCGGGTATACCTTTGACCACTTCCTCCCTGAGTTCGATAAACCTTGGGTGATCCACTTAAGGGAAAACTTGCTGATGTTCTACAAACCTCTGCACTTAGAGGCCCAACAACTGTCTATAAGAATAGAAGTGCGTAGACATCATAGACCCTTCCCCGCATTCCTCATTTTCACGCATCCATTCTTTCTGTCTCTCCTTGATCCCGATTCCCTAGACCGAGCGATCTTGCTCCTTTCCTGATGGCGCCTCTGAAAGATCTGTGGGGGAAGTCCAAGTGCACCACGGTGCAACTCAAGTCATTCGAGGACGCGGGGGTCCTCTGTAAGGGGAATTGGCGCATTCCTGCATCCTCCGAGGTCGAGCCAAAACCACGGATCAGCGAGTTCATCTGCTTCCCAAGACACTTGGAGAGGGGCTTGGGATTCCCTACCTCGGTCTTCTTCCGGCGATTTTGCGCGTACTACACGATCAAGCCGTCGGACCTTGGCCCGCACAACATCGAGCAACTGGCGATCTTTGTCGCCTTCTGTGAATGCTACCTTAGCTGCAGGCTGTACTTCCCACTGTGGTTGGAGCTATTCCATGGTCGCATCGGGCGCGAGGGGTCCGGCGGCCCGATCTTGGCGGCAGGTGGCGTTATGTTCCAGTTGAAGCCGAAGGCAAACTTATTCAAGCTCCTGGTATCGAAGAAGGCCGTGAGCGAGTGGAAGAAAAGCTGGTTCTATGTGAAAGAATCCACCCCCTCCGGTGAAGTGGCGCTTCCCGAGTTTGTCGCGGAGAGAAGCTATCCACGCCAGTTGATAGCGGACAACCTCCCCAACGATCAAAGAATGGTCATCATGGAGATGATGGACCAGATCCAGAAGCTGAAGGACCAGGGATTGTCCACAATTAATCTGTACAACTGTTGGCTTTGGCGGCGCTTGGTCCCGTTGGCGACCCGACCCCATTGGATGTATGAATACACCAGGAAGAATGATCCTTCCTGGACCAGCAAGGAGTCGTAGGTCCACAGACTACAAGACCACCATGAAGAAGATCACCGACGCGGAATTTACCACCACGTCGGCCGGGCTCGCCCTGTACGTGCCCGGGAAGAATGAAGCTCCTATGGTAAGCCACTCTCACTAGATTTATCTTCAGTCGTGACTTGCGGGGCAATTTGCAACCGCATCCTTTGATGTTTGTTTGTGGCCATTCTCAGTTGTTTCAGGTTCTTGAGGGCTGGCTTGCCCCACTCGACGAGGAGGTTCCCAGAGAAATCGAAGAGGGGTCCAAATAGGACTCCTCCGAGAGCGAAGAAGAAGAGAGGGAGGTTCCACCCCCAGCGCCCTGGCTCGCAAGACTCGCATGTAGAAGCAGCGCGAGATCAGCGCGAGCCGTAGTCTGGACGAGCAGGATGAAGACGATGAAATTTTGCAGGAGCGTAGTTCACGGCACACCACCATGCCGGTGAAACCAGTGCGCAAACCGAAGTCGCCCGCGAAGAAATGCGCTCCGAAGCCGGCGTCGCCACCCAGGTTGTCGGTGGTGTTTGGATCGGACGATGAGTCCGACGATGACATGACCAAGATATTGCCTAAGGTCCCGGAGGATACGACTCCGATGATGGGACCGGAGGTAGCGGACGCGGCAGTGGAGATAGAAGTTCCGCTTGCGGTGATCGTGCCGACAGTCTCGGCCGCATCTTAGCTAGAAGCTGCAGAAGCTGCGGCAACCAAGTCGCCACAACCGGTGGGCGCGACCGTGTCGTCCGGCCTAGAAATTCCGGCGACCGCGGATTCATCATCGAAGAAGCCCGAAGTGTCATGGGCCTCAAATGTTTTTGAGAACAATCTCTCACACAAGCTAGTCCCGGAACTGGATAAACCCGCCCACATCAGCACGGGGCTACGCGTTCTTCCGGTCGCCAAGTGAGTCATGAATTTTCCTTTCTATTATTGGGTGCTTTCTTGTATGATTTCTTTGCTGACCTTGGTGATATCACAGGTCTGGTGCCAAGAAGATAGGTCGCCCTTCGGTGGCTAAGATTCCACCAGTCATCACCGCAGGGGAGGCCGATCCCCCCAGGAAGAGGAAGCCTGCTATGAAGGTCGCACCTGCTGAGGGCGCAAAGAAGAAGAGGGGAGACGCCAACGATGCCGAGGAGGTGGTGGTCACCCGATCAGAGCCAGCTAAGGGGGCTCCGTCGGTAGAACCACCGGCCCCAACGACTAGTGCCCCGACGAGGGCGGCTGCATCATTTTCGTGCTTCATGGCGAAGGGGTTTCTGTTTGTGGCGGAGAACCAATCTCCGCAGATGCCAGAGATCATTGATGAGGACGTTGGGCTTAGTCGTGGGCGCACCACCTTTGTAGTTCCTTCAATGGACTCCAGCGAGCTTCATGGTATACGTGCCGCCATTCAGGTATGTCCAGTCCCCGAGTGTCTGGTTGCTAAATTTCAGCGGCTAGGCACTAAGATTCTTCTAGTCGCCAGTCCTCGAGTGTCTAGTCTCTGAATTTCAGCGGCTAGGCACTGAAATTCTTCTAGTCGCGAGTCCTCGAGTGTCTAGTCGCTGAATTTCAGTGGCTAGGCACTAAAAATTCTTCTAGTCGCAAGTCCCCGAGTGTCTAGTCGCTGAATTTCAGCGGCTAGGCACTACAGTTGTTGATTGTTCACTTTGTTTGCAGGGCTTACAGAGGGAATCGGCTGATTGGCAAGCCGCGAAGGAGTGCCTAGAGCATGACCTGCGCGTGGTGCAGGAGGCTAACCGATGACTCCAGGAGACTACTGGTGAGTTATTTGGCGATCGTGAGCTGCTGGTGTTTGTAGGAGACTGACTTTTGTTGCTATTCCTTTTAGATGGTCTTTTGGCTGCTATTGTCCAGGCCCGAGAGGGGTATGTCCCGGCTACGGAGCTGGACATAGCGAATGGGCGGATCAACTCGTTAGTGTAGGAGTTGGAGGAGGCGAAGGTGTCGATGATCTCTTCTGAGGAGAGGGCCAAGGCCACGGTCGCTGCGGCGGAGGAGGAGCGGAAGGCTGCTGATTCAATCATCCTTGGGCTGCAGCGCAATCTTGCACCCTTGAGAAGCATGTGATGGAGAACTGCCGGAAACTCCTTGGTGAGTGGTTGCTCTTCCCTTTGATATATGTGGTGAGTCCCCGAGCGGGTGAGTCCGTAGTGACATTAGGTGTCTGACATTGCAGATTTGATAGGACAAGGCGATCCGGTAGTGCAGACTTTCGATGCTTCACAATGCGTGACCGCGATGGTGAATGCGGACACTGCCTCGGCGTTGTGCATCTAGGCGGTGCTTCAAGGGATGTCCCCCACCGAGGTTATACCTGGGGGACTGACTGAAGTATGGCGCTACCTAGAAGAGGCTCCCACCGTTGTAGAGTGGACGACGCGTCCGGCCTTCAGGCATGGGGCTGCCACGGCGTTGAGCCTGGGGCTCGCGCATTTCCCTAATGACTTCGACCTAGACGATGTCACCAGCGGCTACTCTTCAGCGACTGGCTTGGTGGAGATGTCGGAGGTGTTGAGGCTGACCGCCAAGGCTGCTCCCTTCACGGATCGGGTGCTGGTGATGGGGGACTTACTGCCATACCAGGAGACGGTGGTGGCACCGGGCGACCCCGAGCCGGAGCATCGCAACCTGAAGTCGGACCAGCCCTTCCGGTTGGCATTGTCTAAGTCGCTGACGACGTACCCGACGAATCCGTGGGAGCTATACGTCTAGGTCAAGGGCGGTGGTGGCGCTTCTTTGTCGGAGCCTACAAAATAGATAGCTGCCCTGGGGGGCTTTTGTAAGTTATGCCTGATGGCCATTTCGTGATATGAACGATACATATGTATGAAAGTAAGGGGAGTCAATCGACTCGCAATGCCTGGTTAGTTATGTGATATGTTGACTTTTGTTTGAGCGAGTCCCCGAGCGCGTCCGCCCTTTAGTGGGGTATAACTCGTTTATGTTCATGTGTGTTTGCTTTGGGTTTTTGTTTTGGTTGAGACTGATTTGCCATGGCGTGTGGGGCTAGTCGCCTTGCAAGTCCGAATGGGCTCTGTTTTTAGCTTAGTCCCCGAGCGCGAGTAAGGTCGATTTAGGCGAGTCCCCGGGTGTGGTACTTAGCCGTTTTGGGCATGTGCCTATTGTAAGGTCTGATGCGTTGTTTGTAACGCGTCTCTTCCCCTGGCTCGGAAAGCCAGTCGCGTGGCAAGTCCAAGGCAGCTCTCTTACTTGGTGTGTTCCCGAGGCGCGTGAGGTTTTCTTGTTGCAAAGTCCCCGTGCTTGGTACTTAACCGTTCGAGTCACTTTGCACGAGGATGGGAAGGACAAGTCGTCGTGGGAAGCATTTATCGGTCGTCTTGGCCCGGTAGGCCAGTCGAGCGGGGCGACTCTGATGGTGGCTCCGGGTTGGCGTGTTCGTGGATGACACAAAGCCCAAATATCTTTGGTCGCACTACTTAGCCGTCTGGTCGCTCGACCAAGGGTTGACTTCCGTAGGTAGCATATTGCTAAATGTACGAGTGCGAGTGGCACAAGAAGACGGCCAGTAGACACAATTTGTGCGATTCGAATGTATTTCATTATATATGAGTTGGGTACAAGTTTGAGTTCTATGTATAGAACTTTCGGAGGAGGTTTACATTCCATGGCCTCCCGACCTTAAGTTGGCCATTGCCTCGTATGTCGATGAGATAGTAGGCGTCGTTACCAAGGACGCGTGCTATGGCGAATGGCTCCTCCCATGGGGGGGAAAGCTTGTGTGTGCCCTTCTTGTCCTGGAACAGTCATAGGACCAAGTCGCCTTCCTGGAAGGTGCGGGTCCGGACTCCGCGCCTGTGGTAGCGGCGGAGTCCCTGCTGGTAAATGGCGATGCGAGAGCAAGCTAGGTCGCGTGCCTCGTCGAGCTGGTCGATGTTGTCTTGGCAGGCGATCTCGTTTGTCGCATCGTCGTAGTTGGCGACTCTAGGTGAGTCGTGCTCTAGGTCGATTGGCATTACGGCCTCGACACCGTACACCATGAAGAAGGGCATGCACCCCATGGAGCAGTTGACGGAGGTGCAGATGCCCCATATTACAGAGGGGAGCTCTTCGACCCAGCATCTTGGGGTTCGCTTGAGGGGCACCTGAAGTCGCGGTTGAGCCCATGGAGGACACTCTGATTAACGTGTTCTGCTTGGCCGTTCGACTCCGGGTGGGCGACTGAGGCGAGGTCGAGTCGTATGTTGTGCTCTTCGCAGAATTCTGCCATGGTGCCCTTGGCGAAGTTGGTGCCGTTGTCCGTTATGATGCTATGCGGGTAGCCGTACCGGTAGATGAGCTTGCTGAGAAACTTTGTGGCCGTCTTGCCATCGCACTTTTTGATCGGCTTGGCTTCGACCCACTTGGTGAACTTGTCAACCACGACCAGGAGGTGCGTGAAGCTAGATGGGGCCTTCTTGAATGGGCCGACCATGTCCATGCCCCATACGGGAATGGCCAGGTGATGGGGATGGTCTTGAGTGCCGAACCAGGGAGATGCGTCTGGTTGGCGTACTTCTGGCACCCGATGCACCGTTAGACGATGTCGGTGGCATTGGCGTGCGCGGTGAGCCAGTAGAAGCCATGTCACATGGCTTTGGCGACTAGAGTCCTGGCGCCAGCGTGATGGCCGCAGTCACCGGCATGGATGTCCTGGAGGATCTTGCGTCCTTCTTCTGGTTGTACGCAGTGCTAGAACATGCCGGTCACGCTGCGTTTGTGGAGCTCACCGTTGATGATGACGAACGATTTGCAATGGTGCATGATTATTCGCGCTTCCATCTCGTTGTTTGGAAGGATGTTGTGCTCGAGGAAGGCGACATATGGTGCAGTCCAGTCGCTGGGCTCCGTGACCATGGCGACAAGGGCGGGCTCGGGCAGCAGTGGTATCCCGATGTCGATCTCCTTTGGCGGGGAGACCGAAGGCTTGTGGATGATGTCGAGGAAGACTCCTGCGGGTGGCATCTGCTAGGCCGACCCGATGCGAGAGAGGGCGTCTGCCTCCTTGTTTTTGCGCATGTCGATCCACTCGATTGAGTAGCTGGTGAAGTGCCCTCCTAGCTGGTCTACCGCTTGGCGGTACGCTATCATTATTGGGGAGACAGCGTCGCAGTTCCCCGTGACTTGGCCGGCGACTAGGTCGGAGTCGCCGTAGCATCGTAGCCGATTGATGTTCATCTCCTTGGTGGCCCGCATGCCATGAAGGAGGGCCTCGTATTCGGCCATGTTGTTGGTGCAGGGCTTGAAATTGAGGTGGAGCACGTAGCGGAGCTTGTCTCCCTTGGGGGTGGTTGGTATGACCCCGGCCCCGGCGCCGTCGGTGTTCTTGGAGCCGTCGAAGTGGAGCGACCAGTAATGGAGGTAGGGGAGCTTCTCCGACTGTTGTGCCTCTTCCCAATTCTCGAGAAAATCGGCCAGGGCCTATGATTTGATCGCTTTGCATGGCTCGTACTTGATGTTGTGGACGCCGATCTCGACGACCCACTTAGCGACTCGACCGCTCGCCTCGCGGTTGCGGATGATGTCCTGCAGTGGCGTAGAAGAGACAACCGTGATGGGGTGCTCTTGGAAGTAGTGCAGGAGTCGCCGCTGGGCCCGGAAGACCGCATACACCAATTTTTGGTACTGCGTGTAGCGCTGTCTTGAGTCTGTCAGGACCTCGTTGATGTAGTAGACGGGTCGTTGGATGGGTGCTCCTAGCCCTCTTCTGGCTATTCGATGACCATTACAGCGCCGACGACTCGAGTGGAGGCCACGACGTAGACAAGCATTGGCTCTTTGTCGATTGGAGCGGTGAGCAGTGGTGCCGCAAGAAGTACTTCTTTGAGTGCCTTGAGCGCGTTGTCTGCTTCTTCGTCCCACTGGAATGCGGGGTTCTTGCGCATTAGGCGGTAGAGAGGCATCGCCTTATCGCCGAGCCGGGGGATGAAGCGACTGAGAGCCGCGACTCGTCCGGCCAGCTTGTGGATGTCTCCTAGGCACTCGGGTTTCCCGAGTCCTGCGTTGGTGTCGATCTTGGTGGGTTTAGCCTCGATGCCTCACTTGGAGACCACGTACCCCAGGAGATGTCCGATGGGGACGCCTAAGGTGCATTTACCTGGGTTGAGCTTGATGTTGTACCTCCGCAGATTTGCAAAGGTCTTGGCCAGGTCGGCGAGCAGGTCGTCCTGGCGGGTGGATTTTACCACCACGTCATCGATGTAGATGTGTATGTTGCAGCCAATTTAGCTCGCGAGGCACTCCTGCATGCACCTTTGGTAGGTGGCGCCGGCGTTCTTGAGGCCGAACGTCATGGCCGTGTAGCAGAAGGCGCCGAATGGCGTGATGAACGCCGTATTCTCCTCATCCTCGATCGCCATGTTGATCTTGTTGTAGCCAGAATACGCGTCGAGGAAGCACATCGACTCCGATCCCGCGGTCGAATCGATGATCTGGTCGATGCGCGGTAGGACGAACTCCTCCTTCGGGCAGGCGCTGTTGAGGTTGATGTAGTCGATACACATTCTCCTGGTGTTGTTCTTTTTTAGGACTAGGACTAGGTTTGCCAACCACTTGGAGTATTTGATTGGCCGAATGAAGCCTACGGCTAGCAGGCGTTGTACTTCTTCGGCGATTGCTCGGTGGCGCTCTTCAATTGAAGGGCCGCAATGACTGCTTTACTGGTTGCACTTTGGGGTCGGTGTTGAGTTTGTGCTCAGCGAGTTCCCTCGGGACACCGGGCATGTCAGATGGTTTCCATGCGAAGATATCGTGATTCTCACGAAGGAACTCGATGAGCGTGCTTTCATATGCGGGGCTCATGTGCGCCCCAATGGTGACCGTCTGGCTGGAGTCGCCCGGGACAAGCTCGACGGTGCGGGTGTGCGTGGTCGCCTTGAACGTGGAGCTCGCGGTGGTTGGCTTCTTCAGAATGATGGGATCGTCCTTGTTGATGATGCCCGTGTATTTTGCGAGCTCTTCCGCATGGTCGGTCTCAGCGGCGATGACAACATCGGCGAGCTCGACGCCTTTCTCCTCGCATTCCACGGCCATGTTGGGGTCGCCGTGGACGGTAATGATGCCGCTTGGCCCTGGGAGCTTCATCATGTTGTAGGCGTCATGTGGGGTTGCCATGAATTTGGCGAACGCCTGGCGCCTTAGGACATTGTGGTAAGGGCTTCTGAAGTTCACCAGCTCGAAGACGATCCGCTCGGTGCGGAAATTCGCTAGTGTGCCGAAGGTGACTGGCAGCGTCACCTTGCCGATCGGATACTCCTTCCGACCAGGGAAGATGTCGTGGAAGGTGGTGAGTGTTAACTCGATCGCTGACTCCAAGAGGTGCAGCCTCTTGAATGTGTCCAAGTACATGATGTTGATGGAGCTTCCACCGTCCATCAGCATCTTGGGCAGCTAGTAGTCGGCCACTTTGGGCCTGACCACCAGGGCGACTCGCCCTGGATACTCAATCCTGGGCGCGTGATCCAGGCGACTCCAGATGATGCTTTGCTCGGACCAGTTGAGGAAGCGGGGGATGTCAACTTGGGTCACCGCATTGACAGCGACTGCACGGGCGAGCACCTTCTTCTTGCGTTTGGTGTCGAGCCTGGTGAAGGTGTGTAGCGAGCCGGCGGTGTTTCCGAACCCGCCGGCATCGCCGTTGTCCCTTGGTGGGTTGTTGTTGGGGTCCTCCCTTGATCACCTTGCCTTTTCGATCTCCTTTAGAGAATGGCAGTCCGCGGGGTGTGGGTGACAGGTTTCCCCTTCCTGCTGTGGTAGACGCAGGCCTGGTTGAGCAGGGAGGTAGGGTTGAATTTCGGCCTCGTCGCGTTGTTGGCGTGATAGTTTTCGCTGTCGCTGTAGTTTCCCCCGTCGTGGCGAAAGTTCTTCGGGCCGCGTTGGCCGTAACTAGCGTTAGAGACGAAGTCGACTCGCCCGTCATTGTAACGCTTCCCTGTGAGGCGGGTGTTGCTGTAGCGCATGTCGTGTTGTCGCCCGTTGTTGCGGCCGCTCAATCAGCGTCTTCCTCCAGACTCATCGTCAGAGTCCTGGTTGGGGTCCTCCTCCACGTACCGCTTGGCAATCTCGAGGAGGTCAGGGATGTTGTCGAGCGTCCGGTAGACCCACTTGATCTTAGCGACCAGGGGTTCATACTGGCACGTGTTCTTGAAGCAGTGAATCGATGTGTCCGGGTGAATGCCGGAGGCGTTGATCCATAGTTCCTGCCACCTTTGAATCCACTGGCGGGTCGACTCGCGCTGTCCCTAGATGCATCGCTCCAGGTCCTCGATGGTGGTGGCGCGGGTGTAGGAGCCCTCGAAGTGCCTGACAAAGGCGTCCCGCATTTCTTCCCACGAGTCGATGCTGTCGGCGGGGAGGGTGTTGATCCATTGTCGGGTCACACCCTCTATCATCAGGGGGAGGTAGCGAGCGTCTAGCAGGTTGGTGTGCCCAGCGATTCCCATCGCCATGAGGTACGTGTCCAGCCACACTACTGGGTCATACATGGGGTCATACTTTTCGAGCTGCTTGGGCAACTTGAAGTTGGCGGGGTACTTCTCGCCTCGGATCATAGACCCGAAGCATTGGGGGCCGACTCGGCTGAGTGAGCCCCTGGGTTTGGAGTCGCCACGGTTGGTGAGGCGTGCCTCAAGTCGTTGTGCTGGCGCTCCCGCCAAGCCTGGTTGTTGACAATGTGCGTTCAGGCATCAATGGGTTGTCCGTTGGCGGCGACCGTGTTGTTCACCAGTTGCGGCTCGTTGGTGGAGAGCGCAGGGTTGGCGGCCCGTGGCTGATGCGCCAGGGGCTGGGGTGGTGGGAAGGTAACGACGTTGGCGATGGTTGGAGGGCCGCTTGAGGCTACCATGCTTGCTGATGAGAGGGAATACATCTGCCCCCGCGGGTCGACTCCCGCGGCTTTCTGCTCGACGACCCTGGTGAGTAGGAACTTAGCGTATTGGATCTGCAGCATGCCCTCTCCTTGGATGTCGAGGCGGGCGACTGCAGCGTTAGCCACGATGACATTGTCCATTGGAGTGGAGTATAGTGGGAGCCCGTTGGCGTCGTGGGCCTATGGCCATATTATGATCCACGGCTGGTCCGGTGGGGGCGCGCAACCGATGGGTGGCGGTGGGGCCCCAGTCATCGGTGCGCTGGGTGGTGGTCAGCTGCTACCACCTGGTGGTGTGTTCTCGCAGTACTCACGCTCGGCCGCGCGTGCGGGGTCGCTTTCGTCGTTGAAGTTCAGTACGCGACCCTAAATGTTGGAGTTCAGGCGGGTCCTGATGCGGCATTGGTGGTAGAGCGACAACTCCTGTGCTGTTGCCCGCTCAAGGCGGAATTTCTCGCGCTCGGCTAGCTCCCTACGCTGCACCTCCTCCAGTAGCAGGAGGGCTTCCTCCACCTTCGTGGCCATGGCGGTTGCTGGGATCAGCGTGCAAAATAGATCTGGCGGGGCGGCCGTGCTGCCCGCCATGTAGATCGCGTTGAAGCAATTGGATCTGGCGCGGAAGTCCTCGGGGGACACCGAGCTGGAGTCAGAGTCGAAGAACCCGAGGATGGAAGGATCCTCGAAGTCCTCAGGGTTGGAGACCCACATGATGCAGTCCTCTTGCGACGCGTTGGTGATGGATCCATCGACCGAGGCAGGGGTCGCGGAGTCGTCGTGGAGAGCCACGTCGTCTATGGCGGCGTCAGCCCCGACCGCGTTGCTAGCGGCTGAGTCGTACTCGGTGGCGAGGCGGCTGATGGAGCAGACCTGCTCCTCTGAGAGCAGATCATGGCATGGCGGTGATCCGCCGATGATTGTCGTTCCTGCTGGGTTGACCGTATCGGTGAAGCCGACGAACAGGATGATCATGTCGATCGGCATCACTGCGCCGTGCGTGATCGGGCACGACGCCGGGATGTAGCTGCTGGGTAGGATCTATAAGATCCCGTCGGTGGCGATCGGCTGATCGATTGGTGTGTAGGGTCTCGTCGCAGAACTCAGGACAGACCGGCCAGGCCCCATGGTGGGCGCCGATGTCGTGGAAATGGCCACGACAGTCGCTGCCATGGGCAGCGATTGATAGAATCAGGGGCGAGAGCTGGCGGCCATCTGTGGTGTGAGATGGGGGCGGATGCACATGGATTTACCTAGGTTTGGCCCCTGGAGGGTAAAGACCTACTCCTGCTAGTTTAGATTGATGGAGAGCGAGTTACAGGGGTGGCGAGCTGGAGGAATTATTTGGGGTGGTGCCGATGAGGCTAGCACCTCGGAGCTGGACGGTTGCGGTGAAGCAGAGGAACTGGGGAGATCCGACATTGCCGTATCCTCGGCCGCTCCACTTCCCCCCGTGTCGATGTTGCCCTCCTCATGACGAGGTGGGCTCTGATCTAGCACAGTCGCAGAGTCCTCTTGGATAGGACTTAGTGGACGAACATCGTCGACGCGGGGGGGGGGGAGAGCCGCTCCAGATCGGATAAGAAATGCTGAGGCTGCTCTGGGGAATAACCCTAGGAGCACTGGAGAAATGAAAAAACGGCAAGTCAAAAAGAGGAAGGAAAACAGATAAAAGGCAAAGGCAAAAGGAAAAGCAGAAAGACTCGGAAATGGACGGAAAAGGCAAAGCGACTTACTCGTCCGAGGTAGGGGGCGCCTGAGGTTTGGATGCCCTCCAGACTATGCTCTTGACCGCGAGTTTGGTCGGAGCCTTGACCCCGGATTTCTTCTACCTTTTCTTGGGCGGTGGCGCCTCCGAAGCTGTGGCCGAGGTAGCCGCACGCTTCTAGGAATGGGCAGGGGCCGGATCACCCGTGGCGAGAGGGGGAACCTCGAGGACCTGACCGGCTGGGTTAGCTGAAGATTCGGACATAACCGGAAATGCGTAAGAGATAGGCAGCGGGTTAAGTAACGCCAGAACCTCAACATCCGAGTCATCATCATCCGGCCAATCCCTTAGAGAAGAGGCCTTACCAAAGGTATGCTTGTTGGTGTCTGGAGTAGGCAAGAACCTCTCCGAGTCAGGCTCCACCTCGTCCGGCTCTGCATGGTCTGCCACCCACTTGCTCGCCATCTCCTTGCTGTCCTCAATTGGCTGCTGGAGAAATTACTGAGAGAAAAAGTATCAATGGTTGAATTAGAAAGCTGTCCGACATACCAAGAAAACCCGGAAAAGATGCCAAGAGAGGAATTTACCTTAGGAGGCGGGTTGGCCCGGGTAAAGGGTGCAAGCCCCCATTTCCAAGCCTCGGAGAACTCCTTCTCCACATTGAAGATGGCCTTGACCCAGCGGAACACCTCGGAGTTATTCAGCTCGAAGGAGGAGGTCTGGTGGGGGTCAAGGGGGCCACTAAGATAGAAGATCTTGTGGTCGCGCTTCTGAAGGGGGAGACCCGGCTACAGACGAACGTGATCGTAATGTCCTCGCCCCGCAAATCCTTCTTGACCAGCTCCTTGATCCGGTGGTCGACCTGATTCGCTAAGGCAGTGGGATCTTCTCCCACAAAGAGGTGTCCAGGATACCAATGTTGAAAGGGAGGAGCCGGATCAAGTCTACGTCTGTGGTATTCCGGACGTAGAAGAAGGTCTGGGCCCAGCCTTTGCAAGATTTGAGGCCGGTGACCTGGGGGAAAGCGGAGTTCTTGCGGGGAGAGATTGAGGCTCCACCGCATTGAGTCAAGTGTTTCTCAGCAGGGTGAGGTGCTTGTTAGGGACAACATTTTTCCTCAGACCAAAGAATTTGATCCACATCTCCTTGGAGGGCTAGAGACTGATATACCCCTCGATATCGGAGGCAATAGAAGAAAGAGAGGTAATGGCATTAGCGGGGAGATGATGCGGTTGGAGTTGATAAGTGGAAATGAAATCGTGGAAGAAATCAAAAACAGGCAAGCCAAAGCCATGTTGGAAATGGGAGAGAAAAACGACGTACTCCCCTGGATTTGGAGAGGGAGTTATCTCCTGAGCGGCGAGGCGGCAGGTGACACCCGCAAGGATGCGGCGCGTCACATACAGCCAGTCGATGTCATCCTGGAAGATGAAGGCGCTAGCCCAGCCACCACGCTCAGGGGCTTCTTCTTCTTCCTGGGCGACGACGGCGGCCTCCTCCTCTATCATGGGTGAAATCAAGTTCCTCGAGGAAGTAATCAGAGAAGTAGTAGCCAGAGGAGAAGAATCTGGAGGTGCAGGGCCCCATGGTGAAGAACTTGAACAGAGGCGACGGTGCGGTCGCAAGGAGCGGCTGGGCGCGGCGGCGGCGACACAGCACTAGCACGAAAGCGGTGGCGGCGTAGTGGAGAAGAAGAGGGGCAGGCGGCGCGCGGAGTGGGGAACTTCCCCAAGGTTGCCCCTGCCCCCTATTTAACCGCGCATCACGGGCGCGTAGTGGGATCCATTGCTACAGCCCAACCGCACGATGTGGCCGTGTACGCAAAAAATCAACCAATCAATCACAAGCCACAACAAGGGGCACAGGAAACAGAGAATCCCATGACGTGATGCAATGATACAGTTAACGAGGCGTTGTCACGACGGGACGTGCGAAGCAGTTATTCCTGACATAACTACAGTAACCGGCACAGTAAACTGGCGTGTTGATACGTCCATTTTGCATCACTATTCTATGTCATAATTCACTATTATTCATTGATATATTTCGTATTGAGAGGTGATACTTATGTTATTTCATCTATTTTTGCATGGTTGATGACTTTAGGAGCATGGACCACTACAGTCAGGATTCTGATGAAAAAGGTGTTGTTTGGAGGTAAAATTCGTGAAGATCAGAAAATCCGGGAAAATATATGGAAAATCCTATTTTTCCAGAAGACTAAGGATGCCAGAAGACGGAGTGGAGATGGGCCACAGGGGGCCCACACCACCCCATGGAGCGGGCAGGCCTAGGCCGTGCCTGGAGGTGGTGTGTATTAGTCTTGGATGGGGTGGTCATTAGCACAGGTTCACCCACACAACACTTAGCAAGCTAAAGAAGATTAATCAACTATATGAAGTGAAAGCACTTGATAGTCTTCCCATGTGTCCTCAAGAACGTTTGGTCATCTTAAGTAATACAACCGGCTTGTCCTTTGCTGCATAAAGGATTGGGCCACTTGCTGCATTTATTCCTACTGTCTTTTATTTACTCATACTTTGTTTACTTGCTTTATCGAAAACCCCTAAAAATTCGTTTGCTAAGTATTTGCAGAGAATTCATGATCCATACCACTAGCCAACACCTTCTGCTCCTCGTTGGGTTCGACACTCTTACTTATCAAAAATACTGCGATACACCCCCTATACTTGTGGGTCATCACGCGTCCCTTAAAATGAGGCAAAGTGATGATTACCCTCCACGTAGAACGTGGGGAAGCGTATGAGAGAAGAAAAGATGACCCGGATATGGGGACAAAAACCCGGCCAACGAGAAGTAACTCGGAAAAAGCCAAGGGAACATCAAGGCAAGGGGTCTGGGTTATGGAATAACTCGGCTGAAGAAGCACAGATTCAGATGGGGGAACCTGTTGTGGCCTTAACAACTGAAGTTGCTAAGACCGCACTAGCTTCGGGGACTAATGTTGCGGGGATACCCCCGGGTAGGGTTACGCCAGGGTTTAAAGGCCGAGTTAGCCGAGGTACGGCGCGGTCAAAGCAAGTGCTTGCCGGGTCATCTCAAGGCAGGCCGACTTACGGAGTAACCCGGCCTGGTGGGCACTTGCCTAGCATTAATCCGACCGGCATAAAATATATGACGGCCATACTTGTCTACCAATTGTGGAGGTACCCACGTAGCCGAGTTAGCCAGGCGCCAGCCAGGCTACCACTTGGCTTCTAAGAGAAGGAAGGAATCTCCCATTGGTCAAAAGGTGGCCTTTGTCCAGTGTAGCCTAAGCGAAGCGAGAAGAGGGAAGGACCAGCGGGGCGTGGCCGACAAGGGTGACGCGGGCTATGTCGGCTGACGTAGCTTGCGTCTGATGACGCCTAAAGACAAGGGCAACGCAGAGGGTTACGTCCAAAGCCCAGACGAGCCGTTAAAAGCAATAAAGAAGCATCTAGCTTTAACCAAGGTCCATATTCGGGGAATATGCTTCCACGTAAGTCCTAAATTTTGTACCCTGGACTCGCCTATATAAGGAGTACCAATGCCTCCATAGAAGGGGATCGGTCATTTTCTCTGTCTAAGGTAGAACTCTAGAGCGTAGTTGTGGGGGGTAAGAGACCTAGTTTCCTTCTCACCAACAGCTCGAGGAGCACTTGTAAACCACCATTGATAGAGCAAATACATCAACACTTGTGTGTGGAATCACCACGTTATCCCTCCCTAGATTTTCCTCGGTACATTGGCCCCATCTTTAGCCTATCCATGGCATCTGTCGTGCCACCACCATGACAAACCGGGTCTAAAGGCCTGCTTTCTACTAGTGTATTGCCGTAAATTAGCAAGAGCGTACCAACAAGAGTATGTGCTCTGTTTACAGATCACACGGTGGTTTAATTATTTGGTGACTTTCATAAAAAAAGTATGTGCGATGCCTAAATATACGTTCAAAATCATAGCTAATTTTATAGACATATTTAACCATGTGTATATAAAACAGGGTCAATAGTTGGTGTAATTTACACTAGCACCACGAAGGAGCACGAGGCCCCGAAGCAATCTGTAACACCCTCGCCTGATAAGGCTGAGTTCCTGTGTATAGTGCCAATCCCTGGATCGGTTCACTGGCACACAAAGTACAGATGAATACCAAAGAATATAATAGTGCATCATTATTACATCGAATGATCCAGAATCTATAATTATTACATAATGCATAGCTCAAAGGCTAGCTCAAATAATAAAGTAGCATACGGAAGCATAAACAGATAGTAGGCTCCATCTTCAATTGCGCCACAGGCGAACAACTGTTGAGTGGAGTATCGTGACCTATTCGATCACTCAGAATCGGTATAACCTGCAACATGAAACGTAGCAGCCCTGAAGGGTCAACACTTGGAATGCACTGGCAAGTGGAACGATGAGAGAATCAACAAGGCTAATAACTATATGCATATCTGGCTTGTGGGGTTCAGGCTTAGTTGCAGCAGCAAAATACTTTATCCTAACCTTTATAAATCATTTGCAAAACATTTAATCTTCAACAAACAACCCAATTAAGTTTCAACCGCAAGTTTTAGCAATTACAAGTTAGAATGAATGAGAACATGTCATAGCACCCATAATTCAGCAACTCAAACGTCCATTACCGGGGACATGGCTAAGCACTTAGTTTTACACCCTGCAGGGGTTGCACACTTTACCCATATGACTTGATCGACCCGCTCGTACCACGACACGCATATTGAGTCATGATAGGGAGAATCCCAAGAAGAGACAATTCGAGAAGTAGCTCCCCAAGCCCATCCACGTACCATACCAACCTATCACATTCACTACATCTCTGGATACGAAGAGCTCGGGTTGCCACAACCTACTAAGTCCATCCAGCCAACCATAACTCACGGGCATATGGTTGCACACGGAAGCTACCAAATCAAGACACTAATCATTTCTCAGAAACCTGGGTGGCCATCCACAAGTGAACTACTCGGGTAAACCATAGACATGGGCCCAGCATTCACGAACCAAGCAATTACCAATCCACCCAGATAGTTCATTAATTAAGTTGTTTTCACTTTCCAAACACGTTCTTTCAAAACAAGCTTTGCCATGGTGTATCCCACCCTCGTCTACATAAGCACAGCTAAGCACAGCTACTCACGACAGCTCGTCTAACAAGATAGGCTATGGCATAATAGGATAGCATAGCAATAGATAGAACTTGTAAAACAAAACAAGCTACAATGCATATAGAAAGTAAATAGGACATTTATGAAGCTCCACTTGCCTTTAGTTGATGTAGTCGTTCAAACAATCCTCACAATTGCAATCATTGCACTCGTCGCACTCAAAAGTCTTGTAATCACAATGCTCGCAATCATAGCTGTTGCGATCATAGTAGTTACACTCCTTGCAATCTATCGTTCAAAACTAAAAGCACAACAACATATCATTCAAACATTGCAATCATGCAACAATGCAACAATACAATAAAACAATGATGATCAAATGCATGCATGGTGATTTAATATGTCACAATGGTTGTAATTAGTTATCTAAACAATACTAGATCACATGATGCATGTAGAAGTGTTTTAATGCAATATAGTATTTGTTATCCAATTTCAATTGCCAATAAAGGGGTTTTAACATAACTGTTGTAGATTCTGTACTAGTTGCCTAATAATTTATATCTGAATTGTAATGGATAGAGGGGTTTAATACGAACCAGTAGCAATTGGATTCACCCTAATCGGAGTTATAGATCTTTTTCTAGGATTTATTTAGTGTTTAATGGAGTTTAATAAATCTGAACAGATCATACTGACAACAAACAAAACTAAGTACAGATCTGAAAACTACGCAAGATTATGAACTCAGGGACATATTACTCATATTTTTTGGATCTGTAGATTATTTACTATGAATTTAATGATTTAAAATGCCAATAATACTAATTAATTATTCGCCAGTAATCTATACAGTAAACTTGTAATTTTATTCCAGAATCATGTTCTATACAATTTTGTGAATCCAGGGGTATATCATTTGTATTTTTCTGAGTTGTATTTTATTTTCTGTGAATTAATTGTTCCAAATAGTGTATGAAACCATTTAAATAATCACGACAAATACTTACAGTAAATGTCTCATACAATTATATATTAATACTCTACACAATTTTATGATTCCAACGGTATATTATTTGTAATGTTTGGACATAGTATGAATTTTCTATGGATTTTATAAGTTAGATCTATAATGTGCAATTTTAAATTCGAACGGAATATTCTAGGGAATATTCCGCTGACTGGACAAGTTGACCGTGCAGGCTGACTGGGACTAGACGCTGACCTGACGATGACATGACGGTGACGAGGCAACTGATCGGGACGATTTAATCTCGATCGTCGGGATGAGATCCGGTGGCTAGAAGAGAAGTTGGCTCAAAATAGACCCGATTTTGCCTCACAAAGGATTAGAAGTAGATATGTGTTAGAGAGACAAATCCGTAGGTCAAATCGAAAAACTTTGAACATGGAAGTTATGGAGGATGATTAGATCTACCTTTTCACCAAAGGAATTTGGATTTGAAGAAACGAGCGCGAGAAGATCTTGGAATTACGCCATCAGATCTGAAATATTGCGTTGCGAAATTCTCCGACTGTGATAGATGAAAAGAGGTGAGGTTTGTCGAAGTCTAAAGAGTTCGACGAGATCTACAACTTTCGTGTTGAAGCCGAAGTCATCCGACGAAGTTTAGATGGGTTTAGAAGCGAAATACGATTCGGTAGGGTGTAGATTTGGGATTTCGGAAAGGAAAAGTGTTATAGCTGTGACTCTGAGAGATTATTTAGGCTTTTAGTATGATGGGAAGATAGATCTTGAAGTAGAGAACAAGTAGAAACAAACGGAAGTCAATTCGGAGTTATAGATAAAAAGTTATAAGAGTTTTAGTAGAGGTATGTTTGAGAAAAACGATTCCGCACGAATTTTAAAGCGGAGGTGGGATCAATGGGTTCTCCTGCGCTGGTGGCTGATTCGGTCGGCTGAGTGGGCCGGCCGGTGGCCCATTTCGTTTTTTTCTTTTTTCTTTTTCTATTTTGGTATTTTCTTTATATCTTTTGCATACGAATTCTAAATGACATGATTCTTGTTTCTAAATTTTTATAAAATTCAGTAAATCATTATAGGATCATATTTGTAACATTTTCACTAGTTTGAAGATAATTGCTTTATAAATGTCTATATATTCCTTATAGGAACATTTGGGCAAATCAACCATCAGATCTAGATTTTAGGATTTGGATTCAATTTTTGGGAACTTTGCATGGATGCAATGCAATGCTTATGAATGCTTCATGATTTTCATTTTTGCAAATATTCACACAAATCCTAAAACTAAAACTCAATTCACGTCTTTTTGCCTATATGGCTACTTAGGTATTATCAAAAGGATATAGGGTTTTTTGCATTTGGCCTTATATGGCTACTATGCAATATTTGTAAATAGCTTCTTAGGGTTTTATTTTAACCACTCAACCAAAACACACAATGCCACAAATGCCCAAAACAACAAGTTCAATCATGTAACATGAAGGAACACATTCTTAACATCCAATGAAAATAAAGATGTCATGTTATCTTCTCTCTTTTCAAGCAAGTGGTGAAAAGAATCTAGAATGGTTTCATAAATCGAAGTAGAGACTTAAAGGGTCAAATAGGGAAATTAGAATATCACTCCACCATAATTGGGAAAGTCATTTTATTCCCCCTCTTTATTCATCTAAGCATGGTTGGATATTTAAAGAATCAAATGGTTGAAAAGAAAATGAAAACAAGTTGGATAGTCATGTTAATCCAATCTCATACAAGTTTCTGAATTCAAGGAGGGAAAATCATATCAGAAAGTTTCTTTTCTTTGAGAAATTTCAACAAAGTCAAATAATTCAACCAAGTTATTTTATTAACTTTACATTCCAAAATTATAAGAATTTTGGGATGTGACAAACTACCACCCTTAAAAGGAATCTCGTCCCGAGATTCGGGAAGGCTAGAAAGAAATAGGTTCAGGATACATTAGAGTGCTACCACCCTTAAAAGAAAATCTACTAGGTCACTTCTTGAGGATTCATCCTTTAGACATTTATTGGCATGATGTCTATTGCACATTTTGTTCTTCAGGATTTGCATATTCTAGAGAAACACTACTTGAACTAGCGAAACCCTCATGGTGGTCAACTAGGGAACATTTTCTTCATGCTTCCCCTTTAAATACTATTGAAGGTTTATCCTTACCTTAAATTCCTACGGTTAGCAACAAGTGCTTTTGTAAAGATGCAAGATCATACCATTCTAAGGGCTAGGCTTAATGCCGACTCTCTACTAAGGTTGAAAAGGCACTTAAGATTCGCAAATCCAACAATACAAGAGCGAATAATAAGAGTATTCGGTATGGGGGCCAATCTATACCGCACTCAAACTATTATTTTGCATGAGGATAGGAGAATCGCGTTTTTCTATCACTCGAACAACCTCACTTTTCTTGCAGATCATTTCCATGGGCACAAACCAAGGTTTAGTGTGGACTCCCATGTATTCAATCAACAAGGCTACTATAACAAGGTAAATTATCGATACTTCAACACCTTTGGGTTGCGTAAATCTACTACAAAACATCAGTTGCAACACTTCATACTTCCATATCCTTTTGCTGCATTAGACGAACTATTCACACTCTTTGGGCATCATCTTCCAAATATTTTCACTAACTAATTCTCCATGTAATCAACACATCATTCTAATATTCAAGGTTTTAAGATAGAGAAGAATAGATTCTAGGGGAAAGAAACTACTAAGGAAGATTTCTAACCCATGCAAACAAGCACATACACCAATAAGCATACAAACATTCAACCATAAGCAACAAGCAACAATCATAACAAGCTACACTCAAGCCAAAATAATTTTGTTTATATTCCAGAAGTTTTGTTTTAGTGGCATACCATCCACAAAATAGTTTTCATTTGATTAAAATTTGTTTGGGGTGAACCTACAATCATAAAAGCAATGGACAGAATCTGTCCTGAAACTACAGCAGTGTTCACGAATTTTTCTGGGCACCTTAAACTCATCACGAATTTTAGCCAATTTTTGTGCAGGTGCTACAGGTTATTACACTCCAGATCCTAAAATATGAGAACAATCCGAGTTACCAGTAAGGAATTAAAAATCGCGCGGTACAACTGGTCAGGAAGAAAACTGCAGCAGTAATACCACGAATTTTTAATCAAAACCTTCATTAATGCATTATAAAAACTATCAAAAATATTCTGAAACTTTGGGGTATCAAATAGTACAACCTAAACATAATAAACCAGCTAACACACAAGTTCTTGCATCGATTGATTGCTAGATCTAAACGAAATCCTATCAAAACTATATGGTAGGCATCATCTAACTGTTCCTGGATCTCGCACTTCTTCGCACGAGTGCTCATCTATAAGTTTTGAACAAGATGAGATTAGAAAAGAAGGATCAAGAATTACAAGAATCTAATCGGTACAAAGTTTTGAGTTCATCCTACAAAGAGACTTCCTTCTATGTTTTAAAAGAGAAGGGTATGAGAATTGAAGTGACAAGAAGATACAAGAAAGAATTGTAAGATGAGAATAGATAGAATGAAAGAGGATTTATATTCATATGGTTTTCCTATTCAATTCCTAGGTCACGATCCTACAGTCAACACACTGCTCTGATACCATCCTGTAACACCCTCGTCTGATAAGGCTGAGTTCCTGTGTATAGTGCCAATCCCTGGATCGGTTCACTGGCACACACAGTACAGATGAATACCAAAGAATATAACAGTGCATCATTATTACATCGAATGATCCAGAATCTGTAATTATTACATAATGCATAGCTCAAAGGCTAGCTCAAATAACAAAGTAGCATATGGAAGCATAAACAGATAGTAGGCTCCATCTTCAATTGTGCCACATGCGAACAACTGTTGAGTGGAGTATCGTGACCTATTCGATCACTCAGAATCGGTATAACCTGCAACATGAAACGTAGCAGCCCCGAAGGGTCAACACTTGGAATGCACTGGCAAGTGGAACGATGAGAGAATCAACAAGGCTAATAACTATATGCATATCTGGCTTGTGGGGTTCAGGCTTAGTTGCAGCAGCAAAATACTTTATCCTAACCTTTATAAATCATTTGCAAAACATTTAATCTTCAACAAACAACCCAATTAAGTTTCAACCGCAAGTTTTAGCAATTACAAGTTAGAATGAATGAGAACATGTCATAGCACCCACAATTCAGCAACTCAAACGTCCATTACCGGGGACACGGCTAAGCACTTAGTTTTACACCCTGCAGGGGTTGCACACTTTACCCATATGACTTGATCGACCCGCTCGTACCATGACACGCATATTGAGTCATGATAGGGAGAAGCCCAAGAAGAGACAATTCGGGAAGTAGCTCCCCAAGCCCATCCACGCACCGTACCAACCTATCACATTCACTACATCTCTGAATACGAAGAGCTCGGGTTGCCACAACCTACTAAGTCCATCCAGCCACCCATAACTCACTGGCATATGGTTGCACACGGAAGCTACCAAATCAAGACACTAATCATTTCTCAGAAACCTGGGTGGCCATCCACAAGTGAACTACTCGAGTAATCATAGACATGGCCCGCCATTCACGAACCAAACAATTACCAATCCACCCAGATAGTTTATTAATTAAGTTGTTTTCACTTTCCAAACACGTTCTTTCAAAACAAGCTTTGCCATGGTGTATCCCACCCTCGTCTACATAAGCACAGCTAAGCACAGCTACTCACGACGGCTCGTCTAACAAGATAGGCTACGGCATAATAGGATAGCATAGCAATAGATAGAACTTGTAAAACAAAGCAAGCTACAATGCATATAGAAAGTAAATAGGACATTTATGAAGCTCCACTTGCCTTTAGTTGATGTAGTCGTTCAAACAATCCTCACAATTACAATCATTGCACTCGTCGCACTCAAAAGACTTGTAATCACAATGCTCTCAATCATAGTTGTTGCGATCATAGTAGTTACACTCCTCGCAATCTATCGTTCAAAAGCAAAAGCACAACAACATATCATTCAAACATTGCAATCATCCAACAATGCAACAATACAATAAAACAATGATGATCAAATGCATGCATGGTGATTTAATATGTCACAATGGTGGTAATTAGTTATCTAAACAATACTAGATCACATGATGCATGTAGAAGTGTTTTAATGCAATATAGTATTTGTTATCCAATTTCAATTGCCAATAAAGGGGTTTTAACATAACTGTTGTAGCTTCTGTACTAGTTGCCTAATTAAATTTATATATGAACTGTAATGGATAGAGGGGTTTAATACGGACCAGTAGCAATTGGATTCACCCTAATCGGAGTTATAGATCTTTTTCTAGGATTTACTTAGTGTTTAATGGAGTTTAATAAATCTGAACAGATCATACTGACAACAAACAAAACTAAATACAGATCTGAAAACTACGCAAGATTATGAACTCAGGGACATATTACTCATATTTTTCGAATCTGTAGATTATTTACTATGAATTTAATGATTTAAAATGCCAATAATACTAATTAATTATTCGCCAGTAATCTATACAGTAAACTTATAATTTTATTCCAGAATCATGTTCTATACAATTTTGTGAATCCAGGGGTATATCATTTGTATTTTTCTGAGTTGTATTTTATTTTCTGTGAATTAATTGTTCCAAATAGTGTATGAAACCATTTAAATAATCACGACAAATACTTACAGTAAATGTCTGATACAATTATATATTAATACTCTACACAATTTTATAATTCCAACGGTATATTATTTGCAATGTTTGGACATAGTATGAATTTTCTATGAATTTTACAAGTTAGATCTATAATCTGCAATTTTAAATTCGAACGGAATATTCCAGGGAATATTCCGCTGACTGGACAAGTTGACCGTGCAGGCTGACTGGGACTAGACGCTGACCTGACGATGACGTGGCGGTGATGAGGCAACTGATCGGGACGATTTAATCTCGATCGTCGGGATGAGATCCGGTGGCTAGAAGAGAAGTTGGCTCAAAATAGACCCGATTTTGCCTCACAAAGGATTAGAAGTAGATATGTGTTAGAGAGACAAATCCGTAGGTCAAATTGAAAAACTTTGAACATGGAAGTTGTCGAGGATGATTAGATCTACCTTTTCACCAAAGGAATTTGGACTTGAAGAAACGAGTGCGAGAAGATCTTGGAATTACGCCATCAGATCTGAAATATTGCGTTGCGAAATTCTCCGGCTGCGGTGGATGAAAAGATGTGAGATTTGTCGAAATTGAAAGATTTTGATGAGATCTACAACTTTCGTGTTGAAGCCGAAGTCATCCGACGAAGTTTAGATGGGTTTACAAGCGAAATACGATTCGGTAGGGTGTAGATTTGGGATTTCGGAAAGAAAAAGTGTCATAGCTGTGACTTCGAGGGATTATTTAGGCTTTTAGGATGATGGGAAGATAGATCTTGAAGTACAGAACAAGTAGAAACAAACGGAAGTCAATTCAGAGTTATAGATAAAAAGTTATTAGAGTTTTAGTAGAGGTATGTTTGAGAAAAACGATTCCGCACGAATTTTAAAGCGGAGGTGGGATGGCTGGGTTCTCCTGCGCTGGTGGCTGGTTCGTTCGGCTGAGTGGGCCGGCCGGTGGCCCATTTTGTTTTTTTTCTTTTTCTTTTTCTATTTTGGTATTTTCTTTATATCTTTTGCATACGAATTCCAAATGACATGATTCTTGTTTCTAAATTTTTTTTATAAAATTTAGTAAATCATTATAGGATCATATTTGTAACATTTTCACTAGTTTGAAGATGATTGCTTTATAAATGTCTATATATTCCTTATAGGAACATTTGGGCAAATCAACTATCAGATCTAGATATTAGGATTTGGATTCAATTTTTGGGAACTTTGCATGGATGCAATGCAATGCTTATGAATGCTTCATGATTTTCATTTTTGCAAATATTCACACAAATCCTAAAACTAAAACTCAATTCACGTCTTTTTGCCTATATGGCTACTTAGGTATTATCAAAAGGATATAGGATTTTTTGCATTTGGCCTTATATGGCTACTATGCAATATTTGTAAATAGCTTCTTAGGGTTTTATTTCAACCACTCAACCAAAACACACAATGCCACAAATGTCCAAAACAACAAGTTCAATCATGTAACATGAAGGAACACATTCTTAACATCCAATGAAAATAAAGATGTCATGTTATCTTCTCTCTTTTCAAGCAAGTGGTGAAAAGCATCTAGAATGGTTTCATAAATCAAAGTAGAGGCTTAAAGGGTCAAATAGGGAAATTAGAATATCACTCCACCATAATTGGGGAAGTCATTTTATTCCCCCTCTTTATTCATCTAAGCATGGTTGGATATTTAAAGAATCAAATAGTTGAAAAGAAAATGAAAACAAGTTGGATAGTCATGTTAATCCAATCTCATACAAGTTTCTGAATTCAAGGAGGGAAAATCATATCAGAAAGTTTCTTTTCTTTGAGAAATTTCAACAAAGTCAAACAATTCAACCAAGTTATTTTATTAACTTTACATTCCAAAATTAGAAGAATTTTGGGATGTGACACAATCCAAGAGATGCACAGGATCTTTGACAAATCACCGGAGTTTACTACATGACATTGGCATTGAAGTTGTCGTTGGCCATGTCGTCGAAGAGTGTCCTGATGCCTGAGAAGTATTCATTGTTGGGTAAGTTGTCGTCACTGTCCATGAAGAAGTCCATGATGAAGAAAGTAGTCACGCGTCAGCACTCGCCAAAAACCTTATTTCCCTTTTCCGTATAGGACTCAAAAAGACGGGGTTCCAGAGGCCAACTATCTAGCCTCGTGCATTCCACAAGACGAGATGGGGATGACCTAAACACTGCGCAGTGTTCTAGAACTAGAGGCGTTGGGTTCTTCTATAGGAACGGTACATCGTGAAGCGGCACAAAAGGTGATACGAGGAGCTGGATTTGAAACAAACAGGAAGAAAACGAAGCCAAACAACTTATGTATTCATTATCCACTACCACAAAATGCTTCAACTTCTAACTAAATGTTCATATTCATTTGTGAAAAAAATAAACAACTCTCATGCGAGGCATAGGTGGTTCCTCGGTTTATTTGTGCAACCAACGGTGCGCGCACATCGTGATGAGGCGTGTCGAGGTAGGTGGCGGAGGAGGAGCTAGCATGTGAGTCTCTTCTCTTCTCATGCCAGTACAAGTGGTGGAGCAGCCTCATTTATAAAATATATCCAACTCTCATTCAACTAGCAAACTTTAGTCCCACCTATTGTCATGCATGAACGTGTCAAGTGGTCCTCTGGGGTTTTAAGAATTATTTTAATAGGCTAAATGGACTGCGGCATATTAGGAAAAATCCCAACAAAAAGACTTAGAGGCAGGTAATCCAAATAACATGAGCCATACAATTGTTACCATATAATACTTTAGATATGTCCCATGATGTATAGTTACACCCACTAATCATAACCATTAATCTCCTAAATCTAATGACCAATGGAGCCACACGCGAGATGACTCGGAAGGCGATCTAGATCGCCATCGCCGGGCTACTCCTCCTCCATGTATCTCTCTGCTGTCGGAGGAGGCAGCAGGGGATGACGGCGGTGGGGGTCCCTTCTTCTCGCGCAGAGCGTTCGAGAGCGGAGGTCCTCTATCGTGGCTCGGCCTCACGATCGATGAACAACAACACATCCCTTATCATCTGGATCCGACGTTGGGACACCCTGGCGTTTCAGAAAATGGAAGTCCTAGGCACGGGCTTCGACCGTTTCCTACACCGAACGAGATGGGTAGTGTCCTACACCGAACGAGAACGGGCTTTAGCGTGGCCACCCTCCTGTCAAGTTTGTTGGTGTTCCGATTGTTGACGCTCTTGATGTGGCTTGGGGTGATCGGGTCAATCTTTATAGTTCTGTGAAAGATTTTTCTGAATAATATAATGCCGAGGATTTCTGAAAAAAACAGAATGGCCAACATTGGCCTAATAAATAAGGTCACCATGACGAGTGTCCCCTAAGGCCTTTCACAATGGGTGTTTCTTAGCGCAGTATCCTAGGTGCTTTGCCTATGTGGCATGTCATTTAATGAAGAAAGAAGGTGTTGTTGTATCTTAGCTAAGCTACACCTTTTGCACGATATCATAGGCAAAAAACTTGGCTAGACCAATCACACACATGCATGAGACTAAAATCATTAAATACAACACCACTAAGAAACACCATCTAAGAAACAATGCATTGTCATTATTGTTTCTTAAGTTTTAATTACTTCTATGAAAACGTGCTAAGAAACACCCCATTGTGAAAGGCCTAAAAAAAATTCCTAACCCAAACGTGTCTGCAGGTGGCCTGCATTGAAAAAAATAAATAGCTCTCGGCCACCGATTTACACAATCAACTCCGTTGGCAACTTCTGATTATTTCTGTAACTTTTTTTTCGATAAAGATTTCTAATAAAACTACTGGATTATCAAATGGAAACAAATCATCGATATAAAATTCCAAATTCCTCCCGTTGATACGTTTGCTAGGTCAATGATCTGATGATATTCTATTCTTTCATAGTACTCCCTCCATCCCGAAATAAGTAACGTGAGTTTGTCTAGATTCGGATGTATCTAGACATGTTTTAGTTATAGATACATGTGAATCTAGACAAACCCAAATCAATTATTTTGGGACGGAGGGGGTACGTATTTCAAGACCCGAGCGCCAATTTCGGTGTACAGATCGAATCACCAAGCAATATTTCCCTGGATACACAACCTGCACATATAGCAATATTTTCCAATCAAAATCAAAGGCAGTGGTTTTAGGCATTACACGTTACGTGCACAACAATTTATTCGGGGCCAGCCAAACAAGGAAGGAAAAGATCGCCCCAGCCCCTCCGACTTCTCGCCGTCTAGGGCTAGCACCATTATAAGTAGTCAACACCCGCGAGCGTGTCGCAGCCCTCCAGCAACTCGCAGCCGCCATCTCGATAGCCGTGCTCGCCTCCAGCAACTCGCCACCGCCGCCTCCAGCCCGGCCAAAAGTCGCTCGCAGCCGCAGCCGCAGCCGCAGGTGAGCTCTTCTAGATAATGGATTATTGCCCGTCTCTTTTTCTTCTTCATTAGAACATTATTCAGTTTTAGACATGTTAAAAAGGCATTGCTGATTTTCGGTTTTACAAGGGCAAGATCTCATCCAGTATGAGAGGGAGCGACCAACTGCAGATGGTTCTGATCCTGTTCATTGGATACCTCGCCGTGTGTGCACAATGTATATATCGCCATTACAATCTTGTGTGTTCTTACAGACAATTTTACGCTACATATATAAGAAAAAATGTTTGGTAATTGTCATATTGTAATACGGGTTTCAATATATATAGGCCGATTCGTGGGTCGGAAGACGGTGGTCTACCGAGATGGTCATGCCAAGACAAGTATCGTCAACGCCACCGTGCTCAATTCAACATCAGTAGAAGAGAGCAAGATTAAACTACAATTTTGCTTCAAGTTTATCAGATGTCAATACGAAGGAGGGCAACGTGGTTCCTGCTACTGCTGCATGAACGAGGCGGAGGAGCGGTGTTTCGTGACGCGGGATGACTGCAGGGAGAACTGCCCTATCTGCGACCCCGAATGCCCATAGTAACACCCACCATCACAATTGATGCTCAATTTCTCGTTCCCTGCTTGAACGATTATTTGTCGGTAATAAGAGCACTGCGTTTGGTTTGGGTCCGGATGGAATAATATATATATTCGTGCAATATAATCGGTATCGTGAGATGCAGTTCAGATTCTGTGACATCATGTTTCTTTTATTTGAATGTTAGTATTAAAGAACGTAGGCCAACATTTACTTCCATCTTTCATGTCTTTAAACAAAAAAACTGAGCTATCTTTCAACGATTTTCAGAATAACTTTGAACAGTAATGTTTTATTCAGTAAGCTATCGACGATGTTGAACCAACTCAACCTAGAATTGAAACAACGTTGTAATCATAAATCAAAAGGATTCATATCCTACCAAAATAGGATTCAACTGCACAAGCTACCGCAGCCATGCTAGAATCCAAAATTTTAAATTTTATGTATTATTTTTAGAATTGATTAAAAAATGTATTATGTTTTAAAAAATAGCCATGTTCTAGTGTCCGATATTGAGCCATCCAATTATAAGTCCACAACTTTCAACCAGAAAAT
Source organism: Avena insularis (assembly GCA_023614405.1). NCBI lineage: Eukaryota > Viridiplantae > Streptophyta > Magnoliopsida > Poales > Poaceae > Avena > Avena insularis. Next base: position 177,780,591 of record CM042692.1, on the reverse strand, counting down.
ATATAGCAAGGATCATGAATCGGGGCATCATACAGTTTTCTAGTACTCAACAATCCATAGCAAGGATAAATTTGTTCTTTTTGGAAAAAAATACTCGACTTAACTATTACTCATAGCTACTACTCTGTTGCACTCTAGCTTCATGTTCACATCAACAACACGAATAAACTCATTGTGATTAATTACCACCAAAACACTACAGTATATGTACTCCTTCTGTTTATTATGAAAACTGAGGGAGTACCAATCAATCGGGCGGCTCTCAGAGTTCATGAACACGGCGACCCGCACATGGCACGCAGCTGTGTGGCGTAGGCAGTGTTGAGGGTCAGGTCGGTGGCGGGGGCAACGGCGCCGGTGGCGGTGGAGCTGAAGAGGTCGCGGTGGCTGACGTGGGTACACGTGTGCACGCATGCATGTCATGGAAGTCGTAACGTTTTTGTTGTAAGTCAAATTACTTCATTCCATATTGCAATATGATGCTATATACATTTTTACAATTTGTGTAAATACAACTTTTGTACATGCGTGATAGTGTAAACCATGTGCTTTTGGTGGCTTCATGCTTGTGGCAATATAGTGCTTTGTGTATTAGTATAACGGTAGGAGCGTGTCCCATTCTAAAATTCTTGCAGCTAGCTATGTTTAGGAGTCCTTTAGCGTCCACCCTAACCGGAAGGATTTTTAACTCGTCCAAATTGTAGTTGTTCGAGTTCTTCGGGTGCTGCACTAAGCTCTTCGGTTCTTATTGTCAAATTTTGGCACCCGTGGGATACACAGGTGCACTGATTTGATTACATTATACTCCCTCCGTTCCAAAATAACCGACTTTGGTTCGTATGTATCTACAGAAAACATGTCTAGACACATTTAAATTTAGATAAACTCAAGTCAGTTATTTTAGGACGGAAGGAGTATCATTTTTGTAGAGCACATCAAAAGTGTGCCTTATCTTTATAGAATACAAAATTTTGAGTACAAGAAAACTATCACTAGCTGCGAGAAACGAGCTCGTAGCACACACTCCACTCCGGCAAGTCCTTAGGCCACCACCACAAACACAAGAACTAAATGTAACCACCCGAATCAGTAGGATTTGAATTATTTGTGTTTACAATGCTATCTCTGGATCAAAGCTAGCACACACAGTAACAAAATGAAATACCAACATAAACATACGACATTTTATTAATCATCGGTAGATTCAGAGTTTACATAATACAAGTTGCACAACATATAGTGGTTGACTCACTTTACAGCGGAAACATAATCGATAATCTTGGGCAACATCAACGCCATAGGGCTTGTTGAGTATAGGCCCGCGATCCTCGTCGTCCTCACTCGTCATCAGATCACCCTGCAACATGACACATTGCAGCCAACAAAGTTGGTCAATACATTGAATGCATTGGCAAGTTACACCACCTATGCCTATTTCTACACGCATAATGCTTTATGTGGAGGCCATATGGTTTATTTGCATAAAACCAACTTTATAAAGGTTGGTACAACTTTCTTTATCCTACATTGAAAATCTTTGATAAAATAATATAGGGTCGAGTGGCAAACGAGGAATCCACCAAGCTGCCATCCCTCCACCTAACACATGGCACCCTACCAAGTGCCCTAAAATCCCACCTATGAATGAATCCACGAACATAGGGTTTGAACACTCCACCTATACTGAATCCACGGCTATAGGGGTTCACCTATGCCGAATCCACGAACATAGGGTTTTGAAATCTCACCTACACCTAATCTCACGGACGTATGGTTTTGAACACGTTTTGAAAACAGAGGAAATCCTTCGGAGGATTCAGTCTTCAGCCGCTCAAATTGCTCATAACTGGGAGCACTGCTAATAAATTAGGTTATACACTCTGCAGAGCTTGTACACTTCCCCATATGTCACAATCCAATCCCTTCGTTGAGACTCCATACATGGATCGTGACGAAGTCTTCCATAGAAGCCCCCTATGCATGTACCCGATCCGCCCGCTACTATGATCCGAAGACCCCTCTCTAATGGCGGTACTGATGCAAGGGTTTCCCTCCATGGTCAACTAAGCCAGAGCCCATATAGCATGTGGTTGTACTGGAAGATCCTTCGACCAAAACATGGAAGATCTCTTTGAACCTGGGTGGTGGTCCCCACCAATTCCTGGGTCTGCAAACCCACTCTCTGGTTGCAGTCCTTATAGACGTTCCCAACATACCACTCCGCCTAGATAAAAATAGTTTTATTTTCTTTTTTCTTTGTAAACATTTTGTAAAACATTTTCTTTTCACTCAAGCTCAAATATTTAAAAAGCTCTTTTGCTTTGAACCCTGCGTCAAATTCTTTTAGCATAGAAATATTATTTCACACAGAACAATAATAATTTACCTAGGGTATCAATGGAATATTTGTGTGGGGGTAAAACCTAAGTTTACAACTATTTAGGATCATATCTATAATTTTGCAAAGCACGCAATTTGCAAATATACTTGTGTCAAAATACTACTACAACCTACACATCCATACTACCATTAGTTAAACAAAAGTATGCATCGTTGAAAACATAGGTGATGAAAATTAAAGATGGTATAACTTGCCTTTTTTGGATAGAACAAACCCAATAATATCTTCTCAATAATTTATTCTTGCCATAATATATATCCTTGACAATTTATTCCTCAATTATATATAGATCCTCATCACTCTTTGTGAAATCTATTGAAAATAATATTATACTATAAATATATACACAAGCATAACATTTCAAAAATGCAAGACAAGCAAACATGGCAAAGTATGCTTACATGCAAGTGAAGGGTTCGCAGCATAGAAAACAAAAAAAAATCCTACGATGGGAACAATACACCAAGATCTATCTAGTAGATACAAGCAACGGGTGGATATACATCCATGGAGAACTTACCCTCGAAGACAACAAAGTTTTGTTAACGAGTAGGATCTCGTGGATGATGTAGTCATACGCTTGTTGATCTCAAGATCGTGTGGAAGTCCTAGCGTCGCAAACCAGCAGTGTATCCCCACTCACACACACGTTCAGGCCACCGAACAACCTCCGCCTCCTCGCTCCAGCGATGCAGTGGAAGCAGCAACTCCTTCCAGACGAAATGCCACCGGGAACATGTATCTCACTAATCCGAGACCATGGAGGAATAATTCTAGAGGGGGAGAGAGATCCTTCACGAGAAGGTGCGAGGAAGAAGGGTGAGAGGGGTGGCCTTTTATAGGAGGAGGGGGTACCCCTTCCCATGGCCGGCGCCCCATGGGGGTGACCCCTCACCTCCCCCATTCATGTGGTGGTAACTCCCTCCATATTAAAATGCCCCTTCACATTCTCTTTTAAAGTCTCCACTTTAAATGCAATAAAGTTCTCCAAATTTAATGCTCTCTCATTTAATAAAATTCTTTTATTAATTTTATTCAGAATTTTGTTAATTACTTTAATTAACAAACATTCACATAAAAACCCCTACAACATTTCAATATTACATGCAGAACCAATTTCAGCAATTTCACTCGAAATAGTTTCGGTGTCTATTGAAATAATTCCAGCGCTTTGCAATTCATTCGTCTGAAACATATTTTCTCCAAATGGTGTTGGTGTCCCTTAAGTGTGTCACCCTATGGTTTGTGAATAATGTAGACATGATTGAGACCCTTCTCAGATCAATAATCAGAAGCGGGACCTCGAGATTCATACTGACTCCTACACATTCTACGATGACTTTTGTGATCATGAGAACTTTTAATACTAAATAACTAAATCCCTTTGTCTCGTGATATATTACATGTCTGAGATTCGATCATCCGTATCTCCATACCTAGTTTGATCTCGTTACCGATATGTACTCTTTTCTCGTTCCCGTGATATAACATTCTAGTGATCTTATCACTTGCTTGCAAGCTAACCAATGTGATATCACCGAGAGGGCCCAGAGTATATCTATCCCTCATCGGGATGGACAAATCCCACTCTTGATCCATGAGCCTCTACATAACACTTTCGTAGTACTAAACCCACCTTTATAATCACCCTTTCACGGTGTGACATTTGATGTTATCAAGATACTCTTCTAGTGTTAGTGATTAACATGATCTCATGGTCTAAGGACTAGGATTACTTCGTTAGATGTTATAGAAATATAAACACAATGACTTTAATTGTAATGCTATACTTCGGATGAATGTTCATCACATCATTCCACTAATGTTGTGACCTCGTTATTAACAACATCCAATGTCCATGATCAGGAAACCTTGATCATCTTATTAATCAACGAGCTATTTTATAAGAGAGGCATAACTAGGAACTTTCCTTTTGTTTATTAAACACACATGTATTAATGTTTCCAAATTAATACAAGTATAGCATGCAAAATAAACATCTATCATATACTTGGAATATGTATAATAACAACTTTATTATTGCCTCTCAGGGCATATTCCCTTCAGTCTCCCACTTGCACTAGAGACAATAATCTAGTTACATGGTGATAAATCTAAAACCCATGGAGTTATGGTGTTGATCATGTTTTTCTCTAGGGAGAGTTTTAGTCAACAGATCTGCTACATTGAGATCCGTATGTACTTTACAAATCTTTATATCTCCATCCTTGACATGTTCACGGATGGAGTAAAACCGGCGCTTAATATGCTTGGAATTCTAGTGAGACCTTAGTTCTTTTATGTTGGCTATGGCTCCATTGTTGTCACAATAGATCACCATTGGATCCAATGCACTAGGAACCACACCCAGTTCGGTAATGAACTCCTTCATCCAAACTGCTTCCTGTGCTGCTTCTGAAGCAGCAATATATTCCGCCTCCGTTGTTGACCTTGTTACCACAGGTTGTCTAGAGCTCCTCCAACTAACTGTTGTTCTGTTCATGAGAAATATGTATCCGGATTGAGACTTAGAGTCATCCGGATCATTGTCAAAGCTAGCGTCAACATAACAATTAGCGACCAGTTCTTATTCACCTTTGTATACAAGAAACATTTTCTTAGTTCTTCTCAAGTACTTAAGGATATTCTTGACCGCTATCCAGTGTTTCAAACCTAGATCAGATTGGTACCTACTAGTCAAACTAATAGCATGTGCCACATCCGATCTTGTACATAGCATGGCATACATTATAGAGCCTATGGATGAAGCATATGGAATCTTATCCATTATCTCTCTTTCTTCCGCCGTAGCCAGACTTTGAGTCTTACTCAAGGTCTTGCCTTGCAACATAGGTAAGAACCCCTTCTTACTTTCGTCCATTTTGAACTTCTTTAAAATCTTATCAAGGTATGTACTTTGTGATAGTCCTATTAGGCGTCTTGATCTATCTCTATAGATCTTTATGCCTAATATATATGACGCTTTACCAAGGTCTTTCATAGAAAATTTGTTGTTTAGATAACTTTTAACACTATTTAAAAGATCTATATCATTTCCAATCATTAATATGTCATCCACATATAATATCAGAAATGCTACATTGCTCCCACTCACTTTCTTGTAAATACAAGCATCTCCATAAGTTTGGACAAATCCAAACTCTTTGATCACCTCATCAAAGCGGAGATTCCAACTTCGTGATGCTTGCTTCAGTCCATAGATGGTTCGCTGAAGCTTGCACACCTTGTTAGCATCCTTAGGATCGACAAAACCCTTTGGTTGTATCATATACAACTCTTCTTCAATATTACCATTGAGGAACGCAGTTTTGACATCCATCTGCCATATTTCATAATCGAAATATGCAGCAATTGCTAACATAATCCTAACTGATTTTAGCATCGCCACGAGAGAGAATGTCTCATCATAGCCAACTCCTTGAATTTGTCGAAACCCTTTTGCGACAAGTCGAGATTTATAGACGGTTACATTACCATCAGCATCAGTTTTTCTTTTGAAAATCCATTTATTCTCAACGGCCTTTCGGTCATGAGGTAAGTCCACCAAGGTCCAAACCTGGTTTTCGTACATAGATTCCATCTCAGATTTCATGGCTTCTAGCCATTTGTTGGAATCCGGGCTCATCATCGCTTCTTCATACGTCACAGGGTCATCTATTTCATCAACCATGAAATTTACAACATGATTCTCGTACAGTTCAGGAGCTGCATGTGTCCTGCTTGACCCGCGAGGTTCAGTAGTGTCCTCTTTCAGAGTTTCATGATCATTATCATTAGTTCCTTCTTCATTTGGTGAAGTTAACTCCGGAATGACTTCCGGTGCTGCGCCACTCGCCATTTCATGAAGAGAAGGTTCAATAACCTCTTTGAGTTCTACCTTTCGACTACTCACACCTTTCACGAGAAACTCTTTCTCTAAAAAGGAACCATTCTTGGCAATGAAAACCTTGCCCTCGAATCTGTGATAGAAGGAGTACCCAATTGTTTCTTTAGGGTATCCTATGAAGAAGCATTTTTCCGCTTTGGGTTCGAGTTTATCAGGCTAAAATTTCTTCATATAAACATCACATCCCCAAACTTTAAAAAATGGCAGCTTAGGTTTGTTTCCAAACCATAATTCATAAGGTGTCGTTTCAACGGATTTAGACGTTGCCTAATTTAAAGTGAATGCAGCGGTTTCCAGTGCATAACCCCAAAATGACAGTGGCAAGTCAGTTAGAGATATCATAGATCGAACCATATCCAATAGAGTACGATTACGACGTTCTGACACACCATTACGTTGTGGTGTTCCGGCAGGTGTGAGTTGTGAAAATATTCCACACTCTTTCATGTGTGTGCTAAACTTGTAACTTAGATACTCACCTCCACGGTCGGACCGCAGAAATTTGATCTTTCTATTACGATGATTTTCCACTTCATTCTGAAATTCCTTAAACTTTTTAAAGGTTTCAAACTTATGTTTCATCAAATAGATATACCTGTATCTACTCAAATCATCTATGAAAGTAACAAAATAACGATATCCACCTCGCGCTGACACACTCATTGGATCGCATACATCAGTATGTATGATTTCCAATAAATCTGTCGCCTGTTCCATTGAACCGGAAAACGGCGTTCTAGTCATCTTGCCCATAAGGAATGGCTCACATGTATCAAATGATTCAAAATCAAGTGATTCCAAATACCATCAAAATGGAGTTTTTTCATGCGTTTAACACCAATATGACATAAACGGCAGTACCACATATATGCAGATATATCATTATCTAGTTTAATTCTTTTAGCATCAACATTATGAATATGTGTAACACTATTATCGATATCTAATAGAAATAAACCATTCATCATAGGTGCATGACCGTAAAAGATATCATTCATATAAATCGAACAACCATTGTTTTCGGATTTAAATGAATAACCACATCGCATCAAACAAGATCCAGATATAATGTTCATGCTTAGTGCAGGCACCAAATAACAATTATTTATGTTTATAACTAATCCTGATGGTAGGTGGAGAGGCAGCGTTCCGACGGTGATCACATCAACTCTTGATCTATTGTCGACACACATCTTGACCTCACCCCTTGCTCACGGTCGCTTGTTCCACAACCCCTGATTCGAGTTACATATATTAGCAACCGATCCAGTATCAAATACCCAGATGCTACTGCGAGTACTAGTCAAGTACACATCAATAACATGTATATCATATATACCTTTGTTTGCCTTGCCGGCCTTTTTGTCTGCCAAGTACTTGGGGCAGTTGCGCTTCCAATGGCCAGTCCCCTTGCAATAGTAGCACTCGGTATCAGACTTAGGGCCAGTCCGAGATTTCTTTTCAGGCACAGCAACATATTTTCTGCCCTTCTTTCCCTTCTGTTTACCCTTCTTGTCTTTCTTGAAACCGGTGGTCCTATTAACCATCAACACTTGATTCTCTTTTCTAATCTCCACTTCTGTAGCCTTAAGCATTAACAGAAGCTCGGGGAGAGTCTTCTTCATGCCCTGCATATTATAGTTCATCACGAAGCTCTTGTAGCTAGGTGACAGAGATTGGAGAACACGATGTATGCCTAAGTAAATGGGAATCATTATTCCCAAGGACACAAGTTTATCGGCGTACCCAGACATTTTGAGTACGTGCTCACTTACAGAGCTGTTTGATACGTCCATAACGTATCTATAATTTTTGATGGTTTTATGCTAATAATATGCTTTTGACACTCCTTTTTGTATAAAGTTTATGATTTATTTGGACTAATCTACTAATAGTTGCAAAACTGCACAATGTTCTTGCTTTACACTTTGATGTGTAGGAATTACCAAGAATACAAGTGGAAACCTTGTTATAGTCAAATTAGGATTTTTCCAGAAATCTGTCTCAGAACTCTTTTTGAAGATGGTCATGTTTCGGGTCGAAGACGGCGTCAAATGGAAAACTCTTCAACTACAAAGTTGTTGGAAATTTTGCGACAAACATTGTGGATATAAAATTTAGCTGATTCCATGTCCGGACAAGCCTTTTAGGCCCGATTTACTGTAGCCCAAGATGGGGTGATGGAAATCCGAGAAGCTATATAAAGGGAGGAAATCTAATTCGCCCAGGGCATCTCCACCCACGAATTTGCAGCCACCAAAGCCACGTTTTGCCTCCCCTATGGATCCCATCTCCATGGGGGAGGGCTCCCAAGAATCCATGAAGGAAGGGGGCTAAGGGGCGGTGCTCCCCCATGATACCGGCGGCGGGGAAGGAGTCCCCACGCCATGTTGTCACGCCCGCTGCCCTCTTCACCATCTTCACCACCATCTCCATCACCTAATCCTCCTAGTATGCAGTGATTCATCCTCCCACACACCTCTGTACCGTCCTATGTAAACATGGTGTTTGATGCTATAAGTTATAATCCTATGATCTATGTCATGTTTGTGTAGTTTCTTTGTTTTTAGATTGAATGGTTGAACGTCTTTGGTTCATTAGAGTTGTATGTTCATATGGTACAGTCCTTTGGTGTCCATTATATTTCTGCGCGCATGGATTAAACATTATAGGGTTTGTAGTATGTGTAGGAGGAAGGTGGAGTTCTGCCGGAGTGATAGAAACCTGAGGACGCGGACCGGAATGTTGCACGTATGGGAGTAAGAGGACCATTAAACTTAAGGCTATGGTTGGGGAAACCTTAATGCATTTATTAGTACTTACGGATGTTTGCTAACAATCTAATCATATAGTATATGTAATTCCAAGTAGTGAAGCGCATGTATATTTAGCCTCTCCCACATAGAAAACTGCATCAAAGACAATGAACCCGATCTATTAGCTATTTAAACTTGGACAAAGCCACCACAATTACCACCACTATTCCACACTCATGGTTCTATTAGTTTAGTGTACTTTATTGCTGCAACAACTAGCTTTACTTTCTTGTTATTTATTATCATGCAAAGCTATCTCTATTACTCGTATTGTTGCTCTAGTTTTATTTCTTAGATAATGCAAACGTTTAGTGTGCGTAGAGTTGTATCAGTGGTTGATAGAACTTTAGAGAATATTTATCCTACCTTTAGCTCCTCGTTGGGTTCGACACTCTTACTTATCGAAAAGGCTACACACGATCCCCTATACTTGTGGGTTATCATTGTTCTCTTTCATCATGCAGCTAAAGAACTTTTCTGAAGCATTATAACTCTCTACGGCAGCATGGGTATCGAAAATCATTTTCAATTCACCCATGGTATCAAAGGCATTGCCATTTTCGAAACGCTTTCGAAGTTCTGGCTCTAGCTCATACAGTATGCCATAATAAACTAAGTTGTGGTCCTCCTGACGAGTCACATAGACATTCTTTTCCTCGTCAGGGACATCAGGAGCTGGTGGGGGGCCTAGAGGCGCTTCTAGCACATATTGCTTTTGTGCAGCAGAGAGGATAATCCTCAAATTCATAGCCCAGTTGGTGAAGTTGCTATCATTCGCAGCAAGTTTCTCTTTCTCCATGAACACATTAAAATTAAAAGCAGGTGGTGCCATCTACAACAGAATTTGTAAAGTTTATTTAGACTAAGTTTATGATAGATTGATTTCAACTAAACTCCCACTCAAAAACAACATCCCTCGTGTCTTTTTGGTGATTACATGAACCAAATTCACTACACCAAGTTCGATCATCACGTGAGTTGGTATAGCTTCAAAGGCGAGCATCTATATGGGCATGATATCAACTATATGACTCATGCTTAACCTTTCAGTCCGTTTTCCGAGGCCATGTATGTACATGCTAGGCTCGCCAAGCAAGAACCTTAGTACTCGCGTGTGTAAAACTGTCTTACACCTGAAATATGATCGTGGATTCAAGTACACCCGATCATCACGTGATGTCTTGAAGCGGCAAAACATAAACGGTGCGTACTTAAGGAAGAACACATTTTTATCTTGATATTTTAAATGAGGGATCATCTTATAACGCTACTAAAACGCCAAACTAGCAATATAAGATGCGAACATCATATGTGTAAAGTGAAATGATATGGTTCTTGCATTTGATCACTATCATATGCATCGTGGTATGATCTCTATCATTCCTTTATGTGTAAGGCCAAGGTCTATGAACTTACACGTTAAGTGTGTTGTAAGTGTATCAACTATACATCAACTCACAACATTACCATATCATGACACAAGCCCAGCAACGATCTAAACTAGACGCTTATAATTAATCAATTGCAAGTTTTTACGTGGCTTAGGGATTTCGAAGATAGAACTGTTCTTACCTACGAACATAGAACCACAATGATGATAACCAAATTATTAGGAACTCGTTGTAAATCAGATATTAACTATAGTAGGAGAGACAGACACCCGTTAGCCACTTATGCAAAACTAGTTGCATGTCAGCCGTGGAACCGGTCTCATGTGCTATGACATGTAAGGTTGGTCCGGGCCGCTTCATCCCACTATGTCACCAATATCCAAACTACATATAAGAAGCAATAACATGATCATCGTCGCCCACATAGTCTTATGTGTTCTACCCGTGCAAAGAACCTACCATAGATCAGGCTCTGATACCACTGAAGGGTTCGTAGCATAGAAAATAAAAAAATTCCTATGATGGGAACTATACGCCAAGATCTATCTACTAGATATAAACAACGAGTGGATATACATCCTTGGAGAACTTACCCTCGAAGACAACGAAGCTTTGTTAACGAGTAGGAACTTGTGGATGATGTAGTCGTATGCTTGCCGATCTCAAGATCATGTGGAAGTCCTAGCCAAGAAACCAGCATCCAGATCCGCAAGCACACGCTAAGGCCACCGAACAACCTCCGCCTCGCCCAAAGGATGCAGAAGCAAGAACTCCTTCTACTAAATGCCACGTAAACATGTATCTTGCTAATCCGAGACCATGGGGGAATAATTCAAGAGGAGGAGAGAGATCCTTCACGAGGAGGTGTGATGAAGAAGGGTGAGAGGGGTGGCCTTTTATAGGAGAAGGGGGTACCCCTCCCCATGGCCGGTGCCCCATGGGGGGTGACCCCTCACCTCCCCCATTCATGTGGTGGTAACTCCTTCCACATTAAAATGCCCCTTCACATTCTCTTTTAAAGTCTCCACTTTAAATGCATTAAATTTCTCCAAATTTAATGCTCTCTCATTTAATAAAATTCTTTTATTAATTTTATTCAGAATTTTGTTAATTACTTTAATTAATAAACATTCACATAAAACCCCCTGCAACATTTCAATATTACATGCAAAACCAATTTCAACAATTTCACCCGAAACAGTTTCGCTATCTATTGAAATAATTCCAACGCTTTGCAATTCATTCGTCTGAAACATAATTGCTCCAAATGGTGTTGGTGTCCCTTAAGTGTGTCACCCTACGGTTCGTGAATAATACAGACATGATTGAGACCCCTCTCAGATCAATAATCAGAAGTGTGTCCTGGAGATCCATACTGACTCCTACACATTCTACAAGGACTTCTGTGATCTTGAGAACCTTTAACGCTAAATAACTAAATCCCTTTGTCTCACGATATATTACATGTCCAAGATTTGATCATCGGTATCTCCATACCTAGTTTGATCTCGTTACCGACATGTACTCTTTTCTGGTTTCCGTGATATAACAATCTAGCGATCTTATCACTTGCTTGAAAGCTAACTAATGTGATAACACCGAGAGGGCCCAGAGTATATCTATCCGTCATCGGGATGGACAATTCCCACTCTTGATCCATGATCCTCTACATAACACTTTCGTAATACTGAACCCACCTTTATAATCACCCTTTCACAGTGTGACGTTTGATGTTATCAAGATACTCTTCTAGTGTTAGTGATTAACATGATCTCATGGTCTAAGGACTAGGATTACTTCGTTAGATGTTATAGCAATATAAACATAATGACTTTAATCATAATTCTATACTTCGGATAAATGTTCATCACATCATTCCACTAATGTTATGACCTCATTATTAACAACATCCAATGTCAATGATTAGGAAACCTTGATCAACTTGTTAATCAACGGGCTAGTTTATAAGAGAGGCATAACTAGAAACTTTCCTTTTGTTTATTAAACACACATGTATTAACGTTTTCAAATTAATACAATTATAGCATGCAAAATAAACATCTATCATATACATGGAATATGTATAATAACAACTTTATTATTGCCTCTCAGGACATATTCTCTTCATCAAGATGGTGATTTTCATTGAACAAATTATATTTAATAAGGTTATTAACACTACCAAGTTCTTTCTGAACAATTTATATATGCATGATGCAACAATTTTGGGTAGTTGAATTTGTTAAACTATTTTCCATTTAGAAATATATTGATATTAGGCATAAATTTCAAGGAATACTTAATATGATCATCAACATGGTTGAAAGATCTATCCAAAGGTACTGGTTGATAGGCATGATCATAAGGTTCAATTTTGTAGGAGGAATATTTTAATAGGGATTATAAAATTCAAGATATAGCAAAAATTACTCAAATATTCCATTAGAAAATTTAATAATTTAAACTATACCAAACCCTAAATATATTGATACAATTGTGTTCTACACTTTCTAAGGATTCTAGGGACATATTATTTGTCAATTTTGGATAAACAAACCTTTTTTCATAAATAAAATACCATTAAATAGTATTTAAATCATTAAAACAATTTTTTTAAAGTGAGATTTTATTGCAGATATGTGTGCTTCACATTTTTTTGAATCCATAGACATATTATTTTCATTTTTCTAATGTCTAGATAATTTTCTATGGATTTCCTAAGTTACTACCAATTTATGCATATTTGAATTAATTCTTAAATAGGAATTGCTGACTGTGCTGAAAAAGCTGACGCGGCGCTGACGCGGCTTGATCTCAATGGCTTCGGTTCATTTAAGTGAATCTATTTGGGTCATTGGATTGGGATCGAATTCCTGGGAACAAAAGTGAGCTGAGCTCCTCACCTTCGGTCACCGGAGATGGTGCTTGTGGTGGCAGGTGGCACAGGTGGTGGACGGCACAGGAGTTGCAGGTGGTGGACAGCGATGGTGTTGCAAGGTTCAAACCAATTTCTTTAGCTTTATAATTTTATTGTTTACCATATTCACTAATTTAAGAATACTTTTATATCTTTTAAACAATGGATTTGGTAATAGCCTTATCGTGACTTTATTTTTCTTCATATATCTTATAATTTTATCTAGAGTTTCAAATATGATGAAACCAATTTTTATGGTTTTATAATTTTGTCCTTTATCAAAATAGGTCACATCAGAATGTTTTTGCACATTTTAGTTATGGACTATATATATTCATAGTCTTGTGTTATTCTAAAGTGATAATCAATAATTAGGGTTTTAAGATATTTTCGATTTCTCTTTGGTTTAAAATGCAATGATGCATGCTTCATGATTTTGGTATTTTTGAAAACATGCACACCACTTCACAAAAAAAATATGTTTATTTGACTTGGATTTTTTGGATAAATTGTATTGAATATTCAAAAGTTTTTGTTCCCTCTGAATTTCAAGGTTTGACCCTTCATTTTTGTTTGAGTTTTTATATTTCAAAATTTAGAAAATTTTGGGACGTGACACTAAAACAAGAAAGAGCATGTCCTAGCTAAACAACGAAGCCGCGTAAGATAAATGGTGGAACTTGGTCGGTCCCGAAAAGACATCGTCTTCGACTCGCCGGTTATGGCATGCATAGCGCCCTCGAAGCTCGACCTTGGGCAGCGTGGTGCACAAAGAACCTCCAAGCCATCGCCGCACACCTGCCTAGTAGCTCACCGGGAATGGGGAAACTGTCCTTGCTAACATCGCCGCCTCCACAACACCTCATTGTCGTCACCGGACTGTCGTGGTTCCTCCGCGACCCGCACACCCGAGAACAGCCTTACTCCCTGGAGCCCCCTCCTTTCTTCCACCTCCAGCCTCGACGAGGAGTTGCCGTGCTACTATTGTCGCTCTGAACAACAGTGCAACGCCACAGCCCTCAGACCCAGATCGGCCCCAGATGGGCCCAGATCTAGGCCGCGACGCCACCAGCTGTGCCGCTAGTGCTGCTCCTTTGTGGTAGGTCGCCACCTCCGCAGCAGGCCGCCACCACTAGGACCAAGCACCTAGACCTCACTGCAGCGCCATGCCTCCTCCATGGATGCGCGACGCCAAGATCCGCATCGCCTACTCTCCGCCGATGCCTCCATGGCCTCTCGCCTCGCTCCAGGCTGCTCCACTGGACCTTGCTTCCAGCTCTCCGTGAGTCGTCACCTGCTCCACCGACATGCGCCGCCCTGGTGACGACCTCATCCGCGTGGAGCAGATGTCCATGTATTTGTACTCGCGTGTCCGCACACTTCTACGCGCTGTGTACTTGTACTCACTTGTCCGTATGCTTGTACTCGCATACTCTCGGTACAATTGTACTTTCATACTTTGGCTGTGAGTAACTTGTACTTTCGTGTATCTTGGTTGCGAGTACGTGTGTACTTTTGTATATTTGTACTCGGCTGTTTCTGTAGTTCGATTCAAGTTCTTCTACACGCGACACGTAGCGTTCTCTGAGAACGTGCGTGCTCCTCAAACAGACCTTTGGGACGGTCTCTATTTTTCCAAACCCCGAGCACCAATCTTGGTGTACACCGTCCCTCGGCAATATTTTGTTTTCGAGGCCTTCGTAACAGAGAAAACTCCTACACTAGTTTTTAGGCATTACTCGTACATGTTACCTGCACAGAAGTTTATTCGGGCCTTTCAAACAAAGGAAAATATGCCCCGCGCTCTTGAGTCTCCGTGTAGTACCATTGCCGACGCGAAGAGAGGATTTTCCGAGTCTGACACTCAAGTACACACACTTTATTTGGGTTGTTCAGAGGTGTCTCGAGATTTTTGCTAGCCTTTTTTTCACTCAAACAACTTTTCTTTTTTATTTCTCACACCATTCAACCTCTGAACTTGAAACTTTGCAGTTTATTGGAACATTTGAGGTAAAATCTAGGAAAATAGAATTTTTGTGACATTTAATAAATTTGTTTTGAATTTAGAATATTTGACAGTTTTAAGTTGCACATAAAATTTCTGAATTATTTTTACCACATTATAGTTGTAATGTTTGATTGATCTTAAAAGTTTCAAATCCATATGTTACATAGTTCGATAGATAAAAAAAAAGGAAAACTAAAAAAAGACTAGTGGTTGCGTAGGTATTATTGTGCTCACTCACAACTTTTTCTTGCGTCAAGTCATCGACACCCGCATGTCGAGGCCTTCATGCACTCGCCCCTGGCATCTCGCGACACCCAACATCCGCCATGTTCGCCTCCAGCAACTAGCAATCACCGCCTCCATCCCGGCCAAGAGCACCATCAGTGAGGTCCAAGAAGAGTCGTAGGTAAGCTCCTCTAGATAAATGGATTATTCATTGAATTGAATGCATAAAGGTAATACAGCCATAAAGTCCCATGTTCTCCCTCCCTTTTTCTTGTTCATTCGGAATAGTGTTCAGTTTTAGACATATTAAAAATGAATTGCTGATGTTCGGTTTTGTACTGAAAAGATCACAACCATTGTCTTCACATGTGGACTCAAGTCCGAGGCATGAGCTTGACAGATCTATGGATTCTTCCTTTATTGAGTTTATATCAGTCGAGACGCGCATTGCGCGTGCTAGATCAAA
This sequence comes from Avena insularis, assembly GCA_023614405.1. Taxonomy (NCBI): domain Eukaryota; kingdom Viridiplantae; phylum Streptophyta; class Magnoliopsida; order Poales; family Poaceae; genus Avena; species Avena insularis. The sequence continues at coordinate 177,764,460 of CM042692.1, read as the reverse complement.
GCTTCGAAATCCCTAAAAGAGGAAAAACATTGCTTAAAGATGTTTTTCTGGAGCAATCGGTAGGAGATCTTCCTTTTTATTAAAGATAGAGGAAAGGAAATCAAACAGTACAAAGGGGCATGTTTTGATTATGGTGTAAACATGAAAAAAAAAACACCCCAATATAAAACAAAAACAAGCCTAGTCTGCCTCGGGGGGGAATGACAGGCCCAAAGGCAGCGAAAGCGCGAGCTCGTTGGCGGATGTCCTTCCTTGCAATTTCTGCTACCTCGACGTAGGTTAGACGCTTATGAGTGAAAGATCCACCTATTTCATTCTTTCCAAGCGTTCCAAAGGAGGCATAGAAAGCGACCACTTATACTTCTTTTCTCGTTGGAGGGCCGACCCACAATCATGTTATCCCACCAATCTCAAATGGAGGGGAAACCGTGACCAGGAATCCCTCTGCATAGTTCTTGTTCTCTTGGATGATGTTCCAAATTGCCGTAGTGAAGGGGTAATCTTTGCATACGTGGCATGTGTCTCGATGGCTCCAAGCATAGCGCATACAGGGTTATGAGTCCAACCCCAGTAGCTAGATTGTCCGCCGTGAGAAGTTTGTCGTGCATGGCTAGCCAGGCGAAGATCATGAACTTTGGTTCCACGTGCGCTGACCAATTTTCTGAGCATTGAACTTGGGGTAGCTGCCATTGAATTGCGCCTGATAGGCCGAGCTGGCACTATAGATTTCGTGTGAAGTTAAGCTCCAAGTGATGGTGTTGTGTTGGCCGGGCACTAGCTACATGCCCTCAAATACTTCTCATACCTTGAGGTACCGGGAAATTTTGCACCGGTGTCTACAGCGGAGCGATGGAGCGAATACAATTGCCAGCAGATACTTCTTTGGCCATACTTCTATATTTCCTGGATGCAATTTTGTAAAGGTGAGGCACCCATAGATGGATAGGGCCAAGGTGGGAGCAATTGTCATGCCAAAAGGATGCAGTCTCATCGTTGCCGATGGTGATCTTCGTACGAGCTCTGAAAATTGCCATGGCAGCGTCGTCACAGGGGAGCTTAGAGCCCACCCAGGTGCGTTGCGGGTAGGGATTGCACCCACAGGGTATGTGTACAAGTGGAGCCACCTCATACCCTTACCCGTCCCCTCTAATCTTACCCGTCACACGTACTCATACTCGTCAATGGGTACAAATTTTTTCATATCCATCACCCAGCAGGGTAATTAGGCACCCGTGGGTAAAAGTACCCATCTTTATAACACAAAAAATTGAGGAAAAATAGTAAAAAATTGTAAACAAAAGACATATTATAAATAGAAGCCAAACTGGATTAGAGGCGACAGCAGTCTGGTAGCATCCCTAGCCCTTTATGTAGTTCCGATGGTAGGAGAAATAAGAGATCGATACTGATTGCTCGGGAATTTTAAGGTGATCACATAAAAAAGATATGAACTACGATAGTATCGTGGCGGGAGGTGAAGCGATCCTAGCTAACATATGAGTGATGGTGGAACTTGAAAGCACGAGATGACCTAGCTAGCATCAATGCATGATTAGAGAAATTTAAGTATGTTAGAATATTATGGAGACCCCACCTATAAATTTTTGGATGAGTAGATGGGTACGCAGGGATGCATTCTACGCTCCTATACATGTACCCGCTATACCTAACAGGTGTGCAATTTTCCCATTTACATACTCATGGATAAGTTTTTATCACATATCTATACTTTTAATGGGTTTGTTACCCGAAGGGTACACGGGTCATGGGTACCCATTGCCATCCCTAGTTGTAGGTCCATCCATTGAAGCCATGGCCATTTGCAACTCAGTGTGTACCAACATGTTGGGACTCTAAGTGCAGAGTATTATAGCAAGCATCTTTTCCCCACAAGGGTGACTCGAGGGTTTATATTGAACTCTTGGGAAATTGGCTAGAAACTTCTTTTTTTATCTTTTTCAGGCAACCTAAAAAACAAAGTATTTGTCTTGTATCCCAACTTCACTGTATGGTTGTCAAGCACAAGGTTTCATATTAGTAAAACTAAAATAAAACTATAAATAAATAAAAACAATCTATGACTAGAGAAGAAAAGTAAAAACAATAAAGTAAAGTTCTTTTTGGGTTGCTGTTTGTATTTGCTAATAGTAAAAATGTTTTTATATTTTCAAAATTAATTAATACAGAAAATATAGAAGGCAATAAAAGTAATGTAAAGTGGTTACTCATAATAAAAGGGGGATCGGGGTTTATGGATTCACTTGCCTATTCTCTCGTAAGGAGTAATGGACATAAAACTGTTCATGGAAGATATAATATTGATGAGAAACTTCATTATGTGTTTGATTAGCATTTATATGGGTATAACGTCCTAACATAAATATGATGAAACACATCTCACTTATACTTCCCTAGAAAGGTAAAACTCCATTAAGTCTCGAACTTAGAATAAACAGAGTACAGCCTTACGTATTTTGACATGATGTTTGAGTATCAAATGTGCTACCATGAACAAACAAGATCACCTTGGCTACCACTATATGATTATAACACATGCATTCACTTTATTCGTAGTGTATATGATAAAATAAAGGTAAAAACCATAGTGGGTATCAAGTTTTCTATCACTGCTCAATCCCCACCACCATGTTACTCCATCTAATGCACACGCCCCCCACATATGTTTCTCCATACAAGTTTGATCATAAAAATTACTTAAACAGGATACATAATATGTATCTATCAATACATCTTACACAGAATAGAATTCCAATCTCAAATATCAACTCATAAAACAAAGATACACCACATAGGAATTGCACAGATGACCATAATCATGTTGGGCAACTCATACGGTACTGAAACAATGATAGCACAAGAGAGAGATCAAGTTACTACCACAAACCCATAGTCCAGAGGTGGATTACTCCCATTTCATCATGGAGATGATGTATATGATGTTGCAGAAGGTGGAGATCCAACCGGCGGTGGCTCCGGCGGTGTTTCGCTCTCCAATCTTTGCTGGTTCTAAATATGTTTCAGTGTTTCTATGTTGCCTCCTTCGAGATCGCCCTGGGCCTTTTATAGGAATTTTTAGGTCAATACTTGAAGTTAGGACTGAAGATGGACAGTTTTCGATGCTCTAGGAGGGAAAGAGAATGGGTGGCGTGACCAGGTAGGTGGGACACGCCACCTTGGATTTTTGGGCCTCAGGTCTCCCCTCTGGGTGGTTCAGGTGCTCCAGTTGCTTTACTTTGGGAAAAAATAAACATAAAAAATCCCAGGTCCATTTGACTTTGTTTAGGTCCCTAAAACTTAAAAATATGTAAAACATGATTTTCATGTCTACGGAGTTATAAACCAAATAAAGGGGATCATTGGTAAATCCCTACAAATAAATGTAAAACATGGATATAACATTCTATATGATGCAAATATATGGAAATATGTATCAATAAACTACGAAGTTTATGTATGCATTTTACATTCATCAACATCCGCAAGCTTAATCTATGCTCGTCCTCGAGGACTAAAAGGATTTGCGTCCTTATTTTATCGTTAGTACCCCTCCTTGGAGGGTTTTGTCCTCATCTTATTTAGTATGCATATTTTGTTCTACTTTCAAGGGGTACTTATGCCTTATGAGTGTGTGGTTACCCCACAACTAACTTCTCTATGACAAACATAACCATACACAATACCATCTGAAAGCTAAATAAAACTCACACATGAAAATGTACTTGGAATAGCATAAACTATGTAGGTAGGTATGGTGGAAATTGCTTGAATAACTTGGTTTAAAGTAGTAAGGATGCACAAGTTTTATCTTGTACTCGTATTAAGTCTTAGCAAGAGGGAGATAGTCGACTATCTACAATTATGCAAAAGTGTCCATAGTACCAGTCACCTCTTAATATACAATATTAACATAAATCCAACCACCTATGTTGTAGATAAAAGCTAGCACTAAATGAGGAACTTGCAAATTGCCACACAATAAAACAAATGAAACAAAGTAACAAAATGTGACAACATGCATAACTTGTAATGCAACTATTATTTCTCTTTTACCTTATTATTTTATCATCCAACTTTCACTTCCTTTTTATTCTAGTAGCTCTTTAATATTCATTAAACACATCTCCATGTGGTAGTCTATTTATTCTAAGGAAAAATCTAAATGTAAACATAAAACTAGATAAAGACGCTCCAAGTTTATGCAAAGAGTATTATGTTGCTCTAAAAACAAAGTTTAGAGGTGTGTAAACCATGGGTTTTATTGGCCCAGTGTCATGCCTTGGTATCCCCAATCTTATGGTTTTCACCATCCTTGGATATCTCATGGTATGATATTCCTACATTTCCTGTAAAAAACTTCAACACAAACTTTTCTCCCATCTCTTTTCTCAGAGGTGACATTAGTGGGAACAAAGATATATTGCTAGATGCCATAGAAATCCAAAATAAATTTTGGTTTGAAATGTCCATAGAATATATTAAGTTTCCAACATCAATATAATATCAAAAGATTTAAAAGGAATCAAATTGAAACTCAAAACAATGACTTAAACAACAAAAGACATAATCTGTCCGGAAAAACAGCAGTTGCAAAACGTAATTATTTATCCTACATAAACATGTCCAAAATGTTTGCTAGTTTTTTTGCATATAGAGGATGAAAATTTGTAACTACAATAGAAAATTTAGCTCAATAGTAGTAACATATAAAATAAGATAAAAATTTGGTGAGCAGCAATATCGTGTAATAATTTTCAACTCTAAATAGTTTTGGCAACTTAAAAACATCAAAATGGGTAAGACTTGGTACTTTATTAAAAACTCTAGAAATTAAAATAAAATAAAACTCTATTGCTATAGCAATAATACAAAAATAAAATCCAAAAGAAAAATCAACTGGGTTGCCTCCTGAAAAGTGCTTTCTTTATAGCCATATAGCTGGGCTTACTTGTTTTCAAGATGGGTGGAGATCATGTGGTAGATTGTAACTTGGTGGCATCTCCTTCTTCCTTGGAAAGTTCTCCATGCACTTCTTATGAGGGAACTGAAAATTAAAATACCCTCCCTTTTAATCAATGACAGACCATGTGGTTCTTAAAAAAGGTCTTCCCAAGATTATAAGACTAGAAATTTTACTCCCCATGTCCATAACAATAAAATCAATGGGAACAAAGGACGTATGTAACTCAATCATAACATCATTAACTTTACCTAAAGCATGCTTGGTAGAATCACCAGCAAGTAAAAGATCTATGGTGCACTTTTTCATATTTTTAAGTTCAAGCAAGTCATAGAATTTTTGACAAAACTAAAACACTGGATCCTAGATCTAATATAGCATGGAAAATTTCTTTGATAATGGTAATTAATATTTTGGGGAGCCAATTATCCCCAAGCTTTGGTGGTAGCATAGCTTCATTATTGTATCTTGCTATCTTTTCTTTAATGTTTGTTATGCATGATCCAAATCCTGCTTGATAAACATTAATAGAAGGATCATTACAATTTTTTGTAAGATATTAATAAGTTCATGCAAGCTACATACATCAAGATATAGTAGAGGTTAATTTACCTCACTAAGCATTTTAACTTCCTCTACTTGTTTATCCTTATTTTATTTAATCACATCCACCATATTTCTTCTTTGTTATATTCTTCACCACTTTTATCTTGTCTAGAAAATCTTACCAAATATTTAGCATATCCCAAAATACGACTCATAAAAGTTATCTTATAATGAAGAATTTTAATTAGTCATTCTTTAATTTTACCATGGTGTTCTACATCTTTCATTTTTTTGACAAGTGCATAAAAACCATCGTGAAGACTTTTGAGCTTTGTCCTCGTGTAGGTATGATAATCCCCAAGGGTAGGGAACCACTATAGTACAATTCAATAAGTATTTGAGTGTTGAACCCACGAGGAGCTAAAGGTAAACTATCTATTCTCTAAAGCCCTATAACCCACTTATATGGATTTGTATGCAAAGCAGTCAACTAGAGGTATAAGGTACTTTTTAATTCTAACTAGAAAATGATAAAGTGCTTAAAGTAATAACAGGAAGTAAACCATTACAAGTAAAGTAAAAGCAAGTGAATTAACAACAAGTAAAAGTAAACGCAAGTAACTCAAAGGAGCAAATGTTTGGGAAAATAGTTATTTCATCTGTTTGGTTGTCATAATTAGTGAAGCACATGTATAGTCACTACAAGAAAAGTTGGCTTTTACAACGGATAATTTTCATAGTTGAAGGCCCATTTTTCATGGACAAAAAGTCTTCCGCAACGAATGGCTTTCGTGGTAAAAGCCCCGTCACAAATGAATTAACCACAGTTTTTTTCGACCATGGCGGATCGCACCCTTCAGCCACGAAAACTTGTTCCGTCGTAGATCTGTTTGCTAGCCGCGTTGACTGCTGGCGTCATGCAAACTACCATGTGGCAGCCGCTGTTAGCGGCCGGTTACTGCCGTTAATGGTCACAGAAACCATGGCAGAAGTCAGGGCCTAGCCAAGACCTGCTAAATACTAACTGGGAAGGCCCATGAGGAGAGCCCAATAAGAAGATGGCCCGTTACTGTTTTGTCCTGCAATGCTTGAAATTGGCCCAACAATATAGTCAACAGCATCCCATAGACTTTCAGGGCTGGTTCTGTTTCGGCCTACAGAAGGCCCATGTTGGTCCAACACTGTGCGGCCCATTAGTAGCATGCGCCAAGTTGCTCCTATACACTTAAGGCATGTGGTCAGCCCATCACTGTTATCGCAGCCCATCGTGGGCCACCTACTAACGACCCTCATTTGAGATGGTTCGTTACTGTTCTGGCCTTTTACTATTCTGGCTGTTAACTGTTCAGTCCCATAAGCGGCACGTTACTGTTCTTGCCTAGTAAATTTGTCGGCCTGTTACTGCCCTTGTCTGGAAATTTCTCGGGCCGTTACTCTTCAGGCTCATCACTGTTCTAGACTTTAACTGCTTTGGACTTTTACTGTTGAGGCCAGTTACTGTTTTGGCCTATTACTATTCTACCAATTTACAGTTTCCTGGATGATACTGTGATGGGATGTTTCTGTTCTAACATGTTACTGTTATGACCTGTTACTGTTATGGCCTGTTACTATTACGGCCTGTTACCACATGTGGGTCGGTCCATTATGTTCACGGCCTTTTATAGTTTTGGTCTTTATAAAGCACATACCAATATCATAAAACGTGTATAATAAGCTAGCATCTTTTACTGTTCATCATCGACCGAATACATGATAGGTTAATAACAAAGCACGATACTATTCCCTAATCAACCTGCCTGGCGTAGTTACCATAACGACTACTGCCATATGTGGACGGCGTCAACTAAATTCCTACATGGCCTAGGCGAGTTATCTAGGTATTACATCAGCTACAAAATTCTTAAAATTATTACATATTATCAACTCAAGGGAAATAAAAATTCGCATTTCAGTTGACAATCAAGTTGATACTAGAGTCCTTAATTTGCTTTCTCAATCGATCAGCTGCATCTTCCTTTGAGTGTGACATCTATATTGGAGGAGACATGATCTTGCAACCCCCTCTTTGGTGGCGATAGCAATAATTATAGTTTGAAACTAAGTAATAACAAGTTAATACATCAAACAAGACAAACTACTCATTTGACTAATACGATAGGAGCTATGAACTGGAGTTTACAACTAGTCAATAGTTCAATTATTGACCAACGCGTCAAACAAACAGGACAAGCAAGCACGCATTAAACAAGTGTGCCTACCGTGAAACGAGCAATAAAAAAATGTGTGTGTGTGTGGCTTAGAATTTCAGAAAATATAAACTAGCCAAGTCATTTCAACAAATATATATGAAAGCAGTTGTATACCCTAAAATGCAAGAGACGTTGGATGACTCGGAATTTGCGCTGAGCCACGAAATGGCATACAGTTACTGTCATAGCGAAGAATGAACCAGATAGAAATTATAACCGCATCATACAATAACTTGTAGAGTAGGAATGCAAACCACGAAAGAACTATATATTGTAGAGGATAGTTATGTCGTGTCTTAGGACAAATCAGAACCAGAACCAGATGCGAGATATAATGGTGTCACTCATGAACCTATAGAACAGGACAAACAAGCATTAGAAAAGTGTGCCTAGAATGAAATGAGCAATCAAACAAAGTGTTTCTTAGAATTTCAGCAAATATAAACTAGCGAGGTCATTTTAGCAAATATATATGAAAGCAGTGGCATCTCCAAGAATACAAAGAGTCGTTGGGTGACTCACAATTTGCGGTGAGCTACATAATGGACTGTAGTTACTGTCATAGCTAAGAATCAACCAGATAGAAATTATAATGTCATCATAAGAGAACTTCTAAAGCAGGAACACAAACCACGACTGAACTACATAGTAGAGGATAGTTATGCTGTTGCTCAGGACAAACCAGCACCAGATAAGGAATTTATAGCATCCCTTGTGAACCTGTAAAATAGACTATGCAAACCAACATGTTCATTGTTCCATTTTGAGCTCTATGCAAGAAAAATAAAATAGTTAGTGATGCAGCTTTTGAAGAACCAGATGGCAACAATAAAATTATAATCGAATTAGAACGAAGAGTTTAAACGGCTACTATAGGATAGCAGAACAATGCCAAGGAGGAAATAATAGTAAGAACTGATCTCAAGACGAACCAGATAGATTCAACAACTGTAGAGCAGAGAATCCACACTAATATTTTCTACTGACTTTAGATTTTGCAAAAATTACATGGTAGCAGGCAATTACTATTGTATGGAGTAGCTAAGAACATGTGCATGACAAAATAACAGACATGTGCATGAATTAAAATTTGTAGAGCAACAAATGCAAACCAACATGTCTAATGACCTTGTATGTATTAACATGAAGAATAGGCGTGCCTAGTGATTTGTATGTACTAGCACGATTACAAAATGCAGTTCACTGCGACAGGCTTGAGCCTTCTATACTGCTGACAAAACTAAAACGGGTTGGAGATTTGGTTAACCTTGGTGGGAGAGGTGTCTAAGCATCATCGGTATCGTGCGGGTGACGTCGAGGTCACCGAGGGTGATGTGGTTGCGGTGGCTATTGGTGTCGAGGAAGCAGATCTTGGGTAGTCGATACCGGCTTGAGTGCGGTGGACGAGAGCGTCGCTGAGGCAGATCCAGTGTAGTGAATGGCGACAGCCGAGCAGCTGGTCTAGAGCAGTGGACATGGAACTCCTTGAACTAGATCATGTCCGGTGTACACCGGTTAGGCACATCCGGTATGGTTGGGTAGCTTTCGGTAGCCGGGAAGCAGAGCTTGGGCAGTCGATGACACCATCGGCGTGGTGAACGACACCACAACTCCGGTGCAATGGCAGAGAGACCCGGTGAACCAGATCCGGTGGGTGAGCATCGGTGAAGCGGCTCCGTGGTGGTGCACGAGACCATAGCTCAAGCGGCTCCGACTGCCGTGGAATTGCCATCGGCCTATGCGCATGGTGGTCGTGGAGGTGAGGGCGTGGGAGAGAGGGTTGAGATTTTTGGAAGGACCAGCGAGAAAATCTGTGCGAATCGGGACTAAGGAGGTGAACATAAACATAATTACAATCGTGCCCCCAAGCTACCAACTTTATGTTGCCCATAGGGCGTCAGAACAATGGGTATAATGGGAATTTTGAAGTCAAAAGTTTTTGAAATGGAGGGGCGCAAAATGCTTCAAGGTTGGTGTGTGATTTTTCCACTTGATTGAGATTTTGAATTTAGCGACCATCCATCTAATAATAATATAAAAATGGTACTGCCCTGGTGGAATATTTTGCCTCAAAATTTCTGAAACTGAGGGGTGGGAAATGCTTTGTATGGTTTATCCGCTCGATTGAGATTTTGAATTTGACTAGCACCCATCTGATAATAATACAAAAATGGTGCTCCCTTGGTGGGAGATTTTTCCTCAAAGTTTTTGAAACGGAGGGATGGGAAATTCTCTAAAGTCGGTGTGCGGTTTTGCCGCTCGATTGAGATTTTGAATTTGACTAGAGCCCATCTGATAATAATACAAAAATGGTACTCCCCAGGTGAGAGATTTTGCCTTAATGTTTTTGAAATAGAGGGGCGGGAAATGCTTCAAAGTCGGTGTGCGGTTTTGGCGCTCGATTAAGATTTTGAATTTGGATAGCGTCCATCTAATAATAATAATACAAAAATGATACTCCCCTGATCGTAGATTTTGGCTCAAAGTTTTTTGAAAAGGTTAGGCGGGAAATGCTTCGAAGTTGGTGTGTGTGATTTTGCCGCTCGATTGAGATTTTGAATTTGGCTAGCGTCCATGTACTACTACTAGTAGTAGTTAAAAAGGTGGTAGAACGTACGGCTATCTGGTCAGAAATTTATGGTCGAGAGTCATATCAACTGATCATCCATATAACGACACTTGAGGTACTCCATGTGTTCGGTATTACTAGGCTAGAGTAGTTCGGAGAATTAACTTCACCTATTCGCTTTATCGCCGGTTATTGCATGCAGTAGTAATCCTAAAATCCAGCCAATGCACGTGGCCACCACATGTAATTAAAAACATGCAAGACAATTGATGCACTCCTGTTTTAACTAACATGATTGGCCAGGAGAATTATAGGACGTGGTGGTTCATATTTTTGGGTCAACTAGAGTAATTGAGAAAAACTAGAAGCATTAATTGGTCCTCCGACCTAGCAATTAAGGCTGTACAAATAATTAAGAGGTATATACACCTTTTGACATGGGTATACCCTACAGCTACTCGAACTTGGTATATACGGTCCAAATACATACAGGCCCACGGTGTCGCCAAGGTCCGGATGGAGGGACTCGAGTAACTTACGAACTCTCGATTGCTTGAAGAACAAGAAGAAGCTAAAGATAGAAAGATTAAAGGAAAAACCCTAACTTGTAACCGACTCGACCTGCTACCCGAGACCTAGCCTATCTATATAAAGGCTAGGAGGGGGCGGCGAGAAGGACACACACGCAACCCTAGTTTCCATAACCTTCGCCAGATTACATCTGCGCACCATTGTAACTTTCGACTCCTTCAATAATTCCACGAGCACACAAGCAGGAGTAGGGACCTGTACGAGGCCTGAACCTGGGTAAATCCTTTGTGTCCTGTGTGCTTGTTTGCTAGCCGATAGATTTCTCCAGCGCTCCCTCCTTCTCCAAAACCCAAGTCCATAACAATGGGCATTGACGAGTTAAACCCTCGTCAATTGGCGCCGTCTGTGGGAACTGGGAGTGCTGATGTTGCGGCTTCTTCGGCCCCATTAACTGCCATCTACAACTCTGCAACAGCGGAGATTCGCCAGCTCTTCGGCGCCTTCGACTTCACCGTCCACACGCCGGCTACTCGCCCGGCCTTCGAGTCCGTGGGCGACGGAATCAGCCTGGCGATTGGGAGCTTTCGCTTCCAAGTTGGTCAGATGGGCACGCTTCGCATGCCTGATCAGCCGACAGCACCGGCGATTGCCCCGGCATCATGGTTCCCTCCATCGATCGGCACCCTCAGCGAGCTCAACGATCCGGTGGTAGTCAAAAACGCGGTCAGCGACAACAGTCGCCACTCCGATCTAAGCGATCTGGCCACTGAAGATGGAACCTACGGTTCCAGATCTGAAAGTTGTGGAAGCAACAGCTTCCCTAATCACTTCATGTGCACCGTCATCAACACGGGTGACACCTCCTCCAATCGCGGCAACGGTGGCAACACCGGCAACGGCACCGATCCACCCAATCGCGGCAATGGTGGTAACACCGGCAACAGCACCGACCCATCCAACGCCGGCAACGGTGGCAACAGCGGCAACGGCGGTAATGGTGGCAACGGAGGAGCAGTCGAACCTCCTAGCATGATCAACGAGCAAACCGGGGAACGCGTTGTGATCAGGCTCAACGAGCAAGAGTGGGATCGCTGCCGCGAAGCCCTACGAGGTGCACCTCTACCCTTCAGGTCCCCGCAGGGACTGCTGATGGGCTACCACTGGCTCCTAAAAGAGGAATTCAAGCGCCAAAAACAAGCAATCACGCAACTTGAGGCGCGTAAAAAGGCAGCAGACGAATCAAGCCTTCGCCGTGCTGGGCTCTCCTACGGAGGATCCTCCTCAAGAGGCAACGAGTACCTCGCCAAGAAGAGGAAGTCGCGGATGGCTCACCTCACCAAACAAGAGCGCATAAAGGCCGCGAAAGTCCTGGACCTCGGCTCTATGACAGTCGACACGGGAGGCAACGTGGTTCCCAGGACACCGCAAGCCGCGGTGACAGCAGCCACCATGTACCTCCTCAATAACCAGCCGCCAGCTGAAGATCCCCGAATGGCCATGCACCGATCTACGATCGCAGGCCTGGGGCTAATAGAGGCCGCCCTCGACAAGGAGCCGGTACCAGACCCAAAAAAGGGCAAAGCGCTACTCCTCGCCCTCGTCCAGCAATGACAGTCACGACCTGTCTCGACGTTTCCGCTCACGGCGACATGATCGCGACTACGATGCACGCGACAAACTCACGCAGCGCAAGATCGACAAGTTAAGGGCACGACGTGCTCGGTCGACTGACTCGGACGAGGAAGATGGGGAGATCTGCGGCGCCAGATGCTTCAGCAGATCCATCAGGCAAAAGCGAATGCCTAAAGGGTTTAAACTCCCATCGGAGAACCCGAAATTTGACGGTCTGCAGGACCCCAAGATCTGGCTGGAGGACCACATCTCCTCCGTCAGGCTACATGGCGGCAGTCGAAGTATTGCGATGCAATGCTTGCAGCTACAACTGCAGGGCGCCGCCCGGGCATGGCTCAATAACCTCCCACGCGGATCCATTCGCAGTTGGGATGAGATGGTCTACAACTTCGTGCGCAACTTTAAGGGCACGTACAAACGGCCCATCTCAATCGAAGAACTGAGATGCTGCCAGCAAAGATCTGGCGAATCGCTACGCTCTTACATCCAAAGGTGGTCCATCATCAAGAACTCCGCGGAGAACATCTCGGAAGACCGCGCGATTGATGCATTCAACGGTGGTGTCCGCCGCATGGAACTCAAGGAGGAGCTAGGCCGCTCAAAGCCCCAGACCATCGACCACCTGATGGAGATCGCGAATCGGTGGGCCGATGGAGAAGATTCGGTGAAGAATCGCGTTCACTCCGACGAGGAGGCAGAACTCGAACGCAGACGCGACCGCCGGGGCAAGCGTCGCATGCGCGTCTACGACGATCGCGATGACGTCAACATGGTCGCGGCAGCTCGCCCGATAGGCAGCGATAACCGCAACATCGGATACCACAACGGTGGATACCGCGACTCCGGGAAAACCACACAAGTATGGCAACACCGCACTCGTGATGAGGCACCCGCGACCTCCATCGAGGACAAACTGTCCGGGCCATGCACGGTACACTTCTACATCGACAAGCATGATGGCAAGAGAAAGTCCAGCCACCTCCTCAAGGACTACCGCGAGTTCCTCAAGCTACACGAGGGATTGGTTCGGATGAACCGCAACATAGTCGAAAGAGGCTACGGAGCCGCTCCAGGCGCCGTAGCACATGGCGCACCACCACCACCCGGGCCACCCCCGAACGGAGCTGCACCGGACCAGCACCACGGAGGCGAACCGTACCCACGGGTCATGGGTACCATGATGATCCAAAAGGGGCGCCCCTCCAACAGGGTGCAGAAGGCCATAACTCGCCAAGTCAACTTGGCTACGCGCTCGCCACCATCCACCACTGAGTACCTCAGTGGTAGCGAGTCATGCATTTCCTTCGACAAACACGACCACACGCCTCAAGTACCTCGCCCAGGTCATTGCCCCCTCGTACTCGAGGCGCAAATTGGAGGCTTCGACATGAGTCGCGTCTTCATGGATGGCGAAAGCGGCATCAACCTCATATTCATGAGTACCTTGCGAGCAATGAGGATCCCTCTAACCTGCTTGGAGGCATCGGACACAATGTTCCACGGCATCGTCCTAGGGAAAGGCGTATACCCCCTGGGCAAAATCAACCTCGACATCATCTTTGGCACGCCGAAGAACTTCCGGCGCGAGCGCATCGACTTTGAGGTCGTCGACTGGCCCTCACAATACCATTGCATCCTCGGGCGCGTCGCATTCGCCACTACGCCTACCTGCAGATGAAAATTCCAGGTCCCAACGGCGTCATAACGATCAACGGGAACTTTGAGCGATCTGACGCTTGTGACAGGGAATTCAACAGAATCTCCTAGTCCTTCGGTATGTAGGAGGAACTCGCAAGACTGAAGGAGACGATAGACAACAGTCTGCCTCCCTTGAGTAGGCCAAGCTCACCTGATCTCTCCTTTGACTCATCCGTGCACACAAAGAAGGTGTAGGTCCATCCATTAGATCCCGCAAGACGGCCCTCATCGCCAACAACTTGAGTCCCGCATAGGAACTCGCGCTCGTCGAATTCCTCCGTGAGCACTGGGAAATTTTTCCTGGTGTCCTGCGGACATGCCAGGAGTCTCCAGGGAATTCGCCGAGCACGCACTCAACGTCAACCCCGACGCAAGGCCAGTCAAGCAAACAATCAGGCGACTGTTTGAGCCACGGGCGCAGGCAGTCGGAATGGAGATCAACAGACTCCTCGAGGCCAAATTCATACGCGAGATCAAGGAAAGCACTTGGCTCGCCAATACGGTGCTGGTACCAAAAAAGGACACGGATATCCTATGGATGTGTGTGGACTTCACTTCTTTAAACAAGCACTGCCCAAAAGATCACTTCCCGCTGCCACGGATCAATCAGATCATCGACTCCACCGCTGGATGTGAGCGCCTCTGCTTCCTCGACGCCTACTCAGGCTATAACCAAATTCGAATGAAGGAGGAAGATCAGGAGAAAACAGCGTTTACAACGCCCTTTGGTGTGTTCTGCTACAACACAATGCCCTTCGGGCTAAAAAACGCGGGAGCCACCTACCAGCGATGCATGCAGGCTTGCCTCAAGGAACAACTAGGTCGCAACAGCCAAGTCTATGTTGACGACATAGTAATCAAGACCAAGGAGGAAGCCTCTCTAATCGATGATTTGCACGAAACCTTCACCAACCTCGATCGCTACCGGATCAAGATCAAACCTTCGCCAACCTTCGGCGTACCATCTGGGTAGCTACTCGGATACCTCATCTCCGCGAGGGGGATCGAGGTGAACTCGAAGAAGATAAAAGCCATACTGGCCATGGAGAAGCCGAAGAACATAAGAGGCGTCCAGCAACTGGCCGGACGAATCGCGGCCCTCAGTCGATTTATCAGTCGGATGGGTGAAAAGGCACTGCCCTTCTACCAGCTCCTCCGCAAGACCGAAAAATTCGAGTGGACCAATGAAGCACAAGAAGCATTCAAAGATCTCAAGCGCTTGCTATCCACCTCGCCGGTACTGGTGACTCCACGAGAAAGGGAACCACTGTTGCTGTACATCTCCGCCACCAACCAGGTGGTGAGCATAGTGCTCGTCATCGAGCGAGCTGAGGAAAACAAAGTCCACGGTGTACAACGCCCGGTATACTACCTCAGCGAGGTCCTCACGCCAACAAAACAGCAGTACCCGCACTACCAAAAGATGGCCTACGGCATATTTATGACCGCCCGCCGACTGCGCCAATACTTCCAGGAACACCTAATCGTGGTAGTCAACGACGCCCCGTTGGGGCATATCCTCAATAACCCCGACGCCATGGGGCGAGTCGCGCTTTGGGGAATAGAGCTGTCTCCACGAGACATCACACACGAAAAGCGCGACGCCATCAAGTCGCAAGTGCTCCCTGACTTTCTCGTGCACTGGATGGAGAACCAACTCCCGGACAAGCCAGATATGTCCTATCTCTAAACAATGCACTTCGATGGGTCCAAACGGAAAGATGGAGCAGGCACAGGTGTCATATTGACATCACCTCAAGGGGACAAGCTGAAATATATCCTGCGAATGCAGTTCACAGCCTCAAACAACGAGGCTGAATACGAGGCCCTGTTACATGGGATGAGGATGGCAAAAGCCTGTGGCGCCAAAAGGCTCATCATATATGGCGACTCCAAGTTGGTCGTCAACCAAACAATGCACGAGTGCGACGCACTGAACGACAACATGATCGCGTATCGCGACCTCTACGACACACTCGAAGGAGACTTCGATGGTTGCGAGTTGCGACACATAGGTCACTAAAGCAATGAGGAGGCGGACACACTCGCCAACATAGGCTCTACCTGCGCCCCATACCACCTAGGGTATTTCTCGAGCGCATATGCGAACGCTCCATCAAGCCAAAGGCCGTAGAGAAGAAAACAAGCGCAGCAACAGACTCGGGGGCTACACCACCCAATGAGCCAATGGCACTCTATGACTTGGAGCTAGACACATGACTCGAGGGACCAATGAGCGTCATGATGATCGAACAATCTTGGACGCAGCCGTACATTATGTACCTCCTCAGCAAGAGACTACCGGACGATCCGACAGATGCACGGCACATCGCGTGGCGCTCCAAGGCATTCGCCGTTCTCAACGGCGAACTGTATAAACGCAGCATCACAAGAGTGCTACAACAATGTGTCTCCATGGCTGACGGAAGAGCAATACTCCTCGACATCCATGAAGGGACCTGCGGGCACCACGCAGGCAGTCGCGCCCTCGTCGCCAAAGCTCTACGAGCTGGATTTTACTGGCCCACGGCCATGCGCGACGGCAAGGACATAGTCCAAAAATGCAATGCTTGCCAGCGATTCGCGGACAAGCCACACACACCAGGCGTAGAGCTACGGCCTATTCCACTGGCCTGGCTCTTCGTACAATGGGGGCTTGATATGGTTGGCAAGCTGCCAAGATCCTCGCACGGAGGCTACGTCTACCTCTTTGTGGCAGTCGACAAATTCACCAAGTGAATCGAGGCCATGCCAATAACCAACCAATTAGGACATAGCGCAGTCAAGTTCTTCGAGTCCATCGTCTACCGTTTCGGCCTGCCACACAACATTATTACCGACAACGGGATGAACTTCACATCCAGGAGTTCCAAGAATTCTGTGAGAACCTGGGGATCAACATCAGCTACGCCTCAGTAGCACATCCATAGACCAACGGTCAGGTGAAAAAAGCAAACGGGCTCGTCTGCAGCGGCATTAAGAAGCGACTCCTGCGACCACTCGAACAAGCGGTGGGTTGCTGGCGAGATGAGCTGTAATCCGTACTCTGGAGTCTACGTACAACTCCAAACAGCACCACGGGCTACACGCCATTTTTATGGTGCACGGAGCAGAGGCAGTGCTACCAGCTGAGATACGATACAAAGCGCCGCGCGTGGTTTCTTACAGCGAACAAGAATCATCCCTCACACTCGAGGATTCCGTCGACCTCCTTGATGAAGCAAGGGAAATCGCCGCGGAAAGATCAACGATCTACCAGCAGAACCTGCGCAACTACCACAGTAGAAGGCTATGCCCCAGATCCTTTGTCGAAGGTGACTTGGTCCTGCGACTGAAGCAGCAGGGGCATCTCAATTTTGAGTCCCCCTGGGAAGGACCGTACATGATTACAGAAGTAATCCCAGGTGGCGCCTATCGCCTTCAAGATTTAGAGACAGGAGTCGCATACTCCAACCCTTGGAACGTCGCACAACTGCGACGCTTCTACCCTTAGTCATTTTTCTTTACTTTTACATCGCAAATAAGGCTACTTAGCCGCACATTGTACTTCGTACTATTCTTCGAATAAATAAAAGCTAAGTGCCCCGAAACTCTGTGCTCTCCTTTACTTTGTCAATTTTCATACTCGGGGGCTACACCACCCTATACACATATGTTCTTCGAACAAAAACACGACATCCTGAGTAGCTGGCATATCAATCGAACCCCTTAACACAAACTCAACCCAGCTGCAACGCACCTGACAGGTTGACAAGGGAACGAGATAAAAAGATGGCCAGGCTAACGAAAAGGACTCGCATAGTGCAACGCACCCCACGCTTACAAAGCTATTTATACACATTCAACAATAAATTATCTACGAATATATATGAACTTTACAACACAAGTACACTTATGTGCAGGATACATATTTAGCTACCCTTGCAACATAAGAACATTAGTTTGTTCCTCGAAGAAGTCGACGATCTCCTCGGTTGGGCGGTCCACCGCCTGATAGTGCGGCACCATATTCCAGGAAGATCCTGCTGGTGGTACCGGTGGCCCAGAGGCAATGGCGGCGACATCCACGTCAGGCCTGTGCAAATGCACCATTGAGAGGGCAGCCTTGGCACCAGCCACCAACTGCTGCCTCGCGCACTCGCGAACCGCGGACATATCTTGAAATTTGGTCAGGAGAGCCAGCAGGCTTGATGGAGTGTCATCCAGCGGGAACATCGCCCGATAGATGTTCTTCAAACACGACTGCGACTTCTTCAGGAAGAGCAGCACTCGCGAGGCGCGATCCTGTAGGGTCGCTAATGCAGTTGCACGATCATGATCTACCCAGAAGTATCCACTCTCCTGAAGTTGCTCCTGGGTGAGATCATGAAGGCGGATGGCAATCCTATCCCTCTCCTCCTGCGGATGGCGTGCGCTAATAACTACACGAAGCAGCATCAACAACATGAGTACAACGTACCATTGCGACTAACTACAAAGGAAAAGATGAGGATGAGCAAACTAACACTTAAACTTGTCGCCCAGCTGCGTCACCTCGCCAAGCAGATATTGCTCCCGGGCGGCGGCTTTTTCAGCCTTCGACTTCCACATGTTCGCGCTACCGCGGATCATGAGCAACTCACGCTCCAGTTGCTTAACGCGATCACGAAGTCGCGAAAGCAAGGACAGCTCCTCTACCATGGAGCGTGGTGGTGCCACTGTATCCTCAAGAGATGGCGAGTCCTTGGTTCCCCCCATAGGACCACTTGATGTACCCTACCAAAAAGTCAAGCCAGAGGCAAATAAGGCGACCAACTTAACACAAAGTCAAAAGTAACAGATGCATTCAGGATCAGCATAAAGTATCCACAAACACACTCGCCAGCAGGCATGTTCTCCAATCAAAAGGACAATTCATCAACTATTACAAAAAACTAACTATGGAGCAGCTGGCTTCTTCGACTTTGACGACTTCGGGGGCTTCATCAAGTCCGTGGCAGTATCAGATGCCACTGACTTTCCGCTAGCTCCTGAGGCCGAAGCCTTCGCGACCTTCTTAGCACCCTGGAGCTCCTCCAAATATTTGGCAATGGTATTTATCAAGGAATGGCCATATTTGGCACAGGCAGTCGCAAAGGGAGCGAATACTACCTGCTGACCATCCGCGCCAACAGGCATCGTCTTCGACACCGCAGAGGGATCTACCTCAACTCCGTGAGCTTGCACCATGGCAAGTGACATGGTTGCGCCAGCCGCGTGGAGGGAGTTTTTGTATGTGGCAGGCACACCCCCAGCGAGTGACTCCACCAGCTCGTCCACATTGTCGACCAGCTCCGCCTTCGGCATCAACTCCTCCCGGAGGCGACTAAGGGTGACCTTGGCCTTGGACAATGTATTTTGGACAGCGGTGCTATGGTCCTCGACTGCAGACACCGCGCCCGCCAGAGCGTCATCGCGACAAAGGGCCTGCGGGTCAAAGCTCAAATCTCCAGCATCTGCATAGAAAACCCACACATGGATGAAATCTCTAGCGCCACCGGCAAAACTCCAGATGCAGAGAAGGACAACAATAAAATATCTACCGGCAAAGGTACCTGAGAGGGCCTTGGCGGCGAAACGATTGCTCTTCGAACAACTTTTCCCTAGCCGCAAAGGAGGCACGCAGATCCTCTTCGCGCTTCTGTGCATCATTACGAGCCGCGATTGCCTCGTCGCGCCCCTTCATAGCTGCGGCTAACGTCTTTTCCAAGGTGGCAACATTGCGCAGTAAAGCATTATGCTCAGCTACGTGGCAACCAAAAGTTGACTATCAGTCGACTATACCAAAAAAAGGGAGGATACGAAAAAGAATAAGTGTTGAACACTCACTTTCGACGACGCGGTGACGCGACTCCAGCATTGCATGCTGGCGGCCCATTGCCATCACTTGCTCCGCCACTTGCGCGGCTTCCTTTACAAGGAGCTGTCGCACAAAACAATGGATTAGAAAGGGCAACAGAAAACATCGACTGCCACACTAAAAAGAAAGGAAGATATACTTACATGGTCCTCTAGTGACTCCGAAGATGTTTGCTGAACCGTCATCCGAGCAACCATTCGATGCGCCCCTACGTGAGGAGAGCTCGAAGAATTGTGCCCGGAGTGGGCCGCCGCCAGAGGAGAAGGAGCGCGCTCGACCTCTACCTTGGCCCTTGAAGCTGTGACTCCCGATTCTTTCAAAAACTCGACGTCGCCAGAAGATGACGACGCCTCTTGACTACAAGACCAAATCCACATTGAGAAAAGGGCATACTCCAGAGAAAAACCAACGAGAAGAAAAACAGAAAAGAATGAATGACCTAGCAAACTTACCTGTTAAAGTTGTCAAGATCAAACGTGGCCACCGCTGATTCCGACGAAGACTCCTTGGGCAATCGCATCTTCTTGCGAGAAGACGGTGCCACAACCCTCAAAGGAACGGCTGGAATTGGTGACTCCGCGCCAACTGCCGCGCCTCCTGGAGTCGAAAGAGTCGACGCATCGGAGTCCTTGCTATGCGAACGCTTGAGAGTATCCGGGCTCTCGGACTCGGGGGCTTCCTCTTCCACATCAGAAGGGACAGTCGACTCAGACTCGTCCTCTTCCAAAGCTTCAAGAGGAATAATCCCCTCAGGGAGAGGAGGCATACAAGGCGACACCGCCCAATCCTGCATACAAACAGAACAAGTAAGCAAACAGAAAAGCAATCGTGAAAATACGCTACTGCGTAGCACAACTATACCTCGGGAGGAGGATTCGAAGCATCAAAAGGAGGAACAACTGGTTCGCTTGGAAGCACATCCTTGACAGTGCACTTCGTAACCAGTCGAATCCTCTTATCCACCTCACTCGCGGACATGCCATCGGCAGACACGCGAGTGGCATCATCAGCGCCACTCCATTGAAACATGGGATGGACTCTAGCTTGGAGAGGTTGGACGCGACGGCGCAGCCAAGTCCTGATAAGAGCGCAGCCTCCCTCTTCTGCGCCTATGCGACTTTCGAGGTTGCAGACACGCTGATACAACACGTCCGTCTCCGCGAGTTTGCCAGACATAACTACGTTCTTCCAAGAATGCATCTTCTTGCAGGGAGTCGCCGGATCGAAGGGCGCCAGTCCAAAGTGCTCATCTTTGGCCTTCTGATCGCGGACATAGAACCATTTGTCCCTCCATCCCTGGACGGATTTGGTAAGCTTGATGTCGAAGTAGGTGGCGGATGGGTCGACATGGATGCCCCAACCACCTACGTCATAAACTAAAGAGCCAGATGCGGACTGACGCTTCAATTTAAACAAGCGCTTGAAAAGACCAAAGTGTGGCTCGATTCTGAGCCAGCACTCACAAAGGGTGATGAAGCAGGTGATGTGGAGAATCGAATTTGGGGACAGCTGATGGAGCTGGAGCCCGTAGAAGCAAAGAAGACCCCTAGAAAGGGGTGGAGAGGCAATGAGAGACCACGAATGACGAATGCGAGAAACATCACTCGAAAGCCAGCGGGAGGAGTAGGAATGGTCTCGCCGCTGGGACGCGCGCATTGGCGACTGTCGCAAAGATAACTCCATCCTGGCGAAGAAGACGGAGATCCGACGCCTTGATAATGGAGGGGCGCCATGCACCATTGGTCACGTGAGTGCCCGCGACCTTCTTCTTCCCGCCGGCGGCGGCGCTGGTGCCCGCAGCAGCGGAGCCACCCTTCTTCTTTGTCGCAGTGCCAGCACCTCCTTTCTTTTTCCCCATTGCGCGGCGGTGATGAGAGCGCAGAAAGTAGCTTGGAAATGAGCGAAGGTGGTCCATCGCCGTGGAGGAGATGAGCGCAGGGAAAAGCAGAAGAACAACAGCAATGCCGATGGCAGCAAGGAAGAAAGAGCGCAGATGGAAAATTACCGCCGCAGCACCGCTACTTAACCCCTAGGAGATGCAATCCAACGGCTGACAAAAACCCTATTGGACGCGTGGCACGCATCGTGTTGGACACGTGGAGAAGAGGAAGCGTGAACCGTCCCCCCACTTCTACCATTACACGCGAAAATCAAGGAGGTGCAGTTAAAAATAAGATTACGCACGCCGAGTCAAATCAAAGTCAGAAAGTGGGACCCACCGCTCGTCACGTCCCTTCAAACTCGCTCACGCGAGCAAATGAGGTCATAAGCCTGGCGTCGACAGCGTCACCAAGGCTACGCAGTGGAAAACTTCGACTATTTTTAGTCCTTGCTGGAGTCTTCGACTCCACCAAGCACTCGGGGGCTACTCCCATAGGGAGCGCTGGCCGCGCACCCTATGACTTTTTCTTTTCTTGTTACAGGAACGTGGACAATCACAAAAGCAAACCCAACCACTCGAAACACACTTCGATTATGGACATGGGTTACTCCCATAGGGAGCGCCGGAAACAAATTCGACTGAAACAAGCAGGCAAAAGATGACAGCAGTCGTGAAAGTATTTAGTCCCTTCCTGAGTCATCGACTGAAACAAGTAAGCAAAAAGACGACAGCGGTCGCAAAAGTTCTTTAGTCCCTGCCTGAGTCTTCGACTCAACCAGGCACTCGGGGGCTACTCCCATAGGGAGCGCTGGTCGCGCACCCTATGATTATTTGCACAAAAACTGTGTATTGATAACATCCGCACTCGCAACCTTTGGCGACACCGCCTCACAAATGTTCCCTACAAAGAGACTATGTCTCCTGGGACGCCCGAATCGTCTCCGCGATGATAAATTCGGATGCCGCGCTTACGGCGTGAAGGTAAGACCTGAATAAGGCCTGGCAACGCATTTGACTGCGCACTACCAAAAATGTATCCGTGCCTACAGGCACGATGAACATGCCTTGACGGACGCGTCGAGTGCTCACACCCATATAACTGGAAATCGACTCCTGTAAGACCTCCGCGGCCGGAGTCGAATTACACCAGCATTTTCCAGATTCGAGTCCGGGGACTCGAATTTGAGTAGATTGCGTTGTTTCACCCTAAGGTGGTTAACTGATACCAATACTTCGGTTATATCAGGCACGTATATCAACAATCCCTATGACACAAATAAAAGCAATCGAAATGTACTCATTTAGGCACTCGAACGCTTCAAAAAGTCCCCAGTCGAATCTACGATTCCACTGGACACTCAGGGGCTACTGACATGGGTATACCCTACAGGTACTCGAGCTTGGTATATACGGTCCAAATACATAAAGGCCCACGATGTCGCCAAGGCCCGGATGGAGGGACTCGAGTAACTTACGAACTCTCGATTGCTTGAAGAACAAGAAGAAGCTAAAGATAGAAAGATTAAAGGGAGAACTCTAACTTGTAACCGACTCGACCTGCTACCTGAGACCTAGCCTATCTATATAAAGGCTAGGAGGGGGCGGCGAGAAGGACACACACGCAACCATAGTTTCCACAACCTTCGCCAGATTACATCTGCGCACCATTGTAACTTTCGACTCCTTCAATAATTCCACGAGCAGATAAGCAGGAGTAGGGACCTCTACGAGGCCTGAACCTGGGTAAATCCTTTGTCCCATGTGTGCTTGTTTGCTAGCTGATAGATGTCTCCAATGCTCCCTCCTTCTCCAAAACCCAAGTCCATAACAATGGGCATTGACGAGTTAAATCCTCGTCACCTTTAGTCTCACATCTTGCACCGCGAGAGCGTTTTAGTCCGACATATTGAAAAATGAGCAATACTAGTCCCACAACTTGTATCTTGAGAGCATTTTAGTCCAATTTAATCGGTTTAGTAAATTTGACTTAATTTGTCCACAAATGACGTTGATTTTTTTAAATGACCCCTCTATATTTTTCTATGTCATTTATGTCTCTATGCGGATTGACAAGTGGGCCACCTGTTAGTAGACGTACAAATAAAATAGTTAAATCTCTAAGAGGAGAATTGATTCGAACTTAACACTTTTGTACAACGACACACAGACACAAACCACTATGCCGGTAGATGCTAGTTGTTACTGCTGTCAGACGAGGAGTACTTGAGAGGACGTAATTATGCCAGATGAGGAGTACTTAGGAGGACGTAATTATTTATATAATAAAAAAGCACAGACGAACGCAAAAAAGCTCACGTCTACTGCCAGTATAATCTTCTGTATCTATACTGAAACATTTTGTCATGTGCATTTGGCACGGTCCATAATATCTGCTGTATATCTTAGTCGTTAACATAGTAGCTAGTTTCAGTGTCTAGAATAAACTTGAGTTTTTCCTTATTTAAAAAAATAAAAAGGAATAAACTTAAGTTGTAACTGTAGCCCCGCACACAAATTATTTTGAATTGTGAATTTGCATATTTTTTTAGATTTTTTCACATCTTCGGAACACGTATTTTTGAATATCCAAAATAAAGAACACATCAACCAAAGCGCTCTTCAGTTAATCACTTCCGTGTGTATCCTGTAGTGGCAAGGCTGATTTCTTCAATAGCGCAGGTAATCAGTTCGATACCCTACAATGCATCGGTAGTTTTTCTTATTTGTTTTCTTATTCATATTCGCATGTCAGGTCTAATCAAGATCACAACTGGCAGGAAGAAAATATATAGGGGTCATTTTGCAAAAATTATGATGCCACATGTCAGTTCCAGAATGAGTTACGATGAATTCAGACAAAATCACAGAAATTCGATTGAATTAGACTAAAATGCTCCCAGGTTATAAGTTGTGGCACTAGTGTTGCTCACTTTGCAAGATGTGGGACTAAAAACGTATATATATCTCAATAATTAACGACCATGCTATTGAGTGAACATGAGATTTTAGCTCCATGGAGCATACATCCCATCCAGCCACATGGTGAGCATCCAATGGCACAACCAAAAAGCGAAATTGAAAAATTTAAACTGCCATGCAAAAAATAGAAAATGCCCTGCGTTTGCATGTGTCCTAAGGGACCAGGAAGCGCATGTTTTCTCCTTAGATTTTGGGATAGTTATATGCAATGAGGTTATGATACTACTACTACTAGTAGTAGTAGTATCATCCTACACCTACACATTCGCATGCTCCCAGGAGTCGTACACTGGTGTGCACGACCGTTGTCCCGTAATTTGTGCACGGGCGGATACGCGTGCCCATGCCAGTTTGATGAAGCGTGCTTGCGGTTGTTCTATGCATGTCGTCGTCTCGTTTCCACATGCTTCTCTTGGCTTTCTCAGGCCTTTGTTTAAATGAGTGTCTCTGGAACCGCTTCCTATGCCAGCTGACGGGACCGAGACCACACGAACGCCATCATCCATGGCCGGCAAGAAGCAGGAGGACTCGTTATAGGCTGGTCTCCTCGAGGGACTCGTCCAGAAGATAGGTGACATCTTCCTTTCGACGGACGACTTCGACTACTATGCCGCGTTCCAGGCAGTATGCAGTGCCTAGCACGGCTTCACCGAGGAGCGCTTTATGCCAGCCAACTAGATTGTTCTAGAGCACTAGTTGTCGGAGGAGTATCGGATAGACGATGCCACCATCACGTTGTTGAATGTGAGAATTGTCCGCCACCTTGAGAAGAAGATTAGCTGGGTTATTCGCAGGTACTTTCTTGATATTCATATGTATATATGCGATCCTTTTTTGCATTCACATCCTACACTATCTGTTTTTCAAGTTTTGTTTCTTTGTCCACTTGTTGCCCAGGGTTTTGCTCCATGGTTTACCTTGATTGAATTTCAGTCCATTTACCTTGACTGAATCTCTGTTTCTCCTCTCTCTCTCTATCTATCTATCTCTCTCTCTCTCTCTGGAAGGTACTTTTATGTCGGTAGCACACTTGGACAGAGGGTGCAGCCGTACAAGACCCGGTTGTACAACCCCTTCTCGGGCGCTATCAAGCGCCTAGGGACAGAGATACCAATCGAGCAGGTGGATTCTATCGCTATGATGATGTTCCCGTTGTTGATGGTGTTTACATCAAACCATCAGAACACTACCATTCAATGGGCGGATGAGGGCACAGAAGAAGGGAATCACCCGGTCTTTGGTGAAGGGTGGTACTCGCTGTATGACTTCACGGAACTCCGGAGCATGACTTCATACGCCGGTGATGTTTTCATCACAGACAGATACGGGTCTGTCCTCTCGACTATGTGTGATGCTGCGCATGGAGATGTCCAGCTGCAGCGCTCCGCACGAACCCTTGAGATGCATCCCACCATTGCAGCCCCTAATCCTGGTGCTAGTTCCTAGAGAATCATTTTTACCTCGTCGAGTCCGACGGGGAGTTGCTATTCGTTGTGAGTGGACCGGTCTATGGCGGTAGGCCAGTTGTTTACTGGGTTTATACCCAAAACCGTGTCCTTCAGCCGGTCTGAGGCATCGGAAGCCGTGCTCTCATCATTGCTAATAATCAGTATGTCTGCGTCGACAGTGCTAGGGTACCAATGGTGCAGGCCGGCAACATATACTATGCGGACCTATCCGAGATTAGATGTTACAACTTTGAGGCTCTTGCGTGGGAAGATGAGCCAAGGGTTTTATATGGGTATGGTGTAGGAGGATTATGGATCAATGAATGTCCTTTTAAACTCGATCGATTGCTGGCGGAGTATTGCAGAATCATCGAGCATTCTGAGCTGCAGATGGTTCTGCCTTATGGCGAGGATGGTACCACTCACTATGATTACTACAATGGCTATCCATCAGATTGATGGATTGTGTGGGTCCGCTCCTGATGTATTATCTTCAGGTAAGCTCTTTATGTTTTCACTTTGTTGAGTGAACGTCTATGAATTTTGCAAGTTCTACGGTGCCCGTGTAATACAATGGATGTTCTCCCTGTTCCAAAAGATCGTGTGTTGTGCCTTTTACAATTTTACTATTTTTTCACGTGCATGTAGTAATTCTGATAGATGCTCAGTTTGTAACAATCCTCAAACAACTTAAAACTGCGATATACAGTAGATTATTGCAATCCTCGGTAAACTTGATAGTAATAAAATGAAGAATAAAAGTTGCATCAGAGTCCAGACAACTAAAAAACACCATAACTAGAGTTACAGAAAAGTTCTCTATGGAGCTTGCATCGCGAGACATGTAACAACTGGCTTCCCATGAGAGCTGCAGATGAGATTATTAAGTATGTTCTATGTCAAAGCTTGCCTGTTTTTAATTCATATAAGTCTTTGCGTTCTATGGTGATTACTAAATCTTTTTTGTTGGCTTCATCTTGGAGGGCATCCTCAAATAATCTTTTGGCTAGAAAAAGAGGACCAGTCGAGGCGGTGTGCCATGAGAAATAGGTATTGTCACTACTGTTGTGTGAAACAAAATCTAAACTTGGAGAAGCGGGTCTTTGTTTGGCATTCAGAGGGTCATTTGCAGCCTGAAACAAACACAAAACAAGTTATAACAGCATTACCATGCAATCACACCACTATGAATTTTAAATGTGTCAATGCGGTAATATATAAGGAAGGAAGCAATTAGCAGTGGTGGCTCATACATCTATTTCTTCTTGAATAACTGGACCGGCTGGCGCCATGGAGCTCTATGAAATGACTGCTCTACTTCAAGATGGTTGAGACCAAGACAAAACAAGTTACTTGAACAACAAACTTGGGAAACAAACTACAAGTTCATTTCGAATAACAATGCGAGCAATCAACCAAAGTACCTGATGCAGACTACTCAAACTAGAATGTGCAGAACACGAATAAAAAGAATATGAAAACTAAGCCATTATGTTTCTCATATATAAACTAGCCAGGCACTACATAACGAAATCTGACACTGATTTAATCATAGACAAAAAAAGAGTAACTCAGCCAACAAAAATACATCAATTGTGAGCCTTGAATATACTAGCCAGATAATTTCAGACAAACAATGAATCAAGCAATCATACATTGAGTTTTTCATGAATAGCCAGAGAATTTCAACGGTTCGGCGGCCTGAGAACAACAAACTGAACCATCAAGTGCCTCGTATTAAAATAGCCAGTTTATGTAACTATGATACACACTAGATACAAGAGTGAGCTGAAGTGCCCAGAGTTCCTTATGATACATGTGTGAATCTTATCGCTAGTGTCGCCTGATACGTTGTAAACGTATCTATAATTTTTGATGTTCCATGCTTGTTTTATATTTACTTTCTTATGTTTTGTCCATACTTTGGAGTATGTTTACACATTTTCTAGAACTAACCTATTAACAAGATGCCATAGTGCCAGTTGCCTGTTTTCTGCTGTTTTTTGTTTCAGAAAAGCTAGTAAGGAAACATTCTCGGAATTGGACCGGACAAAATTCCAAGTCAATATTTCACCAGAAAGAATACGGAGTCCGGAGGGGAGACGAAGAGGGGAACCAGGGCGGCCACACCTGGTGGTGGCATGGCTAGCCCTAGCCACGCCACCAGGGGGTGTGGGCCCCCTGGCGCTCCACCAATCTTGCCCCTTTGTCTATATATTGCCTCCGGGACGAAAATCCTAAGTACCCGATCAAAATTCCACGAAAGAGTCTGTAGCCACCATCATCTCCATCCCTAGATCGGGAGGGATCCGAAGCTCTTGCCGGCACCCTACCGGAGGGGAGAGATAACACTGGAGGCCTTCTTCATCACCATGACTACCTCCAGTATGATGCGTGAGTATTTCATCCCTGGACTACGGGTCCATGTAGTAGCTAGATGGTTAGTTCTCCTCCTTTGTGCCACCATGTTTATATCTTGTGAGCTCCGTTCATGATCAAGATCATCTATGTGTAATCTTACATGTTGTGTTTGCAGGGATCCGATGGATATTGAGATGCTATTTCAGATTGATTATTGATTCTATCATGTCTATGTTATTTGTGATCTTGCATGCTTTCCGTTGTTAGTAGCTATCTTGGCCGAGTAGATGCTAGCAACTCCAAGAGGGAGTACTTATGCTCTATAGTGGGTTCATGCCTCTAGGAATCTGGGGAAGTGACACAAATCTCTAAGGTACTAGATGTGCTGTTGCTACTAGGGAGAAAACAACAATCCTTTGTTCATAGAACAATTGTATTGTTTACTTTACACATTTTGCTTAATGCAGTTATCTGTTGCTTGCAACTTAATACTGGAGGGGGTTCAGATGATAACATGAAGGTGGATTATTAGTCATAGATGCAGTTGGATTACGGTCTATGTATAATGTTGTAATGCATAATCAAATCTCATAGGAGTCAAGATGATTAGTATATGCATGTATGCTTTCTCGGTGTCTATTAATTGCCCCGCTATAATTTGTTCACCCAACATGTCATTTATCTTAAGGAGAATCACCTCTAGTGAACTATGGACCCTGGTCCATTCTTTTAGCATGAATCTACAATCTGTTTACTATTTTCTATTTACTTTCTGCAAGTAATTACTATCTTTCACACATTACGTTTAATCCTTTGTTTCAGCAAAACCGGTGAGATTGACAACCTCATTGTAAGTTGGGGCAAAGTTCTGTGGTTGTGTTGTGCAGGATTCCAAGTTGGAAGACAACACCTTGAGGTTGTTTCCTTGCTTCTACTGGTTCGATAACCTTGGTTTTATCACTAAGGGAAAATTTGCTGTTGTGCTCATCATACCTTCCTCTTGGGGTTCCCAACAAGCTCATCACTTTTTGAACCATCATGGTTGTTTCCTTATTATGAGACAACTCAGATACAATATACCTGACCTCTCCATATCTAGGAAATTAAACTAAGCACATGGAACAAAAGCAGACCATAGTGGGGCTTAAATGTTTGACGCCAATTTTTGGCAAAAAAATATGAAAACAAGAAAGACAAATAGTAAATTTAAGCAAAAAAATATGGCAAGGACCAAACTTCGGGTGGGGGCCTTACAATAGGTGTTACACGAGATCTTCGGCGGCTCGTATGGACGGGCAGAGTATGTACTCATTGTTGCTCCTCTGCATAAAGGTAAGACCAATGGTAAATACAAACAGGTTCCAACATGATATACGTTGGCATGAAGTGAAACAAAAGTGATGGGGTCTTATGAGATCATATGAGCCATTTACTCTATGATATTTTGTGCAAACTGAGGCTGCTCTTTGCATAATAACAGCAAACAGTTTAAGCCCCACAGGTTAAGAGGGATCAAATCAATTGTACATAATGGTTAAATAGTATGACGTATGTAAACGTGTAGTATAGGATAGCAGGACAATATCACAATGGAAATACTATAGTTCGTAAATCGGCAAATGAGAGAGATATTATATAATCATATCTCATGTGGACAGGTACAACAGAGAATGTAAACAAATATGTTAAGTGGCTAATAATTCACAAAGAAATAGTACATAAAATAAGTTTAATGCGTGGAGTTTAAGCGTAACCACAATTGGTTAATTTAGTACATAACAGGTATATCAAGTAAAGAACCTGTTAGTTAGGAAATTTAGGACGAATACAGTATATTGCCAACAAACAAATCATGCAGGGAGATCTGGTTTTACCTCGGTCGGGGCAGCGTATAGGCCTCCTCCGCATCCTCACAGGTCACGTCGAGGTCACCGAAGGTGCTACGGTCATAGTGGGTGTCGATGACAGGGAAGTAGATCTTGGGTGGGCGAGTATACGAGCATAACATTGGAGCACGACGTCCATGGAGAACACTGGAGCACGACGTCCATGGAGCAGATCCTAGGCGGTCGATAATGTGCTTAGCGTGCCGAACAAGAGGGTTCATTGAGCAAATCAGGTGTGGTGGGTACACCGGCTAAAGTGCAGCGGGGATGTTCCGGCCGGTGACGTATTCCTGGAGGAGAGAGCAGGGGTAGGTTTAGGTACTGCTAGCACTATACTGGAAAAAATACGAGTAAAGCCTCTCACCCACCAAATTTAATAGGGGTCGAATGGGAATTTTGAAGTATCTTAAATTTTGGGGCACGAACTATGTCCGGATATGCGTGATATTTTACCGCTTTATTTTGGTTTTGAATTGGGTCATGGTCCATGTAATAATAGAAATTTGGTAGGCTGTACTCCCTTTGTGTTCAGGAATCCAAGGCCGTACTCCCTCAATCCAATACCTCAACTGATCATCCATGGCCATACTCCCAATGCTCAGGATCTCGAAGAAGAATGGATATCATACTTAGGAGTTTCAAAAAATTATGAGATAAATTACATCATGTTGGGAGGATGATGTTATACAATCATGCAAATTTGCAAGTTCTAGCTCATATTCATTTCACGGTCATGTTGGGAGCCATCTTATCAACAAGTTTTCTTACATACATAGGTGATGCCCTAAGGTCATCTGCAATGTGTAAAAAGGCACACCTTAAGGCCTATGTGGCATCCGCTAATTAAGGTTCACCTTATACAGTGTGGATAAAATAAAGTTATCTTTAATCCTAAGGTTCACCTCAAAAGCTTATGGGTTGCCCACAGAAAATAGAAAAATCATTTCCCCTCTCTTCTTATTTCTCATGTGATTGTTTTCAAAATTTTCAAGATTCTAAATCTTAGCTAGAAGTCGAACCAGACGTCAAAACTCTGTGTGGTTTCTAATATATTAACTGACCTCTCCATGGCAACCTCCAAAAGCTTTTTCATAAAACTTTCAAAGCAACCTACAATTTATTACTTGTAGTTCAAATTCGACCTTATTTTGATACATCAACATAAAGTCATTCAAGTGAGTGGAGTTATATAGCTAGGAAGCTTGAAAACTCCTAAAACATGGGAATCGCAAGTACAACATGTTGTTGATCCCCTATCACTAAAAGAAAAGTTTCCTTCCGCAACGACTTGGCCCGATAGTCATCGTAGAACGCGCGTCTTTCACGACGAAATTCTCGGCTTGGCCGTGGCTGATGGAAAACTTTTTTTTCCAGTTTCGCAGCCCTCTACTATGATGGAACCGCTAAAAACATGGAGGAAGCTCGGCTGGCATGTGGCAGAAGCAAGATTTTTGTTCCCTCGTGCGATGTTGACTTGCCAAACTCTTTTGAGGCGTGTGGGTCCCGGACGTTAGTGTCACTAGCGCCTCCCTCATTTGAACTCTATAACGTTGCTCGATGCGTCTGCCGTTTAGTCAGGCTGCTAGGTCCCACATGTTAGCCTCTCATTAGAAGAATCATGTGTATGGTGGAATTTTTTCCTTCGCTCGCGCTACCCTGTTCTGAAGTTGATAGCGCTGCTCCATGCATCTATCGTTTAACCAACCTCCTGAGCCCCACATGTCATCCTCTCATTAGAAGAAACGTGTGCATGATGGATTTTTTCCTTCGCTCGCGCTACCCTGTTCCGAACTTGATAGTGTTGTTCTATGCATCTACCGTTTAATCACGCTGCTGGGCCCCACATGTCATCCTCTCATTAGAAGAAACATGTGTATGATAGATTTTTTACCCTTTATCACGCCTTTGTGTTCCGAACTTGATAGGGTTGCTCGCTGCATCAACCGTTTATTCAGCCTGGTGGGTCCCTTATGTCAGCCTCACATTAGAAGAATTGTGGGTATGATGGAATTTTTTTCTTCTCTAGTGCTATCCTGTTCCGAACTAGATAGCGTTGCTCGACGAATCTGCCGTTTTCTCATGCTGCTGGGTCCCCCATTTCATCCTCTCATTACAAGAAACGTGTGCATGCTAAACTTTTTTCTCGCTCACGCCTCCCTGTTTCGAACTAGCAACGTTGCTCAATGTAGCATTTGTATAAGGTCACGCTGCTGGGTCCCACATATCAGCCTCTTTGTAAATAAAACATTGATTGCTCGATGCAACATCTGTATAAGGTCTCTGTTGGGTCCAACATGTCAGCGTCTCCGCAAATGCAATGTGTGTATGATGGACTCCGCTATTTTGACCTTGGCAATGTTGCTGGGTCCCAGATGTCAGCCTTCTCTATGTAAGAAACGTGTGTATGCTGGAAAAAATGTAAAAGAATGACAGAGATTATACTATATATTATATATTTATATTGAAAAACCTAGGAATCGAACTCAAGACTTTAACAAATGGGAACCGCATGTGCTTCCACTATGCTAGAACCTTCTATGACACTACTGGAAAAGATTACATTTAAAAATGTTGAAATCACTTAAAATAAAAAGGCAGCGATCCTAACGACTTGCCATAAAAAATGCTAAATGCTTTGTACAAATACAACATGGGTACGAGAAGCTTGTCCTATACTTTATCAGAATGGCATGGAAATACTAAATTAAAATAATTTTGGGCGATACAAAAAATAACTTGGGTCCAATCTTGTGAACCAATGGGCTTCTTATCGTGGGATCCTTACCGAAACTTCTTTAGTGTGGTTCATGCTTAAAAAACCAAGTAACAATGTGTTGAGGGTTGGGGCCCACGGTCAACCTGAAACCGGAAGGATAAATTAGCGAGGTTTTGGGCCACAGTTGGGTAGAATGTAGTACTATTTTCTAATTATCTCATCACTGAAAATTCAATGTACTAAATATGTCGGGGGTCGGCAGTCCACCTGACCCGACGGGCTAAATTTGCAAGGTTTTGGGCCAGTGTTGGGTCGAATGTGCAATCTTTTCGCTAGGTCCTTAGTGAAAATTCAATGTAGTTTGTACCCAATGCTCAAAAAATGCAGTTGGTACCCTAAAATATATATACTCTGCTAACCATGAAAGGCTAATTAAGGGATTTTTTTTGAAACTAGAATATGGGAAGTTTTTTGTCCGAAGTCGGGTTGAAATATTCGTTTTCATAGGATGAGTAGTAAAAATACATTGTACTAAAGGTCGATGGTCCACCTGACCTGGATGTACCTACGCCGGATCCGAAAGAATGAAGTTGGAAATGGAGAAAAGTGATCGATATTGCGCCTTATTAAGAGTTTTACATAGTGAGGAACTTGGGCAGCACAGGATTCAAACATGGAAAGTACTATAGGGAGTTTGACTAATTGACATAAAATCGTGTCATATCAAGTCTTACAGCACGCAATCATCTTTTCAGCAAATGATATATTTCGAGATGGTTTGGGTGGCTTTGAATCAGCCTAAGTGCCCAATCGATTTGATATACTCAAAAACTTGTAATCATGCCATATAAACTGTAGGCGATAGAGACACGGTGGCCTTGACTTTCCCAGCTTCAGATAGCTCGGGTAAGCACCAGCTTATACTGATCGCTCGAAGTTGTATGTTTCTGTATGATCAAATTAGTACATGCCGCAATTAGCGTCAACATGTGGCATTGTCATCATGCAAAAAGGCTCAGAATTCTCACATTTAGTTCATAGTTTCAAACACAATAATACAACCAGTTTGTACACTAGCACAAACATTACAATGTCAGCACATCAGAGCTTGACTTGTTGATGTCATATCAGAGCTTGAGTTGTTCATTTCACATACAGAAGAATGAGCAAGGATACATACTATATTGAACAAATAATTTCACGGTAGTGCCAAAGTATGCTATGTATCAGAGAAAATATGGGGTCTACGTAAACATTTTTTCTTTTTTGGAAGGCTGTGCATTAACTTTTTTTTATTATATCGGCATAAACATTTGCGGCTAACATCCTAGGGCGTCTCGGCCTGCTTTGGCGCACCCAGCCAAGATCAATTACGACCCAGTTAAGGCCTGTTTCGTGGCCCTATAAGAAGCAGTGACCAACTTTTCCTTGTTCGCTAAGAGGATAGAAGGAATATTCCTCTCAAAACACAAAGCTGCACAAGGTGTGATGGTTCAAAAAAAAACTACACGAGTCGCGTATATACAAGCCAGTAACAGTACTGAAAACTATAGTACGAAAATCACGCTACAAAAAAAGCACCGCTACATGGATTATAAAGTGGAAGGCAATACTAATTACAAAAGCATGACAGGGCTCATATAAATTGATTCAAGCGGGCCACTAAAACTAGTGTATTAATAGTCAATTATTAAACCATGATGCGAAAAAAGATGACACAACGATACACCTGAAAGATCCATAGCTCAGTCTAGGGACGGCACAACGAGCCTACCACAAATAAACTTGGCCTAAACCAAATTGCCTCCTGTCACACACAGTTCCAACCATCTTTGGAAAAGCTGATAACTGCCATAGGCTCACCTTCAGTTGGCTGCAGGTTGCAGCATTTAATCTGAGGGAATTGTATTCCGTGAAAGATCATGTATGTTGTGTACACACAGTTTTTCCTCATGAATGGGAACAATGTTCCATCAGGAGCTTTGCATCCGCGTTTCTTTATCATCTTGTCAATGATTGGATAATTGAGACCGAGAAACAGAGAGTTGTCGCCTAGGCTGTTAACCTGCCTCCAAACAATGACCCTGGAGGTCCAACAGAGCTAGGATCCTCTTCAAAAATATAGACACGAGAGGCAGGATATAGGCGTAGGTTAGTACAATTTTGAGCATGGGGAATGATTTCACCCTCTTCGCCATGGGCAACCCCTATGCCATACATTGTAATTATGATCATTAAGCGTTCACCATCAGCCGATCGAGCGAGGAACCACATGCTTGGCCGATCATTCAGAATAGGTGCTGGGATTACAAACGGAAGCTCCTTGTTTCCTGCAACATCCGAATTCGAGACAAAAAGTGCATTACTGGCATACATATTCTAACACCAACATTCTTCATTGTTCATGCTAACAGTGTGAATAGGAAAATCCTGACAATAATATTACTCAATAAATTAACAACATTAGAAATTGCATTTCTTATTCTGCTATTCCGAATATTTGGATTTCTTGCTTATCTTAGTTTCCTAGTTGTTGTAAGTTTCAAAAGAGGAAGCGCCACATTTAATTGATATAGAGGCATGTCCACTTGAATCCTATAGGATTAGATGCCTATAGTATTTTGGATCAAGTGGTGTTTGATTGCACAGCAATACCAAAGGAATTGTACAAAGAGGTTGGAGTGGATGGAAATTTTCCTCCAAAATAGAGTGCAAAGGAATCCTTTGGAGGAATTACTAAGGATTATACTCTTTCGAATCAAACAACATTTTATAGAAAAAAATCTGAAGGATCCAAATCCTACAAAAGTCCTACACAATTCCTCTGAATCCTAAGGCAAAATCCAAAAAGGAAAGGTTGGTGTCCTGCAAAATCCTATGTGATTCCTACAATCCGAGGACGGCCTGAAAGTACAAACAGATATATAAACCCGACTTCATTGTGTTGCGCTCACAATTGAGATGCTGGTTAATAATACCTTTCATATTCTGACAATGAACGAACTTACTAGTGTAGGGACGCCGTCATACACTATATTTTTGGAAGGCATATTACTGGTACTTATTCATTATTGGCAATTTTTCATTCATTTTTTTAGGACATAAAGCGTGTGCTCATTCAGTCATATGAAAGGTAAAACATAAACAAGGTAGTTAAAGAACAACTTCACTGAATCACTCACAATGTATCATCATGGAACTAGAATTACCTTCCGATGTGGGATCCCATCAGTAGGTGTAGCCTTGACTTGCGACCGCAAAAATGAGGCCACCGTGTTCCATGGCATCATAGTACTGTCGTCTTCCATGACCTAAATGCTCCACACGTCTTCAAACTTGGCTACCGCCTTCCAGGTAGGCGATTTCACCGTCGAACAACACGAGGAGCTTATAGGCTATGTAACCTCTAGCTTCTGTGGGCACTCTGCAGATTACGATCTTTAATAGCTCAAGAGATCCATCCGACAACTTATTGAAATTTTCTCCATACCTGCGGATTCCCCCCAAAAAAAACTTTTGGAATATGCATGAGTTCAGAAATGAGTACAGGTAATTGGGGGAACCATGGCTGGCTAGTAGCAGTACACGTTATATACTGGAGGTGAGGCAGCCTCACTACCACAAGTATCCTTAGATGGAAGTTCTATTACTTGATAGGTGTAGATGTTCGCTAGGCACCAGGCCCCGCGCTGGTCCACGGCGGCGAGCCAGTCGCTATTCATGCCAACCTAGATTTTTTCGTGCATGAAGGGCGGGATGACTGTGCGCCGAGGATGGTTGAGGGGAACCACGTCGTACACCGTGTCGTGTAGACGATGTACCCTCGTATCGTCATAGTGCTCGTCAAACAAATAAGCAGGCTGAGGCATCAGTAGGTAGGGTTCATTCCAATGGTGGAAAGTCCATTTCGTACCTTTGTTGTTGGCGATACGATCGTACAAGAGCTTGCAGCATGTGGCTAGCCTAATAATGCTGAAAAAAATGAGGGAGGAGAGTTTACTTGCTTGCTCTATCTAGTCAACAACAGCATCGAGGACACCACCGCCTAGACATTATTGTATGTTAGACTAGCATGTCACACAGCTAGTAATTTGACAATATTCCTACTTACTACTACGTATCAAAGGTGCAGTATTGTCTAGTCACATCAGTTTGACCAGAGGGTTTTCTTTTTACAGCTTTTATTTGATCATAGTGTAGTATTTTCAATGGAAAATAGGAGGACGAACTACTACTACTAGTAGCCGCGACATGGACACATGTACTTTCATCTTGTTCCCCTACATGCAGAACTCGTAGCACAAAACCAAAAATATATACATCGGATATAATGCACAATACGGGTGTGTCCGTGGTATTTTTGGCATGTTGCATGTGTTCATATATGTTCTAGTACAAGGTACATGGAATTACACGTGTACGACATGCAACCGCGCAACAAAATGAGAGACATGCATAGACACCAGATTTTGCTCAAGTCAGGCAACATGCATGATTCACTGACATGTGGGCTCTATTTAGGTTGGCCTCACCTGCCAGTGAGAATCTGCATGCATCATGCGCTTGGAGCCAACGATGGAAATTACAATTTGCAACTAGTTGCACCGACAACAAGATGTTACATGTGGCACTTCCAAGTTTTTAGAAAATGTGAAATAAATCATGAACTTAGATCATATTTATATAAATTACCTATAAATTTCCATCCCAAAATTATTACTAGTACATGGTCTGGCCACCACAAAATGAACAAACGAACACAAGATATTGTTCGCTTAGGTTTTTTATTTTTCATTCAGACGGGTCACATAAGATCTTGTTGTGGGACCGAATATTGTAGATACACAAGATATAACATAGCCAATGTTCCGGACACATTTTTTGAGAACTCAAAAGTGCAACAAATAATAAACGGGTACGGGCACAACGAGTTGCAGAATATTCGACCCGCACTAACTAAAACTATGGCTTGCATACAGAAGAAGTTTGATCAAATCATAGGCCTTGAACTACATTGCAGCGAAATGAGTGTTAGAGTACAACAAGTTAACGGATGAGGCCATACGATACAAATCAGGCGAAGGAAATAATTCAAGTTACACAAATCCCTATTCCATATGATCTCCCTTGAACCGTTAATTATGCTGGTTCCAATCCTTCGTGTCAGGGGGATGACCTCCGGATACCACAACCAAACAAGAACTACGACAGTTGGTTCGCGTCCGGCTGGCTGAGCGCAGCCGGACACGAGCAAGTCATACCGGCTACTTTACGGTAGCCGAAACCACGAGGAGCAGCAAGGCACGGGACCGGCTACATCAGCGTAGCCGGACTCAATCAGAAGGACATAGCGACATGCTGCACAGTGCACGGTACACCCTGGTACGACGACAAGACCCGCAACTACACGGCCATATCGAAGACTTTGTTGGGTGACGCGGGAACAGTGGCCAGATGCTGACGACAGGCTAGCACGGCATTCACTGTACCCACGACGACCCTACCGCATGTACTCTGATAGGATGTAAGTGTACCGGATATTGTAGATGACCAGCCAGCTGGGACCCACCTGTGGGGCCTGCCAGTCGGACTGGCCAGTGAGACCGCTGCCCCTCTACCTATATAAGGAGAGGCGAGGCTCTCATAGCAAGGGTTGGTCTCAGGGCATTTAAGGTGGTAGCTAGAGAATACAGCTCAAGGAGCGATTGTAGCCCGTATACTACTCATAGTCATATCGGCAGGAGTAGGAGCTTTACCTCACCACGAGGGCTCCGAACCTAGGTACTTCTTGTGTGTCGCTACACTTTCTCATATCCAATCCCGCATGCGGATGCCGTCGAGAGCTTCCCTGCTAGTCCCCACACCACTATCTAACCTGTTTAGGTACTGCCGTTCCCAATACAACGACAGTTGGCGCCCACCATGGGGCTAGATGGCTTCGACCGGAGTCACGTTCCACACGGGACCCCGCACTTCAGCCGGTGAGCGCGTGGCATCCGACCTAGTGCTTAGGCTCGGCAAGTTTGACTACGTCATCGACAATGCTTCGTGTTTCGCCGGATCCACGTTTCTAGCAAACAGTTCTATTCTGCTTTTCGGCGACCTCCCCGTCTACGTCGGCACCATGCCGGAGCGTTTCCCTAGGGAGATCGTTTCCGTCACGGAGGAGCTGCACCTCGGGAGTGGCGCTTCTGTCGCTCCCTGCGGCGTCAAGGTGATGATGGCCAGCTCCAGATCTCAGCCTTGCCAGCCGCGGGAGTGGGGCATGGACGAGGTCGGAACTTCTGCTCCACCGTGACCTAGGAACCCGGTGGAAGAGGCTATCGACCGGCTCGTCATGCCAATTAACCTTGGGGATAACCCGGAGGAGGCGGAGGCCAACTTCGCAATGGAGAGGCAGCTTCTCCTCTAGGAGGCCATGGAACTGGCTGCAACCCGAGAGCAGCTCAAGATTACCCGGCGTGATTACGGCCGTGCACACAGCCACACTCCGGCTACCGCAGAGCCAAGCCGGCATAGACAAGTGCGGCGCCGGGGCGACGAGCTGGGCGGAAGGATGGAAAGGGATGGCGAGCCGGACCCGCAACCCGCTCTCATCCAGCCCACCTACAGCACACCCATCAAGAACCTACATGGCGCGAGCCGCAGCAGACGAAATGCCCAACATGGAGGGCGAAGAGCAAGACCGGCAGCACACCCGGGTGCAGGAGCTCCTCCGGATCGCGGATGAGCAGGCCGATGCCATCCGGCAGATGCACGAGGACCCCGGATGCTCCAGGGGAAGCAAGCCGCCCGACAACAGCAAGGGCGCACCCCGTGACACCCAGCAGGCGTCCTCTCCTCCGGCCAAGGCCCGTAGCAAGCGCCGTAGCTCTAGCAACAAGGGCTAGCCGCGCCAGGACCAAACGGTGAACAGCAACCCACCGCCTCCCCCTCCACCAACCGGAGCGCCATGACCTGCCGGTTCCCGTCTCTCGGGCCGGGTAGGAGCGCCCAACTCGGATCGTCCGGATGCCCGCGACCGCATCGAGCTCCTCGCTCAAGCGCACGTCACGGAAGAAGAAGATTCCACTAGACCGGTTTGTTTTGGAGCTTGCATCCAGAACGAGCCGTTTCCGGATAAATTCACCCTTCCCAGGGAGACCCCCAAGTATGACAACAGCATGAAGCCAGAAGACTGGCTGACCGACTACGCCACGGCAGTCGGCATCGCCCATGGGAA
Organism: Avena insularis; assembly: GCA_023614405.1. Classification (NCBI taxonomy): domain Eukaryota; kingdom Viridiplantae; phylum Streptophyta; class Magnoliopsida; order Poales; family Poaceae; genus Avena; species Avena insularis. The sequence goes on along the minus strand of CM042692.1, from coordinate 177,723,882 downwards.
CAAGTGCACAGTTGTGTGCTATGTCCCCCTCAAGCTAACTAGGTCAGTGAGAACATGGATCAAAAGCCTCGTGCCCAACAACATCAACGCCTGGCCAAATGTTGAGAAGGTGTTCGTCCACAACTTCAACAACACGTACAAGCGTTCGGGCCGCCCGCGCGACCTGGCCTTGTGCGTCCAGGGTGACCGCGAGTACCTCGCCAGGTGGACAGAACTGCGCAACACCTGCGAGGGCATCCTAGAGAGCCAGGCCATCGGCTTCTTCATCGAGGGGTGCCAAGAAGGCACCATGCTTCGCCACCGGCTACTGTGTGAACAGCCGAAAACCATGGCGGAGCTCATGACGGTTGTGGACCAGTATACCATGGCGGATGCCGCGATGAAGAAGCCCCTCCGAGTAAGTGCTGATGGGTGTCCGACTCCATCGGAGCCGGCTCGCGATCGTCCGAGCAACCCGGCTGGAGAAGCCGGATCCTCCAAGTGCCACGACAACGACAACCGGTTCCATGGGGACCGCCAAGCCGGACAGCAGAAGCCTCGCTACCATGCGCGACAGGTCAATGTTGTAGAGGGCGCGCCCGATGCGCCGGTCAACGACACAAGAAGGCAGAAGCCGTGGCTCACCTTCGACTAGATGTTTGACGGCCCGTGCAAGTGGCATAGCGGTCCCTTCAAGCCGGCTACGCACACCACCTGGAACTGCAACTGGACCCACCAACTAAAGGACTAGGGAAACCAGCAACGTCTACCCCCCTGGTGGACCCCCACCACCGGCTAGGGGAGCCGGTAATGATGGTAACAACGGCAACGGAGGCAACAACAACAACAGCTACCCCCAGCCACACGCCACCTAACACATCTTCGAGACGGAGTTGGATGACAAGCAGAGCCGCAGGTGGTGCTCTAAGGAGGTCAACGCCATCGTCTCCCTAGTCCCCCAGTACCTGAACTGGTCACAGACCCCCATCACCTGGAGCCGGGAAGATCAGCCGAATGAGCTTCTGAATCCCGGGGGCTATGCCATGGTACTTGACCCCCTCATCGTCTCCAACGAGTGCACCTGCCACTTCTCGCATGTCCTCATCGGTGGAGGAAGCATCCTCAACCTTCTCTACCAGTCTTCGCTGGAGAAGCTTGGCGTCCGCGAGTGCGAACTGTGCCCGACTACCACGACATTCCACGGCGTACTGTCGGGGCCGTCTTGCACTCCGCTAGGTAAAATCCAGCTGGATGTCATCTTCGGGACCGAGGAGAACTTCCGGCGCGAGCCGGTATGGTTCGAGGTGGTGAACTTATCGAGCTCCTACCACACTCTCCTCGGGCGCCCCGCCCTCGCCAAGTTCATGGTCATCCCCCACTACGCGTATCTCAAGACGAAGATGCCGGGACCAAACGGCGTGATCATTGTCGCCGGCTGCTTCAGGCGATCGATGGAGTGCGCCTCAGCCGGCTCCAAGCTGGTAGAAGCCCTCATCATAGCCAAAGAGAAGCATGTAATCATGCACAATGTGGCCATGGCCCAACAAGAAATGTCGTCTAGCAGCAAGCCGACTGGAGAAGCAGCTTTCCAGCCGACAAAGGAGATGAAGAGGATTCTGCTCGACCCCTCCGACCCGACCAAGTTCGTCACCATTGGTGCCAACTTGGACAACAAATAGGAAGGCACGCTCGTCGACTTCCTCCATGAGAATCGGGACATCTTCGCATGGTCACCCAAGGACATGCCAGGTGTGCCAAGGGAGTTCACCGAGCACTCGCTTCATGTTCGGCCGGATGCCAAGCTGGTCAAGCAGCATCTGCGCCGGTTCGCAGAGGAGAAAAGAAAGATCATTGGTGACAAGATCACCTGGGGCCTTCCAGCCGGGTTCATTATGGAGGTGTACCACCCGGATTGGCTGGCCAACCCAGTCCTGGTGTTGAAGAAGAACAAGACCTGGCGCATGTGTATCGACTACACAAGCCTAAACAAGGCGTGCCTGAAAGACCCCTTTGCTTTGCCCCGTATCGACCAAGTTATCAATTCCACGGCCGGCTGCGATTTGTTGCCCTTCTTGGATTGTTACTCTGGTTACAACCAGATCCGGCTAAACCCGGCTGACCAGATAAAGTCATCATTTATCACCCCGTACGGGGCTTTCTGCTATGTAACCATGACGTTCGGTCTGAAAAATGCAGGCACTACCTATCAGCGTTGTATGCAGAAATGCTTGCACTCGCAGATCGGCCGAAACATGCATTATCGTCGGATTGAGGACAAGTACGCCATGAGGGGGTCCTCGAGGCGTGCGGAAGAGAGGGGTGTGAGACGTACGGTATTCCGGGACAGTGAGCACACAAGTTTACCCAGGTTCAAATCCGCCGACTTTGGACGGACCCTACTCCTGCTAGCAATCCAGTAATACGGTAGAGTCGGAATATGGGTTACAAGGGTTTCACCTGTGTGAGTTGAGGTTGTAGACTATTGAGGTTATGGCCTAAGGCTCTCCCTAGGACGACTTATATAGATATCTGGCCTAGGGTTTACAGGAGAGGTCTAACCGGCTACGTCTAAGAGTCGGTTACAGAGTACATCTTGAACTACAAGTAACATTATGGGCCTAAGTCGGTAAGTCTTATGGGCCTTCCCGTAGCCGGATTGGACTCTGTCTTTCTCCCTGACTGGGCCGCCCATGAAGCAAAGCTCTAACCCGAAGTGGGCTACCTGGTCAGTGAGGAACTGTGAGGATACCCGAAAAATATATCCCCAACAGCAGCCCCCGGAGGCCTCCAAGATCCAAAGTCGGATTTATCATCGCCTAGCTTGATCTTCGTCTTGCAGAATCTTGAAGGGTTCCTGAAACTTCACAACAAAAAATACGATCCGGGTCTTAAGAGTAAGTCGGACCTATCAACAGGTTACTCGAATTTTCCAGCTTGATTTCAAACTAAGCCGGAACTCGGTCTCTAACACCACCTGACACGAGCATGGTCAAGTCACGTCATCTGTCAGGCGTGCCGTCAGCATGACCGTTGGTGAGTCTGTGGTTTGCGGAACCGAGGCGCTGTTTCAATGCGTGCGTGGAGATCGAGGAGACGCAATCATCGTGTGGGTCCTTCCCAGTTCTTTCCACGATGCGTGGCGGTTACACTATAGCATTTGCATGAATCTTGGCACAGTTAGGTGGATATAAGGGGTTTGGATTTCTCCTTCTCCTTTCCACCAGTTCTTTGCCGTTTCCTTTCGTCCCAATCCTCATGCGTGCATAGAGCCTCCTCGTCCTTCCCCACAGAACTCCCAGCGCTGCCCCTTTCAGGTCATCCTCTCACCGGAGAAATGGCTTCATCTTCTTCCTCCGGTTTGGTGGCAGCAGCGGCGGCGGCGGCAACGGCGGAAGCAGTAGCGGAGAAGGAGAGCTTCCAGTGAATTTGGATCCCCTATGCCCTCACCGAGGAAGGCCTCAAGAACGTGGAGAAGGAGGGGCTTCTCGTCACCGGCGACTGGAGGAGCGACTCCGGTGAAACCATCCCCAACCCGCGCGACGGCAAGCGGGTTCACTTCGGCACCCATCTTGACCGAGGTCTGTCTTTTCCTCCCTCGGAGTTCTTCTCTGAGGTGATAGATCATTATGGAGTTCAACTCCACAATCTTCCTCCCAACTCTCTCTTAGAGATGAGTGCGTATGCTTCGCTTTGCGAGGGCTTTCTCGGCATTAGGTCGAGTTTGACTCTCTTCCGGTACTATTTCCATGTCCGGAAGAATTCCATCACTGCCGGTGTTCCTTACATCACTGGCACTATCAGCTTTTCACTTAGACGCGACCGGGCTTATCCCAAGGTTCTATCTAATGACTCGGTCAAACAATGCCCGGACACTTTTTTTCTATCATAGGGATATCCTGGCTCCCGACAAAGCTACTGCTTTGCCGGATTTTGTCGACGGAGCCGCCACGGCCCAACCTTCCTAGGACGAGGCTGCTCCAGCTCTTTCTGACGATCTGATCCTTGCTAAGAGGCGGATCGAATATTTGATCAAGCACAATGGTCTAAAGGGATCCGACTTGGTCCAGTGTTGGGTCTCACGTCGGATCCAGCCACTTCAGTACCACGGAACCCGACTGATGCACTCCATCATGTCGTCTCCATCCGACTCCCTCCGCATCAGCTCCAAAGCCTACACCACTCAAGGCTACATAAGCCAAATCTAGTGGCTGATCACGGAGCGGATCGAAAGGAGGATTCCGGAAGTTTCTCTGGACATGCACACAGCGGAAAACCCCGTGGTGCCGGTAAGCTTCTATCATCACACCTTTTATGTGTTTCTATCTTCGAGTTAAACTGCAATACTGATATGTTTTCTTCTTTTCAGCTTGCTGATATCCCCGAGTCGGAACTTTCTCCGCTCGAAGGATACCCTCCAGAGTTCTCTCATGAGGTAGAAGTGGTCCCATTGCCGGACCTTGCGCTCAAGAAGCGCAAAGCTCCGATAGTGGCTGTTGGCACAAAGGAGGTGCCTGTCGTGAAGAGGTATCTTTTCAGTCACAACTTTCCGCCTTTGTACTTTACTCAAATTTCTTTCCGAGATGTAATGTTTTCTGAATTTACTACATTCTCAGAGCAAAGCCGCTCATCAAGGGTAAGGGGAAAGGGATTCCTTCGAAGCCCCTGCGATAGACGAAGCTCACCATAGCTTCCCCTGCCGTGGCTCCTCCGACTCCTGCCCCTCAACCTTCTGCAACTCCGGCGATCACTCCTTCTCTGGTGGTTGCAGAAGATCCGGCTCCTCCAATGGAGCCTGCGATCCTTGGGTCGCAAACTGACGTCACCGTAGGTGCGTTAGGTCAAGATAAGGGTGAACCCTCTTCGGGTAATGATCCCTCGGCAGAAACCTTCGCCGAAAACCTCATGAGCAATCCGGGTCTTGCCAAGTTTGGCCTGACCCGGAAATCTGCCGAAGAGATCCAGCAGCTTGCCAGGCAAGTCCTGGAGAAAAGCCATCTTTCTACTGAAGAAGAAGCGCAGGAAGCAGAGGACGTCAAGTTCTCTGATCTTCTTGCTCAAGTCCGCCTTCGCGATGAGAGGATTAGGACTGGCGAGCTTCCAACAGCCCCAGTTATCCCTCTTACTCTTGCCGAGAAGGTGGCCGCTGAAGTGAACGCGGGTTTGGATAAACTCACCCGCGAGCAATATGTAAGTCGGAATTCCAACTGTTGTTTTTTCCATTATGTTATATCCTATCTTCTAGCCCCCAAGCATGAAGTAGGATACGTAATCCGGGTTTATGCTTCATTAGGATGCCAAAGAACGAACTAGTGTAGCCCCCAAGGCTCGTGCTAATATTTAGCAAAAATATTAGCTCGAGTCTTAAGTAGCTTTCTGACTTTGGGTATTCTGACTTACAGAAAGTATGTTCCTATAACCAGGAATTGCTGACCAATGTCTGTGATAAGCGAAGAGAGATCAAAGCTCTCCGGCTTAAAAATGCTGAGCTTAAAGTGGCCAAGGATGAAGCCAAAAGTAAACATTCCGAGACTCAAACCTTGTCCTTGTTATTTTCAATGTCGAATTTTTCTGAACTGTTGTTCTTTTTTGACTTACAACGCTGGTGAAACAATTCGTCGCCGTGATTGAAGAGGCCGAGAACCTCAAGACCCTGGTGGTGGAGAACAAGGGACTTCGCCAAGAGCTGGATAAGCTCAAGGCGGATCATGAAAGGAGCATAGCTCAAGTCCTTGAATCCTCCTCCATGGCCACTGATGAGCGTGATCGCAAGATCGCTGCTCAAGATAAAATAATCATGGATCTCAAGAATGAGCTTGGCAGAGAGAAGGATATGTCCCAGGCGCTCCGGGCTGAACTCCAGAGCCTCCGGGAGGAGAAGACCAAGATTGACGATGTCATTCTTGGTACGTTCCATCTGTCTGACTTTTCTTTTTCTTCGATGCTTATCAATGTCGGATTTTTCTTAACTTTTTGGTGTACAGGTCCTCTGAACTTGACAGACTCTTCCTCCTCCGAGCCCCGCACCCACCGGCTTACCCAAGTCGATGACCTGCTTCATGACTTCCACCAGTCCCTTGAGGACGTCGGCGAAGCCCTCAAGATTCCGGACATGCCAAGCATGTCGGATTTTCAGGTGCGGGACAAGGCCAAGGAGATGCCGCAGCTTGTTCGGGACTAGAAGATGTCCTACGCTGATCGCTGCTGTGAATCTCACCATGGTCATGAGCCACCATGGAAACATGGAGATATGGCAAGTGACCAGAGGGTACTGCAAGGTAGACGAAGACGGCCAGGAGCAGGACCTTCAAGCCATCATGCACTCCTGCGCCGGATACGGGTGTCACGTGGCTGATCTGACCAGCTACGAGATCCCCTTCTTCACCCGCGTGGATACTCCGCCTCCTCCTGCAGAAGAAACCGAAGAAGTTTCCGGCGATGAACGCACCACCTCGGATGCGGACATCTCGGAACGATATTAAGGCGGAGTGACCAGCGAGCCGGCAGATCCTTCATCTCCTCCTGCATCATAGATCAAAAACTTTTGTATTATTCTGAAACAATATGATGCGTTTGTAAATATGTAGTACTTTGACTTTTCCTAGTGCTAGGCTTTTAATCTATTCAGCACTTTTTGGCTTTAAAATTTTTGAGTGCCTGAAATGTTTACACAAGCACTTTTTCGTCTCTACTTATCGTTTATCTGGCTTTCCGCCTCGTCCCTTTCGTGAGCCGGATAAACCTTCTGCCGGAAACTTTGCCGAGCAACGGAGCTCAATTGCTAAACCAGTTTAAACTCGAAAACAAAGCCGGCTTCCAGTACCAACAATTCACTACTCGGAAAATACCCGCATCCAGCAATCAGACAAATAACCAAAGTAAAGACTAGAAACTTTAGAGTAATACCCGAAGGTAGCAATTTTAGAATCGGAAATCTAGACCAGAACGAACATGAGCATAAAGTACTTTCAAGCATTCTGGGATTTTCGACTATGACATGATCATTTGGAAATAAGATGGTAACAACTTCTCAGAAAAAACTTGAGGTAACCAAAACTTTTATTTCTCATAGAACATGTACATATATATGATTACAAAGAAGGATAAACTAAGAATAAAAGGGACGTAGCTGAGCAATATTCCACGGTCTATCTAACTCATCCGAATTTGTACTGCCTCCAGCTCTTTTTCTCTTCTTAGTAGTAGGTATTTCTTTGACTGGCCTCATGTCAGTTAAGTAGTACGATCCATTGTGCAATACTCGACTAACTAAAAAGGGCCCTTCCCATACTGGGGGAAAGTTTGTGCTTCCTTTGTTGCACAAGCCGGAGAACCAAATCACCTTTATTGAAAGATCTAGTTCGGACTCTCTGGCTATGATACTTGCGTAACTTCTGCTGATAGGCTGTAGATCTCATTTTAGCAACGACGCGAACTTCTTCGACTTAGTCGAGATCATTTTGTCGAGAAATCTCGGCATCCTCTTTGATATACGCAGACACTCTAGGAGAAGTATGAATCAAATCACTAGGAAGAACTGCTTCTGCGCCATAGACCAAGAAGAAAGGTGTGTATCCTGTTGACCTGTTTGGAGTTGTTCGTAAACTCCAAATTACAGAAGGTAATTCCTCTTCCCAAGCCCCCGCAGCACGTCGTAGTGGTGCTTCGAGTCTTGGTTTCAGGCCTTGTAGAATTAAACCATTTGCCCTTTCGACTTGTCCGTTAGCCTGTGGATGTGCGACTGATGCGATGTCAAGCCGGATATTTTGCTCGTCGCAGAATTCAGCCAATTCTCCCATAGAAAAGTTACTCCCGTTGTCCATGATGATGATATGCGGGTAACCATACCGGATTATAACATTCTCGACAAATCTTTTGGTTGTTGCTCTATCAAAACTAGTGACGGGTTTAGCCTCAATCCACTTGGTGAATTTATCCACCATCACTAAGAGGTGAGTAACTCCACTTGGAGCTCGTTTAAAAGGTCCTACCATATCAAGCCCCTAGTCCGCAAAGGGCCATGTTATAGGTATTGTTCGCAACTGGTCAGCCGGAACATGAGCTTGCTTGGCATACTTTTGGCAGCCTTTGCACGTCTTGACTAATCGCTCGGCGTCTGCCTGAGCTGTAAGCTAGAAAAATCTGTGTCGAAAAGCTTTTGCCACTAAAGATTTGGCTGCAGCATGGTGACCACACTCGCCTTCGTGGATTTTCCTTAAGATTTCCACTCCTTCTTCCGGTGATACACAACGCTAAAAACCCCCAGAAACACTCCGTTTATAGAGCTCGCCTTTAACAATAGTATAGGCTTTAGCTCGTCGGATAATCTACCGGATCAGCACCTCGTCCTCGGGTAATTTGCCATCTACCAAATAATCGAGATAGGGTTGAGTCTAGCTGGGAATTACAGCCAGAACTGCTATTAAAGGTGAGTCGGATTTGGTCGGATATTCCTCATCTACTCCCTTTATTGAGGGGACTTTGAGGTGCTCTAAAAAAGCGCCATCCGGGACCTCTTTCCGCACAGAACCTATCCGAGATAGTGCATTTGCTTCCTCATTTTCTGCTCGAGGGATGTGTTGAACTTCAAACCCTTCGAACGATTTAGATAGATCATCCACGACAGCTTTATATGATGCCATGTGTTTATTTGCATTACAAATATCCGACACTTGTTGAGCAACAAGATCTGAATCTCTGTAACACATCAAACGTCGGATGCCAATATCCTTAGCAATCCGGATTCCATGTAGCAGTGCTTCATACTCGGCAATATTGTTTGTCGCTGTGAAGTGGATCTGCAACATGTACAAAAGTTTATCTCCTTGGGGTGATTTGAGCACCACGCCAGCCCCCGAGCCCCCTCGAGCCTTAGACCCGTCAAAAAAGAGGGTCCAATATTCCGACTCAGGGAGGATCATATTCTCCTTCGTCTCTGTCCAATCAGCGACAAAGTTAGCAAGGATCTGGGATTTCATTGCTGTCTGAGGTTTGTACTCAATATCGAAAGTTGAGAGCTCTATGCCCCATTTGGCGACGCGTCCTGTGACGTCGCTGTTGTTAATTATATCTCTCATGGGAGCTTTGCTCACCACGATAATTGGATGCTCCTAAAAATTGTGTCGTAACTTACGAGATGCTAGAAAAACACCGTAAGCCAACTTTTGATAGTGCGGATACCGCTGTTTTGATTCTGTCAGAACCTCATTGACAAAATACGTCGGACGCTGCACCAGGTGCTCCTGATTTTCCTCTGGTCTTTCCACCACCATGACGATACTAACAACCTTATTTTTCGCAGAAATGTAGAGCAACATCGGTTCCTGAGGTTCCAGCGCTGCAAGGATAGGAGCAGATGAGAGTACTTTCTTCAGGTCTTGTAGTGCAGCTTCAGCTTCGTCAGTCCAAACAAAATCCTTGGTCTTTTTCAGGAGTTTGTATAATGGTACGGTTCTTTCCCCAAGCCGGCTTACAAATCGACTGACCGTAGCGATGCAGCCAGTTAATCTTTGTATGTCCTTCAGGCGAGTTGGCCTGGAAATATTGAGTATAGCCTTGATTTTGTCTCGGTTCACCTCTATGCCTCTTTGAGACACGATGAAACCTAACAATTTTCCGGCTGGTATTCCAATGAAGCATTTCTTCGGGTTAAGCATGATGTTGTATTTTCATAGATTGGCGAACGTTTCCTCCAAGTCGGAAATGAGTGTTTCCTTCTTTTTGGACATCACCGTGATATCATCCACGTATGCATGTACATTGCGTCTGAGTTGTTCGTGGAGGCAACGCTGCATCGTGCACTGGTACGTAGCTCCTACGTTCTTCAGCCCAAAGGGCATCATAACAAAACAGAAGGTTCCGAAGGGGGTTATGAATGAAGTTTTGATTTTGTCGGATTCCTTCATCCGAATTTGGTGATAACCGAAATATGCGTCGAGAAAACAGAGGAGTTCCGATCCTGCCGTAGAATCGATAACTTGATCAATTCTAGGCAGAGTGAACGGATCTTTTGGACAAGCCTTGTTCAAGGCAGTATAATCAACACACATCCTTAAATCAGTGGTGTCCTTTTTAGGGACCATTATAGGATTGGCCGACCAATCAGTATGGATGACCTCTTTTATGAATCCGGCTAACTCGAGCCGTGCTAGTTCCTTACCTATTGCCTTACGCTTTTCGTCACCAAACTATCGTAAGGACTGTTTGATGGGTTTAGCGTTCGGGTTTACATTTAGAGAGTGCTCGGCAAGTTCCCTAGGTACTCCAGTCTCGTTAGATGGCTGCCATGCGAAGATGTCTTGATTTGCTTGGAGGAACTTGACAAGCACGCTTTCCTATGTGCTACTTAGGCCTGCGCCTATCTGGGTCACCTTGGAGGGGTCATCATCCTTCAGCGGCACCTTCTTCGTCTCTTCTGATGCCTTGAACTCCGGATTTGGCTTTGTCACCTCCTTCTTCATTGCGGGCATCTCGGACGGATCTACGTTCTTCTTGATCTCCTGGTACTCCTGGGCGTGCAGCACGGCTTCGGCATAGGCGGCATTTCCGTCCTCGCACTCTCACACCTTCTTCGGGTCTCCCCTGATGGTTACCACGCCGTTGGGACCTGGAATTTTCATCATATTGTAAATGTAACACGAACGAGTCATAAAAGCCCAGTAAGTCGGACGTCCGAATATAGCGTGGTATGCGCTCTTGAACGGGACCACTTCAAAGGAAAGTGCCTCCGTCCGGTTGTTCTTTGGAGTTCCAAAGGTAACATCCAAAGTAATCTCCCCCACGGAATTAGCTTGTCTTCCTGGGACAACTCCGTGAAAGATCACAGAGCTATGGTTCAGCTGGGTCTTCGAGATCTTCATCCGGCGTAGCGTTTCGACATAGAGAATATTGATGCTGCTACCATCGTCCATGAGGGTCTGGGAAAACCATAACCGTCAATAAGTGGATTGACGATTAAGGTCTATTTTCCTCGCCTGTGCAACTTAGGCGGATGATCAGCGCGGTCAAATGTGATTGCCACTTCCGACCAGTCCAGATATTGAGGGACAGCCAGAATGGTTGCATTGAGCTTGTGGAGAACTGCTTTCTTGACCTTTGCTGGTTGAGATCCGAGGAAGGTGACGTAAGTATCCTTCTTGGTGGGAAAAGTCTTATTCCCTTCCAACTTGGGATTTGAAGCATCAGCTTCCTCCATGTCGGAATCTTCCTTGGTCTCTTTGTCCTTTTCAGGATTTTTCTTTCCCTTCTTCCTCTTAGCTTTGTAGCCCGCGGTATCATCTCTTTTGATGTCGTCGTTGAAACGACATTCAGCGTTGGTGTGGGACGAGCCCCCATTGGCGTCTAAGTGATGCACACATGGGTTATTGGCAATGTCGGCCCAAGAGTAGGTTTTGCCTGGTTGCTGTTATCCTCTACCTTGGACCCTTGAAGTCCCACGGCCATGCCCGCAGCCTCCGCCACGTCCTCCTCGTCCTCCAGACCCAGAAACAGTAGTTACCACCGATGTTTCCACGTTGGGTTTTTCTTCCGAGGTATTTTTGTGCTTCTGAGCTTGTTGCTTTGGTTGTTTTGCCGAGTGAGGCACAACTAGGGCATTGAGTAGTCCTTCTGTGTCGTCTTTGGCGTCTGCATACTTGCTCGCTGTTTCTATCATCTCTCCCAAATCAGTGACCTTGTCACACTTCAAGCGATGGCGCAGTAAACCAATTGGGAGACCTGTGATGAAAGCTTCAATCGCAGTTTGGTCATTTACTCCTTCGCAGGAGTTCTTGGTGTCGATCCATCGTCCGAGGTAATCTCGGCAAGTTCTCTCTTTACGGGTGCAATGTAGGTCTCCAACCGTACAGGGCCTCTGATATGTACCTTCGAAATTCCAAAAGAACGCACTTTGCAAGTCATACCAGTTATGGATGGTGTTTGCCGGAAGTTCATTGAGCCATGATCGTGCCGTTTTCGGCAACATAAGTGGGAGATATCGGGTTGTGACCAGGCTGTTTCCGCCTTTTGTGATGCAGCAAGCTTGGAAGAAATCCTGTAACCAGGTGTCTGGCCGAGCAATGCCGTCGTAGGCTTGGATATGTCTTGAGATAGCAAATCCTTCTGAGAATCTTGTAGCTCTGATGCATGGTCCGAAGCACTTTGGGCCCACATACACGTCATTGTTTTCATAGCGCCGCGCCTCTATGTTGGAGTTGATCTTGTGCCTTGCGTTGTTCGGGGATAGAGATCGTCCCAAATGCCGGCTGTGGCTACGGTGTCGTGGAGCCGGACTTCGGCTTCTACCACCACCTCCTCCACCATGTCGTCCTCCTTGCCCTCCATGGGGGTCGTTGTGATGACTGTGTGGTGGAGAGGGTGGGGCAGCTGGATAGTTTCTGGCTGATCGCCGGCCTCCGTCCGAAACATCATTATTCCGGTTCCAGGGAGGATCTTGACTACGACGAGCCCCCTGCCGGCTTGTTCCAGCATGGTTTCCGTCGTTCCTTTGTCCGTTGTTCCCACCATGGTGAGGCTCAGCCGGACGGCTTGTATACTTAGGAGGTGGCATTTTTTGACGATCCTCCTCCCATCATTTCTCTTTATCTTCTCCCCTTCGATCCTTAGATTCTCGCCGGGGAGGGTTCATCGGATTCAGGGAAGCAATGGCGTCTTTCTCGGCCGCTGGGGCGACGTTGCTCCAGTTACACGAGGTTCTGTGATGCTGTCCTGACGATTCGGTTCTTGAATAGTTGTCTTCCCGGTGTTCGAGGTGATAATACCGCGCCCGGACATAATGGGATCTTACGCCAACCCACGCCGGATCCGTGCGACATTTGTCAGAATCTGAGACCAGTTTTTGACTTCCGGACAGGGCGACCTTTTTCTGCTCTAGTCCCTTGTTGAGTAGTTTGATACCCAAACGAATCTCCTCTGGTCCTGGATTAGCCGATAGAATTTCTCGGGCTGCCACGGTATTCTGTGCTAGTGTTGGGTATACCCAATCTCCGTTGCTATCTTTCCGTGGCTTCCCCATCTCATCTCCAAAAAGGACGGCATGGACACGTGGGAATTTGTTGTCATCTATGTGACGCTTCCGTATCTTCTGATGTAGACGAGACATGTATTCCTTGTTGGACATGCATTTCTTCTCCACCTCGATGTTTTTGCCTTCATCGAGGAGTTGTTGACGACGCGCTTCTAGGGCTTGCGCCCTTTCATCTAGCTCATCTGCAGTAAGCTCTGCGGCTGTAGGGATAGGTGTGGTTAATGCGGCATCGATGAGTTTACGCTCACCTTCGGTGATCATGTGTCCATCCATCGATGCTTCTTTTTTCGGCTCTTCTAGGATAAGCGCTCCATCCGAGTCTTCTTTGTATTCCTCGGCAATCACCTCCTCCGTCAGAGGGTCTTTTGCCGGGGTCTTGTTTTTCTTGTTCTTCTTCTTTGCCTTCTTGGCAGCGCCGGTAGCAAAGACGGCTTTGGGTCCGTTTCCCGGAGTCAAGCTCTGATCGGTACTTTCGGACATCTGGACTTCGGGTTTGTCTCCGACGTCCATGTCATCCTGCGCTTTGGGGGAGTGTTCCCCGGATCCTTCATCCATGGCTTCTCCTTCCTCTGTAGCTTTGGAGTTGTACTCCTCTTCATATTCCGCGGAGAACTTTCGGAAATCTGCCGACGTCATAGATTCATCCGAGGATGCGGGAACATCGGCGTTTGTTCCAATTGCCTCCAGCACCGAGTCGGTGTTTTCTCCAGCATCAGCAAAGTCGGATCCAGATCCCACGTATCCGACGAAGTGCGACGCATGCTTCCTGAGGTACCTGCGGCTTTTGCGATCAGCCATATCGAAACTTTTAATGGTCTCAAGGATTGCATATGCGCTTTTGCCTTGCAGTATCGTATGTCTTAGTGTGTACCTTAGGAAGGGCCTGTCTGTCCCGGCATCGTCAGAGCCGGAATCAGTGTCGTTAATATGCTCCTCCTGGATTTCGACTTCCACGGGTGGGTCGATCTGGGATCCGGCTTCTCCAGGGAGATCCACTCCAGATTCGACTTGGACCGTGAGGTCTTCTTCAGGCTCAGATTTCTCCACTATCTCCACAACTGGTGCGGGCTGGGTGGGATTAGGGTTTTCTAAGATCTAGAACTCTGCCGCCTCCGCGGACAAAGGGGACCCAGAAGATTCTTCTGCCTCTATCATCACCGCTAGGGTGGGTTGGGCAGGTTCAGCGAAACTGATGTAAACATAGATCTCGCCAAGAGACATGATTGTGTAGGCAGTCATGGTCTCCCTAGCCAGAATCCAAGTCTCGTCGAGAACGATGAGAGGGACGTTGCTGGCGTAGAGGATGCGACCGACGGCAATGGTCTCGCCAATTCCGATTCTTGCAGATTCTGCCCAGAACGCAGATCTGAAGCTCACTTTCCCCACGATGGGCGCCAACTGTCGTTGGATTGAGGACAAGTACACCATGAGGGGGTCCTCGAGGCATGCGGAAGAGAGGGGTGTGAGACGTACGGTATCCTGGGACAGTGAGCACACAAGTTTACCCAGGTTCGAATCCGCCGGCTTTGGACGGACCCTACTCCTGCTAGCAATCCGATGTCTGGCGAGCTGAATATGGGTTACAAGGGTTTCGCCTGTGTGAGTTGAGGTTGTAGACTATTGAGGTTATGCCCTAAGGCTCTCCCTAGGACGGCTTATATAGATATCCAGCCTAGGGTTTACAGGAGAGGTCTATCCGGCTACGTCTAAGAGTCAGTTACAGAGTACATCTTGAACTACAAGTAACATTATGGGCCTAAGTCGTTAAGTCTTCTGGGCCTTCCCGTAGCTGGATTGGACTTCGTCTTTCTCCCTGACTGGGCCGCCCGTGAAGCAAAGCTCTAACCCGAAGTGGGCCACCTTGGTCAGCGAGGAACTGTGAGGATACCCGGAAAGTATATCCCCAACATGCATGCCTATGTGGACGATGTGGTAATCAAGACAAGGAGAAGTGCACCCTCCTCGAGGTCTTCGGCATCCCATCTAGCCAGCTACTCGGTTTCCTCGTTTCACAGCAAGGGATCGAAGCGAACCCGGAGAAGATCGCGGCCATCGAGAGGATGCAGCCTCCCAGGAGCTTGCTTGGAGTCTAGAAGTTCACCGGATGCCTGGCATCCCTCAGCCGTTTCGTCAGCTGGTGGGGGAGAAGGCACTTCCACTGTACCAGCTGATGAAGAAGACGGACAAGTTCTCCTAGACCTCGCAGGCCGACGCCGCTTTTCATGACCTCAAGCGCATGCTATCCACAACGCCGGTTCTAGCCACACCGGCTAGTAAGGAGCCGATGCTGCTCTATATAGTAGCCATCAGCCGGGTCCTCAGCATCGTCCGGGTGGTGGAGTGCCCCGAGGAAGGCAAGGCTCAGCCGATTTAGTGACCTGTCTACTACCTCAGCGAGGTCCTCTCCCTCTCCAAGCAGAACTACCCCCACTACCAGAAGATGTGTTACGGTGTGTACCTGGCATGCAAGAAGCTCATGCACTACTTCCAGGAGCATCCGATTAAGGTCGTGTGCACCACACCCCTTTGGAAATCATCGGCAACAAGGACGCCACCGGCCGAGTAGCCAAGTGGGCCATCAAGCTCGCCGCCTACTCCATCCAGTACGAGCCCCGGCTCACAATCAAGTCGCAAGCTCTAGCGGACTTCCTCGTCGACTGGACCGAGACCCAATACCTACCACCGGTTCCCGATTTGGACCACTGGAGGATGCACTTCGACGACTCGAAGATGCTCGGGGGCTTGGGAGCCGACATCGTCCTCACCTTGCCCAAAAGAGATCGATGGAGTACGTCCTCCATATCCACTTCAAGGCCTCCAACAACATTGCCGAGTACGAGGCACTGGTGCATGGCCTTCGGCTAGCCAGGGAGATTGGCATCAACCGGATCCTTTGCTTCGGCGATTCGGATCTGGTGGTGCAGCACGTGTCTGGAGATTGGTACGACCGTGATGCAAACATGGCTCTCTACCGGTTCCACATACAGAAGCTCAACGCCTGCTTCGACGGATGTGAGTTCCATCACATCCCTTGCGTTAACAACAAGGCAGCCGATTCGCTCGCTTGAATCGGATCCACCAGGCAGGCGATCCCACCGGGTATCCTTGGAGCATCTGCGCAAGCCCTCCATCAACCCATTTCCCGAGTCATATTCCATTATCTGGGCGGGAAGCGTTCCGGCTGATGCCACGACAGAAGCAGAACCGGCAGAGCCCGCGAAGAAGAAGGCTCGCACCAACTCCAGCAAGTCCGTGCCCTCCGTCTCGCAAGACCCGAGGGCTGCCGACTCATCAAGCGGCTCGGGGGCTACCGTTCTGGGTACCTCATCCACTCGGCCTCCCAACATCCCTCAATTGGAGAGCAGTAGCGTCCTCACCATCCAGGAGATACCATCCTGGGTGCAGCCCTCCATGAACTACATCACCAATGGGGAACTGCCGGATGACGAGGTGGAGGCCAGACAAATCCAGTGATGCGTGCACACGTACACCATCATCAACAAGGAGTTTTACAAGCACAACGTATCCGGCATCTTCCAACAGTGCGTCGATGTGGACACAGGCTACCGGCTACTCAAGGACATCCACCAGGGCGAGTGCGGACACCACGCTTCATCCAGAGCAATAGTCGCCAAGGCGTTCCGCCAAGGTTTCTATTGGCCCACCGCCCTCGAGGACGCCGAGCAGCTAGTCCGTGCGTGCAACGGGTACCAGCGTTTTGGGCAGCTTAGGCACATGCCGGTTGTGGTGCTCAAAACTATACTGATCACCTGGCTCTTTGCTGTCTAGGGCCTTGACATGGTCGGTCCCTTCAAGCTGGCACGCGTAGGCATGATCCACCTGCTGGTGGCGGTAGACAAATTTACAAAATGGATAGAGGCTAAGCCTATCCAGAAGCTGGACGGGGCGATAGTCGTCACCTTCTTTATCGGCAGCATTAACCGGTTCGGCTACCCCAACAGCATCATCACCGACAACGACACAAACTTTGCCAAGGGAGCCTTCGCCGGTTGCGGAGCAACAAGGGCATCCGGCTGGACCTTGCTTCCGTCGCACACCCGCAATCCAACGGGCAAGTCGAAGGGCAACGACCTAGTGCTAGCGGCATCAAGCCGCCTCATCGAGCCCTTGGAGCAATCTCCCGGATGCTGGCTTGAGGAGCTTCCAGCTGTGCTGTGGAGCCTCCGCACCACGCCGAATTGATTAACCGGCTTCACCCTGTTCTTCCTCGTCTACGGCTCGGAAGTTGTCCTCTCTGCGGATATCGAGTTCGATTCACCACGCAAGCTCCTCTACGACAAAAAAGCAAACCAGGAGGCACGGGAGGATGGCATGGACCTCCTCGAGGAGGCCCGTGAGCTGGCACTGTCCAGATCGGCCATGTACCAATAGCGCCTATGCCACTACCATTCGAGCCGGATCCGCCCCGTCGCATTCCATGAGGGCGATCTGGTTCTCCGGCTGGTGCAAGACACGAAGGTCATGCACAAGCTATCACCGCCTTGGGAGGGCCCCTTCATCATTAGTCGTGCGCTGCACAACAACTCCTACTACCTCATCGATGTGCAGCAGCCGCGCAAGAACAAGATGGACAAGTCGGATGAAGAGACAAAGCGCCCCTGGAACGTGGCCCTGCTCCGCCCGTTTTACACCTAGTCATCGGACAGTGTATGTATCCCACAAACTCTATGAATGAAAATGCAGACCCCTACGAGATACTCGAGGGCTCCTTGTTAGAAATTCGTGTATATTTGTTTCCGATTCAGTTTTTACGGCTCCAGCAAGCCCTACCCGGGGGCTCGCCGGCTGGCCCGACCTGCTAAATCAATAAACCGACGGAGTAGTGTGCGATGATGTCAGAGGCCCACTCTTCGTCTCAGCTACAGACCGCAACCCGACTATCCGGCTAGCAAGAGCAAAATCCCGAGGCATCCCACATGAAAAAAACGGGGAGGCGATGCGACGGATCGGGCGTTCCGGCCTCGCAACTAGTTTGTGACGATCCGTCTACTAAGCCTTCAGTACCGTGCGCAATGTATTGTCAGCTCCCTTCGATTCTGGCTGCAAACCGCAACCCGGCTGCCCGGCAAGGACGCAGCATAAATAACAGAGCGCACGGGAAAATGACTAAATGTCCAGAGAAGCACAAGCTGGTTTTCGAAAAACTAAAACTGCCTTTCGGCTAATAGGCGCTACCTTAACCGATTAACCTATTAATGAATGGGTATGCATATGTGTTTGTTTTTGTACGACCGCATCGAGTCGGATTTCAAGAAGAGGGAAGATTCGAAGTCCTTGCCTTCATCAAGCGCTCCAAATCTCGGGGGCTACACGCACTGGGTATGCTCGCGTGCCCCCAGTGGAACCGTGTAGTTCGAGCGGCTAAAGGAGTTTAGCAGATATTTGGAGCCCAGTGAGAAAGCGCAGAAAAGGAAGAAGAAGATTCGAAGCACCTGGCTACGCCAGCTACTCCGAATCTCGGGGGCTACACCCAGTGTCAGCCAGATATCTCTCGGTTGCGTTAGCCAGCTAGAGGCGTCTAGCCAGACGATGCTAAGGACTTAAATAAAAGTAAAGAAGAAGATTCGAAGCACCTAGCTACGCCAGCTACTCCGAATCTCGGGGGCTACACCCAGTGGGTGCGCTGGCGCGCCCCTACTAGATTTGGAGTTCCTCGGCTAAAGAGTACAATAGCGAAGATAGCCGGATAAGTCAACCAACAAAATATCAAAGCTTCGAAGCATGTAGAAAATCACAAGATAGAAGCAACCCAAATAAGTGTGATTGAATAAAAAAGGGAGACAAAGCTCCCATAAGTTCACCCAGCGTCAGAGACAGCCGGCACAGACGACAAGGTTCAAACAAAACAAGATAAATACAAGTCCACCCGGCATCCCGGGGATTACATCTAGGCGGCAGGGCCCTTGCCATGAGGAGGATCCTGGCTGGAGGCGGTCTCGGGAGGCAGAGGAGGCGTGTTGGCAGATCCGGCTCCGGTGTACCCCCCAGTCGGCTGCGACAAGGCTTCCGCATCAGGCGTGCCGCAGACTCGAGTCGGTGAGGACCTCGTCGATGTCTGCGTAGTCGGCAATCTTGATGGCGGAGACGCGGAGCTCCGAATGGGCTTGGCGGATGGCAGCGAGGTTGGCCTGGCATGGAAGCCCCCGTAGATCTTCTTGATGCGGGCGTCCTTGTACCAAGAGAGCATCAGGGCCAAGGCCATTTCCGCCTCGACTCGACGGTAGCCGGCACCTCCGTCACCTTGGCCGCCAGCTGCGCCATCGTCTCTAGAACCGGCGCGTCCGGCCACAGAAACGTGAAGATCGCCTGAGCCACCTGGCGAAGCTTGGCGGCCTCCTTGCCAAGGAGGACGACCAACTCCTAGGCGGTCGGCTGCTCCCCCGGCCAGTTCTCGTGCAGCCGGTTATATGCCAGCAGGTCTACACCGGGATAAAATGCTTTCAGAAAAAAGGAATGTCAGATCCGACTACCGGATCCGGAGAGACGAGGATAGTCAGAGGAAAACTTACCCTTGGCCGTCTGCCCATCCTGCATCAGCTCCTCCACCAGAGCCTTCTCCCAAACCGTCAGCCGCTTGACCTCCTTCTCTTGGTCCTTGTTTTGGGCTTCGAGGAGGTTAAAAGCTTGGGCCCGGCTAGCGAGGGTGGCGTCGCACTCCTTGACAGTGGCCTCCAGGGCGTCCAGCTTGGCATGTTGGTCCTATTCTGTAGCCGGAGCATGGAATTGGACTTACTCAGCCAATCGTTCGCCTTCTTCAGGAGATCGATTTCCCGCTAAGCGCACACCATGATGGCTGCGGAAACTGACTATCAACAAAAAAAGAGGAGAAAGACGAAAGTATTCGGTAATTGAATCTAGACGAAGGGACTTACTCTGGGAGATCCAGTTGGCAGCTGCGAGCTTCTGCTCCAGTCCGATTCGCCGGCTCTGACCTCGAGCAGCCAGATCTCCTTCATCGCCACATCGAGGGTGGCAGCAAGATCCGCCAGCGAGGCGGCAAAGGAGGCGTCGTCGTCGATGGCGTTGGTGACCAATGAATCCCTCACCTCTGCCACCACTGTCTGCCACTCCTCCCCCGGCTCGTCGTCGGAGTTGTCGTCGATGAAAACCACGAGCTCCTTGCTGGTGGCGGCCCTCCGCGCCGCCGCGGGGAACTACCTCCACTTTGTGGGACGGCTGTTTCGGCTGCACAGCTATGGTCGGTGGAACATCCCCACTCTGCCATGTAGCCGGATCATCTGGCGAGGCAGGGCAGACGGTGCCACAGGCGAAGGAGGGGAGTAGAGGCCAAGGCTGGCGCCGTGTCCGGCGCCTGCGGTGACCCAGTGGGCGCCCATGCCGGACTCATGGCACCAAAGGAGACCAGCGAGCTGGGAAACAAAAGCCAAGAGAGAAACAAAAGCAAATAAGTAAAAGACAGAAAAGGTTGCACAAGGAAAGGTGGAAAGGGCATAAGGATCGGCAGATAACTTACCCCGGCACCACGGGCGGCCTTCTTACGACCAAGGCGGCTGGGTGGAAGTGCGCTGGTCCGGCTCCTCTTGTGGGGCGGATCCTCCACGGCAGGCCAACTAGACCCGCCTCCTCCCTCGCTGGACCAGTTGGAGCCACTCCTACTAGCGCCAGACCGGCTGAGCTCTCCCTACGGCGCCGACCGGCTGGAGTCACCGTTCGTTGCGCAGCGCCGAGTCAGTTCGGGAGCCGGCGTGGCCTCCTCCTCCTCATCATCAACCTCCATGTGGAGGTCGTGAGCCGGCTCGTCGTTCCGGCTGGGGAAGACGTCGTCGTCCCCATCCGACTCCTCGCTGGACCGGCGGGCACGTGGCTCGGGAAGGTCTGGCTTGAAATTTTGGAGGGGGGCCTTGCCCTCCTCCCGGATGATGCAGGGGAAGGTCTACAAAAGAAATAGACAAGGGTCAGCCGAATAAAAAGGCAGAACAAGAAAAAAACCGGCTAGCAAGACTTACCCGGGGCGCGCGGTTGTCGCGGTTGTAATGAGCCAACCCGAACTTCCAGTGCTCCGGCAGCCGCTCCTTCGTGATCGTCCATACCCACTCCTTCAAGTTGTGGTAGGGGGATCGCTGCGGGACAGCTGGGTCGGGTCCAGCTGGCCAAAGTAGTAGCACATCTTGTGTGCCCGCTGCTGCTGCGGCATCATCAGCCGGGACATCCAGCTGCGCGTGATGTCTAGGCCGGTCAAGCCGGCGGTGACGAGGGAGCGCATCCGCTGCAGCATGGCGTCCGACTCCGCCTTCTCGCCGTGGATCTTCAGGTCCCAATGCTGCCGGCTAGATTCCACGTCCTGGAAAGCTGGCAGATTGATCGGGTCCATGTCGCCAAGGTTGCGGACGTAGAAGTACGACTGCTGCCATAGTCACACTGTGTCCTTCAACTGGAACTTGGGGTAGCCGGTCTACGTGCGGGAGTAGAAGGAGGCACCACCGCACGTCACCAGCGGCCCCTGGGTGAACTGGACCTACGGTCGGACTCGGAAGAGCCAGCAGAAGAGCCCGAGATCTGGCTAAATCCCGAGGTAACTCTCACAGAAGGCCACTAATTGTGCCAGTGTCCCGATGGCGTTGACGCCAAGGTGGTGGAGGTGGAGGTCGAAGAAGGCGATGAACATGAGGAAGAAGGGGTGCACCGGCAGCGCGAAGCCGTGGGCAAGGTGTGACAGGAAGATCACCCGCTCTCCCTCCGCCGGATGCGGTGATTCCTCCCCCTCCGGCGCTAGCCGTGTGAGATCCAAGCACATGGCTTAATAGGATTGATAGGATACTCATATCAACAAGTTGCAACTTCTTTTCCGGAAGCTCATTCGAAAAGAACTCTAAGGTTAAGCGTGCTTGGCCTAGATAAATTCTAGGATGGGTGACCGACCGAGAAGTGGGTAACCGGGTGCTCACGAGTGAGGAAAAAGTGCGTAGAAAAGACTAGTGTTGGTTTGTGGGGCCAGTCTAGATATCCTATTAAGCTGCCAGGAGTGACACCCCCCCGGGCCCAGGAGTGGACGGGGTGTTACAAAGTGGTATTAGAGCCTGCCTCGCGGTTAAATGGGTGTGTGCGGGTTAGTGGCGGGACATGTGGGGCATGGCGTGTGTGGCCCAGAGTGGACACGGCATGGCACATGTGCCGGCACTAGACGCACAAACGCGTGCCAAGAGGGAACGTTCCTAGGGTGTGCTTGCTCGATGTGGGCATCGATCTTCTAAAGGGTGGGTGTATGTGAGATCCAAGCACATGGCTTAATAGGATTGATAGGATACCCATATCAACAAGTTGCAACTTCTTTTCCGGAATCTCATTCGAAAAGAACTCTAAGGTTAAGCATGCTGGGCCTAGGGAAATTCTAGGATGGGTGACCGACCAGGAAGTGGGTAAACGGGTACTCACGAGTGAGGACAAAGTGCGCAGAAAAGACTAGTATTGGTTTGTGGGGCCAGTCTAGATATCCTATTAAGCTGCCAAGAGTTACACCCCCCGGGCCCAGGAGTGGACGGGGTGTTACAAGCCGCACCGCCACCTCCGTCTCCGGCGGCAGTACGCGGGTGGCGTGGTATTTCTGGATGTGCTCCTCCGTCATGGAGGAGCCGCACCATGCTCCACGCTCGGCAGCTATCTCCGGCTTGCTGGGCGGGGCTCCGATTGAGGAGTGACGGTGGCCCGTGTCTCCGACGACGTGAAATAGGCGGCGTGGCAAACTGCAGCGGCAACAACAAGCGAGGCAGAGCGAGGAAGGCAAAGGCGCAGGGGAGAACTGGGGAGGTGATACATTGCAAATGTATCTATAATTTTTGATGTTCCATGCTTAGTTTTATCCAATTTCTTGTGTTTTGTTCCAACTTTGGAGTACTTTTCATATGATTTCTTGGACTAACCTATTAACAAGAGCCACAGTGCCAGCTGCCTGTTTTCTGTTGTTTTTGGTTCTAGGGAAGTCAGAAAATGAATATTCTCGGAATTGGATGGGACAAAAGCCAAAGTGCCTATTTTTACGGAAGTGATCAAGTGCCAGAATACGAGACGGAGAAGGGCCAGGGAGCCACCACACCACCTGGCCGCGCGGCCAGGCCTGGCCCGCGCCAGGGGGTGGTGTGGCGCCCCGCACCCCGACCTCCCTTCCGACTATAAGATGCCCTCGGACGAAAACCCTAAGTGCCCAATAAAAATCCACGAAAAGAGTCTCAGAGTTGCCGTCATATCCATCCCTAGATCGGGAGGATCAAGCTCTTCGGCACCCTACCGAGAGGGAATTCACCCGAGGCCTTCTTCATCACCATGCAAGCCTCCGTGTGATGCGTGAGTAGTTCATCCTTGGACTACGGATCCATGTAGTAGCTAGATGGCTGGTTCTCCTCCTTTGTGCTTTCATGTCTAGATCTTGTGAGTCTGCTCATGATCAAGATCATCTATTTGTAATTCTGCATGTTGTGTTTGCAGGGATCCGATGGATATTGAGATGCTATTTCAGATTGATTATTGATTCTATCATGTCTTTGTTATTTGTGATCTTGCATGCTTTCAGTTGTTAGTAGCTATCTTGGCCAAGTAGATGCTAGCAACTCCAAGAGTTAGTATTTATGCTCGATAGTGGGTTCATGCCTCTGGTAATCTGGGGAAGTGCAGAAATCTCTAAGGTACTAGATGTGCTATTGCTACTAGGGAGAAAACAACAATCCTTTGTTCATAGAACAATCGTATTGTTTACTTTACACACAGTTCGTAAAGCAATAAGCTGTTGCTTGCAACTTAATACTGGAGGGGGTTCGGATGATAACCTGAAGGTGGATTATTAGTCATAGATGCAGTTGGATGGCGGTCTATGTATTATGTTGTAATGCCCAATCAAGTCTCAAAGGAGTCAAGATGATTAGTATATGCATGTATTGCGTTCTCGGTGTTTGTCAATTGCCCCGCTGTAATTTGTTCACCCAGCATGTTATCTATCTTAAGGAGAGCCACCTCTAGTGAACTATGGATCCCGGTCCTTTTCTTTACATACAATCTACAACAGTTTACTTCTTTGTGTTTACTTTCTGCAAACTTTTACTTCTTTCCATTTGATACGTTTAATCCTTTGTTTTCCGCAAAACACGGTGAGATTGACAACCTCATCGCAAGTTGGGGACAAAGTTCTGTGGTTGTGTTGTGTAGGTCTCCATGTTGCTACTAGCACCGGTGATGCATACGCCAAGGCTCAGCTAGTAACACCTTTGGGGTGTTTCCTTGCTCCTCTTGGTTCGATTAAACCTTGGTTTCATAACTGAGGGAAACTTGCTGCTGTGCTCATCATACCTTCCTCTTGGGGTTCCTAACAGGCTCTACATCAACACCGCCATCAAGCAATTTTCTGGGCGCCGTGCATTGAGCCATCAAGCGATTTTCTAGTGCCGTTGCCAGGGAGTCAAGGACATCTTCGCAAGGGGAGTCCCTCATAACCAATCTCTTTACTTTGTTGTTTTTGTTTTGCTTAGTATCTTTTTGCTTTATTTGCTTGTTTCGTTCTTCAAAAACACAAAAAAAAATTGTTTTACTAGTTTGCTTTCTTATTCAAAAACACAAAAAAATTAAGTCTCCTTTAGTAGTCACCTCTCCCTTAGCTCACCATGTTGATCCCTAAATTCACCTTGAAAGTCATTTCAATTGGTAGTGGTTCTATAATTGGGAAAGACAATATTGAAGAATTCTTTAATCATGTTAGTAGGCATGAAGATCTGAGGATAGATCCCTTGCAGAACTTGCTCCAAACTATGAGATTGCTCAGCTTCTTTAATTCACATGTTAGAAGCTAGGTTTGTTAATCTCAACCCCTTAATGCAAGTAATGTTTCTTAAGCTTAAGGAAATTGAAGACCCTGAAAAGAGGGATTTTATACTAGAAACTTTGTTTAAGGAGTTCTATGATGTTGCCAAGGAAGCTAGAAAAGTTTTTGAACGTTTCAATATGCTAGGATCATGTGTAGATGTTGTTTGTACACGAGAAAAGATGAACAAAACTGAACCTAATGGGGAGGAACCTAAGATACCAATACCCTTTAAACTAGTAGCAATACATGATGCCATAGAAAAGAATCTTGATTGGATTGTTCCTGCAAACCCTTTTGATGAGAATAGTGAACCCAAGAGCATTGAGAGAGGATCCTGTAGAACTTATTTGGATGATATACCTTGCCCTGTTGAAAATATTTCTGGTATTGATCTTAATGCTTCTTCATTTGAGAATACTTGATCCTTTTTCTTGCTTCTTATGCCTAACTTAAAGGCGTTAAAGAAAAGTACTTATTGGGAGATAACCCAAAAGTTTTAGATGAGTCTTGGAAGTTATTACCTCTCTAATAACCTCTCCTTATCCTTTTTATTTGCTTTTTGTGCCAAGAGTAACCTCTAATGATACTGAAGTAATGATTGGGAAAGTTGTTGTCCCGAAACAGATTGTTGTGCTTCACCGTAAAAATTCGTGAGAGATCTCTATATGTCGGATTGAGCTGTAATTGTTTGTTCTTCTGCCCCAGGTTGTTATCTAACTTTCGTTAGTTAAACAATTTTTTATTTGAGCAACAGAAGGTCTTCGAAAAAATTCGTCTTTACCTGCTGGTCTGTTTTGACAGATTTCTGCCATTTTCTGCATTTGCTTCTTGTTGGTTCCTCTTTGAGTTCTTTTGGGGAATTGAGCTTTTTGAGGGAAGTGCTACAGTAGCTAGTGTTCTAATGGAAGTTTATTTGGTTTTAGAACTGAACCTTAAGACCTTTTATCTTGAGTGCACTAATGTTGCTAATAAAGATTGTGTGAAGTTTTGTATGAAGGAAAAATTTCAGGTGTATGGAAGGAATGAGTAATGAGATAAAGGATGGACTAAAGCTCAAGCTTGGGGATGCCACGCGTGTCACCCTAAGAAATATCCAAGAAGTACAAGCGTCAAAGCTTGGGGATGCCCAAGGCTTCCCCTTCTTCATCAATAAAAATTCCAGGTTTCTTCCAAACGCTTCATTTTTATTGTTTCATGCATAGTTGTGTTGTTCTTGGAGCGTCTTTTTTTTCTCGTTTTTGTTTTGGTTTTCGTTTGCTTAGTTTGCTTAGTTTTCTGAATAAATTGGTTGTACCCCCTCTTTCATACATTGGTTTGCAAATAGTTTGGTTTGGTTTGTAAAAGAGTAGGAAAGTTCATGCTTAAGTGGTAAAGAGAGCTTGTTTTTGACTGTGGCCTATCTTTGTCATGCCATGCTTGATATTGTTTTGGCTTTATGCTTGGTATTCTTTGCTGTAGCATGACTTGTTATAAACAATTGATATTGCTTAATGTTCCTTGGATGAATCATGCGTTGTTTTAGCATATTAAAGCATAGTATAGTGGTTTTCTCCTTTGATGCTTTATTTGGGTTGACTTGGCGCATGCTCACACCATGTTATGACTATCCAAAGTCACCATAGCCTTTATGATCCTTTAGTTTTCAACTTGTAGTATCACTTTATGCTTTGATCAATGATGTTTTGTCGCTCTGGATGATTATGGCCATTATTGCTCTCTTAGTTTGTCGCTCCCAGTCTTTTGCTAGCCTCCACAACAAAGTATGAGTTCCACTCATGCATCCAACTCCCTAAACCAAGTTATTCCAAAAGAGTCCACCATACCTACCCACTAGCTTATGTTATTCCAAGTATATTCATGCATCTGTTTACCTTCCAAATTAAACTTGTTAAGAGAAAACTAGTGATTAAAGCTCTCACGAACTTGATGGCACACTTTACTTTACTTGCCCTTAATAAACTTGAACCATTGTGTCTTCTATGTTGTATATGCTTGCACTTATTTGTTGGGAATTAGCAGAACCATGCTTTCATGGGGAACGCTTTCAACATTGCACTTGGTACTTGTACCTAGTTGATATCATGCTCTTTTGTATATGGATGTCATCGGTGTGAAATGAAAGGGGAGCTTGTAAGTCCATGGAGTTATGTATATGTGTTAGAGAAACATTGCCGGGGGCTTGGGAGCCGACATCGTCCTCACCTTGCCCAAAAGAGATCGATGGAGTACGTCCTCCATATCCACTTCAAGGCCTCCAACAACATTGCCGAGTACGAGGCACTGGTGCATGGCCTTCGGCTAGCCAGGGAGATTGGCATCAACCGGATCCTTTGCTTCGGCGATTCGGATCTGGTGGTGCAGCACGTGTCTGGAGATTGGTACGACCGTGATGCAAACATGGCTCTCTACCGGTTCCACATACAGAAGCTCAACGCCTGCTTCGACGGATGTGAGTTCCATCACATCCCTTGCGTTAACAACAAGGCAGCCGATTCGCTCGCTTGAATCGGATCCACCAGGCAGGCGATCCCACCGGGTATCCTTGGAGCATCTGCGCAAGCCCTCCATCAACCCATTTCCCGAGTCGTATTCCATTATCTGGGCGGGAAGCGTTCCGGCTGATGCCACGACAGAAGCGGAACCGGCAGAGCCCGCGAAGAAGAAGGCTCGCACCAACTCCAGCAAGTCCGTGCCCTCCGTCTCGCAAGACCCGAGGGCTGCCGACTCATCAAGCGGCTCGGGGGCTACCGTTCTGGGTACCTCATCCACTCGGCCTCCCAACATCCCTCAATTGGAGAGCAGTAGCGTCCTCACCATCCAGGAGATACCATCCTGGGTGCAGCCCTCCATGAACTACATCACCAATGGGGAACTGCCGGATGACGAGGTGGAGGCCAGACAAATCCAGTGATGCGTGCACACGTACACCATCATCAACAAGGAGTTTTACAAGCGCAACGTATCCGGCATCTTCCAACAGTGCGTCGATGTGGACACAGGCTACCGGCTACTCAAGGACATCCACCAGGGCGAGTGCGGACACCACGCTTCATCCAGAGCAATAGTCGCCAAGGCGTTCCGCCAAGGTTTCTATTGGCCCACCGCCCTCGAGGACGCCGAGCAGCTAGTCCGTGCGTGCAACGGGTACCAGCGTTTTGGGCAGCTTAGGCACATGCCGGTTGTGGTGCTCAAAACTATACTGATCACCTGGCTCTTTGCTGTCTAGGGCCTTGACATGGTCGGTCCCTTCAAGCTGGCACGCGTAGGCATGATCCACCTGCTGGTGGCGGTAGACAAATTTACAAAATGGATAGAGGCTAAGCCTATCCAGAAGCTGGACGGGGCGATAGTCGTCACCTTCTTTATCGGCAGCATTAACCGGTTCGGCTACCCCAACAGCATCATCACCGACAACGACACAAACTTTGCCAAGGGAGCCTTCGCCTGGTTCTGGAGCAACAAGGGCATCCGGCTGGACCTTGCTTCCGTCGCACACCCGCAATCCAATGGGCAAGTCGAAAGGGCAAACGACCTAGTGCTAGCCGGCATCAAGCCGCGCCTCATCGAGCCCTTGGAGCAATCTCCCGGATGCTGGATTGAGGAGCTTCCAGCTGTGCTGTGGAGCCTCCGCACCACGCCGAATTGATTAACCGGCTTCACCCTGTTCTTCCTCGTCTACGGCTCGGAAGTTGTCCTCTCTGCGGATATCGAGTTCGATTCACCACGCAAGCTCCTCTACGACAAAAAAGCAAACCAGGAGGCACGGGAGGATGGCATGGACCTCCTCGAGGAGGCCCGTGAGCTGGCACTGTCCAGATCGGCCATGTACCAATAGCGCCTATGCCACTACCATTCGAGCCGGATCCGCCCCGTCGCATTCCATGAGGGCGATCTGGTTCTCCGGCTGGTGCAAGACACGAAGGTCATGCACAAGCTATCACCGCCTTGGGAGGGCCCCTTCATCATTAGTCGTGCGCTGCACAACAACTCCTACTACCTCATCGATGTGCAGCAGCCGCGCAAGAACAAGATGGACAAGTCGGATGAAGAGACAAAGCGCCCCTGGAACGTGGCCCTGCTCCGCCCGTTTTACACCTAGTCATCGGACAGTGTATGTATCCCACAAACTCTATGAATGAAAATGCAGACCCCTACGAGATACTCGAGGGCTCCTTGTTAGAAATTCGTGTATATTTGTTTCCGATTCAGTTTTTACGGCTCCAGCAAGCCCTACCCGGGGGCTCGCCGGCTGGCCCGACCTGCTAAATCAATAAACCGACGGAGTAGTGTGCGATGATGTCAGAGGCCCACTCTTCGTCTCAGCTACAGACCGCAACCCGACTATCCGGCTAGCAAGAGCAAAATCCCGAGGCATCCCACATGAAAAAAACGGGGAGGCGATGCGACGGATCGGGCGTTCCGGCCTCGCAACTAGTTTGTGACGATCCGTCTACTAAGCCTTCAGTACCGTGCGCAATGTATTGTCAGCTCCCTTCGATTCTGGCTGCAAACCGCAACCCGGCTGCCCGGCAAGGACGCAGCATAAATAACAGAGCGCACGGGAAAATGACTAAATGTCCAGAGAAGCACAAGCTGGTTTTCGAAAAACTAAAACTGCCTTTCGGCTAATAGGCGCTACCTTAACCGATTAACCTATTAATGAATGGGTATGCATATGTGTTTGTTTTTGTACGACCGCATCGAGTCGGATTTCAAGAAGAGGGAAGATTCGAAGTCCTTGCCTTCATCAAGCGCTCCAAATCTCGGGGGCTACACGCACTGGGTATGCTCGCGTGCCCCCAGTGGAACCGTGTAGTTCCGAACGGCTAAAAGGAGTTTAGCCAGATATTTGGAGCCCAGGTGAGGGAAAGCGCAGGAAAAGGAAGAAGAAGATTCGAAGCACCTGGCTACGCCAGCTACTCCGAATCTCGGGGGCTACACCCAGTGTCAGCCAGATATCTCTCGGTTGCGTTAGCCAGCTAGAGGCGTCTAGCCAGACGATGCTAAGGACTTAAATAAAAGTAAAGAAGAAGATTCGAAGCACCTAGCTACGCCAGCTACTCCGAATCTCGGGGGCTACACCCAGTGGGTGCGCTGGCGCGCCCCTACTAGATTTGGAGTTCCTCTGGCTAAAAGAGTACAGCCAAGCGAAGATAGCCGGATAAGTCAACCAACAAAATATCAAAGCTTCGAAGCATGTAGAAAATCACAAGATAGAAGCAACCCAAATAAGTGTGATTGAATAAAAAAGGGAGACAAAGCTCCCATAAGTTCACCCAGCGTCAGAGACAGCCGGCACAGACGACAAGGTTCAAACAAAACAAGATAAATACAAGTCCACCCGGCATCCCGGGGATTACATCTAGGCGGCAGGGCCCTTGCCATGAGGAGGATCCTGGCTGGAGGCGGTCTCGGGAGGCAGAGGAGGCGTGTTGGCAGATCCGGCTCCGGTGTACCCCCCAGTCGGCTGCGACAAGGCTTCCGCATCAGGCGTGCCGGCAGACTCCGAGTCGGTGAGGACCTCGTCGATGTCTGCGTAGTCGGCAATCTTGATGGCGGAGACGCGGAGCTCCGAATGGGCTTGGCGGATGGCAGCGAGGTTGGCCTGGCATGGAAGCCCCCGTAGATCTTCTTGATGCGGGCGTCCTTGTACCAAGAGAGCATCAGGGCCAAGGCCATTTCCGCCTCGACTCGACGGTAGCCGGCACCTCCGTCACCTTGGCCGCCAGCTGCGCCATCGTCTCTAGAACCGGCGCGTCCGGCCACAGAAACGTGAAGATCGCCTGAGCCACCTGGCGAAGCTTGGCGGCCTCCTTGCCAAGGAGGACGACCAACTCCTAGGCGGTCGGCTGCTCCCCCGGCCAGTTCTCGTGCAGCCGGTTATATGCCAGCAGGTCTACACCGGGATAAAATGCTTTCAGAAAAAAGGAATGTCAGATCCGACTACCGGATCCGGAGAGACGAGGATAGTCAGAGGAAAACTTACCCTTGGCCGTCTGCCCATCCTGCATCAGCTCCTCCACCAGAGCCTTCTCCCAAACCGTCAGCCGCTTGACCTCCTTCTCTTGGTCCTTGTTTTGGGCTTCGAGGAGGTTAAAAGCTTGGGCCCGGCTAGCGAGGGTGGCGTCGCACTCCTTGACAGTGGCCTCCAGGGCGTCCAGCTTGGCATGTTGGTCCTATTCTGTAGCCGGAGCATGGAATTGGACTTACTCAGCCAATCGTTCGCCTTCTTCAGGAGATCGATTTCCCGCTAAGCGCACACCATGATGGCTGCGGAAACTGACTATCAACAAAAAAAGAGGAGAAAGACGAAAGTATTCGGTAATTGAATCTAGACGAAGGGACTTACTCTGGGAGATCCAGTTGGCAGCTGCGAGCTTCTGCTCCAGGGTCCAGTTGCCGCCGGCTACGGCCTCGAGCAGCCAGATCTCCTTCACTGCCACATCGAGGGTGGCAGCAAGATCCGCCAGCGAGGCGGCAAAGGAGGCGTCGTCGTCGATGGCGTTGGTGACCAATGAATCCCTCACCTCTGCCACCACTGTCTGCCACTCCTCCCCCGGCTCGTCGTCGGAGTTGTCGTCGATGAAAACCACGAGCTCCTTGCTGGTGGCGGCCCTCCGCGCCGCCGCGGGGAACTACCTCCACTTTGTGGGACGGCTGTTTCCGGCTGCACAGCTATGGTCGGTGGAACATCCCCTGCTCCGGCTGCGGTAGCCGGATCATCCTGAGGCGGGGGCAAGGACGGTGCCCTGGGCGAAGGAGGGGGAGTAGAGGCAGCCAAGGCTGGCGCCGTGTCCGGCGCACGAGGCGGTGACCCAGTGGGCGCCCATGCCGGACTCATGGCACCAAAGGAGACCAGCGAGCTGGGAAACAAAAGCCAAGAGAGAAACAAAAGCAAATAAGTAAAAGACAGAAAAGGTTGCACAAGGAAAGGTGGAAAGGGCATAAGGATCGGCAGATAACTTACCCCGGCACCACGGGGGCGGCCCCTTCTTACGACCAAGGCGGCTGGGTGGAAGTGCGCTGGTCCGGCTCCTCTTGTGGGGCGGATCCTCCACGGCAGGCCAACTAGACCCGCCTCCTCCCTCGCTGGACCAGTTGGAGCCACTCCTACTAGCGCCAGACCGGCTAGAGCCTCTCCTACCGGCGCTCGACCGGCTGGAGTCACCGTTCGTTGCGCAGCGCCGAGTCAGTTCGGGAGCCGGCGTGGCCTCCTCCTCCTCATCATCAACCTCCATGTGGAGGTCGTGAGCCGGCTCGTCGTTCCGGCTGGGGAAGACGTCGTCGTCCCCATCCGACTCCTCGCTGGACCGGCGGGCACGTGGCTCGGGAAGGTCTGGCTTGAAGTTTTGGAGGGGGGCCTTGCCCTCCTCCCGGATGATGCAGGGGAAGGTCTACAAAAGAAATAGACAAGGGTCAGCCGAATAAAAAGGCAGAACAAGAAAAAAACCGGCTAGCAAGACTTACCCGGGGCGCGCGGTTGTCGCGGTTGTAATGAGCCAACCCGAACTTCCAGTGCTCCGGCAGCCGCTCCTTCGTGATCGTCCATACCCACTCCTTCAAGTTGTGGTAGGGGGATCGCTGCGGGACAGCTGGGTCGGGTCCAGCTGGCCAAAGTAGTAGCACATCTTGTGTGCCCGCTGCTGCTGCGGCATCATCAGCCGGGACATCCAGCTGCGCGTGATGTCTAGGCCGGTCAAGCCGGCGGTGACGAGGGAGCGCATCCGCTGCAGCATGGCGTCCGACTCCGCCTTCTCGCCGTGGATCTTCAGGTCCCAATGCTGCCGGCTAGATTCCACGTCCTGGAAAGCTGGCAGATTGATCGGGTCCATGTCGCCAAGGTTGCGGACGTAGAAGTACGACTGCTGCCATAGTCACACTGTGTCCTTCAACTGGAACTTGGGGTAGCGGTCTACGTGCGGGAGTAGAAGGAGGCACCACCGCACGTCACCGCCGCCCTGGGTGAACTGGACCTACGGTCGGACTCGGAAGAGCCAGCAGAAGAGCCCGAGATCTGGCTAAATCCCGAGGTAACTCTCACAGAAGGCCACTAATTGTGCCAGTGTCCCGATGGCGTTGACGCCAAGGTGGTGGAGGTGGAGGTCGAAGAAGGCGATGAACATGAGGAAGAAGGGGTGCACCGGCAGCGCGAAGCCGTGGGCAAGGTGTGACAGGAAGATCACCCGCTCTCCCTCCGCCGGATGCGGTGATTCCTCCCCCTCCGGCGCTAGCCGTGTGAGATCCAAGCACATGGCTTAATAGGATTGATAGGATACTCATATCAACAAGTTGCAACTTCTTTTCCGGAAGCTCATTCGAAAAGAACTCTAAGGTTAAGCGTGCTTGGCCTAGATAAATTCTAGGATGGGTGACCGACCGAGAAGTGGGTAACCGGGTGCTCACGAGTGAGGAAAAAGTGCGTAGAAAAGACTAGTGTTGGTTTGTGGGGCCAGTCTAGATATCCTATTAAGCTGCCAGGAGTGACACCCCCCCGGGCCCAGGAGTGGACGGGGTGTTACAAAGTGGTATTAGAGCCTGCCTCGCGGTTAAATGGGTGTGTGCGGGTTAGTGGCGGGACATGTGGGGCATGGCGTGTGTGGCCCAGAGTGGACACGGCATGGCACATGTGCCGGCACTAGACGCACAAACGCGTGCCAAGAGGGAACGTTCCTAGGTGTGCTTGCTCGATGTGGGCATCGATCTTCTAAAGGGTGGGTGTATGTGAGATCCAAGCACATGGCTTAATAGGATTGATAGGATACCCATATCAACAAGTTGCAACTTCTTTTCCGGAATCTCATTCGAAAAGAACTCTAAGGTTAAGCATGCTGGGCCTAGGGAAATTCTAGGATGGGTGACCGACCGGGAAGTGGGTAAACGGGTACTCACGAGTGAGGACAAAGTGCGCAGAAAAGACTAGTATTGGTTTGTGGGGCCAGTCTAGATATCCTATTAAGCTGCCAAGAGTTACACCCGGGCCCAGAGTGGGACGGGTGTTAGTCGCACCGCCACCTCCGTCTCCGGCGCGGCACGCGGGTGGCGTGGTATTTCTGGATGTGCTCCTCCGTCATGGAGGAGCCGCACCATGCTCCACGCTCGGCAGCTATCTCCGGCTTGCTGGGCGGGGCTCCGATTGAGGAGTGACGGTGGCCCGTGTCTCCGACGACGTGAAATAGGCGGCGTGGCAAACTGCAGCGGCAACAACAAGCGAGGCAGAGCGAGGAAGGCAAAGGCGCAGGGGAGAACTGGGGAGGTGATACATTGCAAATGTATCTATAATTTTTGATGTTCCATGCTTAGTTTTATCCAATTTCTTGTGTTTTGTTCCAACTTTGGAGTACTTTTCATATGATTTCTTGGACTAACCTATTAACAAGAGCCACAGTGCCGGTACCTGTTTCTGTTGTTTTTGGTTCTAGGGAAGTCAGAAAATGAATATTCTCGGAATTGGATGGGACAAAAGCCAAAGTGCCTATTTTTCCGGAAGTGATCAAGTGCCAGAATACGAGACGGAGAAGGGCCAGGGAGCCACCACACCACCTGGCCGCGCGGCCAGGCCTGGCCCGCGCCAGGGGGTGGTGTGGCCGCTCCCGGCACCCCCTCGGCCTCCCCTTCCGACTATAAGATGCCCTCGGGACGAAAACCCTAAGTGCCCAATAAAAAATCCACGAAAGAGTCTGTAGTTGCCGTCATATCCATCCCTAGATCGGGAGGGATCTGAAGCTCTTCCCGGCACCCTACCGGAGAGGGGAATTCACCCTGGAGGCCTTCTTCATCACCATGCAAGCCTCCGGTGTGATGCGTGAGTAGTTCATCCTTGGACTACGGATCCATGTAGTAGCTAGATGGCTGGTTCTCCTCCTTTGTGCTTTCATGTCTAGATCTTGTGAGCTCCGTTCATGATCAAGATCATCTATTTGTAATTCTGCATGTTGTGTTTGCAGGGATCCGATGGATATTGAGATGCTATTTCAGATTGATTATTGATTCTATCATGTCTTTGTTATTTGTGATCTTGCATGCTTTCAGTTGTTAGTAGCTATCTTGGCCAAGTAGATGCTAGCAACTCCAAGAGTTAGTATTTATGCTCGATAGTGGGTTCATGCCTCTGGTAATCTGGGGAAGTGCAGAAATCTCTAAGGTACTAGATGTGCTATTGCTACTAGGGAGAAAACAACAATCCTTTGTTCATAGAACAATCGTATTGTTTACTTTACACACAGTTCGTAAAGCAATAAGCTGTTGCTTGCAACTTAATACTGGAGGGGGTTCGGATGATAACCTGAAGGTGGATTATTAGTCATAGATGCAGTTGGATGGCGGTCTATGTATTATGTTGTAATGCCCAATCAAGTCTCAAAGGAGTCAAGATGATTAGTATATGCATGTATTGCGTTCTCGGTGTTTGTCAATTGCCCCGCTGTAATTTGTTCACCCAGCATGTTATCTATCTTAAGGAGAGCCACCTCTAGTGAACTATGGATCCCGGTCCTTTTCTTTACATACAATCTACAACAGTTTACTTCTTTGTGTTTACTTTCTGCAAACTTTTACTTCTTTCCATTTGATACGTTTAATCCTTTGTTTTCCGCAAAACACGGTGAGATTGACAACCTCATCGCAAGTTGGGGACAAAGTTCTGTGGTTGTGTTGTGCAGGTCTCCATGTTGCTACTAGCACCGGTAGTGCGCCCTGCCAAGGCTCAGCTAGTAACACCTTTGGGGTGTTTCCTTGCTCCTACTGGTTCGATTAAACCTTGGTTTCATAACTGAGGGAAACTTGCTGCTGTGCTCATCATACCTTCCTCTTGGGGTTCCCAACGAGCTCTACATCAACACCGCCATCAAGCAATTTTCTGGGCGCCGTGCATTGAGCCATCAAGCGATTTTCTAGTGCCGTTGCCAGGGAGTCAAGGACATCTTCGCAAGGGGAGTCCCTCATAACCAATCTCTTTACTTTGTTGTTTTTGTTTTGCTTAGTATCTTTTTGCTTTATTTGCTTGTTTCGTTCTTCAAAAACACAAAAAAAAATTGTTTTACTAGTTTGCTTTCTTATTCAAAAACACAAAAAAATTAAGTCTCCTTTAGTAGTCACCTCTCCCTTAGCTCACCATGTTGATCCCTAAATTCACCTTGAAAGTCATTTCAATTGGTAGTGGTTCTATAATTGGGAAAGACAATATTGAAGAATTCTTTAATCATGTTAGTAGGCATGAAGATACTGAGGATAGATCCCTTGCAGAACTTGCTCCAAACTATGAGATTGCTCAGCTTCTTTAATTCACATGTTAGAAGCTAGGTTTGTTAATCTCAACCCCTTAATGCAAGTAATGTTTCTTAAGCTTAAGGAAATTGAAGACCCTGAAAAGAGGGATTTTATACTAGAAACTTTGTTTAAGGAGTTCTATGATGTTGCCAAGGAAGCTAGAAAAGTTTTTGAACGTTTCAATATGCTAGGATCATGTGTAGATGTTGTTTGTACACGAGAAAAGATGAACAAAACTGAACCTAATGGGGAGGAACCTAAGATACCAATACCCTTTAAACTAGTAGCAATACATGATGCCATAGAAAAGAATCTTGATTGGATTGTTCCTGCAAACCCTTTTGATGAGAATAGTGAACCCAAGAGCATTGAGAGAGGATCCTGTAGAACTTATTTGGATGATATACCTTGCCCTGTTGAAAATATTTCTGGTATTGATCTTAATGCTTCTTCATTTGAGAATACTTGATCCTTTTTCTTGCTTCTTATGCCTAACTTAAAGGCGTTAAAGAAAAGTACTTATTGGGAGATAACCCAAAAGTTTTAGATGAGTCTTGGAAGTTATTACCTCTCTAATAACCTCTCCTTATCCTTTTTATTTGCTTTTTGTGCCAAGAGTAACCTCTAATGATACTGAAGTAATGATTGGGAAAGTTGTTGTCCCGAAACAGATTGTTGTGCTTCACCGTAAAAATTCGTGAGAGATCTCTATATGTCGGATTGAGCTGTAATTGTTTGTTCTTCTGCCCCAGGTTGTTATCTAACTTTCGTTAGTTAAACAATTTTTTATTTGAGCAACAGAAGGTCTTCGAAAAAAATTCGTCTTTACCTGCTGGTCTGTTTGACAGATTTCTGCCATTTCTGCATTTGCTTCTTGTTGGTTCCTCTTTGAGTTCTTTTGGGGAATTGAGCTTTTTGAGGGAAGTGCTACAGTAGCTAGTGTTCTAATGGAAGTTTATTTGGTTTTAGAACTGAACCTTAAGACCTTTTATCTTGAGTGCACTAATGTTGCTAATAAAGATTGTGTGAAGTTTTGTATGAAGGAAAAATTTCAGGTGTATGGAAGGAATGAGTAATGAGATAAAGGATGGACTAAAGCTCAAGCTTGGGGATGCCACGCGTGTCACCCTAAGAAATATCCAAGAAGTACAAGCGTCAAAGCTTGGGGATGCCCAAGGCTTCCCCTTCTTCATCAATAAAAATTCCAGGTTTCTTCCAAACGCTTCATTTTTATTGTTTCATGCATAGTTGTGTTGTTCTTGGAGCGTCTTTTTTTTCTCGTTTTTGTTTTGGTTTTCGTTTGCTTAGTTTGCTTAGTTTTCTGAATAAATTGGTTGTACCCCCTCTTTCATACATTGGTTTGCAAATAGTTTGGTTTGGTTTGTAAAAGAGTAGGAAAGTTCATGCTTAAGTGGTAAAGAGAGCTTGTTTTTTGGTGGCCTATCTTTGTCATGCCATGCTTGATATTGTTTTGGCTTTATGCTTGGTATTCTTTGCTGTAGCATGACTTGTTATAAACAATTGATATTGCTTAATGTTCCTTGGATGAATCATGCGTTGTTTTAGCATATTAAAGCATAGTATAGTGGTTTTCTCCTTTGATGCTTTATTTGGGTTGACTTGGCGCATGCTCACACCATGTTATGACTATCCAAAGTCACCATAGCCTTTATGATCCTTTAGTTTTCAACTTGTAGTATCACTTTATGCTTTGATCAATGATGTTTTGTCGCTCTGGATGATTATGGCCATTATTGCTCTCTTAGTTTGTCGCTCCCAGTCTTTTGCTAGCCTCCACAACAAAGTATGAGTTCCACTCATGCATCCAACTCCCTAAACCAAGTTATTCCAAAAGAGTCCACCATACCTACCCACTAGCTTATGTTATTCCAAGTATATTCATGCATCTGTTTACCTTCCAAATTAAACTTGTTAAGAGAAAACTAGTGATTAAAGCTCTCACGAACTTGATGGCACACTTTACTTTACTTGCCCTTAATAAACTTGAACCATTGTGTCTTCTATGTTGTATATGCTTGCACTTATTTGTTGGGAATTAGCAGAACCATGCTTTCATGGGGAACGCTTTCAACATTGCACTTGGTACTTGTACCTAGTTGATATCATGCTCTTTTGTATATGGATGTCATCGGTGTGAAATGAAAGGGGAGCTTGTAAGTCCATGGAGTTATGTATATGTGTTAGAGAAACACCTAGGCCGCTGCTCTAATCCATGCTGACATGGTGGAAACCTGCAGCGTAACCATAATGAGTTGTCTATGAAGCATTCTTCTTATAAAAAAAGAGTCCTATATTGAGAAAAAAGAGAAAAGAAAAAAAGAGAGATACTATGAAAAGAGTAAAGAGAGAAAAAGCACCATAATCCCATGGTAAATAAGAAGAATGTTGAGATGCTCGTTGTCTGCTTGCCTTATCATTTTGATATGGGGATTTTTCCGTATCATCGGGCAAGGGGTACCCCGTTGGTGGTTCTCTATGATACACATATACTTACAATGCCAAGAACTTACCGGTGACTAACTTGAGTAGCATGAGGAGCGGCCCTCATATACAAGGGACATGAGATTTCTGACTTATACTTTGTCAAGCATGTACACCATAGTTTGTTCACTTTAACCTTAATCACTTCAAGATGCTTATGATAGGGGCAATGAGAGCTGAAAGCTATAAGTACCATAATTTTTGGAAGCTCTTTATGAGACTTGAATCCCTACTTCCTTTTACAAAAGGCCTTTCTTCCACCCTTATATTGAGTCTCCACCTTCTATCTTTATGCACCTACTTTGAGAGCATAGTGGCCATTCTTAGTTCTATGTGCATTGTCCCAAGACTAGTTGATTGATGCATACTTTGATATTGCTTGTTTTAAACTATTATATCTAGTCACTCTTATGAACTTTGATGGTGTCCTAAGCATTTATATTTGCTACTCTACGAGGGACAAGCTGAATACTATTATGCTATGTTTTCTTTATGTGAAACAAACAAACGTTTTGCAAAGCATTGTTATTCATGAATCCTTTGTTTGTGCCTTTTCATGTTGCATCATAGTTTCTTTGCTTATTGCTAGAACTTTGTCTTTCATGTTATGATTGAAGTACTATGATCCCAGCTTTGAATGTTTTACAAATACTTTGATCAAGTCTTTGATGGTGCATGTCACCTCAAAAATTATTATTTCTTTTTATCACTTACCTACTCGAGGACGAGCAAGAGTTAAGCTTGGGGATGTTGATACATTGCAAATGTATCTATAATTTTTGATGTTCCATGCTTAGTTTTATCCACTTTCTTGTGTTTTCTTCCAACTTTGGAGTACTTTTCATATGATTTCTTGGACTAACCTATTAACAAGAGCCATAGTGCCAGTTGCCTGTTTTCTGCTGTTTTTGGTTCCAGGAAAGTCAGAAAATGAATATTCTCATAATTGGACGGGACAAAAGCCAAATTGCCTAGTTTTTTGGAAGTGATCAAGTGCCAGAATACGAGACAGAGAAGGGACAGGGAGCCACCACACCACCTGGCCGCGCGGCCAGGCGTGGCCCACGCCAGGGGGTGGTGTGGCCTCTCTCGGCACCCCCTCGACCTCCCCTTCCGACTATAAGATGCTCTCGGAAAGAAAACCCTAAGTGCCCGATCAAAAATCCACGAAAGAGTCTATAGCCGCCATCATCTCCATTCCTAGATCGGGAGGGATCTGAAGCTCTTCCCGGCACCCTGCCGGAGAGGGGAATTCACCCTGGAGGCCTTCTTCATCACCATGCAAGCCTCCGGTGTGATGCGTGAGTAGTTCATCCTTGGACTACAGATGGCTGGTTCTCCTCCTTTGTGCTTTCATGTCTAGATCTTGTGAGATCCGTTCATGATCAAGATCATCTATTTGTAATTCTGCATGTTGTGTTTGCGGGGATCCGATGGATATTGAGATGCTATTTCAGATTTATTATTGATTCTATCATGTCTTTGTTATTTGTGATCTTGCATGCTTTCCGTTGTTAGTAGCTATCTTGGCCAAGTAGATGCTAGCAACTCCAAGAGTTAGTATTTATGCTCAATAGTGGGTTCATGCCTCTGGTAATCTGGGGAAGTGAGAGAAATCTCTAAGGTACTAGATGTGCTGTTGCTACTAGGGAGAAAACAACAATCCTTTGTTCATAGAACAATCGTATTTTTTTACTTTACATGCAGTTCGTAAAGCAATAATCTGTTGCTTGCAACTTAATACTGGAGGGGGTTCGGATGATAACTTGAAGGTGGATTATTAGTCATAGATGCAGTTGGATGGCGGTCTATGTATTATGTTGTAATGCCCAATCAAGTCTCAAAGGAGTCAAGATGATTAGTATATGCATGTATTGCGTTCTCGGTGTTTGTCAATTGCCCCGCTGTAATTTGTTCACCCGGCATGTTATCTATCTTAAGGAGAGCCACCTCTAGTGAACTATGGATCCCGGTCCTTTTCTTTACATACAATCTACAACAGTTTACTTCTTTGTGTTTACTTTCTGCAAACTTTTACTTCTTTCCATTCGATACGTTTAATCCTTTGTTTTCCGCAAAACACGGTGAGATTGACAACCTCATCGCAAGTTGGGGACAAAGTTCTGTGGTTGTGTTGTGCAGGTCTCCATGTTGCTACTAGCACCGGTAGTGCGCCCTGCCAAGGCTCAGCTAGTAACACCTTTGGGGTGTTTCCTTGCTCCTACTGGTTCGATTAAACCTTGGTTTCATAACTGAGGGAAACTTGCTGCTGTGCTCATCATACCTTCCTCTTGGGGTTCCCAACGAGCTCTACATCAACACCGCCATTAAGCAATTTTCTGGGTGTCGTGCATTGAGCCATCAGGAGGCAGCGAGTGGAGGGAGGAACTTCCCTCCCCCGGGCGACCTTTTAAAGACCCGGAAGCAGAACCGTCCGCGGTGCCATGTGGTGTCCATCGAGCCACACCCCACCCTCCCCACCGCACAGGATCCCTTGTGCAGGCGCGGGATGCGCAGAAGATCTCGGGGCAGAAACCGAAGAGGCAGGCGGAATTTTCCCGAGGCGACATGCGGCGGGACGTTACACTGCCTGCCGCAGTGCAATGATGGCGCGTGCACACGTGGCCGGCGTCAGCACTAACGTCACGGGTAGCACAACCGCCAGATGTAGCCGGCCAGAAATTTCACCTAAGGGTGAAATCTATACGCGCTCGGGGGCTAGTGTCAGGGGAATGACCTCCGGATACCTCAACCGAACAAGAACTACGGCAGTCGGTTCGCGTTCGACTGGCTGAGCGCAGCGGAACACGAGCAAGTTGCGGTGACCCAGCATACCACTGCATGTGTAGTACACTATAGTCATTGACATGACATCCACAGAACACCTTTCCGTAAATATCGGGTCCATATTACAAACATACACACTTCATTATTATTACAAACATTGCGGGTCCATATTACAAACATACACACTTCATTATTATTACAAACCAAGAGTTCCAAACTTCAAGCGTTACAAAATTACAAACCAAACTTAAGTAGTTTTAGCGGAAGATATAAACTCAAACTCATACTCCTAACTGAACTCAACAACTTATTTTATAAAAATCCTGCTGCTCGGCTCAATCGGTTTACTAATAACTAAAGCAACTACTCATACTAATTTCCCTCCACTCCATAGCGTATTTTGTAGTCCACCCCTTCAACTCCTCTAGATAGATATGGCTCTTCGTAGTAGACATCCTCTTGTCCTTCAGCTGCGTGGGTCTTCTGGATTCTCAGAGTCTAAGCAGGGGTTCAAAGGAAAGAGTGAGTAACAGCGTTACCCAGCAAGTTCATTATATGCAAGGTGGGAAGTTTGATGCTCTATCTACTACCTCGGACTATAAGTACTTAGAAATATGCAGTTTTCGTAAACATTTCTTCAAATATTTATTTTATTATCAAAAACTATGCCGATCATCCTTCACAGGTTGACCAGAACTTTATGGAGTTCCTTTCCTGCCGCGTTCGTAGCTCCTTCCCGGAACAGGGAGTAACATGTCACAATTCTTACACTCCGCAGAGGTGCGTTATTTTACCCATGAGAGATCAACTCCTTGTTGCACAACCGGACGTACTTTCCCATCCACAATTCCTTGATATGGGGCCCAGTAGGTGATCCAAGCCAATCGCTGCCCTCTTCGCGACCCCATATGTCTGCACGATCCTCTGGGGCTGACTACACCTCTGTTAAGCCCCCATTTTGGGCAAGCTACAACCCTGGTGAGTTCCCGAAGACTCTATGAGCTGGTGATGCCCTTGGAAAGCTCCATAAAGGTTCGACTATACCTCCGACAGCCACTCATAGATAATCTAGATACCAAAATCATGGGGCCTAAGGGTGCCCACCCATATCCTGAATCCACACAAGGAGTTACAGCGTCACGATAAGGTCATCTTGCCTCCATATGAAAGGAAGAAGATACATCTGACTTGTTCGTCTCATTCCAAATATCATGGTTAACGCGTAATATACGGCGCTAGAATCACTGATATCATGGGTTGTTAAGCCTACAGTGACATGTAATTGGAACCCTAAGTTCCATTGCCAATATTTGTCATCACTTAGGATGATATCTACCTCTTATTTATTAGAGAAGATAATATTTTATTTCTCCAGATCATAGATGATAACACACAATTTACAATATCTTTGATAAAGACTCTTCAAAGGACATGAGCAAGTTATGAACTTGCCTTGTGACTGCAAGGTAGTGAAGTCAGATGCTTCCACCTGACCTTGGGCTTCGGTTTCTACAGAGAACCATTATTGCCCGGTAAGGACAATATTTAAAGAAGCAATATGTAATGCATAGTAATGTCATGCAATGGTTTATTATCTCCTTCTTTGCGTATTTTACCCTCTTAGTAAAAGTTTGCAATTTTCTTAATTAATAAAAAAAGTATTATTCCAAGAGTTAAAAATATGAACTTATTTAAATTTTTTTACTCTTTTAAATATTTACTAAAATTCCTTTAAGGAAATAAGACTTTATTTTTATCACACTGAATTTACTTTTCAAAAATACAAACTATTATTTTTCTATAATAGTATATCCATTTAGGATCTTAAAAATGAATTTTATTCAATTTGAAGTGTTTCATATATTTTTATAAAATTCAAAATTAATTGGCACAATATTAACAATGGACCTAATTTGTAGTTACAAAAAATTCTATTGATTATTTTGATTTAATAGGGGATATTTTTGTGACTTGATAGACATATTATTTATATTTTTAAGATTTTTATTTTTTTTCTAGAGTTTTTTTTGTTTTAGGGGCATATTTGTAAATATTTCTTTTTAAGCAACTCCCTTCAAATACGGGCCTAGCCCACTGGGCTGGCCCGGCCCAACTTGACTCGGGCCACACAGCCTGGTTAAGTCCACCAGGGTAGTACTAGGCCGCCCACTAGTCCAGTACCCCCACGCACTCACTCTCCTCTCCCCTTTCTCT
This sequence comes from Avena insularis, assembly GCA_023614405.1. Classification (NCBI taxonomy): domain Eukaryota; kingdom Viridiplantae; phylum Streptophyta; class Magnoliopsida; order Poales; family Poaceae; genus Avena; species Avena insularis. The sequence continues at coordinate 177,680,287 of CM042692.1, read as the reverse complement.
CTCTCTCCCTCTCGCGCTCACCTCTTCCGCTCGTTGCCGCCACCGCGCATGATTCCGACCTGATCCAGCCACCGTTGCCGCTGCCACGATGCAAGATGACTAAGTTGATGCCGCCGCTCAGTTCTGTCCGAACAGATCTGCCAACGGGGTCCTCTCCTGGCCACGCTAACCCCTGCCCGAAGCTAGGGTTAGGGTTTGGCCACCCTGGAGCTTCGTCGATGATGCCCCGGGGTACTCACGGTGCGCTTCCCTTCATCTCCGGCTGGTTCTGACGTGCTGCAGGCGTGGGTTGCAGCGCCCCTTTGGGTGAACCCCATGCCGCCGCTTCTGCACTGCCGCCGGCCACTCCTATGCTTCCTCTTCAATTACTTTTGCGAGGACCTCGAGTAAGTTTGGGTGCTTCCCCTTTGTGCTCCTCTCTTGTGCTCTAGCTATATTTCCCTGGCATGATTAACATGGTTCATACCCTGTGAAGTTATGTTTAGTTAATTTCTCTGGTTCATCCTACAAGTGATATCCTTCTAGAGGTTAATTTGCTAGTGGTACCTGTTGCACGCTAATGGTCCTAGCCAATTGATCTCCTTTCTGCAAGTTAGTACTCTGCTGAATATGTTCTTGCCACCTTGTTCTTTATCAAAGAACCCTCTATGAAAGTATACTGAATCTTTATGTTATTACCCTTGTTACATCTATGATGGGTTCGTTTTATTGGATTGAGACTCACTGTTATGCTAGAGTTGGGATGCTCTCTGTTGAGGTGATGTTGTTAATATTTGCTTATGAAGCAGTGATGTCCTGTAGAGATGATTTAGGAATATGATTGATTCCTATCTGCTTTATAGAAGATGATTAGTGACTTGTGGCCTAGTGATAAACAGTGATGATGTTTACTGGCTCACCTGGCACAAAGTGCCAATTATGATTCCTAAATTAATTTAGGAAAGTGATTATAGGTTTTTTAATAGCTACTATTGAACCTGTTGGTACAGAGGTGCTACCCAGTTGGGGATATGTCATGTAACAACAGTGTGATATGTGTTGATCTAGTTAAAACTAGATCCACAGGTTTATGATGCTTGTCTGAAACCATCTCTAGGCTTTGGTAATTAGTTTAGGACAATGATTCTCATAGACTTTAAGAAAATGATTTGGTAACCCATGTTGTGTAGTATAGAGCTTTAAGCTGAACCACTTCTGAGGTGCTACCATCCATTGGATATGCCCAGAAGCATTCTGTTAAAGCTGATGTACATGTGGATGTAAAAACATGTTTTATTCTCCAAGATCAATGATGCACAGGATGAGATCTTGGAGTGGTTTGCAAACATAGATAGTTTGGCCCTTTTAATCTCTTCTGTGATGGATACACCCCACTTGGGTGCACTCTAAGAAGATCTTATATGAAACAACACATGCTCATCATAGATTTAGCATGTGATGGTTTTGTATCAACTCACCACACAAGTTGCTTGCTAGTGCTGTGTTGATCTTGGTTTGCACCTCCTGGTGCTGTCCTGCTCCTCCCAGTCTCCTGTGATCTTGAACTTGCTCTTGCTATCCTCCTGTACCACCCCCTCCTTAAGTCACCATTTTATGATGAACTGGTGGTTGTTTTGGTGAATTAGCTGGTGGTTTATTTGGAAGTGGCAAGCTCACTGAGCTCCTAGTGTGTGCTTGAGAAGGTGAACGTGCTGACTGTGGATGAGCCTTTGCTGAGTAATCTATTTGAGTGCTAGTAGTGTTGCTGCTGGGTTGACAGCACACTGCATGTAGTTTGGTGACTGAGCTGTGTGTCTGTGTGAGCTGGTCATGTGGATCAGCTCAAGTGAAAATATGTCCACCTATTATTTCCTTTTACTAATTACTGCCTGGTGAAACTTGCCCCTCTGTTATTACTCAATGATGTAACTGGAACAATGCATTTCATTGTTCATCACTGAGAGTAATATTTAACTAATTAACCCTTGTTTTCTTTTAGTTGTCTTATTTTATTTGCAGGAACAAGATCTGAAGATACAAGATTTAGTCTAGGACTAGATTAGTAGTATAAGTTTTACTTGTAGACTTCTTTTTATTTCTATTATGTTTGTAAAGAATCTTGTAAAGATTTATTATAAAGTAATAAAGTTGTGTTTCAATTCTCTGCAATTTTATATTTGTGATGTACAAATTACAATTTGCAATATTGTAATGTAATTAGAAAATAAGAATTTATTTCTTATCTTATTTTCACTGTCTCAAATCTTTATTGTGGGTTACTATATCTATAACTCAACCAAATAATGTTAATGAGATATTTTGGAAAACAAGTTAATATTCCTAACTTATAGTTTTCAAATACTTTAAAATGATTTAAATTTCAAACTTGAATTCAAAATAACTTCCCCAAAAACTCAATAATTCCCAAAGGTCATGTAAAAATTCATAGCAATCACTAACAAGAGCTATACCTACCTCCAGTTAGCGAAAGAAACTCTGATCCCTTTAGGTTTTTGTTTGGCGAAAAATTTACCCTGATTTTATAGATGCATGCATGCACAAACTTAGATTCTTATTTCTACCCTTTGTTGAATCCTAATGCTGGAATGTTACATACTTCCTCCCTTAAATTAAACCTAGCCCCAAGTTTGCGGATGAGTACCTGAATAATTCCGGATATACTTCCCTTAAGTCATCTTCTTTTTCCCATGTGGCTTCCTGCTCTAGGTGATGTTCCCACTGTACCTTGCAGTATTTGATTGCCCTGTTTCTCAACCTTTTCCAGTTCTCCTCTAGAATCTTACAAGGTTTCTCGACATAGGTCAAATCTTCTTGTAACTCAACTTCTTGATGGGTGATGGCATCATCGGGAACTTTAAGACATTTCTAGAGTTGTGAGACATGGAACACATTGTGAACCTGAGCTAGCCTTTTTGGTAACTAGAGAGCATAAGCTATTGTTCTATTCTGACTCAATATCTTGAATGGTCCAATGTATCTTGGGCTTAGTTTTCTTTGACTCTGAATCTCTTCACTCCCTTCATCGGACTTACTTTAAGATATACCATATCTCCCACTTCTAGATGCCATGATCTTCGACTTTGATCAGCATAACTCTTCTATCAACTCTGAGCTATCTTCAATCGATCTTTAATAATATCTATGATATCTTGCTTTTCCTTAATATAATCTGGTGCAAATTCCTTGCTACTACCAAGTTCATACCGACATGTAGGTGATCTACATTTTCTTCCGTAGAGTACTAGGTAAGGTGCTGCCTTCAGACTACTCTGATAGCTATTGTTGTAGGAAAGTTCTACCAACAACAGATGATCTTTCCACGAACCTCCAAAATCTAATGCACAAGCTCTGAGCATATCCTCTAAGATTTGATTGGTCCTTTCTATCTAGCCTCTAGTTTCTGGATGATAAGCTGTGCTAAAATCCAACTTTGAACCAAGTGATGCATGTAATTGTTTCCAAAATGCCGATGTAAACACAGATCCTCTGTCTGATACAATCTTCTTGGGTACTCTGTACTTACTCACAATCTCTTTGATATAGATTTCTACTAATCTTTCCGCATTATCCTTTTGGTTTACTGGAATAAAATGCGCACTTTTTGTGAGTCTGTCCACAATCACCCATATCATATCCTTCGGCTTCGGTGTCATGGGTAACCCTGTGATAAAATCCATACCAATTTCCTCCCACTTCCATTCTGGAATTTCCAAAGGTTGTAATGGTCCTGCTGGACTTTGATGTTCTGCTTTTACCCTTTGGCAAGTATGGCATTCTGATACATACTTTGCAATATCTCTTTTCATATTATTCCACCAAAACAACTCTTTTAAATGCATGTACATCTCTGTACTTACCGGATGTATGGAATATGGTGTTTCATGAGCTTCCTGAAGTATCACCTCTTGGATTTCTGGCACATCTGATACACAGAGACGGTTTTGAAACCATAAAGATCCATAATCTCCTAGATGAAAAGTTGATGTTTGACCTTGAGAGATTCTTCGAACTTCTTCAGCAATAAAAGGATCTTCATCTTGATGTCTAAAGATTTCATGTCGAAGATCACTACTTCTCTCTTCAATTATTCTCATGGTAGCTAATCCTCCAAGAACTACTGTACTTATGAATTGTATTTCTAACCTTTCCAAATCCATGTGCAACTCTCTTGGCAATTCTCTATTAATAGGTTGTGTATCTGCGCTTTTCCGACTTAAGGCATCTACCACAATATTTGCCTTTCGAGGGGTATAATTGAATACTAGATCATAATCTTTAATTAACTCTAGCCAACGCTTCTGTCTCATGTTCAATTTATTTTGAGTGAAGAAATATTTGAGACTTTTGTGATCAGTGTATAACTCACACCTTGCACCATAGAGAAAATGCCCCCATCCTTTTAAAGCAAAGACTACTGCTGCTAACTCTAAATCATGAGTTGGATAATTCACTTCATGTGGTTTCAATTGTATAGATCCATAAGCAATTACCTTACGATCTTGCATAAGCACACAACCTAATCCTTCCTTAGATGCATCACAATAAACTGTGTAATCTTTTCCCGGTTCTGGAACTACTAGGATTGGTGTTGTAGTTAATCTGGTCTTCAACTCCTGAAAACTCGCTTCACACTTCTCATCCCATATGACAGGTGTATTTTTTCTTAACAATTTGGTCATTGATCCAGCTATCTTGGAAAAACCTTCAATGAATCTTCGATAATACCCGGCCATGCCTAAGAAACCTCGGATTTTCTTCACATTGGTTGGTGCCTTCCATTCCAGCACTGATTGAACTTTGGAAGGATTTACAACAATTCCATCCTTACTAATCACATGCCCAAGAAACTCTACTTTGTCCAACCAGAATTCACACTTACTGAACTTAGCATAAACCTTATGTTCTCTTAAGATTTGCAATGCTATTCTAAAATAGTATGCATGCTCTTCTTTATCTTTGGAGTATATCAGAATGTCATCAATGAATACTATGACAAATTTGTCCAAGTAAGGCATGAAGATTTTGTTCATCAAATTCATGAATATTGCTGGTGCATTGGTTAGACCAAAAGGTACGACAAGATACTCATGATGTCCATACCTTGACACAAATGCTGTTTTAGGAACATCTTCAGGTTTAATTTTTATCTGATGGTATCCTGATCTTAGATCAATTTTGGAGAATACTCCAGCTCCCTTAACTTGATCAAATAGATCTTGAATTCTTGGTAATGGGTACTTGTTCTTGATGGTGACATTGTTGAGATTTCTATAGTCCCCACACATTCTTCATCCACCATCTCTTTTACCTACAAAGATTACCGGAGTTCCCCATGGAGATACACTCTCCTGAATAAATCCTTTTTGGCTAACTCATCAATTTGTTCCTTAAGCTCTTTCAATTCTTTTGGCCCCATCTTATATGGTGCTTGAGCTATTGGTGTTGTACCAGGTATCAGGTCAATAGTGAACTCTATTTCTCGATCAGGTGGCATTCCTGGTAACTCAGCTGGAAAAACATCTTGAAATTCCTTCACTACCGGAATATTTTCCAATTTAACTTCCTTCATTGAATTCAACTGCAGATCCACCATGATATGACTATGTTTATCAGCCTGATAGACTATTCTTCCTCCACTTGGAGACCTGATTGAAACAATTTTCTCCTCACAATTGATCTGAGCTCCATAGTCTGTCATCCAATCCATTCCCAGCACTACTGCTATTCCTTTTAATGGGATCACATAAAGATCCGCATAATAGGTTTAACCACATATGGAAATTACTTGGTTCACTTTAATGTTTCTAACTACCATAATCCCTCCGGCAGTAACTACGGTCATAGGTTTTTCTAACGGTGCCCTTCTAATCCCGAATTTATCACAAAATTCCTCAGATATGAAAGAAGTAGTTGCACCCGTATCAAATAATACTTTTCCGGTATTTGTGAGAATATTGAGCATACCTATCACCGCTTGATCCGAGTTATCCACCTCCTCCAAGGTTGCGCAATTCAGCATTCCAGTAGGTCTACCTCTCTTACCATTATTATTTTTGGCATAGCTTCCACCTCTGTTAGGCTGTCCACCTCCGCCTCCACTGGCTTGTCCTCCACCTTTTGTGGGCCAACCACCGGGTGGTTTGTTTGGGAAATCAGGCTTAATATGACCCTTTTGTCCACAACCAAAGCAAACAATCACTGGCATCTTGCAATCCTTGCTAATATGTCCCGGAAGTTTGCAATTGTGACATATAACATTCCTTCTCGGATTGAATTGTCCTCCAGTGTTGTTGCTACTCCTATTGTTGTTGTAGGGTGTGTTTGTAGGTTGGAATTCCAAATTGGTTTTGGGTTTACGTGCCTGAATCCTATTAGTTTCCTTCTTTGCTCTCTTCCTGTGCTCCTCTTAGACATTTTTGTAATCATCTTCAAAGGTTATAACTGCAGCAAGCAACTGTTGAAGAGTTTGAGTGTTGGCAAGCCTCAACTGCATCTTCACAAATTGATTTAGTCCACGCATGAACCTCTTCTTCCTTTTCGCCTTCGTGCTAACTTCTTCAGTAGCGTAACGAGATAAATCACCAAACTCCCTACGCTTCAACTCAATGATACTTTCTAGAACATGGTATGCATGGAATCTTTGCTGGAACTCCTCCCAGTTATACTCTCTTCCTGGAAGTTTCATAGCTAACTGACCCTCCCACCATGCTGTTGCAGGTCCGGTCAATAGATGTGTTGCATACCTCAACTTTTCTTCCTCATTGCATCCTATAGTTTTCAACTTTCTTTCGGCAACTGTTAACTAGCCCTCTGCATCCATTGGTACTGGAGCGGATGCAAAAGGTAAAGGCCTGGTATCCTGGAAGTCCGAAAGACTAACACACCGTCCTTGAGGTGCCCTCTGCTGTCCCACTCGATCTACCAACCACTCCATGAATTTGTTCGGGGACTCTTGCATCATTTGCATGTACTACATAAATTTTTTCTCCATCAATGGCCTCATTGGTGGTGGTGGTAAATTTTCTTGCAGTCTGGTGTCTTCATCCACCTTTTATTTGGCTTCGCGCTCCATGCGCTGCTGCTCAGTCTCATTTTCTACACCCGTTTCCATACCCCCTAGTCCTGTAACATAAAGCGAATACTCATAATTTCATCATGCATATGTGTTCTGAGCTCAACTTCATGCATAGAACTAGTCACACAATGGAAAACAAGATCCAAATAAGAACCAAATATGCATTACACACATATTATACATTACAAACAACATAGTTTATACAACGTGATTACAAGCCCTTACTAACTAAGCATTACAAGGTCATGTGGATTCTATCCCACTTATTTATTTACATCAAGTCCTCAGACTCTAATTCCCGTATCCTGCGGAGATATTCCTAGTCAAAGTCACACTCCCCAGAAGTTGCATCGTTCATCGTACATACCCAGAGTACAACCGTGCTGACGTGAAGTACGACGCACCGTCTGTGGAATGACTTGCCTCTTCGACGGATGATATTCAGTATCAGAAGTCTCCGGACTTGACACATCATTCAGCTGAAGTGCATCCATACCTTCCAACTCATCTGAAATATCCTCAGAACCATCCGCATCACTGTCTTCATCATCCATCTCCTGCATCCCGACTCTAGAGGAATCAACAGAATATTCCCCTTCCGATGCTCCCCAAGTACTCTGCTGGGTACGATAGTCCTCAGCTATGATAGGATAGTGCACGTTATCTAGGGTAAGATGATGTTCTAGTGACTCAAACACCCTTTCTTCAGGATCTTCCTCATCGGACTCTACATCCTCTACATGGACATATCTTCCATCAACGGAATAAGATCTCACGCCCATGCAACTAGTTTGCTTGGTATCTCCAACTGAATCTTCCACAGGAATAGGATTCCCGGCAGATCCATCCATTGATTCGTACCTCCATCCCTCGGAATTTCCAATAGGTAGTTCCGAGTCCTCAGTTCCCCAAGAACTCTGTGGTACAGGATGACTAGTGCCCTCATCAGGATATCTAGTGGGTTCTGGTATTGGTGAGTAAGGATATGGTGTAAAAGATGCTGGATCTATAGGTATATCCTTAAAAACTGAGTTAGCCCTATCCACTGCTTCATTCTCTAGTTTAGATGCTAACTTCTCCCTTCTTTCAGGATTCGTTAAATCCTCTAGCATATCAACCTGATCTTCTACAATAACCTGATGTGTCTTATACAAAGACCCAACCATCAGTCGATACAGATCCATAAACTTAGAAGCTAGTTTTGGATGCTTCCTTACTAAAGTAAGATGGTCCGGTTCAGGTTCCTCGTCTATAGAGTCATGATGAATCACAGAGTATGTGCTTCCAGCTAACTCTTCTGCTTTGTGATCCCGAACATTGGCTATCGCCTCCACAATAGCAACATGATATGCTGCTAGGTGACTTCTACCTTCACCCATAGGTAAATTGTGATATAAAACAAGCTTCTTTGGTAGTTGCATACTAACACGATATTTGGCTAACATTCGCCCATCATGGTATGTCATGGTATTGACTGGGATATTAGTTGTGCAACCAAAAACCCTTAGAAGTTCTCGAAGCTGTTCTGTTAAAGCCCCCTGATAGTCATCAAGAGTCTCTTCTTTTCTTGCCAAAGTCTGTTTTGGAAACTTTGGTACCATTTCCACTCTATAGGAATAAATATAATTAGTATCCATTAGTTTTAATGATGCATCATAATAAAGAATTATTGCTCTAAAAAAATATAACAAAATATTCACCATATAATCTAGAGAACTCCTTACCGTTGCTCCTAGACTCCTACATTTATTTCCCTTTACTAGGTTTCCAACCTAAGGTCAAAGCAATTGCTCTGATACCAGCTACGGTGACCCAGCATACCACTGCATGTATAGTACACTATAGTCGTTGACATGACATCCACAGAATACCTTTCTGTAAATATCGGGTCCATATTACAAACATACACACTTCATTATTATTACAAACATTGCAGGTCCATATTACAAACATACAAACTTCATTATTATTAAAAACCAAGAGTTCCAAACTTCAAGCGTTACAAAATTACAAACCAAACTTAAGTAGTTTTAGCGGAAGATATAAATTCAAACTCATACTCCTAACTGAGCTCAACAACTTATTTTATAAAAATCCTGCTGCTCGGCTCAAGCGGTTTACTAATAACTAAGGAAACTACTCAGACTCGTTGCCCTCCACTCCATAGCGTATTTCGTAGTCCACCCCTTCAACTCCTCTGGATATATCGGGCTCTTCGTAGTAGACATCCTCTTGTCCTTCAGCTGCGTACATCGAAGGGTCTTCTGGATTCTCAGAGTCTAAGCAGGGGTTCAAAGGAAAGAGTGAGTAACAACGTTACCCAGCAAGTTCATTATATGCAAGGTGGGAAGTTTGATGCTCTATCTACTACCTCAGACTATAAGTCCTTGGAAATATGTAGTTTTCGTAAACATTTCTTCAAAGATTGATTTTATTATCAAAAACTATGCCCATTAGCCTTCACAGGTTGACCAGAACTTCATGGAGTTCCTTTCCTGCCTCGTTCATAGCTCCTTCCCGGAATAGGGAGTAACATGTCACAATTCTTACACTCTGCAGAGGTGCGTTACTTTACTCATGAGAGATCAACTCCTTGTTGCACAACCGAGCGTATTTTCCCGTCCACAGTTCCTTGATGTGGGGCCTAGTAGGTGATCCAAGCCAATCACTGCCCTCTCCCTGACCCCATATGTCTGCACGATCCTCCGAGGCTGACTACACCTCCGTTAAGCCCCCATTTTGGGCAAGCTACAACCCTGGTGAGTTCCCGAAGACTCTATGAGCTGGTGATGCCCTTGGCAAGCTCCATAAAGGTCCGACTATACCTCTGGTAGCCACTCATAGATAATCTAGATACCAAAATCATGGGGCCTAAGGGTGCCCACCCATATGCTGAATCCACACAAGGAATTACAGCGTCACGATAAGGTCATCTTGCCTCCATATGAAAGGAAGAAGATATAGCTGACTTCTTCGTCCCATTCCAAATCTCATGGTTAACGCGTAATATATGGTGCTAGAATCACTGATATCATGGGTTGTTAACCTACAGTGACTTATGCAATTGGAACCCTAAGTTCCATTGCCAATCTTTATCATCACTTAGGATGATATATACCTCTTATTTATTAGAGAAGATAATATTTTATTTCTCCAGATCATAGATGATAACACACAATTTGCAATATCTTTGATAAAGACTCTTCAAAGGACATGAGAAAGTTATGAACTTGCCTTGTGACTGCAAGGTAGTGAAGTCGGATGCTTCCACCTGACCTTGGGATTCGATTTCTATAGAGAACCATTATTGCCCAGTAAGGACAATATTTAAAGAAGCAATATGTAATGCATAGTAATGTCATGCAATGGTTTATTATCTGCTTCTTTGCGTATTTTACCCTCTTAGTAAAAGTTTGTTATTTTCTTTAATTTTAATAAAAAAGTATTATTCCAAGAGTTAAAAATATGAACTTATTTAAAAAATTACTCTTTTAAATATTTACTAAAATTCCTTTAAGGAAATAAGACTTTATTTTTATCACACTGAATTTACTTTTCAAAAATACAAACTAGTATTTTTCTATAATAGTATATCCATTTAGGATCTTAAAAATGAATTTTATTCAATTTGAAGTGTTTCATATATTTTTATAAAATTCAAAAGTAATTGGCACAATATTAATAATGGACCTAATTTTTAGTTACAAAAAATTCTATTGATTATTTCTATTTAATAGGGGATATTTTTGTGAGTTCATAGACATATTATTTATATTTTATTTATTTTTCTAGAGTTGTTTTTGTTTCATGGGAATATTTGTAAATATTTCTTTTTAAACAACTCCCTTAAAATACGGGCCTAACCCACTGGGCTGGCCCGGCCCAACCTGACTCGGCCCACACGGCCTGGTTAAGTCCACTAGGGTAGTAATAGGTCACCCACTGGCCCAGTACCCCCACTTACTCACTCTCCTCTCCCCTTTCTCTCTCTCTCGCTATTGCGCTCACCTCTTCCGCTCGCTGCCACCACCGCGCACGATTCCGGCCTGATCCGGCCACCGTTGCCGCTGCCACGGTGCAAGATGACTAAGTTGATGCTGCCGCTCAGTTCTGTCCGAGCATATCTGCCGATGGGGTCCTCTCCTGGCCACGCTGACCCCTGCCCGAAGCTAGGGTTAGGGTTTGGCCGCCCTGGAGCTTCGTCGATGGTGCGCCGGGGTACTCACGATGCGCTTCCCTTCATCTCCGGCTGGTTCTGACATGCTACAGGCATGGGTTGCAGCGCCCCTTTGGGGTGCTCCCCATGCCGCCGCTTCTGCACTGCCGCCGGCTACTCCTCTGCTTCCTCTTTAATTACTTTTGCGAGGACCTCGAGTAAGTTTGGGTGATTCCCCTTTGTGCTCCTCTCTTGTTCTCTAGCTATCTTTCCCTGGCATGATTAACATGGTTAGCCCCCTGTCTAGGGTTCATCTCTGAACCCTAAGGTTCATACCCTGTGCAGTGATGTTTAGTTAATTTCTCTAGTTCATCCTACAAGTGATATCCTTCTAGAGGTTAATTTGCTAGTGGTACCTGTTGCACGCTAATGGTCCTAGCCAATTGCTCTCCTCTCTGCCAGTTAGTACTCTACTAAATATGTTCTTGCCACCTTGTTCTCTGTCAAAGAACCCTCTGTGAAAGTATACTGAATCTTTATGTGATTACCCTTGTTGTATCTGATGGGTTCATTTTATTGGATTGCGACTCACTGTTACGCTAGAGTTGGGATGCTCTCTGTTGAGGTGATGTTGTTAATATTTGCTTATGAAGCAGTGATGTGCTGCAGAGATTACTTAGGAATATGATTGATTCCTATCTGCTTTATAGGAAGATGATTAGTGACGTGTGGCTTAGTGATACACAGTGATGATGTTTACTGGCTCATCTGGCACAAAGTGCGAAGTATGATTCCTAAATTAATTTAGGAAAGTGATTATAGGTTTTTTAATAGCTACTATTGAACCTGTTGGTACAGAGGTGCTACCTAGTTGGGGATATGTCATGTAACAACAGTGTGATATGTGTTGATCTAGTTAAAACTAGATCCACAGGTTTATGATGCTTGTCTGAAACCATCTCTGGGCTTTGGTAATTAGTTTAGGACAATGATTCTCATAGCCTTTAAGAAAATGATTTGGTAACCCATCATGTGTAGTATAGATCTTTAAGGTGAACCACTTCTGAGGTGCTACCATCCATTGGATGTGCCCAAAAGCATTCAGTTAAAGCTGTTGTACATGTGGATGTAAAAACATGTTTTATTCTCCAAGATCAGTGATGCACAGGCTGAGATCTTGGAGTGGTTTGCAAACATAGATAGTTTGGCCCTTTTAATCTCTTCTATGATGGATACACCCCACTTGGGTGCACTCTGAGAAGATCTTATATGAAACAACACATGGTCATCATAGATTTAGCATGTGATTGTTTTGTATCAACTCACCACACAAGTTGCTTGCTGGTGCTGTGTTGATCTTGGTTTGCACCTCCTGGTGTTGTCCTGCTCCTCCCAGTCTCCTGTGATCTTGAACTTGCTCTTGCTATCCTCCTGTACCACCCCCTCCTTAAGTCACCATTTTGTGATGAACTGGTGGTTGTTTTGGTGAATTAGCTGGTGGTTTATTTGGATCTAGCAAGCTCACTGAGCTCCTGGTGTGTGCTTGAGTAGGTGAATGTGCTATCTGTGGATGAGACGTGGCTGAGTGATCTGTTTGAGTGCTAGTAGTGTTGCTGCTGGGTTGATAGCACACTGCATGTAGTTTGGTGACTGAGCTGTGTGTCTGCGTGAGCTGGTCATGTGGATCAGCTCAAGTGAAAATATCTCCACCTGTGATTTCCTTTTACCAATTACTGCGTGGTGAAACTTGCCCCTCTGTTATTACTCAATGTTGTAACTAGAACAATGCATTTCATTGTTCATCACTGAGAGTAATATTTAACTAATTAACCCTTGTTTCCTTTTAGTTCTCTTATTTTATTTGCAGGAACAAGATCTGAAGATACAAGATTTAGTCTAGGACTAGATTAGTAGTATAAGTTTTACTTGTAAACTTCTTTTTATTTCTATTTTGTTTGTAAAGATTTATTATAAAGTAATAAAGTTGTGTTTCAATTCTCTGCAATTTTATATTTGTGATGTACAAATTACAATTTGCAATATTGTAATGTAATTAGAAAATAAGAATTTATTTCTTATCCTTATTCACGGTCTCAAATCTTTATTGTGGGTTACTATATCTATAACTCAACCAAATAATGTCAATGAGATATTTTGGAAAACAAGTTAATATTCCTAACTTATAGTTTTGAAATAATTTAAAAGGATTTAAATTTCAAACTTGAATTCAAAATAGTTCCCCAAAAATGCAATAATTCCCAAAGGTCATGTCAAAATTCATAGCAATCACTAACAAGAGCTATACCTACCTCCAGTTTGCGAAAGATACTCTGATCCCTTTAGGTTTTTGTTTGGCGAAAAATTTACCCTGATTTTACAGATGCATGCATGCACAAACTTAGATTCTTATTTCTACCCTTCGTTGAATCCTAATGCTGGGATGTTATACAAGTGATACCGGCTACTTTACAGTAGCCGGAACCACGAGGAGCAGCAAGGCACGGGACCGGCTACATCAGCGTAGCCGGACTCAATAAGAAGGACAGAGTGACATGCTGCACAATGCACGTTACGCCCTGGTACGACGATAAGACCCGCAACTACACGGCCATACCGAAGACTTTGCTGGGTGACACGGGAATAGTGTCCAGATGCTGACGACAGGCTAGCACGGCGTTCACTGTACCCACGACGACCCTACCGCATGTACTATGATGGGATGTAAGTGTACCGGATACTGTAGATGACCAGCCGGCTAGGACCCTCTTGTGGGGCCTGCCAGCCGGACTGGCCAGTGAGACCATTGCCTCTCTACCTATATAAGGAGAGGCGAGGCTCTCGTAGAAAGGGTTGGTCTCAGGGCATTTAAGGTGGTAGCTAGAGAATACAGCTCAAGGAGCAATTGTAGCCCGTATACTACTCATAGTCAGATCGGCAGGAGTAGGAGCTTTACCTCACCATGAGGGCTCCGAACCTGGGTACTTCTTGTGTGTCGCTACACTTGCTCGTATCCAATCCCGCCTGCGAACCCCGTCGAGAGCTTCCCTGCTAGTCCCCGCACCACTATCTAACCTGTTTAGGTACTGTCGTTCCCAATACAACGACACTTCACGTTGGACAAGCTTGGGACGAACCGCAACGGAGTCTATCACCAATTCCAGCCAATGTTTTCTTTGGGGGAAGTTCCAGCCAATGTTGGTTGAGAAACCAACAACGGCGTCTTGAGCATTCATACTGAAGCGGCATATTTCAGGACGAAGATTAAATCCACCAAGACTAACTGCATGCGGAGAGGTGTATACACAATTGCTCCTCGTTAGATATCCAGGGCCAAGTCCTACCGCGCCAACTAGAATGGTAATCGGATAGTTCAATCCAAGGAAGGTAGAAAATGCTCCAAGGTCTAAAACCCTCCGCCATTGCCTCGGTGGAAGTAACCTACAGTGTCAATCGAGAACACATGGCAGCAAAACCCAGTAGAATAGGTGTGAATATTGCGGCCGTGATGATAAACAACATTTTCAGCGACAGGATAACAACCATAAGTAGTGTCATACGCCCTATCACTAACACCCACAGTATTGATCAGAATAAGGCTACCACCATCAGGAGATCTTGCTAACCACCACAGATCAGGAATGTACTCATGATTACCGTCTAATTCAAGTGGCTCTGGAAGACGCACAGGACCTTGCAACGAAAGCACATTCAGAGGTCAGCTGAGCAAAATTTGAATGATGAAGCTTGAAAATTTAAGGATGGAAATTTTACCCCATGCCCGAGGATCCCATGCATAAACATTGCCAATCTGAGTTACAGCAAAGACAACTCCCTTATGGATAATTGCATCGCGGTAGCTGAACATGCTGAACTGGTTCTCAAGAACCATCCACATACCATGAGAACCATCAAGGAAGGTAATTACCGTGTCGAAGATGGCCAGGATAGAGAAATCCTTATAGTTCCCAGCAGCTATGGGAACTCGACAAATGGCTATCTTCAGTAGATTAGTAGGTTGCCCAGCTGCCATAAACTTAAGTACCTCGGGTGTGGCCTCAAAATTGAAGATCGCTGGTAGAGGAATCCAGCGACGAGTGAACACATTCACAAGCTCCCAGTTCCAGGCGAGGCCAACAGTGGGATCCAATCTCCATGGGCGCCTGCCCACTTCTTACCCTCACAATCTAGCATCACAACATCGGAAGAGGACCTGTCTAGTGGCGTCAGCTTGCACAAGGTCCACCTGAACTTCTTCTATGGATTTTGCTTGCCCATGCTGCAATAGTAGTTGCCCCTGTAGAACTGCTTCATGTGATTGTCGCGGTAGAAGACATTGTACTCACGCGGTACCTCAGTTGGGTGAGTGTGAAGAACACAGGGGAGACCAAAAGGATGAGATTTTGACAGGGATGCACTATGTGTTGTTGAGTAAAGATAACGTTTGCAGCAAGCGACGAGGCTCGCGGTAGTAATGACATCGCATCTGGCTGAGATTTCTTCAAGGGGGGCATCAAAAAACACCCTAAAAGTGTCACTATCATCGATCAATTGGGCCATCATGAGGAAGAGCTCGAGCAGGTGAGGGGCAATGGCGTTTGGTTTTGATTGGGGTTTTGGAGGAGAGAGCGAGCTGCAGCTGGTAGGGCGAGATGGAAAACAGTCTATCAAACTGGGCGTCTGATACGTCCAAAATGTATCTACTTTCCCAAACACTTTTGCTATTGTTTTTCTTCTAAACTTGTGTGATTTGGATACAACTAACACGGACTAACGCTGTTTTCAACAGAGTTACCTTGGTGTCTAGTTTTTGTGCAGAAAATCAACTATCAAGAAAAATCCCAGAAAATATGCCAAAAATCCTATTTCACAGAAAGATTGATCGAGCCAGAAGACGAGACGGAGGAGGGCCACGAGGGGCCCACACCACCTGGCCGCGCCTGGGGGTGGTGTAGCCGCCTCGGTCCTCCCCTCAGCCTCCCTCTTTGCCTATAAGTTGCCTCTTGACCTAAAAACCAAGCGGAGTTCCCCTGAGGCCCCGCTACAAACGGGCTGGCAGGACAAAAGATGTTGTGCAAGTTCTTATTGCGAGCATGTATAACTATATATGGAGCACACTCTTATGATTATTTAGTACTTGGATGCTTTATCTTATTTATCTACAAATTCCCCATGTATTGATTGCCATATGAATTGTCTTGTCCATGCAATGCCTGTCCATCCATCCCTATGCCTACCGCGCTTTAATCCTATTGTTTACTACAATTGTTACTACTGTCTTTACTTTTACTACTACTGTTACTTTACTATTGCTACTACAAAACTGTTGCTACTGATAAACTGTTGTGAGCAAGATTGTTTCGAGGTGCAGCTGAATTGACAACTCAGTTGTTAAGGCTTATAAATATTCTTTGGCTCCCCTTGTGTCGAATCAATAAATTGGGTTTCACTTCCCTCGAAAATATTGCGATACACCCCCTATACTTATGGGTCATCAAGACTATTTTCTGGTACCGTTGCCGGGGAGCATAGCTCTATTTATCAAGTTCACTTGGAATCACTATTGTTCGCTGCCATCCATCCATCATGGGTAAGTCTAATGATGGCAAGGTTCCTATTTTACCATCCACTACAAGGAGAGGTACGGTTCTGAACGCCTCTGTTTCTCCTGATTCACCATCTGTTATGAGTAAGCTCCTTACACCACCACATACACATGCTACACACACTGCTAATACTGCTGAATCTGAAACTTCTGATACTTATGATGCTGCTTCTACTGTGCTTGATAAGAGTGGTTCATTAGGTCCTTTCCTAGATGCTACGATTGCTAGAACTATAGCTGGAAATACTGCAACTCCTAATGCAGACACTACTACACCGGTCAGTTCACCTGAGTCTAGAGAAAGCTATGATATTGAAGATGGTTATATAGATATGACCGATGAATTTATTAAAGAATGTCAAAACACCCATGATAGGAGTGCTATTAAGAGTCTCCTTGAGAGGCGTACTATAAAACCAAATTGTCCTCATGCTAAGTTTGCTACATCTCCCATAAACATTAAAGATAAGGATTCTGATTTCTCTCTTGATCTATCTTACATAGCTATTGTTGAGCAGGAACCTCTTTGTGGGACTAAGAATGAAAGTGTTGTAGCACCTATGACTGAGCTTTCTACCATGAGTGGCCTGTTATCTGATGATATTAAGATGCGCACTTACTTTGTTGCTAAATTTTTCCCTTTTTCACTGAAAGGAGAAGCTAAAACTTGGTTTAATAATTTATCTCCTGGATCTATTGATAGCCCTGATTTCTTGATTAGTACCTTCCTTCAGAAATATTTTTCTCCTAGTGCTAGACATGCTAATTTGCAGGATTTTTTTATTTTAAACAGGGAGAAAAAGAGATATTGCCTGAATCATGGGCAAGGTTTTCTGCTTTGATTCATGCAGATGCTGGATGTCCATTACCTATGAATGAGCTTCTTGACATATTTTATAATGGACTAACTGAAGAATCTAGGACATACTGAATAGTTGTGCTGATTGTGTTTTCAGGAATAGGACTCCTAAGGAAGCGGAGGAATTAATGGCTAAGATAAGCAAGAATTATGAAGATTGGACTCCGCCTGAACCAGCTATACCTAAGACAACTATACCTGAACCAACTATTCCTGCGCCTATACCAACATCAAAGAAGAGGGGAATTATTCAACTAAATGATGAAGTGATGAAGGAAGCTAAGAAATGTCTTAAGGAGAAGGGAATTAAAGCTGCAGACGTCAAGAATTTACCTCCTATAGAAGAATTATGTAAGCCAATTCCCCACTCATCCACTATTGAGGTACACTCTCTCCAACATTTTGATGAAGGTGATATCCCTTACTCTAAACCTCTTGATCAATGCTTAGAGGAATTTGATGTTTTTATTGTTAAGCAAGATAATTTTAATAAAAGGATGCAAAATCATTTAATGGAAAACTCTAGAGCTATTGTTAAGTTAAAAGACATTGTGGAAAGAACCTCTAATGATGTTAAAATGCTTGTTAAACATTTTCAAATGGTTCAAACTCAAATTGATCAGTTATTAAAGTACAAAAAGACTTGCTAGCTAATGCTGCTAAAGAAAAACATGCTTATGAAATTAGAACTAGAAGTGGTGCTGCTACCCAGGATCCTCTATATCCTGAGGGGCATCCTAAAAGAATTGAGCAGGATTCTCAACAAGCTAAAAATAGTGGTACTACTCCTAAGAAAAGAAAAAAGAAACATAAAACTATTGTAGAACCTTCTAAACCTGCTAAAGATCCTAATAGTATATCTGTCTCTGATGCTAAAACTGGAAGTGGTAATGAAGAAAATGATGCTCCTGATAAAGAAAAAGTTGAAGAAGAACCTGAAAGGCACACTAAGAATACTAAATACACTAAAGAAGATTTTGTTGCTAATAAACATGGTAGTGAAAGAGAGCCTTAGGTCCAAAAACCTATGCCTTTCCCTGATAAGAAACACAAGCCAAAGGAAGATGAACAGTATAACAAGTTTTGTGAGTGGATGAAACCTTTATTCTTGCAAATTCCTTTGACTGATGCTATTAAATTGCCTCCTTATTCAAAGTATATGAAGGATATTGTTTCGAATAAAAGGAAGATCCCTAATGAAGAAATTTCTACTTTGCTTGCTAATTATTCCTTTAATGGTAAGGTTCCTAAGAAATTTGGAGACACAGGGATTCCAACTATTCCTTGCTGTATTAAAAATAGTTATGTTAGAACTGCTTTGTGTGATTTGGGAGCAGGAGTTAGTGTTATGCCTTTTTCTTTCTACAAGAGACTTCAACTGGAAAAACTAATACCAACTAATATACCTTTGCAAATGGTTGATAAATCTACTACTATCATGTTGGTATATGTGAGGATGTACCTATTCAAGTGGCTCATAATTGTTTGATATTAACTGATTTTGTTGTGCTTGAAATGCCTGAAGATGATAATATGTCTATTATTCTTGGGAGACCTTTTCTTAATACTGCAGGAGATGTTATTAATTGTAATCAAGGAAAGGTGACTTTTAATGTTAATGACAAGGAGCATACTGTCTATTGCCCCAAGAAGATTGATAGGACTTATGGTTTGAATTCAATTGAACATGTTGAGGGCATTCAAGTTGGAGAAATATATTCTCCCATACCAAGAGAAAAATATGAAACTATATTGGGACAATTGCTATCAAGGTTGAGGTAACATAATCATTAGTGGAATACAAAATTTTGTTTCATATAAAATTGTTTTGGTAATAAGACCTGATCAACCTTGTTAACAAAGGGATTTTAATGAACAAAACAATGCTTTCACCATGATTATCTTTTCTTACTTTTATGTTTTTCATTCTAGTTTTTGCTTTTTCTTAGTTTACTTTTCTATTGTTAGTTGCTTGCATATTAGAGTGTCTTAGAATTTCTGAAGTTTTAGCTTTGTTTTGCTTTTGCATCTTTCTGAAAAAAATCTTTCTGTCAGAAAATCATTCATCTATACCTAAAAATTTCTCAAAATAAAGTATCTCGAAAAATTCCAGAAAATTCATATTAAAATTTTATGTGAAAAAAGGGGCAGAGAAATGCCTGGAGAGTACCAGGGGGACCCACCAGGCAGGCACACCACTTGGTGGCGTGGCCAGCCCAGGGGCGTGCCTGGCTATGGTGCGGGCCACCCCTAGTCGTCCACTCACTCTCTCACTTCTCACTGCTCTCTCTCTCCCGAGAAAACACCAGTTCATTGCTCGAAATCGTGTTCTTGTTGTTCTTGTCCTTGATTTTTCGATCTCCTTGCTCAGCCCATCTTTGCTGCTGAAATTTGGAGCATTTGTTCTCCGGTATGTGACTCCTCCGCTTGTCCAAGTAGATTTGTGTTTAGTGCTTTATATCTGGAGTATTTTGCTACTGTAGGTGACAGGTTATGAGAGCTTGTAAGCTTGTTCAATGCTTAGAGATATTGTTTTGATGCATGTTTAGGCCTCTTACAAGTCCCTATGAGTAGTTCCCTTCATTATGTATTCACTTTGCAATCACTTGTATAATGGATATTTAAATTTTAGAATAGAAGATGAATGAACACCAACTCAACCAACATGAACTGAGGGTGCCTGAGGTTATGAAGGATCACCAAGAGGAAGAAGTTTTTCCTTCCATCTATCCATGCCCCGAATTCATGAGGGCTGTAGGAATTTCCTAGGACTTCCATACTTTAGTTGCTAATGCAGGATTGGAGCATTTTGTGGAAGATGATCCTTGTCAATTTGTGAAACTAACTATGTATATAGTGCAGGACTTTCAATTTAGTTGCTCTTTGCCTAACCCCATGGTTCACTACAAAATTTACAATATAGCTGTCGACCTTCCTCTTGATGACTTTTGTGCAGCTATTAAGGTACCTCAGTGGGGATCATGTGGAAGGATTAAAGAGCGACCTGCACTACTCGTGGACTTGTATGCGGAGATTTGCCAAGGGAGCAGCTTCTCAAAGAAGAGTGGGAAAATCCGAAACATTGATCTCCCATATATTCGCTACTTTGCTTATTTTATTGCCAAGTGTGTTCTCGCTAGGAAAACTACTAATAAGCTATCCTCATATGATCTAGCATTCATCTCAGCTGCTTTAAAACGAGATAGGAATTATAATTTAGGCGCCTTGACAGCTTTCCGTATTGCTGCTAACCGCGAGAAAGGTGGAATTTGTGGAGGGCTCATTGCCTCTCGTTTATTAGCTTTGCATGGTGTAGTGCCTCATCATCTAGACCTACAGTTTCCCATAGAGAGGCTTGACCTTAATTCCATGATACAACATAAGTTTGTTTCTTCTTGGGCTAATTTGAGTGATTTGTCTTATGAAATAACCTTTCTCAAGGCTGGTTGGAGAATGAGTAAGTCCGAGCGAGTTGTTCTTTTGCCTGCACCTGTTTTGTTTAACCTTGATACCAGGGTAGGATGGTCACTCACCGAGGAAGAACTCAATGCATACCTGGGGGAGCTCTCGCAATAGGAGCAAGATACTGGAAGGGAGGTTACAGATGATTCGGTCCAGCCCTCGAATGAGAAGGAGTCTTCATATTAGCAGCCTGCCTATGATTAGGGAGCTTCTTCTTCTTCCCAAGGGCCTAACCACGATCATTCTTACAATGACCCGCCTGCTTGGAACCCTTACCCGTGTTGGGGTTGATACCCACTTAGGCCAAAAGCCTAAGCTTGGGGAGAGGTACACCGACATCACACTCATCTCCATATCATGTTTTGTCGGTACTTTGTATATCCATGCTTCGTTCTCTTTTTAGTTTCCGTTCTTTCTTTACTTTTGCTATCTAAAACACAAAAAGCCCAAAAATATTTGTGTTGTTTCTCTTTGTTTGCTTCATCTTCTTTTTGCCTTGGTTTGCTTCTTCCTTATTTCTTTGTTTGAACTATTCGAAAAACTCAAAAAGATTTCGCTTTGATTGTTCTTCCTTTTTGTTCTTGCCTTTAAAAATCAAAAACACCAAAAATATTTGTTGTTCTTCTTTGGTTTTGTGAAGTTGGTTGCAGGGTTCAGCAGTCCTCAGTGGAATTTGGTTTCATGTTATTATTCAAGCTACACAAGCAAAGGGCAATAATGAGGATTAATGACAACTTGAGGTGTGGTAAGAGGCTGGTAACGAACTCTATTTGTTTTCATTTTTATACATGTACTCATCATTGTGGGCATGCTTAGTTTGTTCATGTAGCGTGTATGCTATTTATGGATGCTTAGAAGTTCTCGCTTTTTGATGATTAGCTCCAGCTTGCTAATAGTTTGTAGCATGTCATATGAAACTTTGCTTGCATTGCTCTATTCATAACTTGGTATGACACTGTGGTATCCTCCTCTGAATGTTTCACTTGAATTGACTTGGCACATGCTCATGCATGCATATGACTGAAACAATAATCAGTTAAATCCTCGATGAATTATTTTGCCTTAGGGGTCTTGAATCACTTTCATGCCTTGATTAGTCATGTTTTGTTGCAAGCATGATTATGACAGTTATTGCTCTCTCGTTTGTCGCTCCCTTACTATTGCTAGCCTTCACTTGCACTGAGTATGAGTTCTACTCATGTTTCCAATTCCCTAAAATCAATATTGCCAAAAGTGTCCACCATACCTACCTATTAGCATCATTTGCTGTTCCGTGCATATTAAATATGCCTAGTTTTCTTCCAAATAAAATGCTTGCTTGTTATGAGAAAGTTAGTTAGTAAAGCTCTCACGAACTTGATGTCACACTTTATTTCTTGCACTTAATAAACCTGAACCACTGTGACTGTCCATGAAAGTTATATGCTTGCAAATTATAGGCTGGGGATTAGCAGAACCATGTTGTCACGAGGAATGCTTTCAACACCTGTAAATATATACCCGGTTGATATCATGCTCTTTTGTTTGCGGATGTCGTCAGTGTGAAATAAAAGGGGAGCTTGTAAGTCCATGGAGTTATGTATGTGTGTTAGAGAAATGCCTGGGCTGTCGGTCTAATGCATGCCTAATCATGGTGGAAACCTGCAGCATAACCATAATGAGTATCTATGAAGAATTCTTCTTGTAGAAAAAAAGAGAGATATCTATTGAGAAAAAGAAAAAAAGAGATATCAGAAAAGAGGAAAGAGAGAAAAAGGCACCATTTTCTCATGGTAAATAAGAAGATTGCTGAGATGCTCGTTGTCTGCGTGCCTTGTCATTTTGATATGGGGATTCTTCCGTATCATCGGGCAAGGGGTACCCCGTTGGCGGTTCTCTATGATACGCATGTATTTACTATGACAAGAACTTTACCGGTAACTAAAATTGAGTAGCATGAGGAGCGGCCCTCGTACTCAAGGGACATGAGATTTCCAGTTTATAGTCTGTCAAGCATATAACTCAGATTGGACCTCACTTTCACCTTAACCATTTAAAGATGCATATGATAGGGGCAATGAGAGCTCAAAGATAATGAGTACCATACTTTTAGCATTTGGAAGCCTTTCAAACTTTTCAAAACCTTTTCATTTCCTTGTTGAGTCTCCACACATTCTATGGGCACTTTCTTGAGAGCATAGTTGTCATTCTTAGTGTAATGTGCTTGTCTCAAAACTTGATTAATTGTGTTATGACTTTGATGCTTGTATCTTTGACATCTTTACTTCTAGTCTTCACTTGAACTTCAGAGGTGCCTTTGAATTTATTTGCTCTATAATCAAAGGCAAGGGAGATACCACTCTATCATACCTTGTTATGAGCATTGCAATGTTGCTTATGTTTATGTTTCATGCTACTTACTATTTTTGAGTTGGAATCTCTCCATAGCTTGCAATGACTATTAAGTAAACTTAGTTGCATACTATTTATTATGAATTGCCTGAGTAGTTGATCATATGCTGAGAATATATACATCTTATGAAGCAAATGTGTTCATGAAAGTTTGTTTTATCGCACAAAGTTTTCAACTGAATTGCTTGAAGACAAGCAATAAGCCAAGCTTGGGGGAGTTGATATGTCCAAAACGTATCTACTTTCCCGAACACTTTTGCTATTGTTTTCTTCTAAACTTGTATGATTTGGATACAACTAACACTGTTTTCAGCAGAGTTACCTTGGTGTCTAGTTTTTGTGCAGAAAATAAACTATCAGGAAAAATCCCGGAAAATATGCCAAAAATCCTATTTCACTAGAAGATTCACGGAGCTAGAAGACAAGACAGAGGAGGGCCACGAGGGGCCCACACCACTTGGTCGTGCGGGCCAGGCCACGCCACGCCTAGGGGTGGTGTGGCCGCCTCGGTCACCCCCTCGGCCTCCCTCTTAGCCTATAAGTTGCCTCTTGACCTAAAAACCAAGGGGGTTCGAAGTTTTTCCAAAAAGAGTTTAGCTGCGCTGCACCACCAGATTCTGCGATTTGGAACCAGAAACTCTATTCTGGCACCCTGTCGGGACGGAGAATTGGAGGAGATCATCGCCATCATCTTCACCATCGCTTCTCCATCAACCATCCATGTTTCCCCCATCTATGAGTGAGTAATCCCCTGCTATAGGCTATGGGGATGGTAGGGATTGGATGAGATCGTTCATGTAATGGCATCAGATTGTTAGGGCATGGTGCCTAGTATCTATTATTAGTGCTTTTTGACTTTGTTACAACTTGTTATGCTTAATGCTTGTCACTAGGGCCTGAGTGCCATGATTTCAGATATGAAAATGTTATTGATTCATTATGATAGTATTGTTTAGGGTCTTACCTGCAAGTTGTATACACATATTGTTGTCCGGAACCAAAGGCCCCGAAGTGACAGTAATCGGGATAACCGGAGGGAATGGCTTTGATGTGAGGACCACATGTGTTCACAGAGTTTTAATGCTTTGCTCTGGTGCTCTATTAAAAGGATCACCTTAATTGCTAGTAGTTCCCTTGAGGCCCCGCTGCAAACGGGCTGGCAGGACAAAAGATGTTGTGCAAGTTCTCATTGTGAGCACGTATGACTATATATGGAACACATGCCTATGATTATTTAGTACTTGGATGCTTTATCTTATTTATCTACAAATGCCCTATGTCTTGATTGCCATATGAATTGTCTTGTCCATGCAACGCCCATCCATCCATCCCTATGCCTATCGCGATTTAATCCTACTGTTTACTGCAATTGTTACTACTGTCTTTACTTTTACTACTTCTGTTACTTTACTATTGCTACTACAAAACTGTTGCTACTGATAAACTGTTGTGAGCAAGATTGTTTCCAGGTGCAGCTGAATTGACAACTCAGTTGTTAAGGCTTATAAATATTCTTTGGCTCCCCTTGTGTCGAATCAATAAATTGGGTTTCACTTCCCTCGAAAATATTGCGATACACCCCCTATACTTGTGGGTCATCAGCGTCGAAGCTGATCCTAAAGCGGCATGGCAGCGTTGGCGTGTGCCTGTATTGGTGTGTGAGTGGGAATGGCCGTTGCCGGGACGCTAGAGGTGAAGTGAGGATGGAGATTGAGGCAAAGAGAAATACGAAATAAAATAAAACCAAGCGTGCCTTCTTTCTCTCTGCTAAATCTATTGTGCCTATCGAACTGGGCTACGGAGATGCTCTGAAAGCGGCATGGTGTCATTGGCGTGTGCTAAAGGTGGGCGAGTGGGGATCAGCAAGAGGATGGAGAGGAAGAGGACAGAGAGCAAAGGAAAATAGAATAAATCGATTGAAATTGTACCGCCTACCGAGCGTGGTTTTTCTCTCTTCTTTGTGTTTCTTGGTGCCTATCGAGTAAATAGGTTAGGCCTTTCTAGTAGTACAACATAGCTAGCCTAGCACGGGATGGAGTTGTACTGTCCTGTCAAATAAATGGTCATGGAAGAGACACGGTTTGGAGTATACTCGAAGCTCCTCTTGCCGAACGTAATAATCCTTGGATCTTCTACATTCATCATCTTGTGCAGGCACATTTGGAACAAGTACTACTGTACTACTATTATAACTAATAAACACATAAAAGTTCCACCAGTAATTAAGGAAACAAAACTAGAATACTACTCTCGAACTCTTGTAGTAGTACAACAACAAAATGCTCACAAAATGGGCTACTAGTACCATATGTACACCCACACGCTGCCACCTCAAATAAGCTTTCCTGCCATATCGCCAATTTCCTCTCCCCTGTCAGCCTCTATGCCCCTGTTACTGGACCCCAAATAAAAATCTCTCCGTTCAATAAAGAAAAAAACTCGACAATCTCTCAAAAAATCAACCATCCACCAAAAGAAAATCCATTGTCTAATACTTCCCGTTCATTATGAACGGAAGGTCGCAATTGCTCGAGCGCCACGGGAGTAGTCGTCTAAGCTACTGGTTGTAGCTCCACGAAAGCACGCGCCTAGAAGCGGCAAAAGAATTTATTCTCTATCAGTGACGGAAGAAGATCGACGATATACAATACCAAATCAACAAGTCAGTGGCTTTATCCGTTTGACCAGTGAGAGCCGACATGAGTGGTGAACAGCTTGAAGCGCAGCGGAACAGGTGCCTTTAAGGCATACAGTATGTACACCTCCGTTCTGATTTAGGATGGTCACATGGTGCTAAATAACTTAGACTAGTAACTTGCACATGTACCTTCATAGTTGGTAATAACATGTGTGTAGTGTCATGCAAAGACGTAATTAATTAGGTTGTAGAATCATATACTAGTCTTGGTATGTGTGATATTATGGTAACTAGCTAAGTTATCACGTCACTTTATTTCATCATTAATTAAGTCTAAAAATACATTTAATCCGAGACAAGTATATATGCTTACTTGTAGTTCAAGTTTGTCAAGATGCAAAATCTTAGGAAGAAGTTGAACCACTTGTTAAAACTCTCTATGGTTTTTGATAGTATATTAATTTACCTTCTGATGGGTACCTCCTAAAGCTTTTTCTTAAAACTTTCAAATCAACCTACAATTTACTTGTAGTTCAATTTTGACCTAATTTTGATGAATCTACATAGAGTCATTCAAGTGGTGGAGTTAGCTAGGAAGTTTGAAACCTCATAAAACATAGGAATCTTTAGTACAACATGTTGGTCCACTATATATACTACTAAGTTGCGCGTGCCCTGCATGTGAGGCTCAGATAATAGACGTCTCGCATATCATCACTATATAAAATTATAATAGGTAAAGTGGAAAAAATATAAATTTGATCAACATCTATAAAGTATGGGTGTATATATGATTCTTGTACTTTGTATCATCATGTGTAGAAGTCAAAGATTATTAACTACCTAACACTTGAAATTTTTTGTAACATGGTCTAGAGAAACAAGGGAGAAGATTCTAGTATGATGGAGAAGTGTGTTTTGAGAGGTTTATGCATAGTGCATTCATTGTGTTCAAGACTATCAATATAATCTTCTATATGCTAGAATGGAAATGTTCCGATTGGTGAGTCTCGATCCAACGGTCAATATTCAAAGTTATTCGTAGACTATATAGGGGTAAGATGTCTAAAAACATGGCTTGTGGCATTCAGATCCATACTCTTCATACTGTCTTTACAGAAAGGAACGATCTCGTCATCACTCGGAAAATTAAGAATGACATTTCCTAATATTTGGAAACTCACATCGACGGCGTTGTTTACTACAAGAATATGCACCCGTCTACCTCCGAAAATACAATTAACTCAAGAGCACTCTATCACATTTACTTGTAGCTCAAGTTTAACCTAATTTCATTAAATTGTCAAGATGCAAAATCTTAGCAAGAAGTTGAACTTGTTGTAAAAACTATCGGTGGTGTTTTGTGATATATTAAATCATCCCCCAATGGTTGCCTCAAAAAAAGTAAATCTTTCAATGCAACCTACAATTTACTTGTAGTTCAAAATTGACCTAATTTTAATAAATCGACATAAAAGCACTTTCAAGTGGGCAAAGTTAGCTATAGGAATAAGTTTGAAAACTCATAAAACATGCGAATCATAAGTACAACATGACAGTCCACTATATATGTCTGAACGCTTGCCTTGTGGCATTCAGATCCATATCCTTCGAACTTTGTTTACGAAAACGAATAATAATCTCATCATCACTCGGAAAATTGAGAATGTTCTTTCCTGATAGTTGGAAACTCACACCGATGGTACTGATTACTACAAGAAGATGCATCCATCTACCTCCAAAGAGACATTTAATTAAAGAAAAATCTATCGCACTTACTTGTAGCTCAAGTTTGAGCTAGTTTTTTGTTAAATTGTCAAGATGCAAAATCTTAATTAGAAAGGAGTTTAAAACCTATTGTCAAAACTATTGGTTGGTTTCTGATATATTAACTGACCCCCCAATGGGTACACCTCCAAAAGTTTTTTGTAATTATTTAGAAGCAACCTACAATTTAGTTTGTTGTAGTTCAAGTTTGACCAAATTTCGATAAATATGGCATGAATTCATTCAAGTGGGGCAAAGTTAATTAGCTATAGGGATCTTGAAAACTCATAAAATAGGGGAATCGTAAGTAAAACACGTTGGTCCACTTAATATGTCTAGAAGCTTGGCTTATGGCATTGAGATGCATATTCTCCAGACTTTCTTTATGGAAAAGAACCATCTCGTCATCACTCGGAAATCTGAGAATTTTCTTTCCTCATAGTTAGAAACTCACACCGGCAACATTATTTACTACAAGAAGATGCACCCATCTGCCTACGAAAATACATTTAATTCAAGAGCAACCTATCGCGCTTACTCGTAGCTCAAGTTTGACCTAATTTCGTTAAATCGACAAGAAGTCACTGAAGTGTGAAATGTTTGCTAGTAAGCTTCAAAAATCTTAGTACTAAAAACTTGGGTATTACGTATAAGAAACCATTGGTCCAGTTTGTGTGATAATTGGGGCGGTTGCATTTTCTTTTAACTATGGTACGTCTCGTAGGAGCAAGGTGCTTGAGAGTTAACACGATCGATGGAAGTACAACCTACATCAAGGACCTCATCAAAATGAAAATTGCATCCAAGTCTATGCATTTAATACAATGACCCTAAAACTGAGCAATGAAGTGTGTGTTTTGAGGTTTGTTCATACTAGCGTTCATTGTGCTAAATACTACCAGTAGAATCTTTCTCGATGCTAAGGGAAAATAGAAGATATAACGGTTAGCAATATTTGGATTTGCCAGTCTTGATCAGGCAATGTTCAAAGTTAATTCGTACACTATATAGTGTCGGTACGGTATTGTAAGACATAATACAAGATAAAGATAAGATAAGAAGTACTGCAAATGGCCGATCTAATGGTAGGTCTCGTAGGAGCGAGGTGCTTGAGAGTTAAGACGGTCGGTGGAAGTACAAGTTACATCAATGGCCTCATAAAAATGAAAATTGCATCCAAGTCCATGCATGCATTTAGCACAAGGACACTAAAACTAAGCAATGAATGAAGTGTGTATTTTGAGGTTTGTACATACTAGCGTTCATCGTGCTCAAGACTATCAGTAGAATCTTTCTAAATGCTAAGAACAGAAAAGAAGATCCAACTATTAGCAATGTTTGGATTTGTCGGTCTTGATCCAACGGTCAATGTTCAAAGTTAATCCGTATACTATATGAATAGGTAAGGTATTGTAAGAGATAAGACAAGATAAAGATAAGTTAAGAAGTATAGTACTGTGAATGGCTGATCTTTTGAATAACCTTCCCTCTCGATGTTTGGGAAGCTAGTGAAAATTTTGAAAACCGGAAAAGTTTGAATTTTTGTGCCGCCAAGTAACAAAGTGGTTTCCTGCCTATGTAGTACTACTCCTCGTCCC
Source organism: Avena insularis (assembly GCA_023614405.1). Taxonomy (NCBI): domain Eukaryota; kingdom Viridiplantae; phylum Streptophyta; class Magnoliopsida; order Poales; family Poaceae; genus Avena; species Avena insularis. The sequence continues at coordinate 177,650,739 of CM042692.1, read as the reverse complement.
TACTCCACACCAAGGCACGACTGCCCAACACGCTAGAGACACAGAGCCGTCGTACGAGGGCACACATGCGCATCGCCATGCTGTGGACGAGCGGAGAGAGATCAGCCGGGCCAGTGCGTGAGGGGAAAGGGGAGGAGAGATGGAGCATAACAAAGGAGAGAGAAAACACACAATTTGTTTTGTGTGCATAGGTCCTGAAATTTACTACTAGTAGAGTGTACACTATAAGGCCACAGGAGTACCTCCTGTTAGAAACCCATCATAACTTTGCTCTGACATGGAACCGCCTTCAACTTCTCTTTGTTGCTGCCCTCTTCCCCTGCCAACGTTTTATTATCTCAGCATGTACGGCGCGTTCACTGAGGTGACCATATATCTAAGCAAAGAAATATACTACTCCTGCATTGTGTAAACTAGTAAGTTGCACGTGTCTTGCACGTGAGACTCAGATAGTAGACGTATGACATATCATCACTTTATAAAATTATAATTGGTAGAGCACAATATATTATAAATTTTATCAACATCTATAAAGTATGGGTGTATATTTGGTCATTGTACTTTGTATCATCATGTAGAAGTCAAAGATTATTAGCTACATAACACATGAAATTTTTGATAACATGGTCTAGAGAAACAAGGGAGAAGATTCTAGTATGATGGAGAAGTGTGTTTTGAGGTTTGTGCATAGCATTCAATATGCCGAATACTATCAATATAATCTTCCAGATGCTAGAATGGAAAATAAGATCCAACGGCTAGAAATGTCGGGATTCACGAGTCTTGATCCAACGGTCAACATTCAAAGTTATTTGTACACTATATAGTGGTAAGATAAGATAAGATCATGTAGAAGTCAATGATTATTAGCTACGAGGGAGAATATTCTAGTATGATGGAGAAGTGTGTTTTAGGTTTGTGTATAGCAGTCATTATACTAAAGACTATCAATAGAATCTTCCAGATGCTAGAATGGAAAAGAAGATCCAACGGCCGGAAAGGTTGGGATTCGCGAGTCTTGATCCAACGGTTAATATTCAAAGTTATCCGTACACTATATAGTGGCAAGATATCTCTACTACTATAACAGAGCAGTTTTGAATTGGATCCATAACACCAATCCTGACCGTTGGGCTGTTAGATCCAATGGTTCAAAGAAACTGGATTCGTGTTGAATAGTACCTAGAGCAAACTCCACCATGCATGTTATAGAACCATCATGTCACCACCCCCAAAATTTCGTAGCACATATCAACACCCGGATTTTTAATCCCAGATGCCTGTTATCCCATACATCGCAATCCCAGGATTACCATTTTTTGCGAGACATAACAGATTGGATATCACAGTACATCATCCATTACAAACCAGAATAAGGTCTTACACAAATAAAGGATCTCATGATCCAGTCTTAGTACAAACAAGTAGCAGAATAAATAGCGTAGTGGTGGGCTCCATCTTCAGTATCACAGGCAATGCTGACGATGGGAGATGATCCTAGTTTTCATAGCCGTCCTGCTGTCCTTCTTCCGAATAGTCCTCCTCATAGTCTGGCCACGGGAATAGCTAGGGACAAAGCCATGAGTACACTTTAAGTACTTGCAAACTACCACTAACAAGTAAGGTAGTTCTAGTAGGAATGCTAAGTTCTAAGTTTATTTGTAAACTTAAGTTTGAAACCTAAGCTGAGCTCAGAAACAAAGAAAGATAAAATAAAGTTTGAAATCACCTAAGTGGGAACTTAGTTGTCATAGTCACAACTTTGTTGTGGTCAAGTCATGTCACAATTCATTTCATAAGTCATTTTGAAAACATCTGACAATAGAACAGTATGGCCACTCCAACTGTCCATAACCGTGGACGCGGCTATTCGAATAGTTTGACACTCTGCAGAGGTGGTACACTTTCACCACAAAATTCGATACATCTGTCAATGATAACCCTGAATCATCATACTTAGTATGCAGATAATCAAACATAACCTTTCCTTTACACACTCTAGTATAAGCACCTCTCCAATGAGCTTGGCCTCCCAGCCATGGCCATCTGCCATCCTGGACACTTCATAGGTGGACAACATTAAGAGGTAGCCTCAGCTCAAACCTCTCCCGCGAGGGAACCAATACTATTGCATATAAACTTCCGGCTAAGCCTTACCCAATTCAGGTATTGTGGTTGTACGGTAAAATTGGAATGGTATCGCATCCGAGCCCAACCATCAGTTTTTATAAAGGGATAAGGATCATGCCACAACATTTTCATCATCATAAGTCATTTGTGTTTCTCAACACATGTCAAAACATCTTAATAGAATGACTCATCATTCCAAGGTTTTCATAAGCATTTTCACCAAGTATTCCCATCTAGAGTGATCAAGTTTTTGGTTTAGCTCTAATGACTAAGTTAAGAGTGTTCACTAAGGTGGGATGCTAATCTCAATCTCATGCCATAGAATGACACCTAGTATAGGCCAAGTTTTATACTCTTTATGCTATCTAAACTACTTTATAAAATCTCACAAAGCATTACTAAAAGTAAAGAAAACTTTGGTAAAGTAAAAGGTAAAACTTGTAAGTAAAACTTGTAAGTAAAACTTGTAAGTAAAACTTGGGATGGGTATAAATCAAAAGGTATAACCAAAGCATGCCTAATGCATTTGGATTAGGTTATCTTGCTTGCAAGGGTTAGCTTGTATTGTTAATGATGGCTTGCCTTGGTTGGTGCAATGGTTGAAATTCTCCTCGTCTTCTTCAGGGTAGAACTCCTCCTCCACGTAGACTTGGTCGGTACTATCGTCTATAAATACATACGGAATACACAATCACTAAACAATACTTAACTAGCCTATTTAGCACACTAAGGCACACACTTGATGATCTAGTATCATCACATTCATCCCAAGATTTAATGAACTAGTTTCATTTATTTTATTTGAGAAAAGTAATTCTACTCATTGAAAATTAATTAAGATTTAATATTCTCCAATTAAAATATGGGATCATGTGGACACATGTCATCACCACATATTGTAATACATGGGAATGTGATTTAAATGTTGGATCACATTTTATAAAGTTTAGGATTCATATTTAAATGATTTAAAGTGACTAGAAATGCCTATATAGCATTAGTTCGGTACTAGTCCAAAGTCACTGCATGCAAACCTAAATATTATTACATATTCAGATAGGTATTATCAATTGTGATTTTTTAGTGTTGGAATCAACTCAAAAGCTATTATGGTTGATTTTTGAAAAATGTTTGAATGTAGAAAAGTCTCTGTCTTGTTATTTTTTCTATAGGTGATCTATAACTCTAATTGATTTAAATCAAACGGTCTTGGATAGATATTTGAATTATCTTTCTAGCAAAATTTGAATAATTCAATTTGGTTAAGTGGATCTTTCAATTGATTTTTAAACAAGTGGACGGAAACTAGATTAAGTCTAAATAGAAAAACCTATATTTGAATTTTAAGGCCAGCGCGGGAAACTAAATGAGCCGGCCCAGTGACACTCCGCGTCATAGAGGGCAACTAACAAGGCGGTCCTGCATATCAGCATCACAACTAAACACGAAGCGGTACGGGGCGATGTGGACCGTTCGATTAGAACCTAGATCAACGGCTCTGGCTCATCGTCAACGACGGACCGGTCGCCGGCAAGACTGAACCCTAGCTGCTCAGTGGGGGTCGACTGGGGGCTTACCAGGGCTCCAGCTAACGTGGCGATGGGGGCGATCAAACGAGTGGTCGACAGTGGGCTCAGGCGAGGTCGCGGTGGCTCCAGGGGTGGTCACAATCGACTGGCCCATTTCTCCTCTGCTATAGTCACTCCGGTGGAAATTCCGGCGAATGGTTGCTCGAGCGGTTCCGACGGTGGTGTGAGGGACTCAGTTGGAGGTGGGGAGTGTTGGAGTGTGGATAAATGGTGCTGGTTAGGGCACCTTTTATAGGTCGACGAAGGGACCGTGGGGTGCGACGGTGAGCTCGTCGGTGACGGTGGTACATGGCGTGAGAGGCATGGGCGGGGTAGGCGAATGGTGGCTTGCCTCCTGGCGGTCAGCTACGGCGCAATGGCGCAACTAGGGGCAATGGTATGCGATCTGGAAAGGTCGACGCTCTACACGGCAGAGGCGGTGCTCGACACGGCGTGTGGTGGCCGCTGGTCGCGCGACGGGAAAAGGGCATGTCTGGTGGCTTGCTGGGGTTATGGCGGAGCGGCGCATGCAAGCTGAGGTCGAGGCGTGGCTTGTGCTAGCCTATCGGGGTCAGTGCTCTAGCATGCTCCGTGCATGGCGCAGAGGCTTGGTGCGCGAAGCCCTCGGTGGTCCAAAGGTCTCAGCGTGGGGTGACAGGGGTCATGAGGCTGCGCGTAACTAGGGATGTGCTGGTTTGGCACGACACTGTCTCTGGCACGTTGCCCATTCTTGGCCGGCGGCGACCAAGAACGGGCAGCACGGTACTGCTGCTAGGGGCTAAATGGTAGCTCTTTGATGGCTTGGTTGGAACTAGGGGAGACAGGGAAGAGCAGAGGGGGTCAAATGGGGGACAAAGATTTGATTCACAACAGTATTAGTTAGGCCAAATTTTCTTTTCCTGCCAACTGTTCGACAAAATGGCCGCAAGAAAGTTATGTTTGAATTTTGAAAAGATTTTTGGTGTGTGACTTGATCTAATGCTTGGTTGTCTGTGTTTGCTTGGGATTGTCAAGGTGAACTCATTTGAGTGGTTTTTGCAAAAGTGGGATCTATGCATATGAAATGGATTCCATTTTCAAATGCCATTTAGAATTAGGGTTTAAATGTTTTTGTAAGATTTCAAAGTGGTCCTTGGTAGATCATTACTTGTACTAACAAGGGGTGTAAAGAGTTAGAATTGTTTCTGTTTGAATTTGACTTCTAGGAACACCTAAAGTGACCAAGTGGATTAAAATGGTAAAAGTGACCATTTGCCTTTATTAATTCCATTTGATTTCTTTTTCTTTGGATTTTGTTTTTAAATGATCTATATGATGTGGCATTCATCTTTGAATCACTTTACAACCATTAGAACAAACCAACATGGCATTTCCAAACAATTCTATTTTAATGCAACACACATATGTATTCTTAATTATTTTAATGATAAAAAAGTTTTGTTAACCCTAAATTGGGTGATTTGGATCTTGATAACCTTGATTAAAGTTTTGGGATGTTACAAACCTTCCCCCCTTATAAAAAATCTCGTCCCGAGATTTAAGAAAGAAAACTAGGAATTAAAGAGATCTGGAAACTCAGTCCTAATGTAATCTTCTCGCTCCCAAGTGGCTTCTTCTTTGGTGTGGTTTCTCCATCGGATCTTCAGAAATTTGATACTCCGGGTCCTGGTGGTTCTGTACGCTTCTTCCAAGATACAGATGGGCACTTATCGATACGTCAGATCCTTGTTGATATCAACGGCTCGGTGATCGATGTTCTTGAAAACTTCGGTCTTCTCCGGAATTTGCGAAGTAACGAGATATGGAACACATTGTGGATGGCAGACATCTCTTATGGCAGGTCCAGTTGATATGATACTTCTCCTCGATGATTCAGAATCTTGAAGGGTCCGATATATCTGGGGGCTAACTTTCCTTTTACACTAAAACGTTGCGTTCCCTTCAACAGCGAAACTTTGAGATACACAAAATCTCCGACATTGAAATTCAGGTCTCTACGTCTCTTGTCAGCATAACTCTTCTGTCTGGATTGGGCGGTCTTGAGGTGCTCACGGACTTTGTGAACTTTCTCTTCGGCTTCTCGTAGGATGTCGGGTCCGAAAATCTAACTCTCTCCTACTTGGGACCAATTCAAAGGGGTACGGCACTTTCTTCCATATAAGAACTCAAATGGGGCCATTTGCAAACTGGCTTGATAACTATTGTTGTATGAGAATTCTATGAAAGGCAGACAATCTTCCCATTTTGATCCGTACTCTAACACACAAGCTCTCAACATATCTTCTAAGATTTGGTTGACTCTTTCAGTCTATCCATCAGTCTGAGGGTGAAAAGCTGTGCTGAAATTCAACTTGGTTCCTAATCCTTCTTGGAATTTCTGCCAAAATCTGGAGGTGAATTATGCTCCTCGATCCGATACTATGGTCTTGGGGGTTCCATGCATACTAACAATTATGGCAATGTACAGCTCTGCTAGCTTTGAACTCTGATAGGTTGTCTTGACAGGTATAGAATGGGCTACCTTGGTCAGTCTATCAATGATGACCCAGATTGAGTCATTTCCCCTACTAGAAGTAGGCAAACCGGTGATAAAGTCCATTCCGACGGAATCTCATTTCCATTCCGGAATCTGCAATGGTTGCAACAGTCCTGCGGGTCTCTGATGTTCCGCCTTGACTCTTTGTCAGATATCACACTTGGCGATGTAGCTTCCGATTTCTCTCTTCATCTTGTGCCACCAAAATTGCTCCTTCAAGTCCTGATACATCTTCATTCCTCCGGGGTGGATAGGATAAAGAGTATCATGAGCATACTGCATGATAACTTGCTTCAGTTCGGAATCTGCGGGTACATAGATACGTCCTTTGTACCACAGAACTCCTTCTTTGTCTTCGGTGAATCCCGGTACCTTTCATGTACTAATACGACACTTGATTCCGTCGATACTTGCATTTCCCTTCTGGGCTTCCTTTATTTGACTAATCAAAGTGGGTTGAAGTTCAATGCTAGCTAAAAATTGCTAACAAACTCAGTTCTAAACTGCTCCAACTCTTCATGCAAACTTGGTTGCTTCTCCTTGATCATGGTGTTTAACCTACACAGCAATCTGCTAAGAGCATCCGCTACCACATTGGCTTTGCCGGGGTGATAGTGAATGTCAAGGTCGTAATCCTAGATTAACTCTATCCATCTCCTTTGCCTCATATTCAGCTCTTTCTGAGTGAAAATATACTTCAAGCTCTTGTGATCTGAATAAATCTCAAAGCGATTACCCATAAGGTAATGACGCAATGTCTTGAAAGCTAAAACTACAACGGCTAATTCAAGATCATGGGTAGGGTAGTTCTGCTCATGTTGCTTCAGTTGTCGAGATAGATACGCGAAGACTTTACCTTCTTGCATCAACACACATCCGAGACCAATCTTGGATTCATCACAATACACATCAAACGGCTTCTTGATATCTGGCATAATCAATATTGGGGTTGAAATCAATCTCTTCTTGAGCTCTTGGAAACTTGCTTCACATTTGTCAGTCCAGTCAAACTTCTTGTCCTTCTTTCAACAATTTTCATTGGTCTTGCGATGCTCGAAAATCCTTCCACGAACTTGCGGTAATATCCCGCTAATCCGAGAAATGGACGGACTTGGGTTTGAGTGGTTGGGGCTTCCCATTCTTCAACATCTTTGATCTTGGCAGGATCAATAGCGACTCCTCTAGGAGACACAATATGTCCAAGGAATCCTACTTCCTTCAGCCAAAACTCACATTTGCTAAACTTGGCATACAACTTATGCTCTCTAAGGGTGTCAAGGATGATTCTCAGATGTTGCTCATGGTCTTCTTCTGATTTGGAGTAGATAAGAATATCGTCGATAAACACAACGACAAACTTATCCAAAAAAATCATAAAGATCTTATTCATGAGCTTCATGAAATAAGCGGGAGCATTGGTTAATCCAAAAGACATGGCCATATACTCATATAATCCATATCTGGTAGTAAAGATTGTCTTTGGAATATCTGTTGCATGAATCTTAAGTTGGTGATAACCAGTCCTAAGATCGATCTTAGAGAACAGTCTGGCACCAGTCAACTGATCAAACAGATCCTCTATCTTTGGCAAAGGGTACTTGTTCTTGATGGTGACATCATTCAGCTTCCGGTAATCTGTGCACAAATGGTTGCCTCCATCCTTCTTGTCGACGAACAACATGGGCGATCTCCATGGCGATGCGCTTGGTTGAATCAAGCCTTTCTCCAGCATAGCATCCATTTGCTTCTTTAGTTCCACTAACTCTGATGGGTTCATGCTATAGGGTGTCTGAGCTATGGGTCCAGTTCCAGGGGTTAGTTCAATAATGAACTCAATATCCCGATCTGGGCGCATACCGGGCAATTCATCTAGGAATACGTCGGGGTATTCACAGACTACTTTGACTTGGTCTATGGTGGGTAGGGCTAGACTCTTGTTGCATTTGAATTGATGGGGCAAGGTTTTATATATATGCTCTACTGATACTCCAAAGCTACTGGTCATGGTGATGGCTTTCTTGGCACAGTTGATCAATCCTTTATGCTTCGACATCCAATCCATTCCTAGTACTACTTCCAAACCTTTGGTTCCAAGTACTATTAGATTGGCATAAAAATCTATCCCATGTATTCTGATAGGCACAACTTTGCAAATTTTTCTAGCTTTGGTGGTTGAACCAGGTATTTGAACTATCATAACATGCTTCATGTTGGTTGGGTGAATCTTACTAGTGCATGCAAATTCTTCGGTAACAAACGAGTGCGATGCTCCAGAATCAAACAACATCCTTGCTAAAACTGAGTTGACAGAAACATACCCAGCACGGCATCTGACGCTTCTTGGGCTTCTTCGACGTTCATGTAGAAGAGACGACCGTTGCAGTTGTGAGGGTTCCCTAGGGCGAATCTTCTTCCGGTCTGAACACGGTGCTGCTGTTGAGCTAGGGCATTCACATTGGCAGTGGCGACAATATTCTTGGGACACTCACTGGAGTAGTGACCCTTCACTCCACACTCAAAACAAGTAATCTGGGACTTGTCTTTGGCTGCAACAGGCACATCATTGCTTCCAGTCCTTGGGGCAGTATTGTTGTTGTTGTTGTTGGACTTGGGTGGTGCACGGTTGAAGTTGCTGGAGTTGCTAGGGTGGTTGTTGCTGTTTCCTCTGGTCTTCACAGTTCCTCCGCTACGGTTGGGGTAGTTTGGGCGAGACATTGGAGGTCTATTGTTCCGCGGGGCATATCCGGCAGACAGGTTGGGGCGATACTTCTGGGCACTATGGGCCCCAGCTTGGTGCATCATCCGACGTTTGCGGTTGTCGTTCGCTTGGTTGATCTTCCCTTCCATTTGAATGGCAGAGTCGACTAGCTCTTCGAGGTCGTCAAAACGGATGTTGACTAGCACCGTCTGCATCTCATCATGCAGTCCGTTCAGGAATCTCTCCTTCTTCTTTGCTTTCGTGTTGATCTCATCCGGTGCATACCTGGCGAGGGACAAGAATCTTTCATGGTACTCCACTACAGTCATTCTGCCTTGCTTTAGTTCTCTGAATTCATCTCTCATTCGGGTGACTAAACCCTGCGGCACATGGGTGTGGCTGAACTTGACCTTGAAAGCTTCCCACGTCATCACTTGACCGTGGTTCATCGTGCAGGTGCTGTTCCACCATGCTCTTGCATCTCCTACCAGATAGTGGGTGGCAAATAGAACTTTCTCGTTGGCATCCACTCCTGCGACTTCTAAGTTATTCTCCATGGTCTGTAACCAATCATCAGCATCCAGCGGGTCTTCAGACTTGCTAAAGATTGGGGGATTTGTATTCTGGAAGTTTTTGAGCTTGGATCCATGATGATTCTGATTTCCATAGACTTGATTCTTGTGGGCCATCTGGGCGATCTGCTACAGGGTAGCTAGATTTGCTTGGTGCTCTGCTCTACTAGCTTCATGGTCCGCAATTAGCATATGCAGAATCTGTAGCATTGGGTCCTACGATGAGCTGCTCCCTCCTTGGTTTCCACGAGTCATCTGAAGATTGAGATAGATAATGGGGTAAGAGGGAAAGTTCTAAGGTTTATGGTTTTGTTTTCAAAGCTAAAACTTTGAGTTTGACTCGGGTTTTGCAACTAACTCCTTTTCATTCATTCAAGCAAAGCACACGATACAAACACACACACCAACAACAAAAGGAAAACAGATGGTTTTAATAACCATTCTATAAGCTAAGATACAATGGGACCGATACAACTCCTTCCTACGATAGTGCTCTAGTGCATCTACTTATCATCGATGAAGTTGGAGTCATCATCGTCGGTGTAGAAGTCCATGGCATCATCCTCCAGATAGTCATCATCATTGCTGAGGTACGAGTGAATATCCCCTGGATGTCTTCACCTCCTTCCTCTTCTTCTTTTGCTACAAGCTGAGCTTCTTGCTCCTTGATGGTCTTCTTGAGGTCGGTCACCTTCTTGCGAAGACGGTCGATGGTGTGATCCTTCTTTGTGCGTTGACGACGAAGTGATTGACGATCCTTGACGAGTAGTGAAAAGGTCTGGGCCTTCTGGACGGCAATGGCAAGGTTGTGGTTGGCGTACTCTCGAGCATTGTCCAATTCCTTCTGTCTGTCATACAGTAGGAAGTCGAGGTTCTCCACTTGGCACTTCAGCTCCGGGTGACTTGGCATCTCCAGAGGCATTCCCATAAAATCACGTCTTGCATAGTGAGAAAAGCGAGCTCCTTGGATAAAGTTGACATTCTGTGCTCAAAGACGAGCGAGAGCTTCATGCATTGCCCTGGCTAATCCATCTAGCCAGTTGTTCTATCTCACGGTGAATTGAATCTTCTCAGAAAGTGGTGCTTCCATGTTGCCTCGAAGATCAACAACTATTAGCCATTGTAAATCTCCTCCTGGGTGGTCATTGAGTTGAGCTCCGAAGAATTCCGGATGCGGACGCTCAAGGTACTCAGATAGTGCATCAAGATCCCTCTCAAAGATCAGTTGGCCTCCGTTGCCCAACTGGTAGAACTTGCAGTACTGAACTTCCATCTAAAAGAATTTAGGATGAGAAAGTTAGTGAGGTGATCAAGTGTGTCAAATTTTATGGACTAATGTAAGAAATTTGAGGAACATGTATCTTTTTGAAAGAATCTCAAGGGTAAGAGGGGAAATAGATTTTCACAAATACTCATTTTGGTTTTGAAACTAAGTTTTTGTTCGGACGTCCATTCTAACTAGGGTCTCCTATGGTCAGGATGGCTCTGATACCAACTTGTCAACACCCGGATTTTTAATCCCAGATGCCTGTTATGCCATACACCGCAATCCCAAGATTACCATTTTTGGCGAGACATAACAAATTGGATATCATAGTACATCATCCATTACAAACCATAATAAGGTCTTACACAAATAAAGGATCTCATGATCTAGTCTTAGTACAAACAAGTAGCGGAATAAATAGCATAGCGGTGGGCTCCATCTTCAGTGTCACAGGAAATGCTGATGATGGGAGATGATCCTAGTTGTCATAGCCGTCCTGCTGTCCTTCTTCCAGATAGTCCTCCTCATAGTCTAGCCACGGGAATAGCCAGGGACAAAGCCACAAGAATAACGATCACTAACAAGTAAGGTAGTTCTAGTAGGAATGCTAAGTTCTAAGTTTATTTGTAAAGTTAAGTTTGAAACCTAAGCTGAGTTTAGAAACAAAGAAAGATAAAATAAAGTTTGAAATCACCTAAGTGGGAACTTATTTGTCATAGTCACAACTTTGTCGTGGTCAAGTCATGTCACAATTAATTTCATAAGTCATTTTGAAAACATCTAACAATGGAACCATATGGCCACTCCAATTGTCCATAACCGCAGACGTGGTTATTCGAATAGTTTGACACTCTGCAGAGGTGGTACACTTTCACCACAAAATTCGATACATCTGTCAGGGATAACCCTGAATCATCATACTTAGTATGTAGATAATCAAACATAACCTTTCCTTTACACACTCTAGTATAAGGACCTCTCCTATGAGCTTGGCGTCCCAGCCATGGCCATCTGCCATCCTGGGCACTTCATAGGTGGACAACATTGAGAGATAGCCTCAGTTCAAACCTCTCCCACGAGGGAACCAATACTAATGCATATAAACTTCCGGCTAAGCCTTACCCAATTCAGTTATTGTGGTTGTACGGTAAAATTGGAATGGTATCGCATCCGAACCCAACCATCAGTTTTTATAAAGGGCTAAGGCTCATGCCTCAACATTTTCATCATCATAAACCATTTGTGTTTCTCAACACATGTCAAAACATCTCAATAGAACGACTCATCATTCCAAGGTTTTCATAAGCATTTTCACCATGTATTCCCATCTAGAGTGATCAAGTTTTTGGTTTAGCTCTAATCACTAAGTTAAGAGTGTTCACTAAGGTCAGATGCTAATCTCAATCTCATGCCATAGAATGACATCTAGTATAGGCCAAGTTTTATACTCTTTATGGTATCTAAACTACTTTCTAAAATCTCACAAAGCATTACTAAAAGTAAAGAAAACTTTGGAAAAGTAAAAGGTAAAACTTGTAAGGAAAACTTCGGATGGGTATAAATCAAAAGGTATAACCAAAGCATGCCTAATGCATCTGGCTTAGGTTATCTTGATTTCAAGGGTTAGCTTGCATTGTTAATGATGGCTTGCCTTGGTTGGTGCAATGGTTGAAATCTCGTCGTCTTCTTCGGGGTAGAACTCCTCCTTCTCGTAGACTTGGTCGGTACTATCATCTATAAATACATACGGAATACACAATTACCAAAAAATAATTAACTAGTCTATTTAGCACACTAAGGCACACACTTGATGTTCTAGTATCATCACATTCATCCCAAGATTTAATGAACTAGTTTCATTTATTTTATTTGAGAAAAGTAATTTCTACTCATTGAAAATTAATTAAAATTTAATATTCTCCAATTAAAATATGGGATCATGTGGACACATGTCATCACCACATATTCTAATACATGGGAATGTGATTTAAATGTTGGATCACATTTTATAAAGTTTAGGATTCATATTTAAATGATTTAAAGTGACTAGAAATGCCTATATAGCATTATCTTGGTACTAGTCCAAAGTCACTGCATGCAAACCTAAATATTATTACATATTCATATAGGTATTATCAATTGTGATTTTTGAGAGCTGTAATCAACTCAAAAGCTATTATGGTTGATTTTTGAAAAATGTTTGAATGTAGAAAAGTATCTGTCTTGTTATTTTTGCTATAGGTGATCTATAAATCTAATTGATTTAAATCCAACGGGCTTGGATAGATATTTGCATTATATTTCTAGCAAAATTTGAATCATTCAATTTGGTTCAGTAGATCTTTCTGAATTGATTTCTAAACAAGTGGACAGAAAGTAGATTAAGTCTAAATAGAAAAACCTATATTTGAATTTTAGGGCCAGCGCGGGAAACTAAATGGGCCGGCCCAGTGACACTCCGCAACGCAGAGGGCAACTAACAAGGGGGTCCCGCATGTCAGCGGCACAACTAAACGCGAAGCGGTACGGGGCGATGTGGACCAAGCAATTCGAACCTAGATCAACGCCTCTGGCTCATCGTCGACGACGGACTAGTCGCCGGCGAGACTGAACCCTAGCTGCTCGGTGGGGGTCGACTAGGGCTTACCAGTGCTCCAGCTAACGTGGCGATGGGGGCGATCGAACGAGTGGTCGATGGCGGGCTCAGGCGAGGTCGTGGCGGCTCCTGGGGTGGTCGCAATCGATGGTCCCCTTTCTCCTCTGCTGCGGCGACTCTAGTGGAAATTCCAGCAAACGGTTGCTCGAGCGGCTCCGACGATGGTGTGAGGGACTCAGTGGGAGGTGGGGAGTGTTGGAGTGTGGATAAAGGGTGCTGGGGAGGGATCCTTTTATAGGTCGACAAAGGGACCGTGGGGTGCGACGGTGAGCTCGTCGGTGATGGTGGTACAGGGCGCTAGAGGCATGGGCGAGGTAGGCGGATGGTGGCTTGCCTCCTGGCGGTCAGCTACGGTGCAATGGCACAGCTAGGGGCGGTGGTATGTAGTCTGGAAAGGTCGACGCTCTGCACGCCAGAGGCGGTGCTCGACGCGGCGTGCGGTAGTTGCTGGTCGCGTGGCGGGAAAAGGGCATGTCTGGTGGCTTACTAGGGTTATGGCGGAGTGGCGCGTGCAAGCTGAGGTTGAGGCGCGGCTTGTGCTGGCCTATCGGGGTCGATGCTCTGGTGTGCTCCGGGCATGGCGCAGAGGCTCGGTGCGTGGGCGCTCCTCGGTGGTCGGTCCAGTGTGCGTGGGATGGACAGTGGATGGTCTTGGTGCGGAGCTAGGGGATGTGGTGGTTTGGCACGGTGCTGTCTCTGGCGCGTTGCCCACGTTTGGCCAGCAGCGACCAAGAACGGGCGACACGGTACTGCTGCTAGGGGCTAAATGGTAGCTCTTTGATGGCTTGGTTGGAACTAGGGGAGACAGGGAAGAGCGGAGGGGGTCGAATGGGGGACAAAGAGTTGATTAGCAACAGTATTAGTTAGGCCAAATTTTCTTTGCCTGACAACTGTTTGACAAAATGGCCGCAAGAAAGTTTTGTTTGAATTTTGAAAAGATTTTTGGTGTGTGACTTGATCTCATGCTTGGTTGTCTGTGTTTGCTTGGGATTGTCAAAGTGAACTCATTTGAGTGGTTTTTGCAAAAGTGGGATCTATGCATATGAAATGGATTCCATTTTCAAATGCCATTTAAAATTAGGGTTAACATGTTTTTGTAAGATTTCAAAGTGGGCATTGGTAGATCATTACTTGTACTAACACGGGGTGCAAAGAGTTATAATTGTTTCTGTTTGAATTTGACTTCTAGGAACACCTAAAGTGACCTAGTGGATTAAACTGGAAAAAGTGACCATTTGCCTTTATTAATTCCATTTGATTTCTTTTTCTTTGGATTTTGTTTTTAAATGATCTATATGATGTGGCATTCATCTTTGAATCATTTTACAACCATTAGAACAAACAAACATGGCATTTCCAAACAATTCTATTTTAATGCAACACACATATGCATTCTTAATTATTTTAAAGATAAAAAAGTTTTTGTTAACCCTAAATTGGGTGATTTGGATCTTGATAACCTAGATTAAAGTTTTGGAATGTTACAGCATAGTAGGTAGTATTCTCTCTACTACTATAGTGGAGCAGTTTTGAATCGGATCCATAAAACCAATCCTGACCGTTGGGCTGTTAGATCCAATTGTTCAGAGCAACTAGATTCGTGTTGAACATGGTGGAGTTTGCTCTAGGTACTATTCAACACGAATCCAGCTGCTCTGAACCATTGGATCTAATAGCCTAATGGTCAGGATTGGTGCTATGGATCCAATTCAAAACTGCTCCATTAGAGTAGTACAGAAAAAGCACACCTTAATAAGTCCTACTATATGGCATCCGCTATGGTGCACCTTATACATAGTGTAAACTATAAAGTTATCTTTAGGCCTAAGGTGCACCTCAAGCTTGTGGGTTAACAAAAGAGAATAGGAAAATCATTTCCCCTCTCTCCTTATTTCATGTGATCATTTTTAAAAGGGGTTAAAAAAATTCAAGATGCAAAATCCTAGTAGCTAGAAGCCAAACCAGTCGTCAACTGATATATTAATTGACCGCTCGATGGGTACCCCCAAAAGCTTTTTTCATAAAACTTTCAAACTAACCTACAATTTATTACTTGTTGTTCAAATTTGACCTGATACATCGACATAAAGTCATTCAACAAGTGGGCGGGGTCAGCTAGGGACCTTGAAAACTCATAAAACATGGGAATCGTAAGTAAAACACATTGGCCCACCTAGATAATATGTCTAGAAGATTGGCTTATGGCATTGAGATCCATATTCTTCGGACTTCCTTTACGGAAAAGAATCATATCGTGATCACTGAGAAAATGGAGAATTTTATTTCCTGATAGCTAGAAACTCACACCGACGACATTGTTTACTACAAGAATATGCACACATCTACCTCCAAAAAGACATTTAATTCAAGAGCAATCTATCGCAATTACTTGTATCTAAAGTTTGACTTAATTTCGTTAAATTGACAAGAATTCACCAAAGTGCGTGAAGTTAGCTAGGAAGCTTGAAAAATCCTAGTACTAAAAACTTGGGTATTATGTATAAGAAACCACGGTCCAATTTGTGTGATAATTGAGGTGGTTGCATTTTCTTTCAACCTTGGTAGGTCTCGTAGGAGCGAGGTGCTTGTGAGTTAACACGGTTGGTGGAAGTACAAGTTACATCAAGGATCTCATAAAGAATGAAAATTGCATCCAAGTACATGCATTTAGCACAACGACCCTAAAACTGATCAATGAAGTGTGTGTTTTGAGGTTTGTGCATAATACCGTCCATCTTGCTAAATACTATCAGTAGAATCTTTCTAGATTCTAAGAATGGAAAAGAAGATCCAACGGTTAGCAATGTTTGGATTTGCCAGTCTTGACTCAACGATCACTGTTCAAAGTTAATCCGTACACTATATGTAGTGGTATTGTATTGTATTGTAAGAGATAAGACAAGATAAAGATAAGATAAGAAGTACTACGAATGGCTGATCTAATGGTAGGTCTTGTAGGAGCGAGGTGCTTGAGAGTTAACATGGTCGGTGTACACGTTACATCAAGGACCTCATAAAAATTAAAATTGCATCCAAAGTCCATGCATTTAGCACAAGGACCCTGAAACTGAGAAATGAAGTGTGTGTTTTGAGGTTTGCGCATAATAGCGTTCATCGTTCTAAAGACTACCTGTAGAATCTTTCAAGATGCTAAAAATGTAAAGAAGATCGAACGGTTAGCAATGCTTGGATTTGCCAGTCTTGATATAACGGTCAATGTTCAAAGTTAATCAGTTAGCAAAGTTTGACCTAATTTCATGAAACGGTTAGCAAAGTTTGACCTAATTTCATTAAACAGTTAGGATGCAAAATCTTAGCAAGAAGATGAACCTGTCGTCAAAACTCTCAGTGGTTTCTGATATATATTAATTGACCCCCCGATGGGTACTTCCAAGAGCTTTTTCGTAAAACATTTAAAGCCAATAATTTACCTGTAGTAGTCCAAATTTTACCTAATTTTGATAAATCGACATAAAATCATTCAAGTGGGTGAAGTTAGCTAGGAAATTTGAGAACTCATAAAACATGGGAAATCGTAAGTGCATCATGTTGGTCCACCATATATGTGTGAAAACTTGGCTTGTGGCATTCAGATCCATATTCTTTGGACTTTCTTTACGGGAAAGAACAATCTAGTCATCACTCGAAAAATTAAGAATGTTCTTTCCTAAGATAGTTGGAAACTCACACTGGCGGTATTGTTTACTATAAGAAGATGCACCTATATCTACCTCCGAAAAGACTTTTAAATCAAGAGGAATCTATTGCGCTTACTTGTAGCTAAAGTTTGGCCTAATTTTGTTAAACTAACAAGATGCAAAATCTTAGCAAGAAGTTGAATTTGTCATCAAAAATCTTGTTGGATGGTTTCTCATATATTAATTGTGACCCCCGATGGGTTCAAAAGCATTTTCATAAAACTTTCATAGTAACCTACAATTTACTTGTAGTAGTTCAAATTTGACCTAATTTTGATAAATCGACATATAAGGTCATTCAAGTGGGTGGATTTAGGTAGCGAGTTTGAGAATTCATAAAACAGAGGAAATGATAAGTACAATATGTTGGTCTACTATATATATATGTGTGTGTGTGTGTGAAAACTTGGCTTCTGGCATTTAGATCGATATTCTTCGAACTTCATTTACAAGAGAGAAAAATCTTGACATCACTTAGAAAATTGATAATGGTCTTTCCTGATAGTTGGAAAGTCACACCGACGACATTGTTTACTACATGAAGATGCAGCCATCTACCTCCGAAAAGACATTTAATTCAAGAGCAATCTATCATGCTTACTTGTAGCTCAATTCTGACTTAATTTTGTTAAATTTTCAAGATGCAAAATCTTAGAAAGAAGTTGAACCTATCATCAAAACTCTTAGTGGTTTTTGATATATTAATTCACCCCCTCCCCCGAAGGGTACCTCCAAAAGCTTTTTCATAAAACTTTCAAAGCAACCTACAATTTACTTGTAGTTCAAATTCGACCTAATATAATTTCGATAAATCGGGATAAAGTCATTCAAGTTGGCAGAGTTAGATATGAAGTTTGAAAGCACATAAAACATGGGTATCGTCAGTACAACATGTTGGTCCACTATATATGTTTGAAAACCTATATTGTGGCATTCAGATCCATATTCTTTGGACTTTCTTTACGAAAAGAACAACCTCGCTTGTCATCTCTCGGAAAATTGAGAATTGAATGTTCTTTCCTGATAGTTCGAAACTCACACCGACGACATTGTTTACTGTATATTGATTTTTTTTCAATGAGTATACTTTTTAAGACTTTGTATAGTTGGTCAAACTTTGTAACATTTGACTTTGACTAAACCTAATATGCTGAGTAATATTAAATAAATGGAGTATAGGATAAGATAGAAAAACAACATTTTTTTAGAACCCTCACAAGATTTTTCTTAGCACCACAGATCTGAATATTAAATTGACACTGATGATTAACCAAACTACAAACAGAGCAAACCCCAACGTATACGGAGTAGTAGTACAACTTAACGACTTCTAGGGGACTCCGCGGTCTTCTTAGGAAACTTGGGAGCATCCTTAGCAGGCAACTTGGCTACGTCCTCCGTGGTACCATCGCCAAGCAGGGACTCGTGGATGTTGGGAAGCACGCCGCTATGTGCGATGGTAACACTGGCCAGCAGCTTACTGAGTTCCTCGCCGCGCATGATGCCGAGCATCACGTGCCTCGGGATGATGCGGATATTCTTGCTGTCATTCGCGGCTTTCCCGGCGAGCTCTAGAACCTCGGCGGTGAGGTACTCGAGAATGTCCGCGAGGTAGACAGGAGCCCCGAAGCCTATGCGCTAGAAGTACCGAACCTCCTTGAGGTAGCGCCCGATCCGGCCGACAGGGAAATGCAGCCCGGCCTTGACGGACCTTGACATCTGCTTCTTCCTCCGGCTGCCTAGTGTGAGACTGCGACCTGGAGTGGCCAAAGCAGGATTCAGAAGCCAATGACAATTCTTATTTTTCTCCACGACCTTTGTCGCTGCCACCTGGGTCTTCCTCTTCCCACGGGGAGCTCCGGTCTTTGGAGCCATTGTTGCAAAGTGTTAAAGGATCAAGGGGAACAAGAGGAAGAAAGGTTAATTGTGGAGGGCTGATGATGGTGCCCATGTCCCTTGTATTGAAACTTTAACAGCGTCGTCTTTACTGTTTTACAAGTATGAATTTTTAATACTACTAAAAGGTTGTGTGCATCAACCAATGCATAGGCCGGGGTTCTACTCCCCCTTTTTTAAAACAATTTTACCGGAATTGTTTTGAGTTCTAATGATGTCCAATCTATTCTAGAGCCAGCTTTGCACCTGCGCCCATTGGATGTGAACCATTGTTTTTTGAGTACTGTTGTATAATATGGCCATGACCTTGGTCATTCTTTCCATGTTTCCTTATTTTTTTTATTTTTTTTTGAAATATGGTCAGGTATGTCAACATGAAAATTCATACAAAGAAGTTGTATCTTTCAAAACAATAGTCGGTTTCAGTATGACTGTGTGGGTACAGTATTTAGTATATACGAATTTTTGACAAATTTACAAGCAATCTATCACGCACTTGTGGTTCATATTTTAGCTACTTTGGTTTTATTGACAACATGTCATTTAATTATGCGAAATTAGCTAGAAGGCTTGAAAATTCATGAAACTTGTTAACCATGAAACATACTCTATTTTATGTAAAATTTAGTGTGTTGTGGCATTCATAGACATACTCTTTGCCTTTTCTTTAACAAATAATTATATGTGGTACTTCTAAAATGATTTAAAAAAATTCTATACATAAAAGTTGAAAAGTCCAATTAACAACATTAGTATGCCATGCCAAGATGCACCCCGTCTACCAGAAATGGACACGACCTTTGTAATTATTTAACTTGAAACCCAAGTATGTTAACACATCGCTGGTCATATTGTGAAGAAGTGTTTTTAAACCTTGTAAAAATTCAAGTTTATCATTTACGAAAGAGGACAACATAGATAAGTGCTTAACTTTTTTATTGTTTTCTTTAAATTTCTTTAATTTATCCCAATAAACGGGACGAGTGATGCAGATATTACCTTGACATTGGTAACTTGGCTTAAAATGTGAACATGTTCATACATGGTTGTGCCATATTGTGTAGCAAGTTTTTCGAAAGTTGTCCAAATCCATATTTGTAGTTTTCGTTCAAACAAGCACAAATATGAGAGGACACCATTTAAGTTTCAACTATGTATCATTACACCCCCTCCTCCCAAAAAATATATGTATCATTACACACATTAAAATAAGTATTTTCATATAGTACTAACATGCGGTGGAAATTATTTATATTTTGCTAGAATACGATGAGTGCACTCTAAGCCAAATTATCTGGACGTACTTAATTACTAAAAACAAATGCTATCACTTGGAAATTGAAAAGCATTTTCCTAAAAGTTCAGAACTCTCATTGACAACTTTATTTACCAAAGCCAAGATGCTTCCTAGAACAAGATATAGTACACTGCCCGCCTCTTCTCTGGATGCCATTTAATTTTGCACCCGAGCACGGTTCTTCGGGGAGGGGGGGGGAAGAGACATCCTCGTCGTCATCCTCGGCCTCCTCCCTGTCTTTGTCTTCGGCCTCCTCCTCAACGTCGACCTCAGACTCCTCCTCTTCCCTAGTCTCACTTTCCGTCTTATTGGAGTCGCTCGGAAGTTGGTGGTGGCGTCTCTTCGAAAAAGCGCTGCCAGTGGCTATCTTCTTCATCACAGGAGTCAGACAGCGGCGATCGCCATGGCCTGGCAACTAAGTCTAGGCTTCCAGGCGGAGTTTTGGGGTCTTTCCCATTTGTCAGGTCAATCGACATGTTCTAGATAGAGTTGTCATACGACAGTTTGGAAGGAAATAGAGAGATATCGAGTTCTAACCAATGGTAGGTTGGGTGTTTTGGGTGAAAGGAGGGGTGCATGCTATTGCAATTTATAATGTCTATTTATAGTCGTGTTTGTGTTAATATCCTGAAAAGTATCCCAAAATATCATTAATAGATTGTACCAGACTCGTCCCGTCAATAAAAAAAAGGATTATACCAGACTTGTCGGTTCTTGATTTTTCTCGGCCCTGAGAATTCAAGAGGCGCCCTGCTTTATCCAAAAATTAAGAGAATCCTGCAGATCCTGCTGAGTTACTCGATATCTCTTACTTCCTCTTTTAAAAATTAAGAGTCTCTAGTAGTACATGCTTATCTAGCTATAGTACTACTATTATACGTATACTCTTCACAAAGTTGCGTCACCAAACTTGAATTATGGTGATATGGTGTGGGACTCATCTTTTTCTGCACCGCTGCATCTCAGACTAGAAGTATAATCATTGCGTAAAAGCTTACACGAGAAGGAAGGAGAAATGGAGATGATAGTGGATGGATGGTGAGAGGGGGCGAATGAGAGAGAAAATCTACTAGTAGTATGTGTACTAGTACCGCGTGTCACGAACCCATCATAATATGTAAGTTTTATGCCGAAGTTAGATAGGAACCAAGATCAACTATAGTATGTGTGAAACCATTGGCTTGTAGCATTCTGAACCATATTATTTGGACTTTCTTCACAAAAAACATCACCGTCCTCACTGGGAAAATTGAATTTATTTTTTCCTAATTGTTGGAAACTCCCACATGCCACAATTCTTACTACGCCAAGATGCACCCAACTACCAAACTATTGTGAGAACCCTATCAAATTAAACTATGATGTCAATATGTCCTTGATGACCTTGGTGGTTCGGGTTGAAATAAACCCGATAATGTCCATACACATGGTAGACAATATTGTGAAGCGATTTTTCCAAAACTTATCTAATCCCATGATTACAGTTTTCATGGCACGTGGTGCATAGGACATGATTGGACATCATGAGTAAAACTTTTGTTTTTTGTTTTTCGTTTATTTAATGTGATCATTTTCAAAATTGGTTCAAAATTGCCTTCCCTCCCAATATTTGGCCGATCTTTTGAATAACCTTCCCTCCCGATGTTTGGGAAGCTAGTAAAAATTTCAAAAACGGAAAAGTATTGTGCCACCAAGTAACAAAGTGGTTTCCTGCCTATGTAGTACTACTCCTCGTCCCTACTCCACTCCAAGGCACGACTACCGAACACGCCAGAGACACAGAGCCACCGTACGAGGGCACACGTGCGTAGCGCCACGCTGTGGACGAGGGGAGAGAGATCAGCCAGGCCGGTGCGCGAGGGGAAAGGGGAGGAGAGATGAAGCATAGCAAAGGAGAGAGAAAACAGACGATTTGTTTTGTGTGCATAGGTCCTAAAATTTACTACTAGTAGAGTGTACACTGTAAGGCCGCAGGAGTACCTCGTGTCAGAAACTCATCATAACTTTGCTCTGACATGGAACCGCCTTCAACTTATATTCGCTGCTACGCCTTCCCCTGCCAACGTTTTATTCTCTCAGCATGTACAGCGCATTGACAGAGGTGAACATATATCTAAGCAAAGAAATATACTACTCCCTCATTGTGTAAACTAGTAAGTTGCACGTGCCTAGCACGTGAGACTCAGATAGTAGACATATGACATATCATCACTATATAAAATTATAATTGGTAAAGCACAATAAATTATAAATTTGATCAACATCTATAAAGTATGGGTGTATATTTGGTCCTTGTACTTTGTATTATCATGTAGAAGTCAAAGATTATTAGCTACGTAACACATGAAATTTTTGATAACATTGTCTAGAGAAACAAGGGAGAAGATTCTAGTATGATGGAGAAGTGTGTTTTGAGGTTTGTGCCTAGCATTCATTATGCTGAAGACTATCATTAGAATCTTCCAGATGCTAGAATGGAAAATAAGATCCAACGGCTAGAAATGCTGGGATTCACGAGTCTTGATCCAACTGTCAACATTCAAAGTTATTTGTACACTATATAGTGGTAAGATAAGATAAGATCATGTAGAAGTCAACGATTATTAGCTATGAGGGAGAAGATTCTAGTACGATGGAGAAGTGTGTTTTGAGGTTTGTGCATAGCAGTCATTATACTGAAGACTACCAATAGAATCTTCCAGATGCTAGAATGGAAAAGAAGATCCAATGGCTGGAAATATTGGGATTCGTGAATCTTGATCCAACGGTTAATATTCAAAGTTATCCGTACACTATATAGTGGCAAGATATCTCTACTACTATAATGGAGCAGTTTTGAATTGGATCCATAGCACCAATCCTGACCGTTGGGCTATTAGATCCAATGGTTCAGAGAAACTGGATTCGTGTTGAATAGTACCTAGAGCAAACTCCACCATGCATGTTATAGAACCATCATGTCACCACCCCCAAAATTCCATAGCACAGTAGGTTGTATTCTCTCTACTACTATAGTGGAGCAGTTTTGAATTGGATCCATAGCACAAATCCTGACCATTAGGCTGTTAGATCCAATGGTTCAGAGCAACTAGATTCATGTTGAATAGTACAGACCTAGAGCAAACTCCACCATGTTCTAGAACCATCATTTCACCACCCCCAAAGTGCATAAATTAAGTCTATTAATAATAACTATCTACACATATTGAGAATACAACCTACTGTGCTATGAAATTTTGGGGGTGGTGACATGATGGTTCTAGAACATGGTGGAGTTTGCCCTTGGTACAATTCAACACGATTCCAGCTGCTCTGAACAATTGGATCTAACAGCCCAACATTCAGGATTGGTTCTATGGATCCAATTCAAAACTACTCCATTATAGTAGTACAGAAAAAGCACACCTTAGTAAGGCCTACTATGTGTCATCCGCTAAGGTTCACCTTATACATAGTGGAAAAAATAAAGTTATCTTTAAGCCTAAGATGCACCTCAAGCTTGTGGGTTGACCATAGAGAATAGAAAAATCATTTGCCCTCTCTCCTTATTTCATGTGATCATTCTCAAAAGGGGTTCAAAATTTTCAAGATGCAAAATCTTAGTAGCTAGAAATCGAACCAGTCGCCAACTGATATATTGATTAACCGCTCGATGGGTACCCCCAAAAGCTTTTTTCAAAAAACTTTCAAACCAACCTACATTGTATTGCTTGTAGTTCAAATTTGACCTTTTTTTTTCGATACATCGACATAAAGTCATTCAACAAGTGGGAGGGGTCAGGTAGGAACCTTGAAAACTCATGAAACATGGGAATAGTAAGTAAAACACATTGGTCCACCTAGCTAATATGTCTAGAAGCTTGGCTTATGGCATTGAGATCCATATTCTTCGGACTAACTTTACGGAAAAGAATTATCTCGTCATCACTCAGAAAACTGAGAATTTTCTTTCCTGATAGTTGGAAACTCACACTGATGACATTGTTTACTACAGGAAGATGCACACATCTACCTTCGAAAAGACATTTCATTCAAGAACAATCTATCTTACTTACTTGTAGCTAAAGTTTGACATAATTTCGTTAACTTGACAAGAAGTCACTGAAGTGCGTGAAGTTAGCTAGGAGGCTTGAAAAATCCTTGTACTAAAAACTTGGGTATTACGTATAAGAAACCATGGTCCAGTTTGTGTGATAATTGTGGCAGTTGAATTTTCTTTTAACCTTGGTAGGTCTCGTAGGAGTGAGGTGCTTGAGAGTTAACATGGTCGACGGAAGTACAAGTTACATAAAGGACCTCATAAACAATAAAAATTGCATCCAAGTCCATGCATTTAGCACAAGGACCCTAAAACCAAGTAATGAAGTACTGTGTGTTTTGAGGTTTGCGCATACTAGTGTTCATCGTGCTCAAGACTATTAGTAGAATCTTTCTAGATGCTAAGAATGGAAAAGAAGATCCAACAGTTAGCAATGTTTGGATTTGCCATCTTAATCCAATGGTCAATGTTTCAAATATAATCCTTACACTATATGAAGTGGTATGGTATTATATGTAAGAGATAAGACAAGATAAAGATAATATAAGAAGTAATGTGAATAATTGCCGATCTAATGTTAGGTCTCGTAGGAGCGAGGTGCTTGAGAGTTAACACTATGGGTAGAATTATAATTTACATCAAGGACCTCATAAAAAATGAAAATTGCATCCAAGTCCATCCATTTAGCCCAAGGATGACCCTGAAACTGAGCAATGAAGTTTGTGTTTTGATCTAGGTTTGTGCATACTAGCGATCATCATGCTAAAGACTATTAGTAGAATTTTTCTAGATGGTAATAATGGAAAAGAAGATCCAACGGTTAGCAATGTTTGGATTTGCCAGTCTTAATCCAACGGTCAATGTTCAAAGTTAATCCATACACTATATGTAGTGTGTGGTATGGTATTGTAAGAGATAAGACAAGATAAAGATATTATAAGAAGTACTACGAATGCCCAATCTAATGGTTGGTCCCGTAGGAGCGAGGTGCTTGAGAGTGAACAAAGTCGGTGGAAGTACAAGTTACATATCAAGGACCTCATAAAAAATGAAAATTGCATCCAAGTCCATGCATTTAGAACAAGAACCCTAAAACTAAGCAATGATTTGTGTGTTTTGAGGTTTGCGCGTACTAGCGTTCATCGTTCTCATCAAGACTATTAGTAGAATCTTTCAAGATGCTAAGAATGGAAAAGAAGATCCAACAGTTATCAAAATGTTTGGATTTGCGAGTCTTGATCCAACTTGTCGTCAAAACTCTCGTTGGATGGTTTCTCATATATTAATTGTGCCCCCCTGATGGGTACCTCCAAAAGCTTTTTCGTAGAACTTTCACAGTAACCTACAATTTGCTTATACTAGTTCAAATTGTACCTATTTTCGATAAATCGACATAAAGTCATTCAAGTGGGCGGAGTTAGGTAGGAAGTTTTGAATTGGATCCATAACATCAAGCGTGACAATTGGGCTATTAGATCCAATGGTTCAGAGAAGTTGGATTCGTGTTGAATAGTACCTAGATCAAACTCCACCATGTTCTAGAACCATCATGTGCCCTCTACCCCCCCCCCCCCCTCGGCAAAAAAAATCATAGCACAGTAGGTTGTATTCTCAATATGTGTAGATAGTTATTATTAATATACTTAGTGTATGCCTTTTTCTCTAACAAGACTATTGGTTACTAACAACTTAATGTTTGTTAAATCACATTTCATACAGTATATACGAGTGTGGCACGTGCCTTTTACTAGTATATATATATATGTGTGTGTGTGTGTGCGTGTGAAAACTTTGGCTTGTGGCATTTATTTAGATCAATATTCTTCAGACTTCCTTTACGGGAGAGAATGATCATGACATCACTCGGAAAATTGAGAATGTTCTTTGATGCTAGATGTAAACTCACACCAACGACATTGTTTACTACAAGAAGATGCACCCATCTACCTCCAGAAAGACATTTAGTTCAAGAGTAGTCTATCACGCTTACTTGTATCTCAAGTCTAGCTTCATTTCATTAAATTTATGCAAAATCTTAGCAAGAAGTTGAATCGTACCTATATATACCATAAAAACTCTCGGTGGTTTCCCATATATTAATTGACCCCCTCCCCTCGATATATGGGTACCTCCAAGAGAGATCTTTCGTCAAACTTTCAAAGCAACCTACAATTTACTTGTGGTAGTTCAATTTTTACCTAATAATTTCGATAAATCAGCATAAAATCAATCAAGTGGGCGAACTTAGCTAGGAAGTTTGAGAACTCATAAAACATGGGAAATCATAAGTACAACATGTTGGTCCAAAATATATGTCTGAAAACTTACCTCGTGTGTCATTCAGATCCATATTCTTTGGACTTGCTTTACGGGAAAGAACAATCTCGTCATCACACTCAGAAAATTGAAAATATTCTTTTCCTAAGATAGTAGGAAACTCATACTGACGGAATTGTTTACTACAACAAGATGCACCTATAGACCTCCGAAAAGACATTTAATTCAAGAGTAATATATATTAAACACTTGTAACTCAAGTTTGACCTAATTTCGTTAAACTGTCAAGATGCAAAATCTATCTTAGCAAGAAGTTAAACCTATTGTCAAAACTCTTGGTGTTTTGTGATATATTAATTGAACCCCCCGATGGGTACCTCCAAAAAAAATTTCAAAACATTTTCAAATCAACGTACAATTTTCTTAGACACGAGGCTAGTAAATTTCTAAGCTACGTCTAGTAAGGGCGTGTGCAGTGTCTGGAAGTAGCTATGAAAACTACTTTTGCTCCAGCATTTAGAACTGAAGTGGGTCCACATAATCATGCTAAAAAGAAAAACAGATTGTTATCCACTAACTAGTGGACCCTCCTGCCAATTGATTCTCTTAGACATAAGTCTAGTACTAGAATCACCTTGAAGAATCTTTTTGTTAGCACTACCCACTCCATCATTAAGACATATGTTTAAGACTTGACATCATGCTTGATTTGATGTCTGGGGCTTATGGGCTCACTACCATAGGGCACCGTTGTTATTAGTGGTCTAGTTATATCCTATAGCACCCAACCAATGTTAGCTTTAACTCCTCTAGCTCTTCCTTCTCGATGAAGCCTCGATGCTCGGCTTCAAAGGATGGTTACGAGGGAAGTAGGAGGCGACATTCCCGTCGATAGCGAGGTTCCTATGGTGACTTTGTCAAGCTCAAGCCCCCCACCGGACAGTATGAAGACACAATCTTTTGGAGGTGCTCATAGGTGTAAGATGTGCGTTCATGCGTTCATAGGGGTGAGTGTGTGTATGCATTTGTGAGCGTGTGTGTTTTGTAGTGGATTTTGGCAAAAAAGAGAGAGATGGGCCTTCCGTTTATATTAAGTTTTGCTCGGTTTTCCCAAAGTAATTGTAATGGTCACTGGTGTCCAGGGTCTATGGGCTCACTACTGGGGGGCCACATTATTAGTGGTTCAGTTACATCCCATAGCAGCCAGCGAATGTGAGCTCCGACCCCCTAGCACTTCCTTCGCCATGAAGCCTCGGTGATCAACTTTTCTAGGTCTTATATGAGGGTAGTGAGAGGCGACGTTCCTGTCAATATATAGCGAGGTGCCTATGGTGACTTCGTCAAGCTCAAGCCCCGTGGGATCAGTCTCAAGATCTAGTCTTTCTGAAGTGCTCATAGGTGTAGGGTGTGCCTACCTGCATACATAGGGGTGCGTGTGTGTACGCATTTGTGAGCGTCTCCGTTTTGTAATGGGTTTTTGCAAAAAGAGAGGGGGCCCTTTGGTTTATTTATTTATTTATTGAGTTTTGATCTGTTTTCCAAAAGTACTCCATGTAATGCAAGTCAAACTAGGTGAGTGATGTTTGGGGGCCCACGGGATCTCTAGCGCGGGCCCCAGTTATCAGTGGTCGAGTTAAATCCAATACGGAGTAGTAGCCAGCGAATGTGAGGACCGACTTCCCTACTTCTTCCCTCTCCATGAAGCCTTTGTGCTAGGCGTTGAAGGCGTGCTCTTTTTTCGAGAAATGTCGGTGGATTCAGTCATGACGGTCCCGCGAACGACGGGGTATATTGATGCACAAGGAGGCCGGGTTAGGGTAAGTATGCCAGAGTTCATGATCTCAGTTTATTTTCTTGAATTCAGCTTATGGGTTCTCTCCTTTTGGGGTTT
This sequence comes from Avena insularis, assembly GCA_023614405.1. Taxonomy (NCBI): domain Eukaryota; kingdom Viridiplantae; phylum Streptophyta; class Magnoliopsida; order Poales; family Poaceae; genus Avena; species Avena insularis. Next base: position 177,622,214 of record CM042692.1, on the reverse strand, counting down.
TTCTCTATTCTGCCCATCTCGATCGATGATGTTTCCTAGGTTCAGATGTCGGCACAGATGGTAGACGTGGAATGGTACGGCATTGTTACCGATGTGGATCTCTGGCTCTGGTGCGACTGCGCCCTGGCGCCCCATCGCCGCGTCGCATTCGAGGGAACAAACTTCAACCATAGGTTCTTGGGTTGCAACTACGAATGTGAGCGCTGCACGTTCGTCCACTGGGTACATCTACCGCACTCACTTTCACTGCAGCGCACGATTATGTCGATGTGGTTACATCTCGAGATCCACGATGACCTCGAAGAGGAGGAGAAGGAGCGCCATCAGATGCATGCCAAGGAGATAGCTACAGAGTTAACGAATGTTTCCAACTCACTACACTAATTTGTAAATAGGATAGATGCTCTTAGATTTGGGTAATTAGAGCTGGACATTAGGTTCTTAACCAAGTATGGTCGACAATCTAGATATTTAGCATGCTCATGATGCCTTTGGTGGCTGGCTGTAGATTCCACTAATAATTAAGTAATCCCCTTTTGTTCACTAGTACTCACCATCTCATAGTACTGCCACGTTAAATTACACTAGGTTAATTAATATGGGAGTAGTTGACAGTTTGCTTACAGTCTGTCTGGAGTTTGTGGTTACTACTAAGTGATCTGGTTTCTGTGTTACTGCTATCTCTATCTATATACGAGTATCGCTACATTTTTTGCACATTTGTGCACCTCCCCCGTCGCGCACCTTCTTTACCCAGCTGCACCCACCTTTCCATCGCATCAGTGTAATCTCTGGTGAGTCCACAACCATCTGGATAGTTGTTTAGGTGATTGTATTTGAAATAGTAGATCTATATGCAACATTAGGAAGCTGGGATCACAATGGATGTAGCCATAGAATTAGTTATAAGATCCACTGAAAATAGGTAAGTATATGCTGCCAAGAAGAGTCTTATGAGGATGGGAAGCTTGCCCCTGGCTTTATTTCACAGAACGGTCCTCTGCTAAACAATGCAGATGTAATTTTCTGCATATTGTTCCTAAACATATTGTTGTTTGCTGGTGTCCTGCATTATTGAGTTCTTTAAATTATATTTTTCGTTAAAGGGGAACACGCCCAATCCTTAGCATCAGATTAATGCACGTATCCTTCTTTGCATTGCGAAGTTCATGTGTTCTTTCCTAAAATTTACTAGTTTTGCTGCATTTCATTTAGCATCATGCGTATGTCCCACCCATGGAGGAGGCACTATCGAGTGACAAGTGTTTTTATGTATCCAGATGCTTTGCTAGAATTTTAGTAACCTATGCTTTGTCCCTAAAAACCTTTTTTCGATAAAGAGCGCTTTATTACTTAAAATGTCCCCTAAAATATACTGATCATTTTTGTTGCATCATGATTTGTAGAAACGAAGTCATTCTGATTTGTTGCAACTTAGTGAGGCTAGGACTGCTCATGTGCCAGCTAAGAAGGCAAACCCTGAAGTCCGGCCCTTTTCATGTCGGTTATATTTCCCATGTTTGGGCAATATGCCTCTATGGTTCTTTGCCATTTGCGGTACCACTATGGAGCTTGCACGACGTGTTCTGCTGAATTTGGATTTTTTTAAACGAGAATTTGGTTTAATATTTTAGAAATGAGAATCTGGTTTAATTTTGGATTTGGTATCTGTAGTTTCCACCTTACTCATATTGCTCATGGCGTAATGGTGCTGGTCACTACAAGGATTTTACAATTTCCCGTCTCCGAGAGAAATACAAAGCTCATAGACACATGATTTCGTGCCTTCAAGAGAAAGTGAAACACCAGGACGAACAGATTAGGTGCCTGAAGGAAGAAGTGGCCACATCCACTAAGTGGATAGCTGATTTGACTATAGGATGGAATACATCAATTTCAGTTGCTCATGATGCTGCTATTGATTTTCAAAAGTTCGTGGCTGACAACTTAGTTCCCGAGTCGCCTGATGTGCATGGCGACGAGCTGATTGGCCAGGTGTACGACCAAATCTTGGAACAGGTGGGAATGCGAGCTGATAATCTTTTCAATTCGGCTCTAGAAGCATATGAGACCCTGATAGAAATTCGAGATTCTCCACGCCCATACAGTCCTGATCCTGCAAAAGATGAGGAAATCTGTAAACCATATTGACCGCTCTACTTTCATTTTCGAAGGGTTTGGGTCTCTTGTGAGGATGATTGTTTGTTAAGTCAAGTACTATAACTGTTTTTTTGCTCTGCTGGTGTGTGGTGTCCACGAATCTATATATTTGATGTACTATTATGACATATATATTAGACCTAGCTTTATGTGACTATATTTGGCAAGAACAGTCATCTTATTCGAACTTGCGGTGGTTTTTTATCTTTCATTTTTTTCCTTCTGAGATCTGTTAATGATGATGTTAATGCCAGTTGCGAGTGATTTGTTAGCATGTTTCTGGTAGTAAACCAAAACTTGTAGTTGTATATTGTGGAATTTCATGTCAATTTTTGAAATCTAGATCTTGATGTCATAGAAAGGGAAGGCTTCTACCAGCTAGAATATTTTACCCAACAATTCAATGTATCTTTCTTTTTACATGAATAAGTGCACAAACTTGATGTATGTAGGCAGGAAATTGAGCAACAGAAGTGCACAAACTTGTATCAGTCATGTGGTTGCTACTATTAATACATCGGGGGTTTCCCCTAAAAAAGCGGGGTTCGCAAAAAACATATAGTGGGGTGAAAGTTAGTTTCTAGTTCAAGGAAGCTCAGTCGTGTGCCCCTCGACCCCATCGTCATCTTCTCCGCCTGGCCGCCCTCCCTCGACCGGATCGTCCCCGCCGCTCCACCATTGAACACCACCGCACCGCCGTTCGTTGGTATGTACATCCCCAACCTCCAGGCATTACGGGCTTTCCGAAGGATAGAATGCATTTAATTTTGGGCATTGCAAGCTAAATAAGCTGATGGCGTTTACAAGAAATGGAATAGGTGTTGACAGATGCATTTGCTGCATCGGCGGATGCTTGTAAAGTAGAGATGCATGCTGAAGCAGCATCAGCGGATACATGTAAAGCGGATGTGGAGGCTAATGCTTGTACCGCATTAGAGTCTTGGCAAGTGTTGAGTGATGCTTGGAAAGTGGTGGAGGCACAGTCGAAATCCTTGTTGGCTGCTGCTAGAACAAATTCGACTATGTTGGCTGCTGCTGCCAAAGCGATGGCTGCATGGGATGCTGGGAATGCATCAACTCGTGGTCGTGCTTCTTCAGCATCAATGGCTGTGGCTTGTCATTCATCAGCGGTGCCTGCTCCATCTGCTCAGAACTCATCAACCCCATTATAAATTCTATGTTGGATTTTGTCTCCCTGACTTCCTCCCACTTTTGTGTATTCTTCTCCAGGGTTTTTTCTAGACGCAGTGGATATTAGTTTAAACTAGTAGTACTAGGAACATAAAAAGCTATTTAATCACAAACTAGTGATCCGAATGGGATGAAACTTTCACAGGATTCAAACATAGGCACCGATGATTTACTGATTTTTTGTCAATTTTTTCGAATATTTTTACTTTTTAGTTTGAAATCTAAGCTACTGTCATATGTTGGATCTAAGATGGAAGGTGGATCCTGGGGCAAGTCACCGTGAGACTTGGGTTCACCAAGTCACTCTAGCTATGTCCATTTTTTCTTCCTTCTTTATGATAAAACTAAAAAAATCAGGTGGGGGCCATTCTATCCTCCCTGGTGACCTAAAAAAAGTTCTTCATTCCCTTTGCCCAGTTCCGACATGCTGGAGCATTTTGCGGTTCTTTCATACTACTCTGGTTGATTCCTTGTGTTGTTTAGGTTATTTTGTTGACAAACTCTGCTTTTTAGGTAGTTTTTCACATGCGTGCAGTTTAGGAAATTTCGATTATAAATTTTCCTGTCAAATTGTATGATGCATTGTGGTGTTTACTTAATTTTTTTTAGGGTTCTGCATTATGCATTGTGTTGTTTACTTAATTTTGATGATGCACTTGTGCTATTTGCATTATCCTACCAGCTTTGGTGGAAGAACAGATGCAACAATCAATGACTTGCCACGCGACGCATTTGGTCAGATTCTTGTCAGGCTTCCTCCGCACCCATCCTACATACTGAGGGCATCAGTTGCCCAAAATTTTTGGATGGACTTCATGGGAAGCAACGATTTCAAAAGGCTAAGCCTGTCACGCAACAGAGAAATGTTGTTGCTTGGGTTTTTCACCAACAGCCCCGAGGACGCTCGATTCTTAACAGATCATAATCTTGACCAATCCATCTTCCAGAAGCTAAACAGGCTGGTGGAAGTACATAAAGCCTACAAACCATATGTACTCGGATGTTGCAATGGTAGGGTGCTACTTCATTATCCGCAAGGGTCTAACATGATAAAGGCGTGGGATCCAATCAGTGGAAGTGAAACAATGATACCAGAACCAACAATTTGGTGGAGACGTGAGTATGATAGCGGCACAATTCTCTATTCAAGAAATCATGGGAAATTGTCTTCACACTGTTGCAGCAATTTCTGGGTTGTTTGGATAGTAACAAATGGTAATCAAGCACTGGTGCAGAGGTACTCATCGGAGTTAGGAAAATGTGAGGACTAGAGTGAACCTGCTCAGATGCTGGCTAAGATTAATCGCATGCCATCAACTCTCATAGGGGACATTTTGTACTGGCCAACAATGAACTCCAGATATATAATTGCCTTCGACAATGTGACAACAAAACAGTGTTATATTGAGTGCCCCCATGAGACACATGATATTTCTAGACCCAATTTTGTCATTGCTAATGGGCATAATGGAGATGTTTCCCTTGCGGTTTATAAGAGACTTCACTCTAAACACGTGGTCCAGTGCAAGATCATCAACAGGCAAATGGGAATCTTGGGTGCCTCATATAAAGGTTGAGTTGGCTACTCTCCTTGCCTTGAGAAATCATGGGCATATGGTGGGATAGATGCAGTAAGGTTACTTGCGCATTTGAGGATAGAGAAATGGTGGTTATATGGGCGAAGGAGGGAGTATTCGAATTAGATCTCAGTAGCATGAAGTCTAAGAAGTTCATATCTCGTAAACGTTGGTGTACTTTACATCCCTACATAATGACACCTGGTTAGTGCAGTCATTCATGTGCAACCCTTGCATTTTTGTACACCTATGATTTTGCTGATCATTTTGTTCATTTCCTTTAGCAACCGACGTGATTCGAAGTGCTAAATCAAAGAAACATTTGTTTGTGCTGTTTTGGTATGATGTTTGTTTGTTTTGGTAGCTAATGGAACTGTGGCGGCACATTTGTTTGTGCTGCATTCATAGCGGCAGGGGCTGGAATATTAGAGTTGTCTATTCGTTTTGGGGGTTTATGTATGTCTGATAAAACATTGTTTTATATGATGAAATGGTGTTCTCTATATTATAGTAGTGTATGCGTGATGAAATCTTGTTTTATGTGTTCTACATATACTTTAGCCGGTGTTTATGTTTTGATAGTATGTTGTAGTAGGAGTATTTGTTTCACAACAGGCTTTTTATTTGATCTCAATTAGTACTACCATTTAGTTAGTGGTTCCTGTAGAAGAGTCTGTGCCAACACCTAAATAATTAGGAAACCTTGGTTGCACACCATTTTCACATGCTTGAATCAGAGCTACTTCAGACACTTGTTTGTTGTTATGTTAAACAAACATTCTTGTCTTGGAGATCTGCATTTTTATACGCATGGTAGATAATCACTCTCCCCGACTTGGATCCCTGAAATAGAGGGTGAATGGCCAATTTTTTAATTATTCTTTGGACAATCTCTAAATTCAAAATCACAGTCGACCTCCAAAACCTATCGCCTACCCCGTTTGAATAGAAGGCATCAGTTGATATGACTCTCGCCTTAAATTCCTGACCAGATGGCATTCCATCTACACAACCTTTTTCTAGTAATAAAAACTTGGCCAGCAGCCAAATTCAAAATCGTAATCGTGCGGGAAAATAACCCACCGACCCCGAAGCATTTCGCACCCCTGTGTTTCAAACATTTTCACGCAAAATCCCCCATTGAGTTAGTACCATTTTATATTATTACATGGATGCTAGCCAAATTTAAAATCTGATTCAAGTGGAAAAATTTGCCGCCTATGCTGTGTGAATCGAAGGTATCCAAGTTTCTGTGCAAAAAATGTTTATGGATGATCAGTTGATGTGACTCTCGGCCTTGAATTCCTGGACAGATAGCGTACGGTCTACTACCATTTTTCTATTAGTAGATGGATGCTAGCCAAATTCAAAATCTCAATCGAGTGGCAAAATCACCCACCTACCTTGAAGCATTTCCCGTCCCACCGTTTCAAAAACTTTGAGCCAAAATATCCCACCGACTGGGGGAGTACCATTTTTCTATTATGATTATTAGATGGGCGCTAGCCAAATTCAAATTCTCAATCGAGCGGCAAAACCACACACCGACCCTGGAGCATTTCACGCCCTTCCGTTTCAAAAACTTTATAATTTAAAATTCCAAACCTACCCATTGTTCAGACGACAAATGGGCATGCTAAAGTCGTTAGCTCGGGGGCACGATCGTAATTATTTTTTCTGCTCACCTCTATGGTTCTGATTCCCCTAGTTTTTCCCGCCGGCCCTCCCAAAAATCTCAAGCTCCTCCACTACAAGAAATGTGTCAACTAGTGACCTTTTCTTAATGACCATGGATTTTTTGGTCACAGAACTATGACCATTATGAACCAGATGGTCGTAGGCCATTTAGGAGGGTTCAAACCTTGAAAACCAACAACCTTTTGTATCAGGAAGGTCATAACTTGATTATACCAATAGGTTATAACATAGACAACATTGGTCTATGACCTTAATTTTAAACGACTACGGCCAATTGAAATGGTCGTTAGTGCTAATACATATATTCATTAAAACAACCAGACTGCCAACTAATCAGTTTCACCTACGTGTCATGTCCACGTGTTAATTTTTGCATATCTATTATATCCACGTGTCAATTTTTGTCCACGTGTCTTTTTCACGATGGGTAGATGGTAAGGTTTAAAATACCCTGGTTGGGACATTATCCATAAAATCTGGTCTAGTATTTAAAAAAATTGGGTGGTAGAATTTTTCAACATATGATTGATAGATGCTTCACAAAACGCCCCCTTTTGGCACTAAAAAGAAAATAAGAGGTGAGAGGAGAGCCATTTGATCAAAGCCGAATGGACGGAAGAGATTAGGACTAGATCTGTTGGTGTTGATCGGTGACGTAGCGTCACCCCACCCAGTCCACGTGCGGACTCACTGCCCACCCACCCACATCGCAACGGTGAGGGACATTCGAAACCCTAATCCCCTCACGCGTAGACCTGACAGCCCTTCTTCCTCTCTCGCTCAGCGAGCGAGCGCCGCCAGCACCACCTCCATGCCCCATCGCGCGAGTATGGATTCTCCCTCTCTCTGCTTTGCCTGCACGCCTCCATGCCCCATGGCGCCGCCATGCGTGTTCGCACCACCTCCGTGAGCCGTCAGCCACCCATCCCCCCAACCCTAATCCTCTCATCCGCCCAACCCTAGATCGACGCACCTCGCCACTCGCTGTTCGAGAGCCTAGGCCACGAAGCCGCTGACGATGGGGATGAGGCTACCATCGAGGAGGACTAGCACCATTGTTTTTGTTCCATTTCTCATGTCGATCAACCTCCCTCTGTCCTCCATGGATTCTGTCCCGACCTCTAATTCGCATCGTGTGGTGTGTGCAGGAATCCGGCCGAACCAGCAACGGCTGAAATCGCCGGGAAGCAGCTGGAGGACGGCCGCACCCTAGCCGACTACAACATCAACCCCGACGCCAAGCAGGTACCTCAACCCTGATGCCTCCTGGGATAAAGTACACTATTACTGTCGTTGCCTACGAGTACAGAACAATACTCTCTCTACTGGATCCATATGCGCTCACTTTAGTCATTTTATTATTAGGAAGATGAGGTTCCCTATGTTTGTTGATGCATGTCTGTTGTTTTCGGAGATGTCTAGACACGAGTTTAGGTGGTTACATGTTCGATTTAACACACTGGCAAGCTCTAGTTCGTCAGGATATTGAACCAGCGTGTGCCTTGCTACCCATTTCTTCTTTTCAACATAGATTTGAGACTAGTTTCCTGCAGTATATATATTATGTGTTGACTAGTTTCCTGTAGAACTGTAGCAACTAAAATCTACATGTTGCCTAGTTTCCTAGTTCCTTTCAGACTCTGTTGCCTAGTTTCTTTACATGGGTATACTTGTATATGCTGACCTATAACTATTATTCATTGTATATAGATAGTAATTCACAACTTGTGCTTGTGTTTTCTCCCTCTGTTCAGTTGATTGAAATGAATTTGATGTGTTATAGAGAACATATGTCTAGGTTGTCCTGATGTTTTAGTATATAGTACTGCAACTAGTGGTTCTCTATATGTGCAAAATGTTGTTTTATGCATTATCGACAGTTTGAAACTATGTAACTGGATAAGTTTGTTCTTTGCTTTGGAAGGATGTATGTTCATTACCATTTTCTTATTTCATTTACAGTTTGACACGAAGTTCCGTCACCTGACTCATGCAGCTCGGAGATGACGGCTAGCGCAGTGCGGCCGGTGTGATGGTGCATGCTGGCCACCAGGATGCGCAGGCGCAGGTCCACATCGCCAGCGACGATCTTGTCTGCCACGAGGTCCTTCCGCACTCTCATGGTACATGTGTGTCTTTGTGCCCCTTTACTTCTCTTTACAGCAGGCGAATCATGGGCTAGAACGTGAATTGTAGGACATAGTAGATGTCGACAAATTGGTTGCCTTGATGTTGTGTTCTTATAGGAAGTGGATTAATTGTACCGTCTGTTTGATAGTGTGTAAACAGTGTGCTAGTAGGTGATTCGGCGTAACTCGAGGTGCCCCTGACCGAAAAGCATGCTCTGTGTTTGTGCCCCTGGTAGAATATGAATTTTCATAGTGGCTTTGCTCATATGTGCGTGCCCCTGGTAACTTAAGAGATGATTCTTTCATTGATACCTTGGGCTAAGGCTGAGTTGTGCTTGCTTTAGTTAATGTATAATGAGCTATCTTAGGTTGTTCCGGAAAAATTGGTCTCAGATGTTTGATTTATTGAGACTGCACATTTAAAACAGTCTTTTGTTCTGTCAACTCTCTGATCTATTTCTTCTAAGGCCATTCTCGATTATTTATTTTCTGTTTTTACTAATGTCATGTGTGGATCTTTCATCCTAGAGACATGATGGTAACCTGATGCAAAATTATAATGCGGAAAGGATCTGATTGGAGTCTTATATCCTATTTTTTAATTCCAGTTCATGATGCAGAAAATTCATGTTCATATAGTCCACTTTCGTGATATTATTGTTGAACGAATTGGTCTAAACTTGTTCCACCATTTATTTTTGTTTGAGAACGGATCTCAACAAGAAATGACATGGCTTGTTCTGAATAATCTATTTGTTATCTTTATGTGTAAATCTTGTAAGAAATTTTGTACCATATAAGAAATTTCCATTGTACATTATTTCTGGATCTGTTAGTATTAGAATTTATATCCTAATCTACAGAATTTCCAGATCATATGAAAAATATCTGTTGGGGTATGAGGTTGGTAAAAAGCAGAAAAATGGAATGATTCATGTCATATTTTATTGCCCAAGCCACGTAATCTGGCATATTCGAATAACAACACAGGAGGCACATTTAATGCCTAATTGCATGTGTGTCTGGTTGTATATCAATTATGGCCAGCTTTTCCAATTTTTTATTGCTACTTTGTTTGTACATCACAAAGCACCTCGTAGTTCTGTAGTTCAGATTTTTCCTGTCGCATGCTAGATGCTTACCCTGTTGCATGATAGTTTATTGATTGCAAATTAACCGCTAGCTACTATTTTGTTCAGGAGAGGTTATCCTGAATCATTTGTAATGTCAACATCACAGCCAGATCGAGTGCGAGGAAAACTAGGACTGCCAGATCGAGGAAAACTGGCTTGTTATTGTAGTTTCAGTTTTTTTATATTTTGGTAGCTGGACATCTAATGTGAACTGTGCATGATTTTAACTATACTGTCAAAGCATGGGAAAATAAAACTTACAAGTGGGGACCTAATTTAAGCATCTGACAATTAGGACCTACTGACTAGTGGGACTGGAATAAATAAAAAGGCTAAAAATTTAGTAGAAATTGTACGTAAAAAGGCCACAGCCCAAAAATAAAAAGGATACTAAAATTGATAAAGAATAAATAGGCAGATTGTTGGGCTAGCCCATTTAAAAGGCTAAACTTGATCAGGCTGAATTTACTGCCACGTCATATTCCACATCAGATTGGCTTACGTGGACAGGCTAGAATTTTGGTCATGGACTACTATGACCATCTATTTGACTACTATGACCATCTATTTGGTCATAGTAGTCCATGACCAATTCCAAAAAAAAGTTGTTAGCGGTCTATAGTGACCCTCGCTATGTGACCTACTGTTTTTTGTCATAAAAAGGTCATAAATGAATTACTATGATCTTTCTATGACCAATATTAGGGGTCACCAGTTAGCACATTCCTTGTAGTGCTTTGTTCCCTCCACGACCACCACGCGCACCGGCTTGAGCTGCGGTCTCGTGCACCGCCACGGAGCCGCTTTAGCAACGCTCACCCACCGGATCTAGGAGCTATGGTGTCATTCACCATGCTGATGGTGTCATCGACCGCCCAAGCTCTGCTTCCTCGCCGCCGAAAGCTACCCAACCGTACCGGATCCACTTCACTGGTGTCTACCGGGCGTAATCTAGTTCAAAGAGTTCCATGACCAACGCTCCAGACCAGCTGCACGACCGTCACCGTTCACTGCACTGGATCTGCCTCATCGACGCTCTCGTCCACCGCGTTCAAGCCAGCATCGACCGTCCAAGATCTGCTTCCCCGGCGCCAACAAACACCGCAACCGCAGCACCCTCGGTGACCTAGATGTCACTCGCACGGTACCGACGATTCTTAGATGCCTCTCCGACCAAGGTTAACCAAATGTCCAAACCGTTTTTGTTTTGTCAACAGTATAGTAGGTTCAAGCCTGTCGCAGTGAACTGCATTTTCGTAATCGTGCTAGTACATACAAGTCACTAGGCACGCCTATTCTTCGTGCTAGTACATGCAAGGTCATTAGACATGTTGGTTTGCATTCGCTGCTCTACAAATTTCAAGTCATGCACATGTCTATTATTTTGTCATGCACATGTTCTTAGCTACTCCATACAATAGTAATTGCCTGCTACCATGTAATTCTTGCAAAATCTGAAGTCAGTGGAAAATATTAGTGTGGATTCCCTACTCTACAGTTGTTGAATCTATCTGGTTCGTCTTGAGATCAATTCCTGTTATTATTTCCTCCTTGGCATCGTTCTACTATCCCATAGTAGTCGTTTAAACTCTTTGTACTTATTCGACTATAAATTTGTTGTTGCCATCTGGTTCTTCAAAATATGCATCACTAACTATTTCCTTTTTCTTGCATAGAGCTCAAAATGGAACAATGAACATGTTGGTTTGCATAACCTATTCTACAGGTTCACAAGGGATACCATTACTTCCTTATCTAGTGCTGGTTCGTCCTAAGAAACGGCATAACTATCCTCTACTACGTAGTTCATTCGTGGTTTGCATTCCTGCTCTAGAATATCTCTTATGATGCCATTATAATTTCTATCTGGTTGTGACATGGACATACCTTACAGGTACTCAAGTTTGGCAAATACGGTCTAGTCTAGCAGAAGCCCACGACATTACCAGGGCCCATTCAAGGATTTGGGTGACCTAAGGAGACTCCGACTGCTTGCGACACACGGCAAGCTCAAGATAGAAAGTTTAAAGGGAAAGCCTTAACTTGTAACCGACTCGACCTGCTATCCCGAGACCTAGCCTATCTATAAAACGGCTAGGAGGGGGCGGCGAGGAGGACAATCACAACCCTAGTTTCCACACCATCGCTAGATTGCATCTACGCACCCCTGTAACTTTTGACTCCCTCGATAATTCTAAGAGCGGACACACAGGAGTAGGGTCCTCTACGAGGCCTGAACCTGGGTAAACCTTGCGTCCCTATGTGCTTGTTTGCTAGCCGATTGATTCCTCCAGCGCTCCCCTCTTCTCCAAAACCCAAGTCCATAAAAATGGGCATTGATGAGTTTAACCCTCGTCAATTGGCGCCATCTGTGGGAACTGGGAGTGCTGATGTTGCGGCTTCCTCGGCCCCATCAACTACGATCTACAACTCTGCAACAATGGAGATTCGCCTCCTCTTTGGTGCCTTCGACTTCATCGTGCACACGTCGACCACTCACCCGGATTTCGAGTCCATGGGTGATGGGATCAGCCTGGAAATTGAGAGCTTGTGCTTCCAAGTTGGTCAGCTAGGTACGCTTCACCTCCCTGATCAGCCGATGCTCCCCGCGATTGCTCTAGCATTATGGTTTCCACCGCCAATCGGCAGCTTGAGCGACCTCAACGCCCGGACAATCGTTGGGAACACGGACAACGACAGTAGTCACGAATCCGATCTGGGCGATTTGGTCACTGAGGATAGAGCCTACGGCTCTGGATCTGAAAGTTGTGGAAGCAATAGCTTCCCCAAGCATTACATGTGCACCGTCGTCAACATAGGTGACAACAGCGGCAATCGCGACAACACCGGTACTGGTGCCTCCAATGGCGGTATCCGAGTCGCGAACGGTGGTCCCTCCAATGGAGCACTGATACATTGCAAATGTATCTATAATTTTTGATCTGCCATGCTTGGTTTTATCTACTTTCTTATGTTTTGTTCCAACTTTGGAGTACTTTTCATATGATTTCTTGGACTAACCTATTAACAAGATGCCACAGTCCCAGTTGCCTGTTTTCTGCTGTTTTTGGTTCCAGGAAGTCAGAAAATGAATATTCTCGGAATTGGACAGGACAAAAGCCAAAGTTACTATTTTCCCGGAAGATTCATGGAGCCAGAAGGAGAGCTGGAGGGGGGCCACAGGGTGGCCACACCACCCCTAGGCGCGGGTCCACCTAGGCCGCGCCATGCATGGTGTGGGCCCCATGGCCGCCCACCGACCTTGCCCTCTGGCCTATAAGAAGCCTCCTGAGGCATAAACCCTAGATCGTCAATCAGAAATCCACGAAAAGTTCCGTTGCACCGCCACCACCGAAGGGGAGATTCGGGGGACAGAAAGTCTCTGTTCAGACACCCTGCCGGGACGAGGAAGTGCCCCCGGAGCCATCTCCATCGATTTCCACCGCCATATCCATCACCATTGCTGATTCCCATGATGAGGAGGGAGTAGTTCTCTCTCGAGGCTAAGGGTTCTACCGGTAGCTATGTGTTCATCTCTCTCTCTATGCATGATCATGTTGTGATCATGAGCTTGTAATCTATAGATCTACCTTGCTACTCAAGTGCTTAATAGATCTCTGCTCTCCCCATGTGTGTGAAAGTGATAGCGTGCACACCATGGTGGCACTTAGGCTAGAGATTACAAATACTTGTTATGAGTTATATTTGGAGTTGGATGTCTTTATGAAATTGTGGTGTTTGTTGGACTCATTTAGTACTCAAGGTGACAGTGTGGGGTTTTCTAGATGGGAAAGGCTTACTTTGAGGTGTGTTGTTATAGCCCTACCATTGATTAGAGTGTTCAACCGGAGAGTAGTCAAGAGTAGTATCATGAAGAGAATATATTTATATGAGAGTGTTCACTGGTGAAAGTATGATCCCTAGGCCTTGTTTCTAAGCATTGATACACCGTTTGCAATTAGATCTGTTACATGTTTGCTTGCTTCCATCTTTATTTCAGTTTGCCTTTAGTCTTTTCCACGCCATCAAGCTATCTTCTATCACCATTAGCACTTATAATTATCCATACCACTTGTATTTCACTATCTCTTCGCCGAACTAGTGCACCTATACACCTAACAAGTGTATTGGGTGTGTTGGGGACACAAGAGACTTCTTGTATCTTGATTGTAGGATTTCTTGAGAGGGGATACCTTTGACCACTTCCTCCCTGAGTTCGATAAACCTTGGGTGATCCACTTAAGGGAAAACTTGCTGCTGTTCTACAAACCTCTACACTTGGAGGCCCAACAACTGTCTACAAGAATAGAAGTGCGTAGACATCAAGCTATTTTCTGGCGCCGTTGCCGGGGAGGAAAGGTAAAAGGTATTCACACCGGAGGATTAAAGAAGAAGAACCTCCCACGGAAAACACCTATTTTCCGGTGTGAGTGCTCGAAGTTATTTCCTTTAGATTCTGCAATTTTGTCTTTTTGTTTCTTTTTTTCACTAGTTAGGCTTAATGGAAAACAACAACAAAATTAGAGAGCTTTATAGTATTTATCTTGAGTTAGGACATGAAGTGTTTGAAGAGAAAATTAAAAAACCTATGGAACTTTATTTGCATGCTAATAGCAATGTTATTAGTATGAATTCTTTGGAAACCATTATTGCTAATGCTATGGAAAAGTATAAGCTTGGGGAAGCTAGTTTTTACGAAAAATATCTTTTTAGTTCCCCATCTTTGGAAGATAGCTATTCTATTGCTTATGATGATACCAAACCTCCAATATATGATGATTACAAAGATGAATATGATATTTTCAGTACACCTATCATTGAGGAGGAAATTAATTATGACTACAATATGCCTCCTATATTTGATGATTATGGTGATGAGAATAATAATGATAGCTATTTTGTTGAATTTGCTCCCACTACAATTAATAAGAATGACTAAGTTTATGAGGGGAGTATTAATTCTTTTATGCATGTGGCTCATGATAAGAATGTTTTATGTGATAGTTATATTGTTAATTTTATTCATGATGCTACTTAAAGTTATTATGAGAGAGGAAAGCATGGTTTTATGCATCTCAATAATATTAAGTTTCCCCTCTTTATGTTGAAAGTCTTGAAGTTGCACTTGTTTTGCTTCACTATGCTTGTTGCTTTGTGCTTTCATGACTTGTTTCTTTACAAGATTCCTATGCATAGGAATTGGGTTAGACTTAAATTTTCTTTGAATTTGCTTCTTGATGCTCTCTTTTACTTCAATTTATATTTTTTATGTGAACATCTTCTCAAACTATCAAGCCTAACTTAAAGGCGTTAAAGAAAAGTACTTATTGGAAGATAACCCAAAAGTTTTAGATGAGTCTTGGAAGTTATTACCTCTGTAATAATCGCTCCTTATCCTTTTTATTTTCTTTTTGTGCCAAGAGTAACCTCTAATGAGAGAGAAGTAATGATTGGGAATGTTGCTGTCCCAAAACAGATTTTTGTGCTTCATCGTAAAAATTCGTGTAAAATCTCTGAGCGTCATTTTGAGGCGTGAATGTTTGTGCTTCTGCCCCAGGTTGTTATCTAACTTTCGTTAGTTCAACACTTTTCGATTTGATCAACAGAAGGTCTTCGAAAAAATTTGTCTTTACCTGCTGGTCTGTTTTGACAAATTTCTGCCATTTTCTGCATTTGCTTCTTGTTGGTTCCTTCTTGAGTTCTTTTGGGGAATTGAGCTTTCTGAGGGAAGTGCTACAGTAGCTAGTGTTCTAATGGAAGTTTATTTGGTGTTAGAACTGAACCTAAAGACCTATTATCTTGAGTGCACTAATGTTGCTAATAAAGATTGTGTGAAGTTTTGTATAAAGGAAAACTTTCAGGTGTATGGAAGGAATGAGTAATGAGATGAAGGATGGACTAAAGCTCAAGCTTGGGGATGCCACGCGTGTCACCCCAAGAAATATCCAAGAAGTACAAGCGTCAAAGCTTGGGGATGCCCAAGGCATCCCCTTCTTCATCAATAAAAATCCCAGGTTTCTTCCAAACACTTAATTTTTATTGTTTCATGCACAGTTGTGTTGTTCTTGGAGCGTCTTCTTTTTCGTTTTTGTTTTAGTTTTTTGTTTTCTTGGTTTGCTTAGTTTGCTGAATAAATTGGTTGGACCCCCTCTTTCATACATTGGTTTTCAAATAGTTTGGTTTGGATTGGAAAAGAGTAGGAAAGTTCATGCTTAAGTGGTAAAGAGAGCTTGTTTTTGACTGTGGCCTATGCTTTGTCATGCCATACTTGATATTGTTTTGGCTTTATGCTTAGTATTATTTGCTGTAGCATGACTTGTTATAAACAATTGAGATTGCTTAATGTGCCTTGGATGAATCATGCGTTGTTTTAGTATATTAAAGCATAGTATAGTGGTATTCTCCTTTGATGCTTTATTTGGGTTGACTTGGCACATGCTCACACCATATTATGACTATCCCAAGTCACCATAAGCCTTTATGATCCTTTAGTTTTGAACTTGTAGTATCACTTTATGCTTTGATCAATGATGTTTTGTCGCTCTGCATGATTATGGCCATTATTGCTCTCTTAGTTTGTCGCTCCCAGTCTTTTGCTAGCCTCCACAACAAAGTATGAGTTCTACTCATGCATCCAACTCCCTAAACCAAGTTATTCCAAAGAGTCCACCATACCTATCTACTAGCTTATGCTATTCCAAGTATATTCATGCTTTTGTTTACCTTCCACTTGTTATGAGAAAACTAGTGATTAAATCTCTCACGAACTTGATGGTACACTTTACTTTTCTTGCCCTTAATAAACTTAAACCATTGTGTCGTCTATGTTGTATATGCTTGCACTTATTTGTTGGGGATTAGCAGAACCACACTTTCATGGGGAACGCTTTCAACATTGCACTTGGTACTTGTACCTAGTTGATATCATGCTCTTTTGTATATGTATGTCGTCGATGTGAAATGAAAGGGGAGCTTATAAGTCCATGGAGTTATGTATATGTGCTAGAGAAACGCCTGGGCCGCTGGTCTAATCCATGCTGACATGGTGGAAACCTGCAGCGTAACCATAATGAGCTGTCTATGAAGCATTCTTCTTATAAAAAAAGAGTCCTATATTGAAAAAAAGAGAAAAAAAGAGATCTTATGAAAAGAGGAAAGAGAGAAAAAAAGCACCATATTCCCATGGTAAATAAGAAGATTAGTGAGATGCTCGTTGTCTGCTTGCCTTGTCATTTTGATATGGGGATTCTTCCGTATCATCGGGCAAGGGGTACCCCATTGGCGGTTCTCTGTGATACACATGTACTTACGATGACAAGAACTTACCGGCGACTAAACTTGAGTAGCATGAGGAGCGGCCCTCGTATACAAGGGACATGAGATTTCTAACTTATACTTCATCAAGCATGTACACCATAGATTGTTCACTTTAACCTTAATCACTTCAAGATGCTTATGATAGGGGCAATGAGAGCTGAAAGCTATAAGTACCATAATTTTTGGAAGCTCTTTATGAGACTTGAATCCCTACTTCCTTTTAAAAAAGGCCTTTCTGCCACCATTATATTGAGTCTCCACCTTCTATCTTTATGCACCTACTCTGAGAGCATAGTGGCCATTCTTAGTTCTATCTACATTGTCCCAAGACTAGGTTATTGATGCATACTTTGATATTGCTTGTTTTAAACTATTGTATCTAGTCACTCTTATGAACTTTGAAGGTGTCCTATGCATTTATATTTGCGACTCTATGAGGGACAAGCTGAATACTATTATGCTATGTTTTCTTTATGTGAAACAAACAAACGTCTTGCAAAGCATTGTTATTCATGAATCTTGTGTTTGTGCCTTTTCATGTTGCAACATAGTTTCTTTGTCTTATTGCTATAACTTTGTCTTTCATGCTATGTTGAAGTACTATGATCCCAGCTTTGAATGTTTTGCAAATACTTTGATCAAGTTTATGATGGTGCATGTCACCTCAAAAATTATTCTTTCTTTTTATCACTTACCTACTCGAGGACGAGCAGGAGTTAAGCTTGGGGATGTTGATACATTGCAAATGTATCTATAATTTTTGATGTTCCATGCTTGGTTTTATCTACTTTCTTATGTTTTATTCCAACTTTGGAGTACTTTTCATATGATTTCTTGGACTAACTTATTAACAAGATGCCATAGTGCCAGTTGCCTGTTTTCTGCTGTTTTTGGTTCTAGGAAGTCAGAAAATGAATATTCTCGGAATTGGACGGGACAAAAACCAAAGTTACTATTTTCCTGGAAGATTCACGGAGCCAGAAGGAGAGCCGGAGGGGGGCCACGGGGTGGCCACACCACCCCTAGGCGCGGGTCCACCTAGGTCGCGCCAGGGCATGGTGTGGGCCCCCTGGCCGCTCACCGACCTTGCCCTCTGGCCTATAAGAAGCCTCCTGAGGCATAAACCCTAGATCGTCAATCAGAAATCCACGAAAAGTTCCGCTGCACCTCCGCCACCGAAGGGGAGATTCGGGGGACAGAAAGTCTCTGTTCCGGCACCCTACCGAGACGGGGAAGTGCCCCCGGAGCCATCTCCATCGATCTCCACCGCCATCTCCATCACCATTGTTGATTCCCATGATGAGGAGGGAGTAGTTCTCTCTCGAGGCTAAGGGTTCTACCGGTAGCTATGTGTTCATCTCTCTCTCTCTATGCATGAGCATGTTGTGATCATGAGCTTGTAATCTATAGATCTACCTTGCTACTCAAGTGCTTAATAGATCTCTGCTCTCCCCATGTGTGTGAAAGTGACAGCTTGCACACCATGGTGGCACTTAGGATAGAGATTACAAATACTTGTTATGAGTTATATTTGGAGTTGGATGTCTTTATGAAATTGTGGTGTTTGTTGGACTCATCTAGTACTCAAGGTGACAGTGTGGGGTTTTCTAGATGGGAAAGGCTTACTTTGAGGTGTGATGTTATAGCCCTACCATTGATTAGAGTGTTCAACCGGAGAGTAGTCAAGAGTAGTATCATGAAGAGAATATATTTATATGAGAGTGTTCACTAGTGAAAGTATGATCCCTAGGCCTTGTTTCTAAGCATTGATACACCGTTTGCAATTAGATATGTTACATGTTTGCTTGCTTCCATCTTTATTTCAGTTTGCCTTTAGTCTTTTCTACGCCATCAAGCTATCTTCTATCACCGTTAGCACTTATAATTATCCATGCCATTTGTATTTCACCATCTCTTTGCCGAACTAGTGCACCTATACACCTGACAAGTGTATTGGGTGTGTTGGGGACACAAGAGACTTCTTGTATCTTGATTGCAGGATTGCTTGAGAGGGGATACCTTTGACAACTTCCTCCCCGAGTTCGATAAACCTTGGGTGATCCACTTAAGGGAAAACTTGCTGCTGTTCTACAAACCTCTGCACTTGGAGGCCCAACAACTGTCTACAAGAATAGAAGTGCGTAGACATCAAGCACCCACCAAGAACGGGCCGGAGAATCACCCGACCCTTACTACAAATGAGCACACCTAGGAGCGCGTGTTGATCAAGCTCAACGATGCTGAGTGGGCTTGCTGCCGAGAGGCCTTGCGGGGCAACCCCCTGCCACCAAAGTCAACACAAGACATGCTGATCGATTATCACTGGCTGCTCAAGGAAGAATTCAAGCGCCAACAACAAGTAATCGCCCATCTCGAGGCGCGCAGAAAGGCAGCGGACGAGTCGAGCCTTCGGCGAGCTTAACTCTCCTCCATGGGAGGATCCTCCTCCAAGGGCAACGACCATGTGGCCACCAGGCGACGTTCTCGACTGGCTCACCTCACCAATAAGGAGCAAGAAGAAGCCGCGAGAGTCCTCGACTCCTCCTCCAAGATGGTGGATACGCGGGGAAATGTGATCCCGAAGAGACCGCAAGCAGTGGTGACATCGGCCACCATGTACCTCCTCAACAACCAGCCATCGGCTGGGGACCCGCGGGCTTCCATGCACCGATCTATGATCACGGGCCTAGGTCTAGTCGAGGCTGCCTTCATCAAGGATCCAGCACCGGAGACGAAAAAACAAAGCTCTGGCCAAATGCTACTCTTCACCCTCCTCCAGTGATGACAACCACGACCTATCACGGCGACGCCGATCATGGCGACACGACTATGACTACGATGCATGTGATGACATCACACAACGCAAGGTCGACAAGATGCACGCGGGGCATGCCCGTTCGACTGACTCGGAAGACAACGGGATAGAGCTCTATGGTGCCACCTGCTTCAACGGAGTCATTCGACAGAAGCAAATGCCAAAGGGGTTCAAACTCCCATCAGAGAACCCGAAATTCGATGGCCTACAGGACCTGAAAATCTGGCTGGAGGATCACATCTCCTCAGTCAGGCTCCACGGCGGAACCACGAGCACTAAAATGTAATGCCTCCAAGTATAGCTGCAAGGCGCCGCCTGTGCGTGGCTTAACAACCTACCGCGCGGAACAATTCGCAGCTGGGAAGAGCTAGTCTACAGCTTCATGCGAAATTTCAAGAGCTCTTACAAAAGGCCTGCATCTATTGAAGCATTGAGAGGCTGCTACCAGAAAACTGGCGAGTTGCTGCGCTCATACATACAGACATGGTCCATCATCAAAAACTCTGCAGAAGACATCTCTGAAGATCGTGCAATCGACGCGTTCAATGGCGGCATGCGCCATAGAGAGCTCAGGGAGGAGCTGAGCCGCTCGAAGCCCAAAACAATCGACCACCTGATGGAGATCGCGAACAGGTGGGCTGATGGGGAGGACTCGGTAAAAAACCGTGTCCACTCCGATGATGACGACGACCTCGGACATAGACGTGATCGCCGAGGAAAATATTGAATGCGCAGCTACGAGGACCATGAGGAGGTCGACATGGTCGTGGCTGGCTACACCGACAAACGCGACGACAACAACCGCAACAGTGCATACCGTAGTGGTGGATACCGCGACAACGGGAAAACCATGCAAGTGTGGCAACGCCGCACTCGTGATGAGGCACCTAGAACATCTATCCAGGACAAGCTGTCTGGACCGTGCATTGTACACTTCTACATCGACAAGCACGACGGCAAGAAAAAGTCCAGCCACCTTCTAAAGGACTGCCGCGAGTTCCTCAAGCTCCACGAAGGCCTGGCCCAGATGAATCGCGACGCGATAAACCAGGGCTATGGAGCTTCCCCGGGCGTTGTGGCTCATGGAGCACCTCCACCACCACCCGGGCCACCACCACATGCGGCTATGCCAATCCAGAACCATGGGGATGATCCAAAAAGGACGCCCCTCAAATCGGGTGCAAAAATCAATCAGTCACCAAGTCAATCTGGCGATGAACTCTACGCCCTCCACCACTAAGTACCTCAGTGGAAGCGAGTCCTGCATCACCTTCGACAAGCGAGATCATCCGCGCCAATTACCTCGCCTACGCCACTGTCCCCTGGTGCTCAAGGCACAAATTGGAGGCTTCGAGATGAGTCACGTCTTCATGGATGGTGGAAGTTGCATTAACCTTGCAAGTACCTTGCGCGCAATGTGAATCCTTCGGTCGTGTCTGGAAGCTTCAAACACAACTTTCCACAGAATCGTCCCAGGGAAGGGCTATAACCCCTGGGCAAGATCAGCCTCGATGTCATCTTCGGCATGCCGATGAAGACGTCGGGCCCAAACGACATTATCATAGTCAACGGAAGCTTCGAGAGGCCCGACAGCTGCGATAGGGAGTTCAACAGAATATCTGAGTCTTTTGGCATGCAAGAGGAGCTGGTGAGGTTGAAGGAGTCAACAGACAACAGTCTACCACCGCTAAGCAAGCCAAGCTCACCCGACCAATCCTTTGACACATCGATCCACACCAAGGCGGTCCAGGTCTACCCAATGGACCCGACCAAGACAACCCTCATCGCCAACAACTTGAGTCCCACATAGGAACTCGCCCTCGTTGAATTCCTCTGTGAGCGCTGGGAAATCTTCTCCTGGTGTCCAGCAGACATGCCAGGAGTTCCCAGGGAATTCGCCGAGCACTCACTCAACGTGAATCCTGAAGCAAGGCCAGTCAAACAAACAATACAGCGACTGTCTGAACCAAGGGCAAAAGCGGTCGATATGCAAGTCAACAGACTCGTCGACGCTAATTTCATATGCGAGATTAAGGAAAGCACCTAAGTAGCAAACCCCGTGCTTGTTCCTAAAAAAGACACGGATATCCTGCGGATGTGCGTGGACTTCACCTCCTTGAACAAGCATTGCCCGAAGGACCACTTCCCATTGCCACGAATTGTTCAGATAATCGACTTCACCGCAGGATGCGAGCGCCTCCGCTTCCTCGACGCCTACTCAGGTTATCATCATATTCGAATGAAGGAGGAGGACCAGGAGAAAACTGCGTTCATCACGCCCTTTGGTGTCTTCTGCTACACAACGATGCCCATCAGGCTGAAAAACATAGGAGCCACCTACCAGCAGTGTATGCAGGCCTGCCTCAAGAGCCAGCTTGGTCGTAACATCCAAGTCTGCGTCGACGACATCATCATCAAAACAAAGGAGGAAGACTCATTGCCTGATGATATCCGCGAGACCTTCGATAACCTCGACCGCTACCAGATCAAGCTGAATCTGGACAAATGCGCCTTCGGCATACCATCTGCGCAATTGCTCGGATACCTCATCTCTGTGAGAGGGATCGAGGCCAACCCGAAGAAAATAAAAGCCATACTGGCTATGGAGAAGCCAAAGAACGTAAAAGGCATCCAACAGCTGGCTGGGCGAATCACGGGGCTCAGTCGATTTATCAGTCGGATGGGCGAAAAGGCATCGCCTTTCTACCAACTTATCCGCAAGGTTGACAAATTTGAGTGGACAAACGAAGCACAAGAGGCATTCAAAGACCTCTAGCGTCTCCTCTCCACCTTGCCGGTGTTGGTAACACCTCGCGAAAAGGAGACGCTATTGCTATACATCTCCGCCACCAACCATGTGGTTAGCACTGTGCTCGTGGTGGAATGAGCTGAAGAAAATAAAGCCCACAGGGTACAACACCCAATCTACTCCCTCAGTGAGGTGCTGACACCGACAAAGCAGCGGTACCCGCATTATCAGAAGCTGGCGTTCGGTGTCTTCATGACAGCCAGGCGACTACGCCACTACTGCCAGGAGCATCCAATAATCATGGTGAACGATGCCCCGCTAGGGCACATACTCAACAACCTTGACGCCACTGGGCGAGTCGCGCTTTGAGGGATAGAACTGTCTCCACGAGACATCACCTACGAGAAGCGAGATGCGATCAAGTCACAAGTTCTCCTAGACTTCCTCATGCGCTGGATGGAAAACCAGCTTCCCGACAAGCCAGACATGTCCTATCTATGGACAATGCACTTCGATGGGTCCAAGCGCAAGGAGGGAGCTGGCGCAGGCGTCATCTTGACATCGCCGCAAGGTGACAAGATGAGATATGTTCTGCGAATGCAGTTCACCGCCTCCAATAATGAAGCTAAATACGAAGCATTACTCCATAGGATGCATATGGAAAAAGCCTGCGGCGCAAAGCGACTCGTCATCTACGGCGACTCCAACCTAGTGGTCAACCAAACAATGAACGAGTATGATGCTCTGAGCAACAACATGATCGCCTATCGTGACCTCTATGATGCACTCGAGAGAGACTTCGATGGCTGCGAGCTGTGGCACATTGGCCGCGAGAGCAACGAGGAAGCAGACACACTCGCCAACATCGGCTCCACTTGTGCCCCAGTGCCACCCGGAGTATTTCTAGAACGCATCTGCGAGCGCTCCATCAAGCCTAAAGCTCCAGAGCATAAAACCAGCACGTCGAAGGACTCGGGGGCTACGCCACCCAACGAGCCAACAGCAATCGACGACATGGATCCAGATATAGGATTTGAAGGCCCCATGGAGGTCATGATGATCGAGCCATCCTGGACACAACCATATATCACATACTTGCTCATCAAAAGGTTTCCAGATGACCTGACACATGCGCGTCATATAGAGCGACAATCCAAGGAATTCGCCCTTATCAATGGTGAACTGTACAAGCGCAGCATCACAGGAGTCCTTCAACGGTGCGTGTCCAACAGGGACGGAAGAGCCATCCTCCTCGACATACACGAAGGAACTTGCGGCCACCATGCTGGCAGTCACGCCCTCTTCGCCAAAGGTCTGCGAGCTGGATTCTACTGGCCAATGGCAATGCGTGATGCTAAGGACATCATCCAGCAATGCAACGCGTGCCAATGATTCGCGGATAAACCGCATGCACCTGGCGCAGAACACAGGCCAATACCTGTGGCCTGGCCTTTCGCGCAGTGGGGACTCGACATGGTCGACAAGTTGCACAAATCTTCACCTGGAGGATACGTCTACCTCCTCATCGTAGTTGATAAATTCACCAAGTAGATTGTGGCCATGTCAGTAACAAACCAATCAGGGGCAGCAGCCGTAAAATTCTTCGAGTCCATTGTTTTTCGGTTCGGGGTGCCACATAGCATCATCATGGACAATGGGACAAATTTCACCTCCAAAGAGTTCCAAGATTTCTGCGAAAACTTGGGAATCAACATTAGCTACGCCTCGATGGCGCATCCCCAGACCAACGGTCAAGTCGAAAAGGCCAAAGGCCTTGTCTGCAGCGGGATAAAGAAAAGACTTCTCCGGCCACTCGAAAGAGCTACCGGGTGCTGGCCCGAGGAGCTGCAATCAGTACTATGGAGCCTGCGCACAACTCCAAATAGCGCCACAGGCTACACTCCGTTCTTCATGGTACACGGTGCCGAGGCAGTACTACCCGCAGAGGTGCGCTACAAGGCCCCACGGGTAGTAGCATATAGCGAGGCAGAATCAACCCTCGGACTCGAAGACTCCATCAACCTCCTCGATGAGGCACGCGAGATTGCAGCGGAAAGATCTACAATCTACTAGTAGAACCTTCGCAATTACCACAGCAGAAGGCTACGCCCTAGATCCTTCGTCGAAGGAGACCTGGTCCTGTGACTAAAGCAGCAAGGGCACCTTAAATTCGAGTCCCCTTGGGAAGGACCTTACGTGATTACCGAAGTAATCTCAGGTGGCGCCTACCGCCTTAAAGACATAGAAAGTGGAGTCGCATACTCCAACCACTAGAACATCGTACAACTGCGTCGTTTCTACCCCTAGATGTTTTTACTTTGCAAATAAGGCTATTCAGCCATGCTACTTAGCCATACATTGTACCTCGTGATATTCTGTGAATAAATAAAGATAAGTTCCCCAAACTTTGTGTCTTTATTCTTACCTACAATTACATTACTCAGGGGCTGCGCCACCCTCTCCACCTCGTTACACGAATAACACAGTATCCCGAGTAGTTGACGCACTATCGAACGAACCCTTGGCAAAATCAACCCAGCTGCATCGCACCTGACAGGTTGACAAGGTGCTGAGATGAATACTCGTCAGGCTAACGAAAAGGAACTGTATAGTACAAAACACTTGAAACATATACAAGCTAGCAAGCTATTACATATGAATAGGTAACGAGACACCCGATACTCTTATATGAACTTTACAACACCTATGCATTTCATGTGCATATCTATACTACACTACTACAGCAAAAGGAGAACATTTGGCTGCTCTTCATAGAAACCAACGATATCTTCGGCTAGCTGATCAACCGCTCGGTAATGTGGAACCATGTTCCTTGTCATCCCTTATGGAGGAGGTGGTGGCCCAGCGGCAACAACTACAAAATCCATATCTAGCTGGTGCAGGTGAACAAGCGCCAACGCAGCCTTGGCACCCACGACCAGCTACTGGCGCACGGACTCGCGGACTGCACTGATGTCATGAAACTTTGACATCAACACTAGCAAGCTTGAAGGCACCACATCCAGGGGAAACATCGCCTGAAAATATGCTTAAGGAACGACTGCGGCTTCTTCAAGTGCTGCAGCACCCGTGATGCACGATCCTGCAGCGTCGCCAATGCGACTCCACGATCGTGATCCACCCAAAAATACCCGCTAGCTTCCAGCTGCTCTTGGGTCAGGTCATTCAGTCGAATGGCCACTCGATCCCTCTCATCCTATGGGCGACGAGCGCGAATAACTACAAGAAGCAGAGCAAAAGCATAAGGACAAAGGGCCACCACGAATGGCTAAGAAAGGATAAGAGGCTAGAGAACTAACACTTAAATTGCTCATTCAACTAAGCCACCTTGCCCAGAAGATATTTCTCGCGTGCACTGGCCTTTTTAGCCTTCGACTTCCACACGTCCGCGCTACCACGGATCATACGCATCTCCCGCTCCAAGTGCTTTACGCGGTCGCACAATCAAGAAAGCAGCGACAATTCCTCCACCTTAGAACATGGTTGCGCCACAGGTTCATCGGTGGGAGGCAAGTCAGATGGATCACTCGAAGGACCCTATTATAAGAAGAATAAGAAGCAAATAAGGCCAACTATTTATAAATAAATGCCAGCATAAGAAACATCAAGGTTCAGCGAGTCTCACAAGGGGAACCCCCACAGGGAAATCTAAACTATTACAAAATAAGACTAAGATAGCAGGCTACAGCTAGGCGTTGGCACTCAGGGGCTTCTTCGAGTCTGTGGCAGTCTCCGACGCCACATTCTTCTTGACTACAGCCTCTGATGTCGTGGCTTTCGCCTTCTTCTACCTCCTCAACTCAACCGAATACGCGGCGAGTATTTCAATGAGCCAAGGCCCATATTTACTGCAGCTAGTGGCAAAAGGAGCAAACACTACCTGCTAGCCATCCGCGGTGACCGGCATCACTGAGGAGACTTGGCTAGGGTTCAGATCCATGCCATGAGCCTGCGCCATCACGAGTCCCATGGTAGCTCCAACTCCCCACTGTGCGTTCTTGAATTCCATAGGCACGCCTTCCACGAAGGATTCCACCAAGCCATCAAGATTTTCGATTAGCTTGGCTTTGGGGAGCATATCCTCTCGAAGACGGCCCAGCACGCCCTTGGCCCTCTCAAGCGTACCCTTGACAGAGACGATGCGGTCTTCGACTGTAGTCACGGCGCCGGACAAGGCATCCGCCCAGGTCAAAGCCTGGGCGTCAAAGTCCACGTCGGCGGCATTTGCAAAATATACATATGAGCACAATGGCATGAAATAAAAGTGCATGGAAAATGCAAGGGAAGCAATATCAGACCTGAGAGCGCTTTCGCGACAGAGAAAAGTTGTTCTACGAACACCTTCTCCCTCTCAGTGGTGGAAGACCGCAAATATTCCTCACGCTTATTCAACTCTTCAAGAGCCTCGAGTGCCTCGTCGCGTTTCTTCTCCACGGCGGCAAGTCCCTTCTCGAGGGAGTCGACGCAACGAAGAAGATCATTATGCTCACCTACAATGGAAAAACCTGAGCCTACCAAGCTCTACGCAAACAAAACGGAGATAAAAGTATAAAACTAACCTTGGAAAGCACGGTGGCGGGTTTCCAAGGAAGCATGCTGTCGACCCAAGGAAATGATCTGCTCGGCAAGGCGAGTAGAATCTTTCACAATATGCTACAAGAAAAAGGAAGCAGCATGAGCATTAACACAAAACTCGACTTTTAGTGACATAAGAAAACTCACGTGTTCCTCCAGGAACTCCGAAGGTTCTTTCAGAATCGACATCCGGGAAACAATTTGATGCTCCCCAGCATGGGGGGAACTCGAAGAATTAGTGTCGGAGTGGGCCACGACCGGAGGAGAAGGAGATGGTACCCTTATCTTTGAAGTCCATGACTCCAGTTTCCTTGACAAAGCGACAGTCATCGGACGATGACGACGCTGTTGACTACAAAAAATCCAGATCTCCATTAGAAGAATGGCTTTCAGAAGGGCAGGACGAACTCGCAAGAATATACGAACATACCTATCAAAGTTGTCGAGGTCGAAGGAATCCCCAGATGACTCCTTCGGTAGCCTCAGCTTTTTCCGCTAAGGAGGAGCCATGGCGCGCATAGGCACGGTAGGGATTGGCTCCTCTACTACAGCAGGAGGGCCCTTTGGCATCGACGGTGATGAGGCATCTGAATCATCACTTCGGGAGTGCTTGCAAGTTTCCTCGGACTTGGGGGCTTCGCATTTCTCCTCCACGGGGACAATAGAGCCCGACTCATCCTCCTCTTTGGCCTCGCGAGGAATCACTCCCTTGGGCTGAGGAGGCAAGTGGGTGGCCACCTTCCAGTCCTGAAACCAGAACAAAGCATCAGTATAAAAGACACTTAACAGGCAATCAAAAATCAAGAAAACATTAAGGAGAAATCCACCTCAGACGGAGGATTGCTTGCGTAGAAGGGAGACACGACTGAGTCACCCGGGAGTTCCTTCTTGGCAGTATGCTTGGTCAGCAGTCGAAATCTCCTATCGACTTCGCTCCAAGAAATTCCCTCTCGCGAGATGCGAGTGACATCCTTGGTACCGGTCCAGCAGCACATGGGATGCACCCTAGCCTGCAGTGGCTACACACAACGACGCATCCAAGTGCGAATGAGGTCTGCACCGCCTATCACCTTGCCTATGCGGTGCTCCAAGTCACAAACACGCTGGTACATCATCTCTGTTTCCTCGACTTTGTTGGGCATCACAATGTTCTTCCACGATCTCCTCCTCTTGCAGACTGCAACTGGGTCAAAGGGCACGAGTCTGTAGTGCTCTCCATCCACTCTTTTGTCGTGAATGTAGAACCACTTCTCCCTCCACCCTTGGATGGATGCGTAGAAGTTGATGGCGAAGTAGGTGATGTTGGAGTCGACATGGATACCGCAGCCTCCTATATCATAGACTAAAGATCCAGAGCCCGACTAGCGTTTGAGTTTGAAGAGTTTTTTAAAGAGGCCGAAGTGTGGCTCGATTCCGAGCCAGCACTCGCAGAGAGTAATGAAACAAGCGATGTGGAGAATGGAGTTTGGGGTCAGCTGATGCAGCTGGAGCCCATAGAAACAAAGCAACCCCCTCACAAACTTGTGAAGGGGGACGGACAAACCGCGAATGATGAAAGCGAGGAACATCACTCGAAACCTAGCAGGAGGACTGGGGATTACCTCGTCTCCGGGGATGCGGCAGTCATCTTCCGCGGTGGGGAGTGTCCCATCCTGGCGCTGGGTGAAGAGCTCCGAAGGCTTGATGATGGATGCACGACACGACCCATTCGTGACGTGGGTTTTGGGGCCCTTCTACTTCCCAGCTCTGGCGATAGTGCTGGTGCCCGCGGTGGCGGTGCCCTTTTTCTTGGCTGTAGCAGCGGCCGCCGCTAATCCAGCGGCAGAGCTTGCCTTCTTCTTCCCCATCCGCGCTTATGGTGGGAGCGCAGGAAGTAGCTCGGAAAAGCGCGAAGTTGGTCCAGCGCCACGAGATGGTGCAAGCAATGGAGCAGCGAGGAGCAGCAATGGAGGCTGTGCGTGAGGAAGAAGATGGCTTGTGGGGAATTACCACACAACGGATCTCTACTTAACCTCATCGAAGATGCCATCCAACAGCCAGGAGAGAACCAACCAGACGCGTGGCACACATCAGTGTCGACGCGTGGAAGAGTAAACCACGAACCGTCGCCCCACTCACCCCATTACACGCGAGAATCGAGGAGACATAGTTAAAAAAGATTACGCACGCCTAGTCAAATCTAAGTCAGAAAATAGGACCCACATCTTCATCACGTCCCGTCAAAACCGCTCACGCGGGCAACTGAGATCACCTCATCGTCAGCACTGATGTCATCAACTCCAGCAGGAGCACTTTGTGACTATTCTAGTCCTTAATCGAATCTTCGACTCCACCAAGCACTTTGTGACTACTATAGTCCTTAATCGAGTCTTCGACTCAACCAAGCATTCGGGGGCTACTCCTAACAAAAGCGCTGGCTACGCACCCGAGAAACTTTGTAAGACATCCAAGCATTATGAGAACATATTTTCTCGCAAAAACCCTTCACTCGAATCAACGATTCGACTGTGGACTCCGGGTTACTCCCATAGGGAACGCTAAAAGCACATTCAACTAAAACAAGCAAAAGATGACAGCAGTCACAAAATACTTATAGTCCCCACTAGAGTCTACGACTCGAATAGGCACTCGGGGGGCTACTCCCATAGGGAGCACTGGTCGCGCGCCCTATGATTTTTTTCTTACACATAACTGCGTGTTGACTACGTCCACACTCAAAAGCTTCGGTGTCTCTGCCTCATATTTTCCTTGCAAAGAGACTGTGTCTCCTAGGCCACCCGAATCATCTCCATGATGACAAAATTCGGATGCCACATCTACAACGTGAAGATAAGACCTGAATAAGGCCTGGCAACGCATTTGTTGTGCTCTACCAGATATAATCCGTGCCTACAGGCATGATGAAATAAGCCTTGACGGACGTGTCGAGTGCTCACACTTATACACTGGGATTCGACTCTATAAGACCTCCGTGGCCTGAGTCAAATTACGCCAACACTTTTCCGAATTCAAGTCCGGGGACTCGAGTTTGAGTAGATTGTGTTGTTTTGCCCTAAGGCAGTTAACTGATCCCGATACATCGGATAGATCAAGCACGTATATCAACAATCCCTATAATACCATTAAAGCACTTGAAAACATGCTCGACTATGCACTCGAAAGACATCATAAGTCTCCACTCGAATTTGCGATTAAACCAGACACTCGGGACTACTGACATGGACATACCTTACAGGTACTCGAGTTTGGCATATACGGTCCAGTCTAGCAGAAGCCCACGATGTTACTAGGGCCCATTCAAGGATTTGGGTGACCTAAGGAGACTCCGACTGCTTGCGGCACACGGCAAGATCAAGATAGAAAGTTTAAAGGGAAAACCCTAACTTGTAACCGACTCAACCTGCTATCCCAAGACCTAGCCTATCTATATAAAGTCTAGGAGGGGGTGGCGAGGAGGACAATCACAACCCTAGTTTCCACACCATCTCCAGATTACATTACGCACCCCTATAACTTTCGACTCCCTCAATAATTCCAACAGCAGAAAAGCAGGAGTAGGGGTCTTCTACGAGGCTTGAACCTAGGTAAACCTTGCGTCCCTATGTTCTCGTTTGCTAGCTGATTGATGCCTACAATGCTCCCCTCTTATCCAAAACCTAAGTCCATAACAATGGGCATTGATAAGTTTAACCCTCGTCAGGTTGATTCTTAGCTCTGACACTAACTACATGCCATTGTGTAGCTCACCGCAAATTTTGAGTCACCCAACGACTCTATGTATTCAAGGAGATGCCACTGCTTCCATATATATTTGCTAAAATGACCTCGCTAGTTTATATTTGCTGAAATTCTAAGAAACACTTTGTTTGATTGCTCATTTCATTCTAGGCACACTTGTCTAATGCTTGTTTGTCCTGTTCTACAGGTTCACGAGGGACGCCATTATATCTCACATCTTGTTCTGCGTCTGGTTCGTCCTAAGTCATGACATAACTATCCTCTACAATATATAGTTCATTCGTGGTTTACATTGCTGCTCTACAAGTTCTCGTATGATGCGATTCTAATTTCTATCTGGTTCATTCTTCGCTATGACAATAACTGCATGCCATTTTGTGGCTCGGCGCAAATTTCAAGTCACCCAACGTCTCTTGCATTTTAGGGTATAGAACTTCTTCCATATATATTTGTTGAAATGACCTGGCTAGTTTATATTTGCTGAAATTATAAGCCACACACACATATTTTTTGATTGCTCGTTTCACAGTAGGCACTCTTGTTTAATGCGTGCTTGAAGGGAATATGCCCGAGAGGCAATAATAAAGTGGTTATTATCTTATTCCATGTTTATGATAAATGTTTCTTTTGCATGCTATAATTCTATTGATTGGAAACGTCAACACATGTGTGCTTAATAAACAAATAAAAGGTTCCTAGTTATGCCTCTCTTATAGACTAGCTTGTTGATTAACAAGATGATCAAGGTTTCCTGATCATGGACATTGGATGTTGTTAATAACAAGGTCACAACATTGGTGGAATGATGTGATGAACATTCATCCGAAGTATAGCATTACGATCAAAGTCATTATGTTTATATTTCTATAACATCATACGAAGTAATCTTAGTCCTTAGACCATGAGATCATGTTAATTGCTAACACCAGAAGAGTATATTGATAACACCAAACGTCACACCGTAACAAGGTGACTATAAAGGTGGGTTCAGTGCTACAAAGGTGTTATTATGAGGCTCATGGATCAAGAGTGGAATTTGTCAATCCCGATGACGGATAGATATACTCTGGGCCCTCTCGGTGATATCACATTAAGATAGCTTGCAAGCAAGTGATGTGATCACAAGAATGTTATATCACGGGAACGAGAAAAGAGTGCATGTCGGCAACGAGATCAAACTAGGTATGGAGATACCGATGATGTAATATATCGCGAGACAAAGGGATTTAGTTACTAGCGTTAAAGGTTCTCACGATCACAGAAGTCATCGTTGAATGTGTAGGAGTCGGTATGGATCTCCAGGTCCCGCTTTTGATTATTGATCTGAGAGGGGTCTCGATCATGTCTACGTTATTCGCGAACCGTAGGGTGACACACTTAAGGGATACCGACACCATTTGGAGCAAATATGTTTTAGATAAATATTTAAGAAAGCGCTGGAATTATTTCAATAGCCACCGAAAATGTTTCGGGTGAAATTGCTGAAATTGGTTCTGACGAGGGTTTAACTCGTCAATGCCCATTGTTATGGACTTGGGTTTTGGAGAAGGAGGGAGCACTGGAGACATCTATCGGCTAGCAAACAAGCACACAGGGGACAAAGGATTTACATAGGTTCAGGCCTCGTAGAGGTCCCTACTCCTGCTTGTTTGCTCGTGGAATTATTGAAGGAGTCGAAAGTTACAATGGTGCGCAGATGTAATCTGGCGAAGGTTGTGGAAACTAGGGTTGCGTGTGTGTCCTTCTCGGCGCCCCCTCCTAGCCTTTATATAGATAGGCTAGGTCTCGGGTAGCAGTTCGAGTCGGTTACAAGTTAGGGTTTTCCCTTTAATCTTTCTATCTTTAGCTTCTTCTTGTTCTTCAAGCAATCGAGAGTTCGTAAGTTACTCGAGTCCCTCCATCCGGGCCTTGGCGACACCGTGGGCCTGTATGTATTTGGACCGTATATACCAAGCTCGAGTACCTGTAGGGTATACCCATGTCAGTAGCCCCCGAGTGTCTAGTGGAATCGTAGATTCGACTAGGGACTTTTTGAAGCCTTCGAGTGCCTAAATGAGTACATTTCGATTGCTTTTATTTGTGTCATAGGGATTGTTGATATACGTGTCTGATATAACCAAAGTATTGGTATCAGTTAACCACCTTAGGGTGAAACAACGCAATCTACTCAAATTTGAGTCCCCGGACTCGAATCTGGAAAAGTGCTGGTGTAATTCGACTCAGGCCGCAGAGGTCTTATAGGAGTCCAATTCCAGTTATATGGGTGTGAGCACTCGACGTGTCCGTCAAGGCATGTTCATCGTGCATGTAGGCACGGATACATTTCTGGTAGTGCGCAGTCAAATGCGTTGCCAGTCCTTATTCAGGTCTTACCTTCACGCCGTAAGCGCGGCATCCGAATTTTATCATCGCGGAGACGATTCGGGCGTCCCAGGAGATGTAGTCTCTTTGTAGGGAAGATTTGTGAGGCGGTGTCGCCAAAGGTTACGAGTGCGGATGTTATCAATACACAGTTTTTGTGTAAATAATCATAGGGTGCGCGACCAGCGCTCCCTATGGGAGTAGCCCCCAAGTGCCTGGTTGATTCGAAGACTTAGGCAGGGACTAAAAAACTTTTGCGACTGCTGTCATCTTTTTGCTTACTTGTTTCAGTTGATGACTCAGGCAGGGACTAAATACTTTCACGACTGCTGTCGTCTTTTGCCTGCTTGTTTCAGTCGAATTTGTTTCCGGCGCTCCCTATGGGAGTAACCCATGTCCATAATCGAACTGTGTTTCGAGTGGTTGGGTTTTCTTTTGTGATTGTCCATGTTCCTGCAACAAGAAAAGAAAAAAGTCATAGGGTGCGCGGCCAGCGCTCCCTATGGGAGTAGCCCCCGAGTGCTTGGTGGAGTCGAAGACTCCAGCAAGGACTAAAAATAGTCGAAGTTTTCCACTGCGTAGCCTTAGCCTGGCGTCGGTCTTGGCCTTGTATGACCTCAGTTGCTCGCGTGAGCGAGTTTTACGGGACGTGACGAGCGGTGGGTCCCACTTTCTGACTTTGATTTGACTGGGCGTGCGTAATCTTATTTTTAACTGCACCTCCTCGATTTTCGCGCGTAATGGTAGAAGTGGGGGGATGGTTCGCGCTTCCTCTTCTCCACGTGTCCAACGCGATGCGTGCCACGCGTCCAATAGGGTTTTTGTCAGCCGTTGGATTGCATCTCCTAGGGGTTAAGTAGCGGTGCTTCGGCGGTAATTTTCCATCTGCGCTCTTTCTTCCTTGCTGCCATCGCCATTGCTGTTGTTCTTCTGCTTTTCCCTGCACTCATCTCCTCCACGGCGCTGGACCACCTTCAGTCGTTTCCATGCTACTTTCTGTGCTCTCATCTCCGCCGCGTAATGGGGAAAAAGAAAGGAGGTGCTGGCGCTGATTCCGCGGCCACCGTCGCTGCGACAAAGAAGAAGGGTGGCTCCACTGCTGCGGGCACCAGCGCCGCTGCCGACGGGAAGAAGAAGGTCGCGGGCACTCACGTGACCAATGGTGCATGGCGCCCCTCCATTATCAAGGCGTCGGATCTCCGTCTTCTTCGCCAGGATGGAGTTATCTCTGCGGTAGTTGCCGATGCGCGCGTCCCCAACGGTGAGAGAATTCCTACTCCTCCCGCTGGCTTTCGAGTGATGTTTCTCGCATTCGTCATTCGCGGTCTCTCATTGCCTCTCCACCCCTTTCTTAGGGGTCTTCTTTGCTTCTACGGGCTCCAGCTCCATCAGCTGTCCCCAAATTCGATTCTCCACATCACCTGCTTCATCACCCTTTGCGAGTGCTGGCTCGAAATCGAGCCACACTTTGGTCTTTTCAAGCGCTTGTTTAAATTGAAGCGTCAGTCCGCATCTGGATCTTTAGTTTATGACATAGGTGGTTGCGGCATCCATGTCGACCCATCCGCCACCTACTTCGACATCAAGCTTACCAAGTCCGTCCAGGGATGGAGGGACAAATGGTTCTATGTCCACGATCAGAAGGCCAAAGATGAGCACTTTGGACTTGCGCCCTTCGATCCGACAACTCCCTGCAAGAAGATGCGATTTCCCAAGGAGTCTTCGTGGCACCGTCTTCTTGCAAGAAGATGCGATTTCCCAAGGAGTCTTCGTCGGAATCGGCGATGGCCACGTTTGATCTCGGCAACTTTAACTGGTAAGTTTGCTAGGTCATTCATTCTTTTCTGTTTTTCTTCTTGTTGGTTTTGCTCTGGAGTTTGCCCTTTTATCAATGTGGATTTGGTCCTGTAGTCAAGAGGCATTGTCATCTTATGGCGACGTCAAGTTTTTGAAAGAATCGGGAGTCGTGGCTTCCTTGAGGAGGTGGCTGGACTTTCTCTTGCCATCATGCTTGTCGATGTAGAAGTGTACCGTGCATGGCTCGGACAGTTTGTCCTTGATGGAGGTCGCGGGTGCCTCATCGCGAGTGCGGCGTTGCCATACTTGCGTGGTTTTCCCGGAGTCGTGGTATCCGCTGCTGCGGTATCTGCTGTTGCGGTTATCGTTGCGTTTATCGGCGTAGCCGGCTGCGACCATGTTGACGTCATCGCGATCATCGTAGACGCGCATGCGATGCTTGCCCCGGCGGTCACGTCTGCGTTCGAGTTCTGCCTCCTCATCGGAGTGAACGCGATTCTTCACCGAATCTTCTCCATCGGCCCACCGATTCGCGATCTCCATTAGGTGGTCGATGGTCTAGGGCTTTGAGCGGCCTAGCTCCTCCCTGAGTTCCATGCGGCGGACACCACCGTTGAATGCATCAATCGCGCGGTCTTCCGAGATGTTCTCCGCGGAGTTCTTGATGATGGACCACCTTTGGATGTAAGAGCGCAGCGATTCGCCTGATCTTTGCTGGCAGCATCTCAGTTCTTCGATTGAAGTGGGTCGTTTGTACGTGCCCTTAAAGTTGCACACGAAGCTGTAGACCAGCTCATCCCAACTGCGAATGGATCCGCGTGGGAGGTTATTGAGCCATGCCCGGGCGACGCCCTGCAGCTGTAGCTGCAAGCATTGCATCGCAGTACTTCGACTGCCTCCATGTAGCCTGACGGAGGAGATGTGGTCCTCCAGCCAGATCTTGGGGTCCTGCAGACCGTCAAATTTTGGGTTCTCCGATGGGAGTTTAAACCCTTTAGGCATTCGCTTTTGCCTAATGGATCTGCTAAAGCATCTGGCTCCGCAGAGCTCCCCATCTTCCTTGTCCGAGTCAGTCGACCGAGCACGTCGTTCCCTTGACTTGTCGATCTTGCACTACGTGAGTTCGTCGCGTGCATCGTAGTCGCGATCGTGTCGCCGTGAGCGGCAGCGTCGAGACAGGTTGTGACTGTCATTGCTAGACGAGGGCGAGGAGTAGCGCTTTGCCCTTTTTGGTCTAGTACCGGCTCCTTGTCGAGGGCAGCCTCGATTAGCCCCAGGCCTGCGATCGTAGATTGGTGCATGGCCGTTCGGGGATCTCCAGCTGGCGGCTGGTTATTGAGGAGGTACATGGTGGCTGCTGTCACCGCGGCTTGCGGTGTCCTGGGAACCACGTTGCCTCTCGTGTTGACTGTCATAGAGCCGAAGTCGAGGACTTTTGCGGCCTCTATGCGCTCTTGTTCGGTGAGGTGAGCCATCCGCGACTGCCTCTTCTTGGCGAGGTACTCGTTGCCTCTTGAGGAGGAACCTCCGTAGGAGGAGAGCCCAGCACGACGAAGGCTTGATTCGTCTACTGCCTTTTTATGCACCTCAAGTTGCGCGATTGCTTGTTTTTGGCGCTTGAATTCCTCTTTTAGGAGGCAGTGGTAGCCCATCAGCAGTTCCTGCGGGGACCCGAAGGGTAGAGGTGCACCTCGTAGGGCTTCGCAGCAGCGATCCCACTCTTGCTCGTTGAGCCTGATCACGATGCGTTCGCCGGTTTGCTCGTTGATCATGCTAGGAGGTTCGACTGCTCCTCCATTGCCACCATTACCGCCGTTGTCGTCGTTGCCACCGTTGCTGGCGTTGGGTGGGTCGGTGCCATTGCCGGTGTTACCACCGTTGCCGCGATTGGGTGGATCGGTGCCATTGCCGGTGTTGCCACCGTTGCCGCGATTGGCAGAGGTGTCGCCCGCGTTGATGACGGCGCACATGAAGAGATTAGGGAAGCTGTTGCTTCCACAACTTTCAGATCAAGAACCGTAGGTTCCATCTTAAGTGGCCAGATCGCTTAGATCGGAGTCGCGACTGCTGTCGCTGACCGCGTTTTCGACTGCCACCGGATTGTTGAGCTCGCTGAGGGTGCCGATCGATGGAGGGAACCATGATGCCGGGGCTATTGCCGGTGCTGTCGGCTGATCAGGCATGCGAAGCGTGCCCATCTGACCAACTTGGAAGCGGAAGCTCCCAATCGCCAGGCTGATTCCGTCGCCCACGGACTCGAAGGCCGGGGGAGTAGCCGACGTGTGGATGGTGAAGTCAAAGGCGCCAAAGAGCTGGCGAATCTCCGCTGTTGCAGAGTTGTAGATCATAGTTGATGGGGCCGAAGAAGCCGCAACATCAGCACTCCCAGTTCCCACAGACGGCGCCAATTGACGAGGGTTTAACTCGTCAATGCCCATTGTTATGGACTTGGGTTTTGGAGAAGGAGGGAGCGCTGGAGACATCTATCGGCTAGCAAACAAGCACACAGGGGACAAAGGATTTACCCAGGTTCAGGCCTCGTAGAGGTCCCTACTCCTGCTTGTCTGCTCATGGAATTATTGAAGGAGTCGAAAGTTACAATGATGCGCAGATGTAATCTGGCAAAGGTTGTGGAAACTAGGGTTGCGTGTGTGTCCTTCTCGCTGCCCCCTCCTAGACTTTATATAGATAGGCTAGGTCTCGGGTAGCAGGTCGAGTCGGTTACAAGTTAGGGTTTTCCCTTTAATCTTTCTATCTTTAGCTTCTTCTTGTTCTTCAAGCAATCGAGAGTTCATAAGTTACTCGAGTCCCTCCATCCGGGCCTTGGCGACACCATGGGCCTGTATGTATTTGGATTGTATATACCAAGCTCGAGTACCTGTAGGGTATACCCATGTCAGGTTCTGCATGTAATATTGAAATGTTGTAGGGGGTTTTATGTGAATGTTTGTTAATTAAAGTAATTAACAAAATTCTGAATAAAAAATAATAAAAGAGTTTTATTAATTGAGAGAGCATTAAATTTGGAGAAATTTAATGCATTTAAAGTGGGGACTTTAAAAGGGAATGTAAAGAGGCATTTTAATGTGGAGGGGTTACCACCACATGAATGGAGGAGGTGAAGGGGCACCCCCCTTGAGGTGCCGGTCATGGGGAGGGGCACCCCCTCTCCTCCTATAAAAGGCCACCCTCTCCTCACTTCTCACACACACCTCCTTGTGAAGGATCTCTCTCCCCCTCTAGTATTATTCCCCCATGGTCTCGGATTAGCGAGATACATGTTCTCGGTGGCTTTATCTGGAAAGGAGTTGCTGCTTCCGCTGCTTTGCTAGAGCGAGGGACGGAGGTTGTCGGGGTACCGGATGTGTGTGCGATCACGGATGCACCGCTGCTTTGTGGTTCTAGACTTGGTGGTGCTGGAGCTGGATCTGATGGACGTGCTGGAGCCGGACCTGCTGGACTTCATCACGATCTTGAGATCGGCAAGTGTACGACTACATCAACCACGAGTTCCTACTCGTTAACAGAACTCGTTGTCTTCGAGGATAAGTTCTCGATGGATGTATGTCCACCCGTTTCTCTGTACCTAGTAGATAGATCTTGGCATATAGTTCTCATCATAGGAAATTTTTTGTTTTCTATGCTGCGGACCCAACAGTGCTTGCTTGTCCTGTTTGTTTGGTGTGTTGGTCAATAATTGAACCACTGACCGGTTGTAAACTCCAGTTCATAGATCCTGTCATATCTGTCAAATGAGTAGTTTGTCTTGTTTGATGTATTAACTTGTTATTACTTAGTTTTAGACTGCAATTATTGTTATCGCCACCAAAGAGGGGGTTGCAATATCATGTCTCCTCCAATGTAGCTATCACACTCAAAGAAAGATGCAGGTGATCGATTGAGGAAGAAAATTGAGGACTCTGCTATCAACTTGATTGTCAACTAAAATGCCGATTTTTCTTTCCCTTGAGTTGATAATATGTAATAATTTTAAGAAGTTTACAGCTGATGTAATATCTAGATAACTGGCGTAGGCCGTGTAGGCATTTAGTTGATGCCTTCCACACATGGTGGTAGTCGTTATGGTAATTACACCAGACGGGTCGATTAGGGAACAATAACGTGCTTTGTTATTGGCCCATCGTGTATTCGGCCGACAATGAACAGTAAAAAATGTTGGATTATTATACACGTTTTATGATATTGGCATGGGCTTCAAAAAGGCGAAAACTGTAAAAGGCCGTAAATGTAACGGGCCAACCCGCATGTGGTAACAGGCTGTAATAGTAACAGGCCGTAACACTAGCAGGCTAGAACAGAAAAAGCCCATTACAGTAATAGAGAAGAAACTATAAAATCATAGAATAGTAACATGCCAAAATAGTAGCGGGCCTCAATAGTAAAAGGCCAGAACAGTGATGGGCCTGAACAGTAACAGGCCGAGAAATTTCCAGACGAGGGCAGTAATAGGCCGAAAATTTTACCAGACTAGAACAGTAAAGGGACACTTGTGGGCCTGAACAACTAAATGCCGGAATAGTAAAATGCTAGAACAGTAACAGACCATCTCAGAGAAGGGCCGTTAGTAGGCGGCCCATGATGGGCTTGGATAATAGTGATGGGCTAACCGCAGGCCTTAAGTATACAGGAGCGACTTGGCGCAGGCTGCTAATGGGCCGCATAGTGTTGGACCAACATGGGTCTTCAGTAGGCCGAAACAGAATCAGGCCTGAAAGTTCGCGGGCCACTGTTGGCTCCATTTTTGGGCCAATTTCAAAAAGCGCAGGACAATAGAGTAACGGGCCATCTTTTTATTGGGCTCTCCTGATGGGTCGGCCTAGTTAGTATTTAGCAGGCCTTGGTTGGGCCTGGCTTCTGCCACAGTTTCTATGAACATTAACGGCGGTAACTGGCCACTAATGGTGGCTGCCACGTGGTAGTTTGCATGACGTCCGCAGTCAATGCGGCTGGCGAACAGATCTACGACGGAACAAGTTTTTGTGGCTGAAGGGTGCGATCCGCCATGCTCGAAGAAAAAACCGTGGTTAATTCATTTGTGACAGGGCTTTTACCACGAAGGCCATCCGCCGTGGAAGACTTTTTGGCCATGAAAAAGGGCTTTCAATCATGAAAATCGTCCGTTGTAAAAGCTAAATTATCTTGTAGTGTATATATATCTGAAAGTCAAGCAAGTGGGCAAAGTTAGCTAGGAAATTTGAGAACTCATAAAACATGGGAAATCGTAAGTACGACATATTGCTCCACCATATATGTATGAAAACTTGGCGTGTGTCATTCAGATCCATATTCTTCAGACTTTCTTTACCTAAAAGAACAATCTCGTCATCACTAGGAAAATTGAGAATGTTCTTTCCTGATAGTTGGAAGATCACACTGACAGTATTATTTACTACAAGAAGATGCACCCATCTACCTCCAAAAAGACATTTAATTCAAGATAAATGAATAGCGCTTACTTGCTTGTTGCTCAAGTTTGACCTAATTTCGTTAAATTGTCAAGATGCAAAATCTTAGCAAGAAGTTGAAACTATCGTCAAAAGTCTTGGTGGTTTCTGATATATTAATTGTGACCCCCTGATGGGCACCCCAAAAGCTTTTTCGTCGAACTTTCAAAGCAACCTACAATTTCTTACCACTATATAGTGTACGAATAAGTTTGAATATTGACCGTTGGATCGAGACTCGCGAATCCCAACATTTCTAGCCGTTGGGTCTTCTTTTCCATTATAGCATCTAGAAGATTCTATTGATAGTCTTCGTCACAATGAATGCTATGCAAAAAACTCAAAACACACTTCTCCATCATTCTAGAATCTTCTCCCATGTTTCTATAGACCATGTTACCAAAATTTTCAGCTAATAATCGTTGACTTCTACATGATATACAAAGTACAAGATCCAAATATACACCCATACTTTATAGATGTTGATAAAATTTATATTTTTTTGCTTTACCTATTATAATTTTATATAGTGATGATATGTCAGACGTCTATTATCTGAGTCTCATGTGCAGGGCACGTACAATTTACTAGTACTTGTAGTTTCAAATTTGACATATTTTTGATAAATTGACATAAAGTCATTCTAATGGGTAGAGTTAGCTAGGAAGTTAGAAAAC
This sequence comes from Avena insularis, assembly GCA_023614405.1. Classification (NCBI taxonomy): domain Eukaryota; kingdom Viridiplantae; phylum Streptophyta; class Magnoliopsida; order Poales; family Poaceae; genus Avena; species Avena insularis. Next base: position 177,580,811 of record CM042692.1, on the reverse strand, counting down.
TCATAAAACATGGGAATCGTTGGTACAACTTGTTGGTACAATATATATGTCTGTAAACTTGGCTTGTGGCATTCAGATCCAATATTCTTCGAACTTTTCTTTAGGAAAAAGAACAACCTCGCTCGTATTCACTCAGAAAATATAGAATTGAATGTTCTTTCTTGATAGTTGGAAACTCACACCGACGACATTGTTTACTACAAGAATATGCACTGATCTACCTTTGAAAATACATTTAATTCAAGAGCAATCTATGGCGTTTACTTGTAGCTAGATCAAGTTTAACCTAGTTTCGTTAAATTGTCAAGATGCAAAGTCTTAGCAAGAAATTGAACCTATCATCAAAACTCTCACTAGTTTCTGATATATTAATATTGACCCCTCGATGGGTACCTCCAAAAGAATTTTTGTAAAACTATCAAAGCAAAACCTACAATTTACTTGTAGTTTCAAATTGGACCTATAATTCTGAGACATCGACATAAAGTCATTCAAATGGGCGGGGTTAGCTACGAAGCTTGAAAACTCATAAAAGATGGGAATCGCAAGTACAACATGTTGTCGATCCACTATGTATGTATGTCAACTTGGCTTGTGGCATCCACATACAATATTCTCTGGACTTCTCTTTACGGAAAAGTACAACTAACCTCGCTCGTCTTCACTCAGAAAATATAGAATTGAATGTTCTTTCCTGGTAGTTGGACACTCACACCGACGACACTGCTTACAACCAGAAAATGCTCCCATCTACCTATAAAATGACATTTAGTTCAAGAGCAATCTGTCATGCTTACTTGTAGCTCAAGTTTGACCTAATTTCGTTAAATTGTCAAGATGAAAAATCTTAGCAAGAAGTTGAACCTATCGTTAAAACTCACTCTCGTTGTTTTCTGATATATTAATTGTGAACCCTTGATGGGTACCTCCAAATTAAAAGATTTTTCGTAGAACTTTCAAAGCAAAACCTACAATTTACTTATAGTTTCAAATTTGACCTAATTTCGATAAATCGACTTAAAGTCATTAAAATGGGCAGAGTTAGCTAGGAAATTTGAAAGCTCATAAAACATGGGAATCGTTGGTACAACATGTTGGTCCACTATATATGTATGTAAACTTGCCATGGCATTCACATCCAATATTCTTTGAACTTCTTACGAAAAAGAACAACCTCGCTCGTATTCACTCAGAAAATGTAGAATTGAATGTTCTTTCCTGATAGTTGGAAACTCACACTAACAACATTGTTTACTACAACAAGAAGCACCTATCTAACTCTGAAAATACTTTAATTCAAAAGCAATCTATCGTGCTTACTTGTAGCTCAAGTTTGACCTAATTTCGTTAAATTGTCAAGATGCAAAATCTTAGCAAGTAGTTGAACCTATCATCAAAACTCTCAATGTTTTCTGATATATTAATTGTGACGCGTCGATGGGTACCACCAAAAGATATTTCATAAAACTTTCAAAACAACCTACAATTTACTTGTAGTTTCAAATTTGACCTAATTTCAATAAATCGACATAAAGTCATTCAGTCAAATGGGTAGAGTTAGCTAGGAAGTTTGAAAACTCATAAACCATGGGAATCATTGGTATAACATGTTGGTCCATTATATATGTTGGTAAACTTGGCTTCTGGCATTCAGATCCAATATTCTTCGGACGTTTCTTTACAGAAAAGAACAACCTCGCTCGTTATCACTCGGAAAATTGAGAATTGAATGTTCTTTCCTGATAGTTGAAAATCACAGTAACGACACTGTTTACTACAAGAAAATGCACCCATCTACCTCTAAAAAGTCATATATTTCAAGAGCAATCTATCGCGCTTACTTGGATCTCAAGTTTGACCCAATTTCGTAAAATAGTGTCATGATGCAAAATCTTAGCAAGAAGTCAAACCTGTTATCAAAACTCTCGGTTGCTTCTCATATATTGATTCTGACACCTCGATCGGTACGGTACCTCCAAAAGTTTTTTCGTAAAACTTTTAGAGCAGCCTACAATTTAGTTGTAGTATATAGTTCAAATTTGACCTAATTTTGATTAATCGACATAAATTCATTCAAGTGGGCAGAGCGATAAGCTAGTAAGTTTGAGAACTCATAAAACATGATAAATCGTAAGTCCAATATGTTGGTCAACTATATATGTGTGAAAACTTGGCTTGTGGCATTCATATCCATATTCTTCAGACTTCCTTTACAGGAGAGAATAATCTCGACATCACTCGAAAAATTGAGAATGTTCTTGCTCGATACTTGGAAAATCACACAAACAACATTGTTTACTACAAGAAGATGCACCCATCTACCTCCGAAAATTCGTTTAATTCAAGAGAAATCTATCGCACTTACTTGCTTGTAGCTCAAGTTTTACCTAATTTCGTTAAATTGTTAGGATGCAAAATCTTAGCAATAAGTTGAAACTATCGTCAAAACTCTCGGTGGTTTCTGACATATTGATTGTGACCCCTCGATGGGTACCCCCAATTTTTTCGTAGAACTTTCAAAGCAACCTATAATTTAATTGTAGTTTCAAATTTGACCTAATTTCGATAAATTGACTTAAAGTCATTCAAACGGACAGAGTTAGCTAGGAAGTCATTCAAATATCGGCAGACATTTACTTCAAGAGCGATCTTTCGGGCTTACTTGTAGCTCAAGTTTGACCTAATTTTGTTAAACTATCAAGATGCAAAATCTTAGCAAGAAGTTGGACGTGTCGTCAAAACTCTCGGTGGTTTATGATATATTAATTGAACCTCGAATGGGTACCTCCAGAAGATTTTTCATAAAACTTTCAAAGCAACTTACAATTTACTTATAGTTTAAATTTGACCTAATTTCGATAAATAATTTGCATAAAGTCATTTAAGTTGGCGGAGTTTGCTTGGAAGTTTGAAAGCTCATAAAACAAGGGTATCAGCAGTACAACATGTTGGTTCACTATTTATTTCTGAAAACTTTTCTTGTGGTATTCAGATCCATATTCTTCGGAGTTTCTTTACGTAAAAGAACAATCTCGTCATCACTCGAAAAACTAAGAATTAAATGTTCTTTCATGATAGATGGAAATTAACACCGACGATATTGTTTACTACATGAAGATGCACTCATCTACCTCTAAAAATAAATTTAATTCAATAGCAATCAATTGCCCTTACTTGTGTATTAAAAGTTTGACCTAATTTCGTTAAATCGGCAAAAAGTCACTAAATTGTGCGAAGTTAGCTAGGAATCTTGAAACATCCTATTTCTAAAAACTTTGGAATTATAAGAAACTATGTTCCACTTTGTCTGCTAATCGGGGCAGTGTAATTTTCTTTTAATTGTGGTAGGTGCTATAGGAGCGAGATGCTTTAGTTAACACGCGGTTGGTGGAAGTACAAGTTACATCAAGGACCTCATAAAAATGAAAATCACATCCAAGTCCATGAATTTAGCAGAAGATCCCTGAAACTAAGCAATGAAGAGTCTTTTAAAGTTTGCACGTATTCTAGATATTGTAGAGCCAAAATTTGTTCTGAAATAATCTACATTCTAGCTTTTACTACTAGTACGTATAGTAAACAAGAATCTATAAAACAGAGTGACCGTACTCTCTATTGGAGTAGTAACTTGGATTGGTTGTTCACATATGCAAGTACTACTAATAATAATAATTTCTCAAAAAAAGAATCACTAATAAATACAGTACTAGTTTCTATAATTTGTTCTAAGACCAGCATGCCATAGGTAGTATCATGCATGCCATGTTGGCAAAATTCTGACGTGGCATGCTAATTAATGATGAAAGAGATTGTGTTGGTATCATAGGTAGATACGGTATCATAGCACGTAGAACTAGAAAAACTAACTTTAAATAAATCTTATACACAATTTTATATTGAGATTCAATAAAATAATAAATATACTAAGACTATGATTATACTATATAATACTATGCATTGTGGAGATGGTATCATATACTAGTATCATATACATGATACTACTATATGATACTCCCCACTGTGACTAGTCTAAGATATACTACTAGTACTAGTACTCTCTCTGTCTGGGATTATTAAGGCAATTTAAATTTGATAAGACCAAAACAGTTAATTACAGGTTGGTGTCGAAGATATGCATGCGGTCCTCGGTCTCTCCCCTGCAGTACTGTAAACCCTGTACCAGGCCGCGGGATTTTCGTCTCTCTCCAGGAGTAGATCTTCTTGCCACTCACGTGGATCCTCTTGCCTCGGTCTCTCCTATGTATGTACTATACTGTTTGGTACAGTATAGCGTGACATCTTCTTTATTCACCTGTCAACTTTCTGCAGCGTTTTTGTTTTGACAAAGCATGTATAGCGTGTGGACACTGTCTAAGAAAAAGTGGCCAAGTGCAGAGCCTCAGCCATCGTCGGTGCACCGATGCCTAGCGTATTCCTATACAATCGTACTAGTACAATATGAAACTCAATCAATATACTCTTTAGTATACCCACCCAACCCGAATTTCTGGCCGACGGGCACTACGTCAGCAAGCCGATCTTCCCTCTGTAATCACTCCCACAAGTTCGTGTACCGCGTCGGCATATTCGACTGTGAGCCGGCTGCTATGGATGCCGTCTAGTCTGAGGCGATGATTGAGTGCCCCTATGATGGCTGTTTTAGCTTGGTCGCCTTTGACAAGATCGACGAGCACGAGATCGCGTGCTGACACAGCCTATGCTCCTGCATGGATCCTGCCTGTGATTTCATTGCCTCATTGGCAGGACTCGTCCCCAACATAAAGGAGGCCCACGAGGTCATAGTAACTAGGGCCATCTATGGTAGCGCCTTATTTTGCCTCATCCCGATTCCGCCACCAACAAGCACAAGGGGATTCACACGTTTCCTCTACGGGGATGACGGTTCCGTGTTCGGCCTGACCATTAGCGCGCTTGGCTCGGCCGCCGTCGTGTCCTTGGTGTGCATCAGGCATGACAGGTGCTTATGGTCGCGGTACATAGTGAAACTGTGTGCGCCTATCCCATCGGGGTTGGCGGACTTCTCGATGGTCGAGAGCCTTAATGTGGTAATCGAGTTGACGAGCAACTCGTCGCCGGCCAACTTTCCGTCTGACAAGCTCAGGACGTACCTCGGGGTGCCGCCGTGGTTCCTGATGAAGGTTGGACAGTCCACCCATGTATCTTTCTGGATTTATATCGACAAGAAAAAATGATCTTAAACTACACTCATGATATGGACTGTAATGGTGTATTAGAAGATAAATAGTACTACTAGTAGTACAATTTTAGTACTCTAGTTTACTAGTAGTAGTCTGATACGTCCATTTTGCATCACTATTCTATGTCTTAATTTACTATTAGTCATTGATATATTTTATATTGAGAGGTGATACTTATGTTATTTCATTTGTTTTTGCATGGTTGATGACTTTTGGAGCATGGACCACTGCAGTCAGGATTTTGATGGAAAAGGTGTTGTTTGGAGGCAAAATTCGCGAAGATCAGAAAATTCGGGAAAATATACGGAAAATCCTATTTTTCCAGAAGACTAAGGATGCCAGAAGACGAAGTGGAGATGGGCCATGGGGGCCCACACCACACCCTGGCACGGGCAGCCCTAGGCCACGCCAGCAGGTGGTGTGGCCACCCTAGCCCACTCCAGCCTTCCCCTCTGGCGTATATCATCCTCCCGAAACCCTAAGACTCAGGGAGTGACCACATAAAGATTCCGCCGCCTCTGCGGGGCAGAAAACACCGAGAGAGAAAGATCTCTCCGACAGATAGATTTCTGCCGGGGGAATTCCTTCCCGGAGAGGGGAGATCGTGTCAACACCCAGATTTTTAATCCTAGATGCCCGTTATGCCATACCTCGCAATCCCAGGATTACCATTTTTACGAGACATAACGGATTGGATATCATAGTACATCATCCATTACAAACCATACATAAGGTTTTACACAAATAAGGATCTCATGATATAGTCTTTAATACAACAAGCAGCGGAAATAAACGATAGCCTAGCGGTGGGGTCCATCTTCAGGGGCACAGGAAATTCTGACGAAGGCAGATAGTCCTAGTTATCATAGCCGTCCTGCTGACCATCATCTTGATAATCTCCTTCATAGTCTGGCCATGATAATAGCCAGGGACAAAAGCCATGAGTACTCTTTAAGTACTCGCAAACTACTACTAGCAAGGGTTATAATTCTAAGTTAAAGTGCTGAATTGAAAGAATAACTATCAAGTTAAGTTTGAAACCTAAGCTGAGTTCTGAAGCAAGAAAAGATAAAGTAAAGTTCTAGAATCACTTAAGTTGGGACGCTAATTTCATTAACACAACCTTGTTGTGGTCAAGTCAAGATTCATCATTCATTTCCAGTTATTTAGAAAACATCTGACAATGAAACAGTATGGCCATTCCAACTGTCAATAACCACGGATGCGGCTATTCGAATAGTTTGACACTCTGTAGAGGTGGTACACTTTCACCACAAGATTCGATACATCTATCAGGGATAACCCTGAATCATCATACTTGGTATGCAGATAATCAAACATAACCTTCCCTTTACACACCCTAGTACAAGCACCTCTCCTATGAGCATGGCCTCCCAACCATGACCATCAGTCATCTTGGGCACTGCATAGGTGGACATCATTGAGAGGTAGCCTCAGCTCAAACCTCTCCCGTGAGGGAACTAATACTAATGCATATAAATTTCCAGCTAAGCCTTAGCCAATTCAGGTAATGTGGTTGTACGGTAAATTTGGAATGGTATCGCATCTGAATCCAACCATCAGTTTTATAAAAAGGGTTAAGGCTCATGCCTCATCATTTTCATCATCATAAACCAATTGTGTTTCTCAACACATGTCAAAACATCTCAATAGAATGACTCATCATTCCAAGGTCTTCATAACTCATTTTCACCAAGTGTTCCCATCTAAAATGACTCAAGTTTGATCTATTTTAAAACACTAGGTTAAGAGTGTTCACTAAGGTGGGATCAATCTCATGCCATAGCATGACATCTAAGGGTTTCTAATTAGGTCAAGTTTTATACTCTTTATGCTACCTTCAAAAATTAATTAGAGAACTTTGTGTAACTAAGGGGGTGTGATCAAAGTATGCTTAAGGCATATTTACTAAACTATCTAGTTTTATTCTAGCTTGCTACAATAGCTTACTAAAGCATGTTTGCAAGGGTTAGCTTGCCACTAATAGCTTGCCTTGGTTGGTGCAGTGGTTGAAGTTTTCTTCTTCTTCTTGGTAGAACTCCTCCTCCTCGAAGGCTTGGTCGGTACTATCGTCTATAAATACATAGGGAGTGCACAATCACCAAGCAATACTTAATTTAGGCTAAGTAGTATTCTAAACCACACAAGTGATGATCCATTATCATCCCAAGCATCACAAGTTTAATTCAATAGTTTCAACCTTTTTATTTTGGAAAAGTAATTTATACTCATTGAAAAATTAACTACAATTTAATATTCACCACTAAAACATGGGATCATGTGGACACATGTCCTCACCACATATTCTAACATGTGGGAATGAGATTTAAAGGTTGGATCAATATTACTTTGGTTTAAGTTTATTATTTAATGATTTAAAGTGACTAGAGATGCCTATATAGCATTATTTTGGTACTAGTCCAAAGTCACTGCCTGTAAACCTTAGTATTATTACATATTTGGATAGATATGATGAAATGTGATTTTTGAGAGTTGGAATCAACTCAAAAGCTAACTTGGTTGATTTTATAAAAATGTTTCAAGTTGCAAAAGCTTCTGTCTTCTTATTTTTATTAGGAGAAATCTATAACTCTAAATGAATTAAATCCAACGGGCTTGTATAGAGCATTTCAATACCTTCTAGACAAAATTGGTTTCATGTAATTTGGATGTGAGTCTTTGGTGCTGGGGAGGGCTCCTTTTATAGGCTCGACGGTGAGACCGAGCGGGATGGGCGGTCGACGATGGCGACATGGCTACGGTGAGCTAGCGGCATGGCTGGGGATGGCGATCGATGGGCGGTCCCCTGGCGGTGCTCTAGGATTTAAATGCGGTCGTAGGGGCGGTGGTATGCGGTCTGGGCGAGGTGGCGCTCTGAGAGGCAGAGGCGGCGGTGTCCACGGCGAGCGGTGGCTGTGGGGCTTTGGGCGGCGAACGGGGGTGTCTGGGGTGTTCTCTAGGTCGAGGCGGAGTGGTGGGCGCGGGCTGGTGTCGAGTGGTGGCTTGTGCACGCGGGGACAGGGCGCGCTCTGCGGGCAGCGTCGGCATGGTCTGGTGGCACTGGGCGCGGCTTCTCCTCGATGGTCCACGGCTGCTCTTGGCTCGGGCAAGGGACAGAGAGGGGCGGTGCGGTGTTGGCTACCTCCTAGACATGGCGAGGGAAGTTGGCGGCTGCTGTGGCGCGATGTCGCCGGTGGGGTGCTCAAGGTGCTCGGCCTTAATGGCCATGACCATTTGGTCATGTGCAGTGTGGCAGACTAGCAAAAGGTAGGGCTGGTACTGAGGGAACAAGGGGACAAGGTTAGGCACAAATGGTGACCAAGATCACTGCTCAAAACAGTGTTTTAATTTTGGCCAGATTTGTGCAGTTCCAGCTGATACGATACTTCTCCTCGATGGTTCAGAATCTTGAAAGGTCCGATTTATCTGGGGGCTACCTTTCCCTTCAGACTAAAGCGTTGAGTTCCCTTCAATGGTGAAACCTTGAGATATACAAAATCTCCGACATTGAAAGTCAGGTCTCTCCTTCTCTTGTCAGCATAGCTCTTACATGCGGATTGGGCGGTCTTGAGGTGCTCACGAACTTTGTGAACTTTCTCTTACGCTTCTCGGAGAATGTCGGGTCCAAAGATCGACTCTCTCCTACTTGCGACCAATTCAAAGTGCGACACTTTCTTCCGTATAGGAATTCAAAGGTGCCATCTGCAAACTAGCTTGATAATTGTTGTTATATGAGAATTCTACTGCGAAGGTGGCGGTCTTCCCATTTTGATCCGTATTCCAACACACAAGCTCTAAGCATATCCTCCAAGATCTGGTTGACTCTCTCAGTCTGTCCATCTGTTTGCGGGTGATAAGCGGTACTGAAATTCAACTTGGTTCCTAAACCTTCCTGAACTTTCTACCAAAATCTTGAAGTAAACCGAGTCCCTCGATCGTCGATGGTCTTGGGGTTCCATGCACTAGCAATCCTAGCAATGTACTGCTCTGCTAGTTTTGCACTCTGGTAGGTTGTCTTGACGGGTATGAAGTGGGCTACCTTGGATAGTCTATCAACTATGACCCAGATTGAGTCATTTCCCCTACTGGAAGTAGGTAAACCGGTGATAAAGTCCATTCCGACGGAATCCCATTTCCATTCCGGAATCTGCAATGGTTGCAACAATCCTGCAGGTCTCTGATGCTCCGCTTTGACTCTTTGACAAATGTCACATTTGGCGATGTAGCTTCCGATCTCTCTCTTCATCTTGTGCCACCAAAATTGCTCTTTCAAATCCTGATACATCTTTGTTCCTCCGGGGTGGATAGAATAAAGAGTATCATGAGCTTCCTTCATGATAATTTCCTTCAGCTCCGAATCTGCTGGTACACAGATACGTCCTTTGTACCGCAGTACACCTTCTTCGTCTTCGGTGAATCCAGGTACTTTGCCTGTACCAATACGACGTTTGATTCTGTCGATACTTTCATTCCCCTTCTGGGCTTCCTTGATTTGGCTAATCCACGGGGGTTGAAGTTCAATGCTGGCTAGGAATCCTTTGCTAACTAACTCAGTCCTGAACTGCTCCAACTCCTCATACAAACTTGGTTGCTTCTGTTGGATCATGGTGTTAAGCCTACACGGCAATCTGCTAAGAGCATCCGCTACCACGTTGGCTTTGCCGGGGTGATAGTGAATGTCAAGGTCATAATCCTTGATTAACTCTATCCATCTTCTTTGCCTCATATTCAACTCATACGGGTGAAGATACACTTCAAGCTCTTATGATCTGAGTAAATCTCACAGCGATGACCCATCAAATAATGATGCCATGTCTTCAATGCTAGAACCACAGCTGCGAGCTCAAGATCATGGGTCGGATAGTTCTGCTCATGCTTTGCTTGTCGACGTTGTGCACGCTGATGACTTTGCCTTCTTGCATCAATACACATCCTAGGCCAATCTTGGATGCATCACAATACATCAAACGGCTTCTTGATATCCGGCATGATCAAAATTGGGGCTGATTTCAATCTCTTCTTCAGCTCACAGGCGGCTTCACACTTGTCATCCATTCAAACTTCTTGTCCTTCTTCAATAATTGGGTCATTGGTCGAGCTATGCTGGAATCCTTCTCAATTTGCGGTAATATCCTAATCCAGAAATGAACGGACTTAGGTTTGATTGGTTGGGGCTTCCATTCTTGACATCTTTGATCTTCTTTGGGATCAATGAGAGACTCCTCCGGCGGACACAATATGTCCTAGGAATCCTACTTCTTTCAGCCAAAACTCACACTTGCTGAACTTGGCATATAAGCGATGCTCTCTCGGGGTTTCTAGGATGATTCTCGATGTTGTTCATGCTCTTCTTCTGACTTGGAGTAGATAAGGATGTCGTCGATAAACACAACTACAAACTTATCTAGGAAATTCATAAAGATCTTATTCATGAGATTCATGAAATAAGCAGGGGCATTGGTTAATCCAAAAGACATAACCGTATACTCGTATAAACCATAGCGAGTAGTAAAGGCGGTCTTCGGAATATCCGTTGCATGAATCTTAAGTTGGTGATAACCATTCCTAAGATCACTCTTTGAGAATACCTGAGATCCAGTCAACTGATCAAATAGATCCTCTATCTTTGGCAAGGGGTACTTGTTCTTGATGGTGACATCATTCAACTTTACGTCTGATACGTAGAGACGGTTGCCTCCATCCTTCTTGTCGATGAATAACACTGGTGATCTCCATGGTGATGCACTTGGCTGAATCAAGCCGGTTGCTAACATGGCATCCAACTGCTTCTTCAATTCTACTAACTCTGAGGGGTTCATGGTGTAGGGTCTCTGGGCTATAGGTCCGGTTCCGGGGATTAGTTCGATAATGAACTCTATATCCCTATCTAGGGGCATACCTGGCAATTCATCTGGGAATACGTCGGGGTATTCACAGACTACTCTGACTTGGTCAATTGTAGGCAGGGTTACACCTTTGTTGCATTTGAATTGACGGGGTAAGGTTTTGGAGATATGTTCTACGGTTACTCCAGAACTACTGGTCATGGTGATGGCTTTCTTAGCACAGTCTATCAGTCCTTTATGCCTTGACATCCAGTCCATACCTAGTACTACTTCCAAACCTTTGGTTCCAAGTACAATTAGGTTGGCATAAAAATCTATCCCATGTATTCTGATAGGTACAGCTTTGCAAATTTTTCTAGCTTTTGTAGTTGAACCAGGAATTTGAACTATCATGACATGCTTCAGGTTGGTTGGGCAAATCTTACTAGTGCATGCAAATTCTTCGGTGACAAATGAATGCGATGCTCCAGAATCAAACAATACTCTTGCTAAAACTGAGTTGACAGAAAACATATCCAGCACTACATCTGGTGCTTCCTGGGCTTCTTCTGCGTTCATGTGGAAGAGACAACCGTTGCGGTTGTGTGGGTTCCCTAGGGCAAATCTCCTGCCTTGCTGAACACGACGCTGCTGCTGAGCTAGGGCATTTACAGGGGCATTGGCGGCAGTCTTCTTGGGACACTCATTGGAGTAGTGACCCTTCACTCCACACTCGAAAACAAAGTGATCTGGAACTTGTCCATGACTGCGACAGGTACAGCATTGCTGCCCGATTAAGAAGCGATGTTGTTGTTGTTGCTCTTGGGAGAACACGGTTGAAGTTGTTGGCGTTGCGGAGTTGTGATTGTTTCCTCCGGGCTTCACATTTCCTCCGCTATGGTTGGGGTAGCTTGGCGAGAATTTGGTCGGTTGTTCCTTGGTGCATATCTGGTGAGGGTTGGGGACGGTACTTACGGTGACTCTTGGATCGATTGTTGCATCATATGATGCTTGCCGTTGTCGTTTGCTGGTTAATCTTCCCTTCCATCTGAATGGCGAGTCGACTAGCTCTTCAAGATCCTGAAGCGGATGTTGGCGAGGCGATCTGCATCTCATCATGCAGTCCATTTAAGAATCTCTCTTTCTTCTTGGCCTCCGTGTTGATTTCATCCGGTGCATATCTGGCAAGTGACAAGAATTTATCACGGTACTCTACTACAGTCAATCTTCCTTGTTTCAGTTCACGGAATTCATCTCTCATCCTGTTGACAAGACCTTGCGGCACGTGGGTGTGGCTGAACTTGACCTTGAATGCTTCCCAGGTCATCACCTGGCCATGGTTCATGTTGCGGATGCTATTCCACCAAGCTCTTGCATCTCCCGCCAGATAGTGAGTGGTGAAGAGAACTTTCTCATTCTCCTCAACTCCTGCAACTTCGAGGTTGTTTTCCATGGTCTATAACCAGTCATCAGCATCTAATGGGTTTTCAGATTGGTTGAAGATTGGGGGATTGGTGTTCTGAAAGTTTTTGAGTTTTGATCCATGGTGATCCTGATTTCCATGTCCTTGGTTGTTGAGAGCCATTTGGGCGATCTGCTGCAATGTTGCTAAGTTGGCTTGACGTTCGTACTGCTTGCTTCACGGTCCGCGATGAGATTCTGCAAGATCTGCAGCATTGGGTCCTGCGATGAGCTGCTCCCTCCTTGGTTTCCACGAGTCATCTGAAGATTGAGATAGATATAGGGGTAAGAGGGAAATTCTAAGGTTCATGGTTTTGGGTTTTCAAAGCTACACTTTTGAGTTAGACTCAGGTTTTTCAACTAACTTCATTCTCATTCATGCAAGCAAGCACACGATACAACACACACCACAACAATCAAAGGGGAAAAGATGGTTTGAAGAACCATTCTGCAAACTACGATACAATGAGATGATACATCTCATGCTACGACAGTGCTCTAGTGCATCTACTCATCTTCAATGAAGTCGGAGTCTTCATCATCAGTGTAGAAGTCCGCAGCATCCTCTTCCAGAAAATCGTCATCGTTGCTGAGGTAAGAATCCATATCTCCCTGGATGTCTTCACCCTCATCATCTTCTTCCTTGGCGGCAAGCTGAGCTTCCTGCTCCTTGATAGTCTTCTCGAGGTCGGCCACCTTCTTGCGAAGACGGGCGATGGTGCGATCCTTCCTTGCACGCTGGCGACAAAGAGACTGGCGATCTTGGACGAGCAGTGTGAAATCTGCAGGTCGGCAATTGCACGGTTCTGGTTGGCTAACTCTCTGGCATTGTCCAGTTCCTGCTGTCGGTCATGAAGCAAGAAGTTAAGGTTCTCCACTTGACGCTTCAACTCTGCGTGACTTGGCATCTCCATTGGCATTCCCATGAAGTCACGTCTTGCATAGTGGGCAAAACGGGTTCCTTGAATCTTGTTGATGCTGAGGGCACATAGACGTGCGAGAGCTTCATGCATTGCCCTGGCTAATCCATCTAGCCAGTTGTTCTCTCTCACAGAGAACTGAATTCTCTCGGAAGTTGGTGCTTCAATGCTTCCTCGAAGATCTGCGGTGACTAGCCATTGTAGGTCTCCTCCTGGGGGTCCTGGAAGTTGAGCTCCAAGAAACTCTGGATGTGGGCGTCCCAGAAATTCTGACAGTCAATCCAGATCCCTCTCGAAGATCAGCTGACCTCCGTTTCCCAACTGGTAAAACTTGATGAACTGAGTCTCCATCTACAAGATGTTAGGATGAGGAAGTTAGTGAAGTGATCAAGTGTGTCAAATTTTAAGTAGTAATGTAAGAATTTTGAGGAACATGTATTTTTGAGAAAGAATGAGTTCACAAGGGTAAGAGGGGAAATAGTTTTTTTTTTATAAATACTCACTTTGGTTTTGAAGTTAAGTTTTTGGTTTGGACGTCCATTCTAACTAGGGTCTCCTATGGTCAGGATGGCTCTGATACCAACTTGTCAACACCCGGATTTTTAATCCTAGATGCCCGTTATGCCATACCTCGCAATCCTAGGATTACCATTTTTGCGAGACATAACGGATTGGATATCATAGTACATCATCCATTACAAACCATACATAAGGTTTTACACAAATAATGATCTCATAATCCAGTCTTTAATACAACAAGCAGCGGAAATAAACGATAGCGTAGCGGTGGGGTCCATCTTCAGGGGCACAGGCAATTCTGACGAAGGCAGATAGTCCTAGTTATCATAGCCGTCCTGCTGACGATCATCTTGATAATCTCCTTCATAGTCTGGCCATGATAATAGCCAGGGACAAAAGCCATGAGTACTCTTTAAGTACTCGCAAACTACTACTAGCAAGGGTTATAATTCTAAGTTAAAGTGCTGAATTGAAAGAATAACTCAAGTTAAGTTTGAAACCTAAGCTGAGTTCTGAAGCAAGAAAAGATAAAGTAAAGTTCTAGAATCACTTAAGTTGGGAAGCTAATTTCATTAACACAACCCTGTTGTGGTCAAGTCAAGGTTCATCATTCATTTCCAGTTATTTAGAAAACATCTGACAACGAAACAGTATGGCCATTCCAACTGTCCATAACCACGGACGCGGCTATTCGAATAGTTTGACACTCTGCAGAGGTGGTACACTTTCGCCACAAGATTCGATACATCTGTCAGGGATAACCCTAAATCATCATACTTGGTATGCAGATAATCAAACATAACCTTCCCTTTACACACCCTAGTACAAGCACCTCTCCTATGAGCATGGCCTCCCAACCATGACCATCAGTCATCTTGGGCACTGCATAGGTGGACATCATTGAGAGGTAGCCTCAGCTCAAACCTCTCCCGTGAGGTAACTAATACTAATGCATATAAATTTCCAGCTAAGCCTTAGCCAATTCAGGTAATGTGGTTGTACGGTAAATTTGGAATGGTATCGCATCTGAATCCAACCATCAGTTTTATAAAAAGGGTTAAGGCTCATGCCTCATCATTTTCATCATCATAAACCAATTGTGTTTCTCAACACATGTCAAAACATCTCAATAGAATGACTCATCATTCCAAGGTCTTCATAACTCATTTTCACCAAGTGTTCCCATCTAAAATGACTCAAGTTTGATCTATTTTAAAACACTAGGTTAAGAGTGTTCACTAAGGTGGGAAGGTGGGATCAATCTCATGCCATAGCATGACATCTAAGGGTTTCTAATTAGGTCAAGTTTTATACTCTTTATGCTACCTTCAAAAATTAATTAGAGAACTTTGTGTAACTAAGGGGGTGTGATCAAAGTATGCTTAAGGCATCTTTACTAAACTATCTAGCTTTATTCTAGCTTGCTACAATAGCTTACTAAAGCATGTTTGCAAGGGTTAGCTTGCCACTAATAGCTTGCCTTGGTTGGTGCAGTGGTTGAAGTTTTCTTCTTCTTCTTCTTCTTCTTGGTAGAACTCCTCCTCCTCGAAGGCTTGGTCGGTACTATTGTCTATAAATACATAGGGAGTGCACAATCACCAAGCAATACTTAATTTAGGCTAAGTAGTATTCTAAACCACACAAGTGATGATCTATTATCATCCCAAGCATCACAAGTTTAATTCAATAGTTTCAACCTTTTTATTTTGGAAAAGTAATTTCTACTCATTGAAAAATTAACTACAATTTAATATTCACCACTAAAACATGGGATCATGTGGACACATTTCCTCACCACATATTCTAACATGTGGGAATGAGATTTAAAGGTTGGATCAATTTTACTTTGTTTTAAGTTTATTATTTAATGATTTAAAGTGACTAGAGATGCCTATATAGCATTATTTTGGTACTAGTCCCAAGTCACTGCCTGTAAACCTTAGTATTATTACATATTTGGATAGATATGATGAAATGTGATTTTTGAGAGTTGGAATCAACTCAAAAGCTAACTTGGTTGATTTTATAAAAATGTTTCAGGTTGCAAAAGCTTCTGTCTTCTTATTTTTATTAGGAGAAATCTATAACTCTAAATGAATTAAATCCAACGGGCTTGTATAGAGCATTTCAATACCTTCTAGACAAAATTGGTTTCATGTAATTTGGATTTGTCAAACTCACAGAATTGAATTTTGAAACACTGGACAGAAACTATATTCTAACTAAAAGGAAAAACCTAGATTTGAATCTACGGGCTTGCGCGGGAAAGGAAATGGGCCGGGCCGGTGGCGCTGCACGGCATAGGGCTCTGCTGACAGGGGGGTCCCACTGGTAAGCGGCACTTAAAACGCGAAACGGTACGCGCGCTGTGAGCCGTGCGATTAGAGGCTAGATCTACGGCTGAGGGTCGTCGTCGACGACGAATGGGTCGCCGGCGAGCTCGAACCCTAGCGGCTCGGTGGGGGTCTACTGGGGGCGCACCAGGGTTCCAGCGGGGTCGGCGATGCGGGCGAACAAAGTGGAATACGACGGCGAGGCGAGGCATGGTCGCGGCAGAGCTTCGGGAGGCCGGAATCAACGACACCCTTCTTCTCCAGAGGCGGCGGCTCCGGCTCCAATTTCGGCGAGCTGCTGCTCCACTTGCTCCGGCAAGGGGTGGTTGAGGTTCAGAGAGGTGAGGGGAGTGGAATGGTGTGAGTCTTTGGTGCTGGGGAGGGCTCCTTTTATAGGCTCGATGGTGAGACCGAGCGGGATGGGTGGTCGACGGTGGCGACATGGCTACGGCGAGCTAGCGGCATGGCTGGGGATGGCGATCGATGGGCGGTCCCCTGGCGATGCTCTAGGATTTAAATGCGGCCGTAGGGGCGGTGGTATGCGGTCTGGGCGAGGTGGCGCTCTGAGAGGCAGAGGCGGCGGTGTCCACGGCGAGCGGTGGCTGTAGGGCTTTGGGCGGCGAACGGGGGTGTCTAGGGTGTTCTCTAGGTCAAGGCGGAGCGGTGGGCGCGGGCTGGTGTCGAGTGGTGGCTTGTGCATGCGGGGACAGGGCGCGCTCTGCGGGCGGCGTCGGCATGGTCTGGTGGCACTGGGCGCGGTTTCTCCTCGGTGGTCCACGGCTGCTCTTGGCTCGGGCAAGGGACAGAGAGGGGCGGTGTGGCGTTGGCTACCTCCTAGACATGGCGGGGGAAGTTGGCGGCTGTTGTGGCACGATGTCGCCGGTGGGGGTGCTCAAGGTGCTCGGCCTTAATGGCCATGACCATTTGGTCGTGTGCACAGGGTGTGGCCGGGCTAGCAAAAGGTAGGGCTGGTACTAAGGGAACAAGGGGACAAGGTTAGGCACAAATGGTGACCAAGATCACTGCTCAAAACAGTGCTTTAATTTTGGCCAGATTTGTGCACACAAGCTGTTTGAAGAAATGGCCGAAAGAGAAAAAGTTTTGAAGTTTGAGTTCAAAAATTTTGAGTGATCTCCACTATTGATAGGTAGTCTCTGGTTACAAGGGTTTTGAAAATGGAGCTCAAATACATGGTTTTTGAAATAGGGGTGATCTATGCATATGCATTAGATTCAATTTTGAACTGTCATTTAAAATAGTTTCCAGAATGTTTTTAGAAGATCAAAAGGTGGGCCTTGGTACCTCATTATGTGTACTAGCAAGGGGTGTAAAGATCCATAATTGTTTCTGTTAAGAATTGAGTACTAGGAATAGCCAAAGTAGGCATGAGAGTTAAATTTGTCCAAATGACCATTCCTTCCTTTTAATTCTTTTTGATTTGATTTCTTTTAGGAAAAGTTTGGGAATGATGTAGATGGTGTTTAAATCCCCTAAGAAACATTTTAGAAGCAAAGGATCACACAATCATGGCAATTCAAAACAACTCCTATTTTAAATGCACACATATATGAATGCCTTCATTTTAAATATGGAAAAGTTTTTGTTAATCCTAAATTTGGATGATTTGATCTTTGATACTCCTAGATTGAAGTTTTGGGATGTTACAGATCGTCGCCATCAACACCACCATCAAGCTAGGCTTCATCGGGATCATCATCATCATCACCACCATCAGCACCATCAGCACCCTCATCACCATCTCCATATTGTTGTAACAATTGTGTTGAATCTTGCATTAGTTCATAGGGGAAACTTTCCCGGTGTTGATTACTCTTTTTAGTTGATGCTATTGAGTGAACCATTGAATTATTGTTTATGTTCAGATTGTTATACATCATTATTCCATCTCTGATCATGATCCATATGATGTCTTGTGAGTAGTTCATTTTGTTCTTGAGGACATGGGAGAAGTCATGTTGTTAGTAGTGGAGTTGTGTTGAGAAAGATTCAATAGTTTGATATTTAAGTTGTGGTGTACTTCTTCTAGTGGTGTCATGTGAACATCGACTACATGACACTTCACCTATATGGGCCTAGGGGAATGCATTGTCTATTTGGCTACTATTCGTAGGGGTTGCCGGAGTGACAGAAACCTGAACCCCTGTTAGGAAACCATTGCACAAGGGACGTAAGGGTCTTAGAGTTTAAAGCTATGATTAGGTTTCTACCTTAATTACTTTCTTGTACTTACGGATGTTTGCAAGGGCTATAATCACAAGTATGTATTAGTCTTGGATGGGGCGGTATATTAGCACGGGTTCACCCACACAACACTTAGCAAGCTAGAGAAGATTAATCAACTACATGAAGCGAAAGCACTTGACAGTCTTCCCATGTGTCCTCGAGAATGTTTGGTCATCTTAAGTAATACAACTGGCTTATCCTTTGCTGCATAAAGGATTGGGCCACTTGCTGCATTTATTCCTACTATCTTTTATTTACTCGTACTTTGTTTACTTGCTTTATCAAAACCTCCTAAAAATCCGTTTGCTAAGTATTTGTAGAGAATTCCTGATCCATACCACTAGCCAGCACCTTCTGCTCCTCGTTGGATTCGACACTCTTACTTATTGAAAATACTGTGATACACCCCCTATACTTGTGGGTCATCATAGTCGCATGTAGGTTATCTTTTGGTTCTAGGAAGGATGCATTTTGGATGTAAACTAAGTTTGTTGCTAAAGTACACCCCCTATACTTGTGGGTCATCAAGACTATTTTTTGGCGCCGTTGCCGGGGAGTGAAGCGCTATTGGAGAGTGGAACTGGTAAAGGAAACTTCTACTGTGAGTATTGTTTACTTCTGCTAGTTGCTTTATTTTTGTTATGGATAATTCGCCGAGTTTCTTATTTGGTAATGCTACTACCACTTCTAAGGTAGTAGATAAACCACCACCTGCTGAGAATGATATTTTCAAAATACCTACAAGAATTATTGATCGTGTTATGGATAACTACTATGTTGGGGATGGAACTGTCCATCCCGGTGATCATTTACTCTTTATACACGAATTATGCGGGTTGTTCAAGTGTGTAGGTATTACTACAAATCAAGTTAAGAAGAAGTTATTCTCATTGTCGCTGAAAGGAAGATCTGAGGAATGGTATAAGCTACTGAAGAATGGTCAAGCTCTGGAATGGGAGGAAATAGTGCCTCTCTTTTATTCAAAGTTTTATCCTCCTAGTGAGATTCATAAAGATCGGAATCAAATATACAACTTTTGGCCTCTTGATGGAGAGAGTACAACTCAAGCTTGGGGGAGATTGAAGTTACTAATGCTCAAATGTCCCATTCATGAGCTCCCCAACAATATTATTATCAATAACTTTTATGCAAGGCTCCCTCTATATCATAAAGATTTATTGGATGCTTCTTGTGCTGGATCATTCACTCGCATGGAAGAAGAAGCTAAATGGGATCTTCTGGACCGTATTCAAGACAATGTCGAAGCTTGGGAGAATGACAAAGGTAGAAAGTCAGCTATAAATTATGATTATGAATGCATTGAATCTTTTATGGGAACTGATGACTTTCAAAAAATTCTTATGGTCTAGACTCTCAAGCTATTGCTTCTTATTTTAAGGCTTTTGCTTCCTACATTGAAGTGCCTAAAAAGAAGTGAAATAAGTATCATGAACCTTATAAAGATGTTGCTAAGAGTGTTCCTGCAAGAAATACTGAAGTTTATACTGCTAATCATGTCTTACCTGAACCTTATATTGATAAAATGCCTTTCCCAGTTAAGATAAAGGAACATTCTATGATAGCTAGTATGGTTGATGAAAGTACAAGTAAAGCTGTTGAACCTGATAAACAAAAGGTTGATGAACCTATAATAGCAAATGTGAAAGACTTTGTCACTAAATATGTAGAAGAGGGACACACTATCCTTTGTAAGGATACCTCTAATATTGTTTCACAAAGTAGTGTTATGAAAGCTAGTATTCCTGTGTTTTCTATTAGAATAAGTGATCATTGTTACGATGGTCCTTGTGATAGTTATATTGTTAAGTTTATGCATGACACTGAAAGTTACTATGAGAGAGGGAAAAGTGTTCTTATGTATCTCAATAATATCAAGTTTCCTCGTTTTATGCTGAATGTTTTTATGTTGCACTTATTTTGCCTTCCTATGCTTGTAGCCTCTGGTTTCAACAACTTGTTTGTTTACAAAATTCCCTTGCATAGGAAGTGGGTTAGACTTAAAATGTGTGTATTTTTGCTTCTTAATGCGCTCTTCACTTCAATTCATATTCCTATGTGAGCATCTTCAAAATTATCATGCCCATCTTAATGACTATAAAGAAAGAGCTTTTTGGGAGACAACCCAATTTATTCTTACTTTCAGTTTGCTTTTGTTTGTTTGAGTCTTGGAAGTTATTACTTTGGTAATAACCTCTCCTTATCCTTTTTTTTGGTTTTTGTGTCAAGATCAACCTCTAATGAGAGAGAAGTAATATTTGGGGAAGTTGTTGTCCCGAAACAGATTTTTGTGCTTCACCGTAAAAATTCGTGAGAGATCTCTGTATGTCGGATTGAGGTGTAATTTTTTGTGTTTCTGCCCGAGGTTGTTATTTAACTTTTGTTGGTTTTTGCACTTTTTGATTTGAGCAACAGAAGATTTCCAAAAAAATTGATCTTTACCTGCTGGTCTGTTTTGACAGATTTTGCCACTCTTGCATTTGCTTCTTTATTCGATTTCCTTTTTGAATTCTTTTTGGGTTTTCGGAAGGAGTTGCTATAGTAGCTTATGTTTTGATGGTTTTCAGTTGAAGTTGGACTCAAAAGGTTCTATCACTTCACTTATACTAATGTTGCTAATGAGAACTGTGTGAAGTTTTGTGTGAAAGAAATTTCCAGGAAGTGGAGATAATGGTGTAATGAGAAAGTGAAAGGTTTCGTGACTCAAGTAGTAAGTGTATGGAGATGAAGATATTGATGTTATTCAAGTGGTGACTCCGGAAGAATCTACTAGATACCAAATTCAGAGACTTGCAGAGTCTGTTTTCAAATAGGTAACAGTTCTGGTAAGAAAAGTTCCGCGAAAATACTATCCAACTATATTTTTGCAGTTTTTAGTCAATAAGGAAAGCTACGAAGCGAAAAAGGCACGGAAACGGAGCCAGGGTGACTCACACCACCCTGTGGCGCGGGTCCACCCCTGGCCGTGCTACCAGGTGGTGTGGCCACCCCAGACTCCGTCTCCGACCCGTTTTCTCCCAGAACCTTCCTTCTGTTATGAAACTTCGTAATATATAACCCTCCGGATCTCCCGACGTTCGTATATCGTGTTTTCGTCATGTTTTTATTTCGATCTGTTTCTTCCAGGAACTATTCTTGAAAGCTTTGAAGCACAATGGTGTCCGCCAAGGATAAGGGGAAGGAGCCTATGGAGGAAGATCTCCAAGACCCCAAGCAGGGGCTGGTACCTTTAGTCTCTTGCCCTGCATCAATGGAAGCCCTACGAGTCACTAAGGAGTTCTGTGAGAAATACCGAGACTTGAAGAGGAAGGTGGATATGCTTCAATGGGAGAATAATAGGCTTAGCAAGAGATGGAATTCTCAACCCGACATGATCATGAGCCGCATTGAGCAAAACTCACAGCTGATTCGTAATCTCACCTTCGAGATTGAGGACTTGGGGAAACTGGTCAAGAAACTCATCGAGAGGATACCACCACCACCAAAGGAGTAATTCGTCATCAGGTTTGGCATCCCCTTGGTTTGTTCCAACCTTGGGGGAGTGCCACGGTATCACATCACTATCTTCTAACTTTTTACCTTTTTAGTAGAGTCATATCATGAATAGAGAAGTTATCATGTAGGATGGTTTGCATTATGGAAATGTCCCCTCTCTCGTTAGATATGTATCCCTTGGTGTGAGTTGCCGTTATGGAATATTAATGAGAAGTTCTATCATTCACTCTTTTGCATAGCTTATATTAGTTTTCAATTCGTGGTTATATGATTGATCTTGTTGTTAGTATTGGTATCACTTTGGGATAATTGAGTTAATTTAGTTGGTTTTGGCAAACCTGGCTCGGTCAGTAGCAACACTATTTTTGAGAGTTAAAAGAAAAGACAAAAGTACTCTAAAGAAAAATAATTTCATCAGCTTTCTTTCTTGATTTGCTCATAAGTCTAGTATTCTCTAGTTAAGATCTTTTGTGCTTCCAAGGAAGATTGCATGTTTTTCTTTATCACTTGTATGTTTGTTTGTTTCTTTCAACTCTTATACTTGCTACCCAGCCTTTCTAGCCAAAAACCTGTACTGAGAGGGTATTCTTCTCGTGCATCCACCTCCTTAAAACCAAAACCTTTGCCATTTGTGTCCACCATACCTACCTATTAGCGTTATTGCTATTCCAAGTAAATTCTTGTTTTATCTACCTCCCAAATTAAACTTGTTATGTGAAAATTAGTGATTAAAGCTCTCACGAACTTGATGGCACACTTTACTTTCTTGGACTTAATAAACTTGAACCATTGTGCTCACCTATGTTGCGTATATGCTTGCGCTTTGTGAGTTGTGAATTAGCAGAACCATGCTGTCATGGGGAATGCTTTCAACATTGCACTGGTACTTTGTACCAAGTTGATATTATGTTCTTTTGTCTATGGATGTCGTCGGTGTGAAATGAAAGGGGAGCTTGTAAGTCCATGGAGTTATGCATGTGCGTTAGAGCAACGCCTGGGCTGCTGGTCAAATCCATGCTGACATGGTGGAAACCTGCAGCGTAACCATAACGAGTATCTATGAAGCATTCTTCTTATAAAAAAAAGAGATAGAGATTGAGAAAAACAAAAAAAAGAGATATTATGAAAAGAGGAAAGAGAGAAAAAAGCACCATATTCCCATGGTAAATAAGACGATTGCTGAGATGCTTGTTGTCTGCTTGCCTTGTCATTTTGATATGGGGATTCTTCCGTATCATCGGGCAAGGGGTACCCTGTTGGCGGTTCTCAATGATACACATATGCTTACGATGACAAGAACTTACTGGTGACTAAACTTGAGTAGCATGAGGAGCGGCCCTCGTATTCAAGGGACATGAGATTCTCAACTTACAACTTGTCAATGCATATCCTGATATTTGATCACTTTAACCTTAATCACCTAAAGATGCCTATGATAGGGGCAATGAGAGCTGAAAGCTAGTAAGTATCATAATTTTTGGGAGCTCTTTATGAGACTTGCAATCCCTGCTTCCCCCTTTGAAGGGCCTTTCTTTTACTTTGTAGTTGAGTCACTAAACCTACTCCTTTCTATCTCAGCAAGTATTTTGAGTTGTTGTGTTTCATTCATTCATATGATGATTTATTCAATCATGTTTCTTATGTTCCTTGTTTAGCACATTGCTCTTATCTTGATATTTACTACTTTGGAAGCTATCATTGAAAACCAGCTATTTGTGAACTCCAGCAAATTATCAACTATTCTTCGACCAAGAGCTAAGTTTGCCATTACCAATTATGATTCACTTTATGTATCTTTATTGTGTTTCCTTTACCTATACAAGTTGAGTTATATAATAGTGAGTTGTCTTCTATTACGATTTATGTATTTGATGAATGTGATGCTTCTTGTCCGTATTCTTTTATCGACTCTTCACTCCATAAACCTGAGGCCATGTTTATTGAGCTCAGTTTTGCTTGGGGACAAGCAAAGTCTAAGCTTGGGGGGAGTTGATACGTCCATTTTGCATCACTATTCTATGTCTTAATTCACTATTATTCATTGATATAATTCGTATTGATAGGTGATACTTATGTTATTTCATCTGTTTTTGCATGGTTGATGACTTTTGGAGCATGGACCGCTGTAGTTAGGATTCTGATGGAAGGTGCTGTTTGGAGGCAAAATTCGCAAAGATCAGAAAATCTGGGAAAATATACAGAAAATCCTATTTTCCGAAGGCGAGGATGCGGAAGACAGTGGAGATGGGCCAGAGGCCCACACCACCCTAGCGACCCTAGGCGCGCCAAGAGGTGGTGTGGCCACCCTGCCCACTCAGCCTCCCCCTAGGCGTATATCATCCTCCGAAACCCTAAGACTCGAGCAACCACAGAAAGATTACGCGCCTGCGTGAGAAAACACCAAGAGAAAAGATCTCTCCGGCAGACAGATTTCTGCCGGGGGAATTCCTTCCCGGAGAGGGGAGATCATCGCCATCAACACCACCATCAAGTTGGGCTTCATCAGGATCATCATCATCACCACCATCATCACCATCAGCACCCTCATCACCATCTCCATATTGCTGTAACAATTGTGTTGAATCTTGCATTAGTTCATAGGGGAAACTTTCCTGGTGTTGATTACTCTTTGTAGTTGATGCTATTGAGTGAACCATTGAATTATTGTTTATGTTCAGATTGTTATACATCATTATTCCATCTCTGATTATGATCCATATGATGTCTTGTGAGTAGTTCGTTTTGTTCTTGAGGACATGGGAGAAGTCATGTTGTTAGTAGTGGAGTTATGTTGAGAAAGATTCAATAGTTTGATATTTAAGTTGTGGTGTACTTCTTCTAGTGGTGTCATGTGAACGTCGACTACATAACACTTCACCTATATGGGCCTAGGGGAATGCATTGTGTATTTGGCTACTAATCATAGGGGTTGCGGATGTAAACCGGAACCCCGTTGAAACCATTGCACAAGGGACGTAAGGGTCTTAGAGTTTAAAGTTGTGGTTAGGTTTCTACCTTAATTACTTTCTTGTACTTACGGATGTTTGCAAGGGGTATAATCACAAGTATGTATTTGTCTTGGATGGGGTGGTACATTAGCACAGGTGCACCCACACAACACTTAGCAAGCTAGAGAAGATTAATCAACTACATGAAGCGAAAGCACTTGATAGTCTTCCCATGTGTCCTCGAGAACGTTTGGTCATCTTAAGTAATACAACCGGCTTGTCCTTTGATGCATAATGGATTGGGCCACTTGTTGCATTTATTCCTACTATCTTTTATTTACTCGTACTTTGTTTACTTGCTTTATCAAAAACCCCTAAAAATCCGTTTGCTAAGTATTTGTAGAGAATTCCTGATCCATACCACTAGCCAGCACCTTCTGATCCTCGTTGGATTCGACACTCTTACTTATTGAAAATACTGTGATACACCCCATATACTTGTGGGTCATCATAGTCGCATGTAGGTTCTCTTTTGGTTCTAGGAAGGATGCATTTTGGATGTAAACTAAGTTTGTTGCTAAAGTTATTACGGAGTATTTAGGGGTTTATTACGACTTTTATGTAATTGTTCAATTCTACAACATGGACCAGAGATAAACACACTAACCATTCTGACGGTGCTTCGATTTAGTCATCTAACTGAGTGATTACGAAATTTTATACCCAAACTTGTCAATTCCACTTGATTTAAGTCTTGAACCAGGATTTTCGTGGAAATTGCACTAGTGTGAACGACATATCGACGTGGGTCCAGCATGCAGGATAGGCTGCCTTCGAATTTTGCACGTAGCGCATCTCGCATCTCGAACAATAAACAATAGGCCCAATATTTGCATATCAACTACCAATTTCCCCTCCCTGCATATGCTTCCGTGTAAGTAACACCACGACGTTTTCACCTCCATGCCACTTTATTTTTGTTTTGTTCAAGAGAAGAAAACAAAGTGTTGCTTAGACCAATTCAACATATTACACCCATTGGGTTACATTACCAAAAAAAATTAGCTCAACATCCATATTAAGAAGGAAATTCAGCTCAAACACGTGAGAAAACTGGAGGAAATTCCAAAGCATCACACATCACTAACCCTATGACAAGGACATACTTGAAGAAATACCATTCGGATTCTCATGGACATTGGTCTGGGCGGTGTACTTCTTCAAGAAACGATGCTTGCATTGGTCACACTTAATGATGAGAAGCTCTGTGTTGGGCACACGATACTTCTTTAGACTCGAGCTCAAACCACTAGAGCTGCCACTCGCCATACTCGAGCTCCAACCAAGAGATGTGCTCACGCTGGAAGATCAGGGCACAAGACAAGGGAAAAACAATTGAATTAGGGTTAGGTATGTGCGATATTTGGAATAGAACATATCTTATAATTATCTGACATGTCAATTTCACAAAATCAATCTTGTAGGAGATTAGCTCACCCTAACTAGCTATTATACGAGAGGCGCTAGGTGCGATGTTATAGGGCATATTCTCTCCTGCATGCATGACCAACATCCATGTGTTATCTAGGCTAACACAATTTTGACTACAAACATCACTTACAACTAAATTTAGTCATGTTGATAGATTTGTGCGTAAACTTTAGCAAATCACGAGTTGGAGGGATAAATCGAGCCCCACACACAAGTACAAGGATTGTTTGTGTTCTTAACTACATGGACCATGCATAATCAAACAACCATGCATGGTTGCGATCTACGTGAGGATACACCACGGTGGAGACTATTGTGCATTTCATGTGATCGTCGAGCACAAGTACGTGCCATAAATACATTGATGATTTTTCTCATAGTTTTTCCGGTAAAGAAAATTGGTATAACTTCTGCGTGTTGTGGTACATCGACTGACTTCTTGACAAACACCCATATGTCCTAATCGTGCCTACGAGCTACACATCCCAGGGTAGGGTCGCGCTCTGAGATTCACGTTCCTCGTGGTGCCTGTGGTACAATACCACTGCTGTTGGAACATCCAATATGATGAAGATGTGTTTTTCAGTGTTGAGGTTTGCTTCTATTCCTCCCTATTTTCTCAAATCTAAGAAACTGAAAACACGAGGAGGGTTAGGATTAACCAATACCTCTTCGGCTTGGAGGACAAGAAGGGTTATCGGCCAATCCTAGCCATTCTTATGTTTTTCAGTTTTCTATGTTTGGGAGAACGGGAGGACACCAGAGTAAAACTCTTATTTGTTTCCATTGACAAGAAGAATTGATCTTCATCTTCTTATCTAATGGTCCTAATGTGAATCGAATGATGTATTAATTACTAGTAGTCAGAGCCAAGGTCTCTTTGGGATTAGGAAGGTTGTATTTGGCATAGAATGAGTTTTACTGCTTACTACTCCATACTATGTTACTTTGACTACTAATAGTACGGAGTAGTACTCCATCCGTCCCAAATTAACTGACTTCACATGTACTCCCTCCTTCCCAAATTAGGACATGCATTAGTTTTTGTCAAAGTCAAACATAATAAACTTTGGCTAAATATCTAGAAAATAATATGGACATCTACGACATCAACTCAATGCTATCAGAATCATCATAAACCATGTTTACATATTATATATGTTTGACAGTATGTAAGTTAGTATGTTTTTACATATAGTTGGTCAAACTTTATAAATATTGACTTTGACAAAACCTAGTATGCTTTCTAATTTGGAAATGAGGGAGCATCCAAGTACTAAAATGCGTCGAAATACATATGTATATAGACAAAGCCAAGTCAGTTAGTACTATTTTAGGATGGAGGGAGTAATTATTTATGCGTATTCGATTTTTTACAATTTTTTTACTGCTACGGCACATGCCCACTACTAGGGCATGGACCAATGCATAATAATCACGCGACCATATGGTGGCGATCTACTTCGTACTAGTAGTACTCGATTACCCTACGTGCGGAGGTGCACTAGTGGAGCACATGCTCGTGTCGTTCCTGAGTAGTACTACTAGTATACGCAAATCGGAGTACATAAATAGATAGATCTTGTTGCTCATCGTACTATTTTTTTCCTATAAAGCAACCTAGACGTGACTACTATAGAAGTATATTGGCACAACTTCAGCTTTTGGCGCTACAAGATGAATGTAGAACTCTCTGTGTAACATTATTGTACAAGTAATTCTTATAGTACGTACTACATGGTAGTAGTAGTACTACTATATTCCGTAGTTTTTTAGACGCGCAGTAAAGTAGTATAGTAAGTCTATTTGGTCAAGCTGCATGCAACGAGCATTGGCTTGACAGGATAATTCAGGTTTTTAGATATCCAAATTTCTACTCCAGCTCGATGGCTCAAGACACGAAGTAGCTAGTACTCCTCTATCCCCCGGTTGTCGCTCAAATCAAAATGAACAAGTAAAAGATTATGTATCTTGGAAATTGCTACGGCCATTTATTACCTGCAGATCTTTGTTTTGTTTCCTTCAAGGCACATACAAACACTAATACATACTAGTACTAGTAATAACGTGCTACGATTGGGCCCTATAGCTAGTACTAGACATAGACTCTAGTAGCTACTCTCGTCACACTGAATTGTCTAAGGGGTGGAGTTATTTTTTTCTCCAAGAGGTGGAGTTCCTTTTTTTTCTCCAAGATGTGGAGTTCCTTTTTTCTGAGAGAGGAAACCTATTTTTATTCCTTCTTTGATTCAAAGAAAATTCAAAGAATTTGGGAAGGATTTTATCCCTTAGGAAATAATCCTACGCTATTTTTTGATTCATAGGATTCGAGTATATAGGAATTATGTCCCGTTTGGAACGCAGGATAGAAAAAATATAGGAATAGAAAAAACACGGGAATTGAGATTCCTTCAAAGTATTCCTTTGCCCTCAATTTTTTAGGAAACTTTCCATCCAGTCCAACCTCATGGTATAATTACTTTGCTTTCCCTGTGATTCAAACACATACTTGATCCAAATTTCTGTAGTTTCCTCTTTCTATGTTTGAGAATCCTGCAAATCAAACGAGCCCTGATAGATGGTCTTTCTTTTTTTGTCTTTGGTCATTTTTTTATTTGAACATAGGGTCGTAGAGCTTCCTCGAAACACGAGGAGGGAGGAAATTTCACAAACCTCCAACAATTGGATTCGAAATTGCAGGGAATTCCATATAATCAGGATAGTATAGTTGCAAGAAACGACTATAATTACTTTTGGGTACAAATGTTGCACATAGCACAAATTTTTTGATTAGCCCTCTTAACATTATTTATTACATACCTGGGGCTCAACAGTTGGAGCTCTTTGCAACTATGACTCTAATTGTTGGAGGTTTGTACAACTAGCTTCAATTGGAGCCTCACCCCCCACTCGCCCACCTTATGTAGTACTAGTAGTACTACTACGCACCATCAGCCTTTGTCTTCTCCATCTCACCCCGGTCGCCAGCTCCCTCCAACAATCTTCCTTCACTCCCCAACCGCTCCCCACCCACCCCAAAGAAAGCCCCAAAACAACATCTCAACATCGTTCCATGGTGAGATCGAGCAAGGTCAGTAAAGATCGTGAGCAGTTTCAGAAGGTGTTCACCGAAGGCCCCCTTCAAGTACTCATCAACCATTGTGACGCCACCACAGCCGCGAGCCTCATCGGTTCGTCGAAACATATTCTTCAATCAGCAAAAAAGAGTGGAACTACACCTTCTTCTCATCCATTTGGCCTCCCATGTGTTCTTCATTCTCACCCGACGGTGAGACCGTGGGAATCCAAAGACTGCTTCAAAGTGGCGGGCATCCCGGGCAAGCTGATGCCGCTGGACAGGTTCTCTTCCGATGTTGTGATGCCAAATGGTTTTGATGAGCAGCGAGCAGGCGGCAATGGAGATTGGATCGTGACAGTTAGGCCCGATTTCACATGGGACCTTATCAATGTGTACACTCGTCGCAAGATTGTTATTCTACAAGTGTCGGGGTTTAAACCGACCGAAGGTTCTGCACTTACATTTCAGGATGATTCTAATGAAGGTCGACGTACTAAACTGCAGAAGATAGTCATTTGCCAAAGTTCCGATAGTTGCTGGGGGATACAAAGATTTCTCTCTTGTAGCCATTTTTGAATTCAAGATTATTGTCCTTAACGGGAATGATAGTCATGGATGGTCAGTTTGTGTGAACGAGTTCCAAGGCTACTTCAAATACTGCGATGCTATTATCCAACATGATCGTGTCTTCGTAGTGAACGAGAACGGCTGTGTTTATGCATGGAAGTCTATGGAATTTGGTAAATTCTCCTCCCTATGTATTTTATTCGCTTTATTTCTGAATTGATGCAAGCTAATTTTTCTGAACTTTCAATGGTTAGTAGGAATTCCATAAAAAATTTAGTTTCTTTGATTTGAAGGAATTCCCTAGGAATTTCAGAGGAATGCAATATTTAGGAAGTTTTCTAAGATATAAGTAGTTTGTTTCATATGATTGAGTTTTGCTGATAGTATTGCTTCGTCTCCTAGTACATCCTATGGAAAATATGGTATCTAATAGTAGTACTTATGTGAGACTCAGATATTATTCCTGAATTATTGTAAGCTATTTTTTCTGAACTTTCGTTGGTTAGTAGGAATTTCATAGGAATTTTAGCCTCTTTGATTCGTAGGAATTCCCTAGGAATTTAAGAGGAATGTAATCCTTACTAAGTTTTCTTACATGTAAGTAATTTGACTCATAGGATTGAGTCCTGCTGATAGTATTGCCTTGTCTCCTAGTACTAGTACATCCATGGAAAATATGGTATCTACTAGTAGTACTAATGTGAGACTCAAATACTAGACATATGCCATATCATCACTATACAGAATTATAATACTAGGTAAAGCTCAAAAAATTATAAAATTGATCGACATCTATGAAAGTATGGGTGCATAATTAGTTCTTGTATTTTGTATCATGTAGAAGTCAATGTTTATTAGGTACTAGTACTTGCAAATTTTGTTAACATGGTTTTGAGAAATGAAGGAGAAGATTCTAGAATGATGGAGAAGTGTGTTTTGAGGATTGTTCATAGCTTTCATTGTGCTAAAGACTATCAATAGAATCTTCAAGTAGATGCTAGAATGGAAAATAAGATCCAACGGCTAGCAATGTTGGGATTCGCAAGTCCTGATCCAACATTCAATATTCAAAGTTATTCATGCACTATACAGTGGTAAGATAAGATAAGATATTAAACCTCCTAGAAATAATCCTTGTTGGTTTTCCTTTGGTATATAAGACACCAAAATCTTGTAGGATCCAACCTTGATTTTTTCCCTATGAAGTTTACATTGCAAGATCCTATAGTATTATTTCCTATTTCATTTGATCCTATGAATCAAACAGTGTCTGTAGGAGAATTTACATAGCATATCCCCATTTCAAAATAAATTAGAATTTCCATAGCATCTCCCTAGGTTGGAATTTTTTACGCAATCAAACATCTTAAGTATAATCAAGATTTTTGAAAATAGTACTATATATCAACTTCTACAATGGCAGAACAATATGAGTATTATTACCATGTTACATTTCCGTTCCCTTTGAAGGTCCTTTCCTTATCCTGTCGCCACTCGATATGCTTTACCTGACACATGGGTTTGCTGAGGACAATGAGGAGGATGATCTTGGTAGGTGGTGGTTAGCAAGATCTGTCGGTGGTTCAAGACTTCTTCTGGTATATACATATGGTGTCTCAGGCAATGCAATTGCTGATGATACTAGTGTTGTTCACTATGGTCACACCGTTCGCACCTATCCTTCTGGGTTTGAGTGCATGGTATTCTCTTTTCCTTGGTGTGAACTATCCGATTAACATTGCAGTAGGTGATGCAAATGATCCGCCAGGACATCTGACGAGAAGGAACTATGTTTACACATCACACCAAGAAATTGGCTACGAGTATAGGCTGCATCCTGAAATTTGTCGCTTCAGCCTGAATGGTTACGTAGTTATTCGTTTCCACACCAACACTCGCTGGATATGGTCGGAGACTCCATTTTGGTTCATCCCAAGCTTCTCAAATTCCTTGGAGTGGAACGAGCCTGTTCAAGGATAGCTCATTTGGTCTCGGCCTTCTGTTGAACTCTTTCTTTTGGCTGGTTTTTAGCTGATGTACGAGTACTCAGTATTTAGTTTCGCACCCGGTCCGGCTTGTAAAATACTCCGTATGACCAAACCCCTTTTGTACACTTGGTAGTTTCTCCACTATGTATATTTCACCAAGCTTGTAAAAGAACCTTATTAGGAGTACAATTGTACGTACTCTACTACTACTACATAATTTCTTCCAGAATGTTGTATAATAGTAGTATTACTCCTTGCAGGTATGTAGTTTTGTTTCTTTTTCACTTCAGTTTGGGTCATGTAACAAGCTACTGCCTAAGTTGGAATACCGCTCCAATGGGACTCATTCCCAGCCCATTAATTCCCTTGTGACCTCCTTTGGCCAGCTAGATGCTCCTCAAATTTTCCAAAGCGTACTCTCTAACCTTACCCTTTTTGGAGTCCCGCAGCTCTTGTAATGTTAAAAATACTAAAAGAAGGTGTTTTCTGCTAGACAGAGTCAGAACCAGAGGAGAGGGGATTGTTTATAAAATCCCAAAAATCAATATAAAACATGGATATAACATTCTATAAGATGTAAATACACGGGAATATGTGTAAATAAACTACAAAGTTCATTTATGCATTTTACATGCATCAACATTCCCAAGCTTAACCTATGCTTTTCCTCGAGCATAAAGATGCTAAAACTAAACATGGACTTTGGAGTTTGTTGTAATGTTGCAAAGTATAAGTCATGATCATTTCTACACAAGGTTGAATGGTTCATTTTTTAGGAGAAGCAACTGGAAAATGAGATATGAAGTTGTATCTCTTATGTAATTACATCTATGCGTAATTACTTTTATAATAGCAAATGAAAGTACTATGGACCATTTAGCATAAAACAGAAAGGGGTAAATCCTATGTTTGGTCTTTCAGGCTCATTTTTCTTTTCCTTTCTTTCATTTCACTTCTTACCTTTCTTCTTCTTCTTTTTCCTGGTAATAGATAGTGAGCAGGGAATACATGTGATAAACCTTTGATAATGGATTTTATAAGAGAAAGTAAAATAAAGTTTTGGGATATGTATATAACAATGGTAATCATAGGCATTTTTTATGGTTATGGTTAAAGCGAAGACAACTATGGTTCATATGCTTGACCTATTACAATTTGAATGTCTCATGCCCGCTGACCACCGACACCATGTCCACATGTTTACTCAATTTGGGCCTTAAATTGTTTTGTCATTGTTATGCATACAGTTCCAAATGAGGGTGGAAACTGAGGTACCTCTTACCCTATTGTACAAGGAGTGCCTTTGTGAGGGGCTACCCATACTCAAATGACAAGACAAACATACAAATGAACCCCTTGGCGTTTCTTTTTATTTACCATTTGCATAGCTTTTTATTTAAAATACTTCATTGGTTGCCATGCTGTAAATTTCCACTGTGATACATGGCTTAGGTTGGCGGCTCATGCAGCCCTCTAATACATATGCAAACTCCGGAAATATTTAGGTGGTTCCCCCTTATTTTGCATCGGAGGCACCCACAGCCAAAACAATACATGATATTATAAAAAAGTACTGAAATGATAAAAGCATGCCCCATGTCGGCATGGTTGTGCTAACGCTCAACCCATAAGTTATCAAACACATAACACACATAATTATGTCCACAATGGTTCAAGTTTAATTATTCTTCTTTATTTCAAGCAGTTGTGCACTCTTACTTTCACTACAACACGTCGCGTGCCCTGGCACTTATAAACACCAAGGCACACTTCTAGTCGTCTTGCGTGTCCTAGCGTGGCAAAAAAGCTGACAGGGATAACTATGTCAGGAAAAGTTTTTAGGCAGCGCTTTTGCTTGGCACATCATCGTCCACCGAGCTAGTGCTAGCACGGTAGCACAACGTTAACACCTCGGCCCGTTGTAGACCGGCACTGACTAGGTGCCAGACAATAGGTGATCAGACGACACAAAACACTATCAGCTATGGTATGTGGCGATGGAATATTTGGTGAATAGCAATATAATTAATTTTTTAATTACTCCAACACGTTTTATATAATATAAAACACATAAATAATAATCAAAAATTCATAATCCATAGAAACTTATAACAAATAACACATGACAGTTATACTCATAGTTCAAATGCAAATTTAGTTCACTTACATCTCAAAAGAACTAACTTATTAATCCATAACAACTGAATTAGATTTTATGCATTGTGACAGACAAATATCCCTCCTTTGCTTGAAACTTGAAAGCACAAGCATATCCTTCTTGCAGATTCTTTTGACAAACATATTCTGCCCAGTTTGATGTCAAAATGATAGTGCCATAATTTCCATGCTTCGCATGAAGTTCTCCAATGGTCACATTTCCATGGTGATCTTCGATCGTGTCTCCGTCTCGATGAATGTGATAAATGAGAAACATGCGGGTAACAGCGCATGAAAAGTATTACATAGGCAAGAAAGGAACAATTACAGGCTATGGTAAGTATTAACATCAATAGTGTGTAGGTAGTAGCTTGATTGTAATTCAAAGAAAGCTACCATATTTCCTTTGGAGATGTTTTTCTTGTTCACGGTGCAAATATAGTAAGGTATTGTTGGCTTGTATCTTCTAACTATCCTCCTCAGTCTTCTCCTTCTTGATTGAGTCATTGTAACATCTCAGGGTTAGAGCTTAGAAATAAGCTGAACCCAGGTATGTGCATTGCATTCATGCATAAGAAAATCTAGGGAATTTTCACACAAAACTAAAGAATCTATAGGAGGATCGATATCTCTCTTGTACTTATGGGAACATTGGAGAAATTGCGATAGATTTCGATATGACCTATATTAAATCTTTATGTTTTGGAAGGGTAGAATTTAAACTTGAGTTTCAATCTCAAATTTGAATTTAGAAAATGAAATTGAAATACTAACTTAAAAATAATAACTTAAATTTTTAAAATAACACTTGAAACAAATGTTTAAAGATATATAATTCCTAGTGGAATTTATAAAAATGAGTGTAATACTTAAAAAAATAAAAACCATTTTCAAGATCTTGAATAAATATATTTTACTAGAAAAATAGTATTTATATTATTCCAAAGACTTTTAAGATTTTTTGAAAAAGATCTAGTTTGTAAATTCTTTAAGAAACATTTCTTAAATAAGAAATAATCACAATCCTATATATAAAACCTTAAATCCTTTATAACAAAAAACTAAGTCCAAAGCCATAACTTGGATCTATAATAAAACTTAAGTGTAACTTATTAACTTTATAAAACTCTTTTAAAAATCATAAAACCAAACTAAACCCAACAACTTTAAGTAAATTTAAACATCATTCACTTATAATAGAAGTGAATGCTATTTATATTTTAACCATTCTTAACATGACTTCAAATTCTAACAGGTTCATAATATCATCTGAAGTTACTTTCCTTAATAAGATAAATTATATTTATAATAAGAAACCACATTTAAACTCATCATTCACTTAAATAGGAAGTGAATTGTCTCACACTCTTAATCATCCTTATCATAACCCTAGAACTTGATAAGGATTTACACACATAACACTTAAAACTACTTGTGTTTTCCCTTTATAAAACATCAAGAAGTGAACCAAATATAATATAGCACATATTCAAAACATATAGGTCCCACTACATGTGTTATAATTGTTTAATATAATAATGGTTTCCTCTTTAATAATTATAGATAATAAGACACCCTAAAATTGTAATTTCAAGTTGAAATGCTTTTCCTTTATAAAGTATATTTTTCTTCAAAGTTTATTCTTTTGAAGTAATTAAAAATGAACTCTAAGCATATCCTTAAGTCTCTAAGTTTTAATAGAAAGCTTGTAAAGAATAATCCTCTAACCAAATATCAAAACTTTGGGTGTTACATCAATGTGTGTTACTTTATTGTAACTGTTATTTATTTTACACACATCACACCCTAGATCTACTTATGTTTTAAAATTAACTTGGGTACACCAAGTCATGTTGAATGCTTAATGAACATTTATGTTTTTATAGTTAACTTTTATCTATTCCAAATTAAGTCATAAGGCATTTCAAATCCAAGCTTATCGAATAAGCGCAAACGACATCGGTCACATTCAATTAACCATAAATATTGTTTAAACTTTAACAAAGAAATATTTTCTTCAAAAGTTATTCGTTCTACCACTTCAAACTACAATCTTATAATAAGTCCCTTAACGCTTAACAACTTAACATAATAAATCCCATCATGATTACCAGGTTGAAATTCACCTCAATCTTAGAATATTATTATACTTCACTCTTATACTTTGCATATTAAACACTTAAATACTTTGTAGATAGATTTCCTTATGGAGTAAACATTAGAAATAAATGAATCTTAAATACATCACTTCTATTTAACTCATTCTCATTATTGGGAGTTATCTCGGGATTTTACAAAATGCATTACATTACTTATGCATCAACATATTGCTGCTTTAAACATTAGTCCTTACTGGACCAATGATGCTGTTTACAGAATTTGGATCTTCTTGTATCTCGAAGACCGTGAGTGCATAATCTTGCAATCACAAAAGGCAAGTTCACGCTTTCTCATGTCCTTTGGTTATTTTCTATCAAATTCTTGTAACTCAAATGTTGTCATCACATGCATTTCAAAAGGTCCAAAAACACTATTTTCATAATAATATGATTATGGATTATTTTCCAAATGGTAATAATCTATTGATACAGTTCCAGTGGTAAATGAACATAATATCTAGTACTTAATAACCAATGTCTCCAGTGATTCTAGCAATGTATATTACGCATTAACCATGAGATTTGGAATGGGATGGAGAAGTCAGCTGTATCTTCTCCCTTTCGCATGGACAGATGACCTTATCGTGAAGCTGCATATTTCTCATGGAGAATCCAGAGAATCCAGCACATGGGTGGGACCCCTCATTGCCCCGTGATCTAGGTGTCTAGATTATCTATGCATAGTTGTCGTGGTGGAGGTCCACCATAGCTGATGGTGGCTGCCAGGCAGAGCTACTTACAGAGTCTTCGAGAGGCTACCCGGACTGTACTCATGGTAAACCTGCTTGGGGGATCGTGTCTTCATGAGGGGTCACAGAGAGGGCAGTATTGGCTTGGATCTTAGACTGGGTCCCATACCAAGGAAGTGTGGACGAGCCTGCAACTCGGATGTGCAGCAAGGCTAAGGTTTCTCATGTGTAAAGTAACGCACCTCTACAGAGTGTAAGAACTATGACATGTTACTCCCTATTCTGGGAAGGAGCTACGAACGCGGCAGAGGAACTCCATGAAAGTTCTGGTCAACCTGTGAAGGCTGTCGGACATATTTTTCACAGTAAAAGAAACCTTTGAAGAAATGTTTACAAAAACCTGCATTGCCTATGACCTATGGTCTATGGTTGTAGATAGTGCATCAAACACTACTTTTTAGTGAACTTTCTGAGTATGCTCATACTCAATCGTACCTTCTTAACCCTTGCTAGGTTCTAAGTCATCGAAGACGTCATCGACATCAACCTTGTGCTCAAGAAACCATCATCGATAGCTCAAGTTCTTCAATAAAGTCAACAAAATCGACATATTCATCAACCAAAGTGAAGACGAAGTTCCTGAGTAGATAGGAGTAGATTCTCTAGCCATAAAACCTACTTCTATAGAGCATTGCATTAGCAGCAATTGCAAGCCAGATAGTTTAGATGCTAGTCTTATTAGCTAGATAGTTCTGAGTTATTATTTTTGGTTCTTCTTTGTAAGAAATTTCTTTCTTCCTCTTTAACCTAGAGTGTTCTCTAGATCTTTTGTATAGAGTCGAGTTATAATCTATAGTCATGTCTTGGACCTGCTGTGTTTCTGTTGTACCACTCTGAGGGATGTAATACTAGTGAATGGTGTTTCATCGGTGTCATGTCAACGACTATAGTGTACTACATCATGCATGAAGGAGTTATGCCCTAGAGGCAAATAATAAAGTATATTATTTGATATATCTCCTATATGTTCATAATATGTTTCATACTATGCTATAACTGTGTTAATACGAAATGTTAATACACGTGTGGTATGTAAACAAACCGTGTCTCTAGTTACCTCTAGCGAACTAGTTCATTGGTCATGAGGATGGTCTGGGTTTCAAGATCATGGGCATTTATGTCAATCTACAATGGGATCATGTTATTAGTTGAATAACATGATATACAAACATCCGACCGTTATATCTTGAATGAGATCTAGTTACAAAGTTCACCATTGATGATAAAACACAAAGAACCTTGCAACCTGATCCTTTGACTGTGAGGTAATGCAAATCACCATTCCAGAGGAAGCTTAGATGGTTATCAAGAATCATCTCGTAACAGGGTGATCAAAAAGGTGCCACTCAGGTTTTCCAAAGGGACGCTTAGAGGAGTACATATCAAGACCAGGATGTGTCTAATCCATGTAACGGATAGATACATGTGGCCATCTCGGTTACGTTGCATTAATGAAGCTTGCAAGCATGTGACTTGGTCACGAAATGCAACGACATGAGAACGAGTAAACAAGTTCATTGGTAATGAGACCGAACTAAGGTATGGGGATACCGAAGATCAAGTCTTGAATGAATTAGGTATCATATGACAAAGGGAACGGGAAACAACTATCTCACGGTTCGAGTGATTATATTCGTGAAACGCACGCGGGTCACATGGCCATCTAGGTCCCTCTGTTGATCATTGATGTGAGAGTAGTCTCGATCATGTCCGGAGTGTTTCCGAACTGAAGGATGTCACGCTTAAGGGTAGGGACGCTTAGGGTAGATGAGGTATCGTAGGAGAAATAGAGAAAGAGAAACCAGAATAGTTCCGGGTAACATCCGATGGAGATCGGAAAGGGTCCGGAAGGTGTTCTAGAGTGAAGGAATGATATAATATGTGTATTTGAATGTTAATTGGAGAATTAATAATAAATATATATTTTATTTTATTATTAAAGGCTTCATAATGCTAATGGGCCTCACCCGAAGGGAGGCCCAATAGGGCATGGCGCCTAGGGAGAGGGGGCCAGCCGGCCTAGGCTTGGTGGGCCGCCCTAGTGGGGCCCACCTAGGGTCGGCGGCTGCCCCTAGGTGGCCGGCAGGTGTGGGGTTTAGTCCCACACCTCCTGGCCCCTAGGTGGTGTGCCCCCCTCCTACTATATATAGGGGTCTCCCCTCCCCCTTAGGAATCATCCCATTCCCTCTCATTCTCTCTCTCATCCATTGAGGACTTCTCCGTAATATTGGGGAGGACCTCGTGGGTGAGTTCTCCACCTTCACACCACCATCGTGTGATCAGCGATCCGGTATCTACTTCTTTCGCTGCTCGGTTGGATCGGAGTCCGGTTGACGTCTCCTACACCGGACGTGTGACGAACTTCGGAGGCACCACACTTGGGGTCCTGCTCGTCTTCATCAATATACGCCTTCTTACGTAAGGCGCACCTCGGTCTTCAAAGGTATGAATGTCGCTTCTCTCCTCCGTTACTTATGTCTACATAGTATAGATCCTAGTATTAGTGTTCGAGTAGATAGAATTTTTTTATTTTCTGCTACGGAAACCTTTCAGTGGTATCAAAGCGGGTCTATGGGTAGACATGTCGTACAGATAGAACACATAGCAATATGTGGGCATTTATTCTCTAGTTGCTACCCTCTTTTAATGTTCTTTTCCATATCGCGACACTGTTTGATGAAGCGACCCCCAACCGACCTCACGTGGTGATTCACTAGACTGGTCCACGAATCAAAGTGGCTTAGGGGTGTGTCTGTCTCTCTGTAGTAGTTGATATGGCATCGACATTGGAGGGCCCTGAAAAGTGAAGAAGAATGGCAATCATTGAATCTATGTTGTGGCTCCACGTTCGTAGGTGGGAAGGGGTTCTACCGCGAAAGCCCTAAAGCCGCGTAAAACTTGCAGTAGATAATATAGAAGCATCTATTTTTATTATTGCATAGGGGCATGTATTATAACGTGGAAATTACAAGTTTATGAAACTTTTATTGAAGCTATTGATGATGATCAAAATGCTATAACCACGTCATAACACTTTACTTTTTGAAGTATTACTTATTGTGCTGGTATAATCATATATTTGATGGTAGCATAATAAGATAATCCCTCACAGTATTCCAGTTATCGTATTCCCCTTGTGTGTGCACCACCAAGAAAGTTCTTCGTTATGAGGCCAGTTGTGATGATCGGGGGGTCAGACATATCTATGTTCGCATCCAGTGGGTGTAAGCCATGTTGCACTACGAATACACACAAGTTAGAACTGGCGAGCCTAGCATGTTACAGAGACATGGCCTCGGAATACAGGAGACTGAAAGGTCAAACATGAATCACATAGTTGATGTGATTGACATTAGGGAATGTCCACCTTTGATACTACACTAATGGCCGTGATGATCGGGGGAGGTGCAGGACATTGGGATCATGTGATCACTAAACAAGTGGAGGGATGTTCGTTTGAGTGGGAGTTCTTTTGTTTTAAGTTTGATGACATGATTAAAACTTGAACTCATTATTATGAACATGGTCTAAACACTTTGCAAATCCATTGTAGATGTCTCGCCTACCCACCTTCAACCTTAGCACTTTCCTCGAGAAGGACAAGATGAAAACTGATGGAACCAACTTCACCGCATGGTTCCGCAATCTTAGGATCCTCCTAGTCCCCTATAAGTTGACTTATGTCATCGAGGCTGAGCTTCAGGCTAAGCCTGCAGATTCCGCCTCCCAGGATGAAAAGAATGTCTGGTAGTCCAAGGCGGATGATTTCTCCCTCATCCAGAGTGGAATTCTCTATGCCATGGAGCCAGAGCTTCAAAAGCATTTTGAGAAGATGAATGCCTTTGAGATCATTGAGGATCTCAAGGCTGTATTTTCTCCACAGGCTCAAGCAGAGATGTATGATGCTTCCAAGCTCTTCTTCTCTACTAAAATGGAAGAGCATAGCAGTATTAGTGAGCACATAGTCAAAATGTCTGGCTATGTTAAGCGTCTGAACGCCCTGGATTGCAAAATCTCGGAGGAGCTCGCGATTGATAGGGTGTTGCACTCACTGCCCCTAGCTATAATAGCTTTCTGATGAACTACAACATGCAAGGGATGACTAAGACCCTTGTTGAGGTGTTCGCCATGCTCAAAACTGCCGAGGTTGAAATCAAGAAGGAGCACACAGTGCTGATGGTCAATAAGACCACTAATTTTAAGAAGCCGGGGCAAAAGGGAAAAGGCAAGGGCAAGAAGTCCAAGAAGGATGGCAAGTTCTTTGCCAGTACCTCAAAGACTGCCAAGCCTGGCCCTAAGCCCGGCACTACGTGCTACTACTACAAAGGGGATGGGCACTGGAAACGTAACTACCCCAAGTACCTTGAAGACAAGCGAGCCGGAAAGATAGCC
Organism: Avena insularis; assembly: GCA_023614405.1. Taxonomy (NCBI): domain Eukaryota; kingdom Viridiplantae; phylum Streptophyta; class Magnoliopsida; order Poales; family Poaceae; genus Avena; species Avena insularis. The sequence goes on along the minus strand of CM042692.1, from coordinate 177,539,226 downwards.
GCCAAGGACAAAGGTATATGTGATATACATGTTATTGATGTGTTCCTTACAAGCGCCAGGAGTAACACCTGGGTATTTGATACCGGTTCTGTTGCTCACATTTGTAACTCTCAGCAGGATCTGCATAGTAGGAGGCGCCTGAGGAAGGACGAGGTGACAATGCGCGTCGACAATGGTTTGATTGTCGAAGTGATGGCCGTCGGCACCCTGCATCTCCGTCTGCCGTCATCACTATTTTTGGTTTTGAATAAATGCTACTACGTACCCGCATTGAGTATGAATATAGTGAGTGGGTCTTTCTTGTTGCAAGATAATTATTCGTTTAAATTAGGAACAAATGGTTGTTCAATTTATATGAATGATAGTTTCTATGCTCATGCCCCTGTGTGATGGTTTATTCTTACTTGATCTTGATTGTGATACACACATCCATAGTGTTGATGCTAAATGTTGTAAGCGTAATGATGATAATTCCATGTTTATGTGGCATTGCCGTCTTGGTCACATTGGCATAAAATGCATGAAGAAGCTTCATTCAGAAGGGCTTCTTGGATCATTGGATGTCGAATCCCTTGATACATGTGAGCCATGCCTCATGGGCAAGATGACTAGGACACCATTCTCCGGGACAATGGAGAGAGTTGTAGACCTACTGGGAATCATAAATACGGATGTATGTGGTCCAATGAGTGTCTCAACACGCAATGGTTATCGTTACTTTGTTACCTTTATTGACGACTTAAGCAGATATGGACATATCTACTTAATGAAGCACAAGTATAAAACCTTTGAAAAGTTCAAGGAATTTCAGAAAGAAGTAGAGAATCAACTTAACAAGAGAATCAACTTAACAAGAGAATCAAGCATCTTTGATCAGATCAGGGAGGCGAGTATTTGAGTTATAAGTCTAACATGCACTTGAAGGACTGTGGGATTATCCCACAGCTTACGCCAGTCGAAACACCACAGCGTAATGGTGTGTTGGAACAACGTAACTGAACCCTATTAGATAGTGTGCGGTCCATGATGTCTTTAACTCATTTGTCTGTGTCTTTTTTGGGATACGCGTTAGAAACCGCTGCTTTTATTTTAAACCAAGCACCATCCAAATCCGTGGAGACAACCCCATATGAGATATGGTATGGACAAAAGCCAAAGTTGCATTTGTAAAAGTTAGGGGTTGTGAGTCTTACGTCAAGAAACTGCAGCCTGACAAACTCGAACCCAAATCAGAAAAATGTATCTTTGTGGGATATCCAAGGGAAACTGTCGAGTATACTTTCGACAACCAGGCCAAAGGCAAAATGTTTCTCGCAAAACTGGCACCTTTCTAGAGAAAGAGATTCTTTCTAAAGGAGTTAGTGGGAGGAAAATTGAGTTAGATGAAGTTGTCGACCCTTCTCTCCAAATTCCGAGTAGCGCAATAGAAGATGTTCCAAAACTGCTCTCCAACATGGAGGAAGAGCCCAATGATGATGATCAAAACAACAACATCGAGACTCCTAAGGTTCGCAGGTCTACAAGAGTTCGTGCCACTCCTGATTGGTATAGTAGCCTCTATCATCCTAGATGAGCAGGAAGAACCTGCAAACTACAAAGAAGCTATGGATAGTGCTGACTCCGAGAAATGGCTAGAGGCCATGAAATCCGAAATAGGATCCATGTATGAGAACCAAGTTTGGACCTTGGTAGATCTTCTAGAAGGCCGCAAGGCCGTGGAAAATAAATGGATTTTTAAGAAAAAGATAGATGCGAATGGTAATGTGACCGTTCACAAAGCTCGACTTGTCGCAAAGGGGTTTCGACAAATTCAAGGAGTTGATTACGATGAAACTTATTCTCCCATAGTGATGCTTAAGGCTGTTCAGATTTTAATAGCAATTGTTACACATTTTGACTATGAAATTTGGCAGATGGATGTCAAGACCGCATTCCTCAATGGTCACATTGATGAAGAGTTTTATATGATGCAACCGGAAGGTTTTGTTAATCCTAAGGATGCTGGAAAGGTATGCAAGCTTCAGCGATCCATTTATGGATTAAAGCAGGCATCTCGGAGATGGAACCAACATTTTGATCAAGTGATCAAAAGTTTTGGATTTGTCCAAAATCAACAAGAGTTATGTGTTTACAAGAAAGCGAGTGGGAGCTCAGTTGTTTTCTTAGTAGTATATGTGGATGACATCTTACTCATGGGAAACGATGTGGATCTTATGAGAAGCGTGAAAGCATATTTGAGTAGTCAATTTTCCTTGAAGGATCTAGGTGAAGCTGCATACATATTAGGAATCAAGATCTATAGAGATAGATCAAGGTGCCTAATTGCATTAAGCCAGAGTACTTACATCGAAAAGATTTTGATGAGATTCAAAATGGACAATACCAAAAGGGGCTTTGTACCAATGATGAAGAATTGCAAAATGAGTATGACTCAATGTCCGGTAACGGATAATGATAGAGAAAAGATATCTTACATCCCCTATGCCTTAGCCATAGGATCTATCATGTATCCAATGTTAAGTACGCGACCTAATGTGGCATTGGCTCTTAGTTTGACGAGCCGATACGAAAGTAATCCAGGACCGGATCACTGGACAGTTGTGAAGAATATCCTAAAGTATCTAAAAAGAACAAAGGATATGTTCCTAATCTATGGAGGAAGTGATGAAGCTCTAAACATAACAGGTTACGTGGATGCGAGCTAGAACTTAGATCATGATGACTCGAAGTCTCAAACAGGATTTGTGTTCCTAGAGAATGGTGGGGTGGTAAGCTGGAAGAGTAAGAAGCAGCTGGTAGTGGCACAGTCTTCAATGGAGTCTGAATACATTGTTGCGGCTAATGCAATGAATGAAGCTATTTGGCTAAGGAATTTTGTCATCGAACTAGGAGTTTTTCCAAATGTGCAAGACCCCATGACGATCTATTGTGTGATAACACTGGAGCTATTGCAAATGCAAAGGAACCAAGGACTCATTCCGCAGTCAAACACATCAAGCTTAGATTTCACGTCATCCGGCAGAATATTGACGAAGGTGAAGTCAAGATTTGCAAAGTAGATACGGAACTGAATATGGCGGATCCTTTGACCAAAGCTCTCCATCAGGAAAAGCACGAACAACACCGAGATTCCATTGGTGTTTAGTTCCTACCTATTGTAAACTAGTTTTATTTGTACTCTAGTGCAAGTTGGTGACTGAAGGAGTTATGCCCTAGAGGCAAATAATAAAGTGTATTATTTGATATATCTCCTATATGTTCATAATATGTTTCATACTATGCTATAACTGTGTTAATACGAAACGTTAATACACATGTGGTATGTAAACAAACTGTGTCTCTAATTGCCTCTAGCGAACTAGTTCATTGGTCATGAGGATGGTCTAGGTTTCAAGATCATGGGAATTTATGCCAATTGACAATGGGGTCATGTTATTAGTTGAATAACATGATAGAAAAACATCCGACCATTATATCTTGAATGAGATCTAGTTACAAAGTTCACCATTGATGATAAAACATAGAGAACCTCGCAACCTGATCCTTTAACTGTGAGGTAATGCAAATCACCATTCTAGAGGAATCTTAGATGGTTAAATCACCTCGTAACAGCGTGATCAAAAAGGTGCCACTCAGGTTTTCCAAAGGGATGCGTAGAGGAGTACATATCAAGACCAGGATTTGTCTAATCCATGTGACGGATAGATACATGTGGCCATCTCGGTGACGTTGCATTAATGAAGCTTGCAAGCATGTGACTTGGTCACGGAATGCAATGACATGAGAACGAGTAAACAAGTTCATTGGTAACGAGACCGAACTAAGGTATGGGGATACCGAAGATCAAGTCTCGAATGAATTAGGTATCATATGACAAAGGGAATAGGAAACTACTATCTCACGGTTCGAGTGATTATATTCGTCAAACGCACGAGGGTCACATGGCCATCCAGGTCCCTTTGTTGATCATTGATGTGAGAGTAGTCTCGATCATGTTCGGAGTGTTTCCGAACCGAAGGATGTCACGCTTAAGGGTAGGGACGCTTAGGGTAGATGAGGTATCGTAGGAGAAATAGAGAAAGAGAAACCAGAATAGTTCCGAGTAACATCCAATGGAGACTGGAAGGGGTCCGGAAGGTGTTCCAGAGTGAAGGAATAATATAATATGTGTATTTGAATGTTAATTGGAGAATTAATATTAAATATATATTTTATTTTATTATTAAAGGCTTCATAATGCTAGTGGTCCTCACCCGAAGGGAGGCCCAATAGGGCATGGCGCCTAGGGAGAGGTGGCCAGCCGGCCTGGGCTTGGTGGGCCGCCCCAATAGGGCCCACCTAGGGCCGGCAGCTGCCCCTAGGTGGCTGACGGGTGTGGGGTTTAGTCCCACACCACCTGGTCCCTGGGTGGTGCCCCCCCCCCCCCCGCCCCTCCCACTATATATAGAGGTGTCCCCTCCCCCTTTGGAATCATCCCATTCCCTCTCATTCTCTCTCTCTAATCCATTGAGGACTTCTCCATAATATTGGGGAGGACCTCGTTGGTGAGTTCTCCACCTTCACACCACCGTCGTGTGATCAGCGATCCGGCATCTACTTCTTTTGCTGCTCGTCTGGATCAGAGTCCGGTTGACGTCTCCTACACCGGACGTGTGACGAACTTCGGAGGCACCACACTTGGGGTGCTGCTCGTCTTCATCAATATACACCTTCTTGTGTAAGGCATGCCTCGGTCTTCAAAAGTATGAATGCCGCTTCTCTCCTCCATTACTTATGTCTACATAGTATAGATCCTAGTATTAGTGTTCGAGTAGATAGAATTTTTTGTTTTCTGCTATGCAACCCCTCAATGCAGTGGTATGCTAGGTCACCGCAGATGGTATCAGAGCATATGCTTGGAGCTTAGGATTAAAGACCTTTTAGGAAGATTTGTAGGTTCGATAATGACTATAGGAGCCATCTTATCTAAACCAAGACTTGTGATGGATATCCACTTGAGGATAAACCTTGTCACATTTAAGTTGGATATTTTTATCATCTTTCTTAAGGATTAGTTATTCATCTTCTCTAGAGAAATGTCATTTTAGTGTAGCTCTGAATATGTATAACACCACTAAGATGTCTTAAGTAAGTAAAATATCAAAGAAGATTAGGACTAAGAATAGGATATTAGGTGGAGTAGTTTAAATGGTGTAGTCTATCCATAGGATCCATGTAAGGTAGCAAAATATTTTCATTAGATGGTAATGATAGGCTATATGATGAAGAACATTAGAACATGTATATATGTAGTGGGAAGTAAATCATGTGGGATTCACTTGAGAATTCTACGTGATGAAGTATGATTTGGTTTAGAATCAACTATCGTAAGATAAAAATAAGAGTTATCATGGTGAGATTAGATCCGAGACCATGATAAGTGTGTAATTAGGACTAGTACTTAGCTAATAATCTTTTAACAACAACAAGAAAAGGACAGTGTAGGTCTATGATAGAAGGCATAGGTGACATAATATTATGATAATTATTGGATTAAGGTAGTAACTACAATGTTGTTAGTAGTTTTGAGAGATCATGTGAGTATAGTTTATGATAGATAGAAAATTGGTACTCTTTAGTAGTCCCGAAAGAAAGATAAGAGGTTAGTCCGAACCAAAGTGAGACCACTTTGCTCAAAATTATCCAACTGCAATTGGGAAATTTGGGTAGATATTGAGACAAAGAATAGTTTAACCCTTATGTGCTAAGTATCACAAAGTAAACCTATACTAGGAGGTGTCATATACTACACAGCTAAGCCTGAATTCTTGAGATGTTCTACTCAACTACTACATTACGGGCTTAGAATAATGTGTGTTATATGTACCACATTTGGATTTCTTGGTTTTTCTTGGATCTTCTTGATTGACTACATCTATACGTGAAGTTTGACTTGGTGTGCAAATGCATGTTGCATCATCTAGTTATTACTTGATGTTATAGACCTACATAGAAAAGGGAATTCGTGTAAGGGAGTGACGAGCTCCGAAGATCAAGATGAAGACTTGCAAGAACAAGGAAGCCAAATATAAGGAGTATCAGCACTATTTTGAAGGATAGATCCATCCCAACTTATTATTAGTTGGCAACAAGAAGGAATATTAGTGCAGAAAAGGTGTGGCGCAACATGAAGGAATGAATTTAAGTTCACTCAAGATAGGTGATGTTTCTAAGAAGCTAATGAAGTAGTTGTACCAAGTTCAGGGAAGTAACTTGGAAGGGTGCAAAGAAGAAGTCTTGTAACAAAAGTGGTATTCAAGCTCTGACAACTCAGAAAGAATGCCAGTGTAAGTCGAAAATCCATAGGGTAATCCATACACCTAGAAGGATACGCAGCTAGTATCCGTAGCTGGTACCCTATCAGTTTAGCTAACTAAGTCATCTTGTTATGCCATAAAAAGCATAAAACTTGGCCTAAATTAAGAAAGACATAAAGGAGTATAAAATTTAAGGCGATCATCTTTCGAGACGTATCACGAATCGGGTTTAACAGTGGGAAGTAATGCCTAAGAAGATGTGAGTAAGATAGGTAACATTGGAAGATTCATTTCGGAGACCCACAATTGTGTCGATATACCGTAGATTCTTTCGTGAGACCTTCCAGAGGTAAAGTATAAGCTAGACAGAGACCAATATCCTTACTATTGAGTTAATGGGTATTATGCATACAGTTTAGAGACCACTAGGAGACCCAAGGGGAAGAGTAAGCAATAACATGGATGTGATGCTTACTAACTTGCCAACTAAAGGTGGGAGAAGAAATACTGAGTCATGATGAGACTAAGCCTTATTTTCATAAGGTTATAAGAAGTCATCATTATAAAAGTACTCCCGAGAGTATGTATGATGGAAGATTGAAGAAGGTAAAATAGGTTCAACTAACAGCCTAGTTCTAAAGGGGAACAACTCCTAAGTTTTCTCTAGTAATGTAAGGAGTATGACCTTAGAGAAGTTGAGATTTAGACCTCAAAATAGTTGACCAAGTAAAGAAGATGTTGTTAAGGAACTTGTTGAGTCTTTAATAAGATTAAAATCTCGAATAAGATAAGGTAGTTTAACATCGAAAACACATATAGAAGCTAACATCGAATCAAAATCCTCTTAGTTTGGATACAAAGTACCAAAATAGACCTGCAATAAGGGGTAGTAAACCATGATGGTTTGGACTAAATGAGTCCAAAGCATCTTTCATAAGCCATCAAGATCTAAGTATACCCTAAATAGGTTAAAATTAGAGCCATGGCTATAGTTGGTAAGTGTATAAAGCCAAATTTGTATTCTAATTGAGACTTTCTAGAACTCAAACCATTCTCGAATAGATGCCTAATCCAAAGGCATTCGAGAGGACCTCATCACGGCAATAGTACCGGATTCAGAAGTAGTCCCTATATCAGATGGATCAGCAGGTGGCTCATTTAAAATCAGAAGAGGATTAAAGGGAAAGCTTAAATGAAGATACAACAATTATCTTCATCGTGGATTTACAAAACTACCAGGGTCTGAAAAAGTCAGTCCTACCTTCCGAAACGTAAGAGAGTATGAACTTCGGGGACGAAGTTGAGTTTAAGGGGGTAGATTGTAACATCCCAGGATTAGAGCTTAGAAATAAGCTGAACCCAGGTGTGTGCATTGCATTCATGCATAAGAAAATCTAGGGAATATTTGCACAAAACTAAAGAAGCTATAGGAGGATCGATATCTCTCTTGTACTGATGGGAACATTGGAGCAATTGCAATAGATTTCGACATGACCTCTATTAAATCTTTGTGTTTTGGAAGGGTAGAATTTAAACTTGAGTTTGAATCTCAAATTTGAATTTAGAAAATGAAATTGAAATAAAAGTAGAACTAAGTATAAATAGATGTTATATAAGTAATAAATTTGAATATTGGATAATAAAATATGACATTATGATAATAAATAGGTAATAATAAAAAAGGAATTCTTAAATATAAGATGCATACAGATATTACATTGTCCTTTATAATAAAGGAATAATAGATCTTACTATAAAGAAGTAATGTACATGCATGAATAAAAGGATATCTTTATTACATAAAACAATGTTACATTGTGTTTATAGTTAAATAAATGAATAAATAAATTACAAAAGAATAAAAATAAAATTACAAAGATAGAAAATTAGCACAAAAAGTAATCATGGAAAATCCAAAACTAAATTATAACCAAATCCTACACTAGATCTTCCTGATCTTCTTTGTATGATTTTGTACCTGCAAATCAACTCAAAGAAAACAAAACAAAAATAAAGGAATAAGGGGCTAGTGTATTAATTGAACTCTCAGATTTACAGTGTAATGCACTATTTGTCTCATCATCAAGTTTGATTTGTAAGGGGCCAAGTTAGTATCTGTTCTGATCAGATTATATGCTTCAGACTTGTGCATCATTAGCTTAATAGCAAAAAAATCGTATTTAGCAAATCAAAGAAATAAGGCAAAGGTTGAGAAAATATCTGTTCACTCAAGATGATCCATAGGCACAAGAGTCAAAGGTTGAAACTTGCACCCTATGGATCCCACTTGACAGCAGGTTAGTCATTGCATGCTTGTGTGCTGTCAACACAAGACAGCCACAAGGGAGGATAAGAACAGAGCCATAGCAGCAGAGTACCACTTGGTTGGTCACTGATACATTGCAAATGTATCTATAATTTTTGATGTTCCATGCTTGGTTTTATCTCCTTTCTTGTGTTTTGTCCACACTTTGGAGTACTTTTCATATGATTTCTTGGACTAACCTATTAACAAGATCCATAGTGCCAGGTGCCTGTTTTCTGCTGTTTTTGGTTCCAGGAAAGTCAGAAAATGAATATTCTCGGAATCGGACAAGACAAAAGCCAAAGTGCCTATTTTTCCGGAAGACTCACGGAGCCAGAATACGAGACGGAGGAGGGCCAGGGGCTGGCCACACCACCCCCAGGCGCGGGCTGGCCACACCACCCAGTGCGGTGGGCTGGCCGCAGGCATGGTGTGGGCCTTACCCCCTCGGTCTCCCTCTTCGCCTATAAGAAGCCTTATGATCTAAAAACTCCGGGGGGTTCAACGTTTTCGAGAGGAGTTCCGCTCCGCCGCCACCACCAGATTCCATGAAACAGCACCAGAAACTCCGTTCTGGCACCCTGCCGGGACGGGCAATTGGAGGAGATCATCGCCATCATCATCACCATCGCTTCTCCATCGACCATCCATGTTTCCCCGTCTATGAGTGAGTAATCCCCCGCTGTAGGCCATGGGAATGGTAGGGATTGGATGAGATTGTTCATGTAATGGCATCAGATTGTTAGGGCATGGTGCCTAGTATCTTTTATTAGTGCTTTATGACTTTGTTGCGACTTGTTGTGCTTAATGCTTTTCATTAGGGCCCGAGTGACATGATTTCAGATCTGAACATGTTATTGATTCATTATGATAGTATTGTTTATGGTCTTATCTGCAAGTTGTATACACACGTTGTTGTCCGGAACCAATGGCCTCGAAGTGATAGAAATCGGGATAACCGGAGGGAATGGCTTTGATGTGAGGATCACATGTGTTCACGGAGTGTTAATGCTTTGCTCTGGTGCTCTATTAAAAGGAGCACCTTAATTGCCAGTAGTTCCCTTGAGGCCGCGCTGCAAACGGGCTAGCAGGACAAAAGATGTTGTGCAAGTTCTCATTGCAAGCACATATGACTATATATGGAACACATGCCTAGGATTGTCTAGTACTTGGATGCTTTATCTTATTTATCTGCAATTGCCCTATGTTCTGATTTCTATGTGAATTGTCTTGTCCATGCAACGCCCATCCATCCATCCCTATGCCTACCGCACTCGAATACCACTGTTTACTGCTATTGTTACTACTGACTTTACTTTACTATTCCTACTACAAAACTATTGCTCTTGATAAATCTGTGAGCAAGATTATTTCAGTGCAGCTGAATTGACAACTCAGTTGTTAAGGCTTATAAATATTCTTTGGCTCCCCTTGTCGAATCAATAAATTGGGTTTCACTTCCCTCGAAAATACTCGATACACCCCTATACTTGTGGGTCATCAAGACTATTTTCCTAGCGCCGTTCTTGGGAGCATAGCTTTATTTATCAAGTTCACTTGGATTCTGTATTGTTCGCTGCTATCCATCCATCATGGGTAAGTCTCGTGATGGCAAGTTTCCTATTTTACCATCCACTACAAGAAGAGGTACGGTTTTGAACACCTCTACTGCTCTTGATTCACCATCTGTTATAAGTAAGCTCGTTACACCACCACATACACATGCTACACACACTGCTACTACTGCTGAATCTGAAACTTGTGATGCTTATGATGCTGCTTCTACTGTGCTTGATAAGAGTGGTTCATTAGGTCCTTTCCTAGATGCTACGATTGCTAGAACTATAGCTAGAAATACCGAAACTCCTAATGAAGACACTACCACACCTGTTAGTTCACCTGAGTCTAGTGAAAGTTATGATATTGAAGATGGTTATGTTGAGATGACCGATGAATTTATTAAAGAATGTAAAAACACCCATAATAGGAGCGCTGCTAAGAGTCTCCTTGAGAGGCGTACTATTAGACCCAAATTGTCTCTTATTGCTAAGTTTGCTGCTTCTCCCATAAACATTATAGATGAAGATTATGATTTCTCTCTCGATCTATCTTACATAGGTATTGTTGAGAAAGAACCTTTTTGTGGGACTAAGAATGAAAGTGCGGTAGCACATATGAATGAACTTTCTACCATAAGTGGCTTGTTTTCTGATGATATTAAGATGCGTACTTACTTTGTTTCCCAGATCTTCCCCTTTTCATTGAAAGGAGAAGCTAAAACTTGGTTTAGTAATTTACCTCCTGGATCTATTGATAGCCCTGAGTGCTTGATTAGTACTTTCCTCCAGAAATATTTTCCTCCTAGTGCTAGACATGCTATTTTGCAGGAACTTTTTTATTTTAAATAGGGAGAAAACGAGGTATTGCCTGAATCTTGGGCAATGTTTTGTTCTTTGATTCATGCACAAGCTGGAAGTCCATTACCTAAGAATGAGCTTCTTGATATATTTTATAATGGACTAACTAAAGAATCTAGGACATACCTAGATAGTTGTGCTGATTGTGTTTTCAGGAATAGGACTCCTAAGGAAGCTGAGGAATTAATGGCTAAAATAAGTAAGAATTATGAAGATTGTACTCCTCCAAACAATCTATACCCGAAGTAATTGTACATGAACCTTCTATTCCGGTGCCTATTCCAATATCAAAGAAGAGGGGAGTTATTGAATTAAATGATGAAGTGATGAAGGAAGCTAAGAAATGTCTTAAGGAGAAGGGAATTAAAGCTGCAGATGTCAAGAATTTACCTCCTATAGAAGAATTATGTAAGCATATCCCCTACTCATTCACTATTGAGGTACACTCTCTCCAACACTTTGATGAAGGTGATATCCCTTACTCTAAACCTCCTGATCAATTCTTAGAAGAATTCGATATCTTTATTGTTAAGCAAGATAATTTTAATAAAAGGGTGCAAAATCATCTAATGGAAAACACTAGAGCTATTGTTGAGTTGAAAGATATTGTGGAAAGAACCTCTAATGATGTTAAAATGATTGTTAAACACTTTCAAATGGTTCAAACTCAAATAGATCAACTCGTTAAAGTGCAAAATGACTTACTAGTTAATGTTGCTAAAGAAAAACATGCTTATGAAATTAGAACTAGAAGTGGAGTTGCTACCCAGGATCCTCTATATCCTGAAGGGCATCCCAAAAGAATTGAGAAGGATTCTCAACAAGCTGAAAATAGTGGTTCTACTCGTAAGAAAAGGAAAAAGAAACATAAAACTGTTGTTGAACCCTCTGAACTTGCTTTAGATCCTAATAGTATATCTATCTCTGATGCTGAAACTGAAAGTGGTAATGAAGAAAATGAAGCTCCTAATGAAGAGAAAGTTGAGGAAGAACCTGAAAACCACACTAAGAATACTAAATACACCAAAGAAGATTTTATTGCTAAGAAACATGGTAGTGAAAGAGAGCCTTGGGTCCAAAAACCTATGTCTTTCCCTGATAAGAAACACAAGTCAAAGGAAGATGAACACTATAATAAGTTTTGTGAGTGGATGAAACCTTTATTCTTGCAAATTCCTTTGACTGATGCTATTAAATTGCCTCCTTATTCAAAGTATATGAAGGATATTGTCTCGAATAAAAGGAAGATCCCTAATGAAGAAATTTCTACTTTGCTTGCTAATTATTCCTTTAATGGTAAGGTCCCAAAGAAACTTGGAGTCCCAGGGATTCCAACTATCCCTTGCTCTATTAAGAATAGTTATGTTAGAACTACTTTGTGTGATTTGAGAGCTGGAGTTAGTGTTATGCCTTTTTCCCTCTATAAGAGACTTCAACTAGAAAAATTAATACCAACTGATATATCTTTGCAAATGGCTGATAAATCTACCACTATTCCTGTTGGTATATGTGAGGATGTACCTGTTCAAATGGCTCATAATTGCTTGATATTAACTGATTTTGTTGTGCTTGAAATGCCTAGAGATGATAATATGTCTATTATTTTTGGGAGAACTTTTCTTAATACTGCAGGAGCTGTTATTAATTGTAATCAAGGAAAGGTGACTTTCAATGTGAATGACAAGGAACATACTGTCTATTTCCCCAAGAAGATTGAAAGGACTTATGATTTGAATTCAATTGAACATGTTGAGAGCATTCAAGTTGGAGAAATATATTGTCCCATACCAAGAGAAAAATTTGAAACTATTATGATTGGGGCCATTGCTATCAAGGTTGAGGTAACATAATCATTGGTGGAATACAAAGTTTTTTCTCATATGAAATTGTTTTGATAACAAGACCTGGTCAACCTTGTTAACGAAAGGATTTCATTGAACAAAACAATGTTTTCACCATGATTATCTCCGCTTACTTCTATTCTATCCATTTTTAGTTTTTGCTTATGCCTAACTTAAAGGCGTTAAAGAAAAGTACTTACTGGGAGATAACCCAAAAAATTTAGATGAGTCAGTAATAACCGCTCCTTATCCTTTTTATTTGCTTTTTGTGCCAAGAGTAACCTCTAATAAGAGAGAAGTAATGATTGGGAAAGTTGCTGTCGCGAAACAGATTTCTGTGCTTCACCATAAAAATTCGAGTAAAATCTCTGAACGTCTTTTTGAGGCGTGAATTTTTATGCTTCTGCCGCAGGTTGTTATCTAACTTTCGTTAGTTCAACACTTTTTTATTTGAGCAACAGAAGGTCTTCAAAAAAATTCGTCTTTACCTGCTGGTCTGTTTTGACAGATTTCTGCCATTTTCTGCATTTGCTTCTTGTGGGTTCCTTCTTGAGTTCTTTTGGGGAATTGAGAATTTTGAGGGAAGTTCTACAGTAGCTAGTGTTCTAATGGAATTTTATTTGGTGTTAGAACTGTACTTTAAGACTTATTTATCTTGAGTACACTAATGTTGCTAATGAGATTGTGTGAAGTTTTGTATGAAGGAAAAATTTCAGGTGTATGGAAGGAATGAGTAGTGAGATGAAGGATGGACTAAAGCTCAAGCTTGGGGATGCCACGCGTGTCACCCCTACAAATATCCAAGAAGTACAAGCGTCAAAGCTTGGGTATGCCCAAGGCATCCCCCTCTTCATCAATAAAAATCCCAGGTTTCTTCCAAACGCTTAATTTTTATTGTTTCATGCATAGTTGTGTTGTTCTTGGAGCGTCTTATTTTTCGTTTTCATTTTTGTTTTCATTTTCTTTTGTTTGCTTAGTTTGCTGAATAAATTGGTTGGACCTCCCTCTTTCATACATTGGTGTTCAAACAGTTTGTTTTGGTTTGGAAAAGAGTAGGAAAGCTCATGCTTAAGTGGTAAAGAGAGCTTGTTTTTGACTGTGGCCTATGCTTTGTCATGCCATGATTGATATTGTTTTGGCTTTATGCTTAGTATTCTTTGTTGTAGCATGACTTGTTATAAACAATTGAGATTGCTTAATGTGCCTTGGATGAATCATGCGTTGTTTTAGCATATTAAAGCATAGTATAGTGGTATTCTCCTTTGATGCTTTATTTGGGTTGACTTGGCGCATGATCACACCATGTTATGACTATCTAAAGTCACCATAAGCCTTTATGATCCTTTAGTTTTCAACTTGTAGTATCACTTTATGCTTTGATCAATGATCTTTTGTCGCTCTGCATGATTATGGCTATTATTGCTCTCTTAGTTTGTCGCTCCCAGTCTTTTGCTAGCCTCCACAACCAAGTATGAGTTCCACTCATGCATCCAACTCCCTAAACCAAGTTATTCCAAAGAGTCCACCATACCTACCTACTAGCTTATTCTATTCCAAGTATATTCATGATTTTGTTTACCTTCCAAATTAAACTTGTTATAAGAAAACTAGTGATTAAAGCTCTCACGAACTTGATGGCACACTTTACTTTTCTTGCCCTTAATAAACTTGAACCATTGTGTCGTCTATGTTGTATATGCTTGCACTTATTTGTTGGGGATTAGCAGAACCATGCTTTCATGGGGAACGCTTTCAACATTGCACTTGGTACTTTGTACCTAGTTGATATCTTGCTCTTTTGTGTGCGGATGTCGTCGGTGTGAAATAAAAGGGGAGCTTGTAAGTCCATGGAGTTATGTATGTGTGTTAGAGAAACGCCTGGGCCGCTGGTCTAATCCATGCTGGCATGGTGGAAACCTGCAGCGTAACCATAATGAGCTGTCTATGAAGCATTCTTCTTATAAAAAAGAGTCCTATATTGAGAAAAAGAGAAAAAGAAAAAAAAAGAGATTATGAAAAGAGGAAAGAGAGAAAAAAGCACCATATTCCCATGGTGATAAGAAGATTGCTGAGATGCTTGTTGTCTGCTTGCCTTGTCATTTTGATATGGGTATTCTTCTGTATCATCGTGCAAGGGGTACCCCGTTGGCGGTTCTCTATGATACACATGTACTTACGATGACAAGAACTTATTGGTGACTAAACTTGAGTAGCATGCGGAGCGGCCCTCATATTCAAGGGACATGAGATTTCTAACTTATACTTCGTCAAGCATGTACACCATAGTTTGTTCACTTTAACCTTAATCACTTCAAGATGCTTATGATAGGGGCAATGAGGGCTGAAAGCTATAAGTACCATAATTTTTGGAAGCTCTTTATGAGACTTGAATCCCTACTTCCTTTTATAAAAAGGCTTTTCTTCCACCATTACATTGAGTCTCCATCTTCTACCTTTATGCACCTACTTTGAGAGCATAGTGGCCATTCTTAGTTCTATGTGCATTGTCCCAAGACTAGTTGATTGACGCATAACTTGATACTGCATGTTTTAAACTTTTGTATCTAGTCACTCTTATGAACTTTGAAGGTGTCCTATGCATTTATATTTGCTACTCTATGAGGGACAAGTTGAATGTCGTTATGCTATGTTTTCTTTATGTGAAACAAACAAACGTCTTGCAAAGCATTGTTATTCATGAATCTTTTGTTTGTGCCTTTTCATGTTGCATCATAGTTTCTTTGTCTTATTGCTAGAACTTTGTCTTTCATGTTATGATTGAAGTACTATGATCCCAGCTTTGAATGTTTTACAAATAGTTTGATCAAGTCTTTGATGGTGCATGTTACCTCAAAAATCATTCTTTGTTTTTATCACTTACCTACTCGAGGACGAGCAGGAGTTAAGCTTGGGGATGTTGATACATTGCAAATGTATCTATAATTTTTGATGTTCCATGCTTGGTTTTATCTCCTTTCTTGTGTTTTGTCCACACTTTGGAGTACTTTTCATATGATTTCTTGGACTAACCTATTAACAAGAGCCACAGTGCCAGCTGCCTATTTTCTGCTGTCTTTGGTTCCAGGAAATTCAGAAAATGAATATTCTCGGAATCAGACGGGACAAAAGCCAAAGTGCCTATTTTTCCGGAAGACTCATGGAGCCAGAATACGAGACGGAGGAGGGCCAGGGGCTGGCCACACCACCCCTAGGCGCGGGCTAGGCCTGGCCGCGCCAGGGCATGGTGTGGGCCCCCCAGGCACCCCCTCGGTCTCCCTCTTCGCCTATAAGAAGCCTTCTGACCTAAAAACTCCGGGGGGTCGATGTTTTCCAGAGGAGTTCCGCTCCGCCGCCACCACCAGATTCCACGAAACAGCACCAGAAACTCCGTTCTAGCACCCTGTCGGGACAGGGAATTGGAGGAGATCATCGCCATCATCATCACCATCGCTTCTCCATCGACCATCCATGTTTCCCCCATCTATGAGTGAGTAATCCCCCGCTGTAGGCCATGGGGATGGTAGGGATTGGATGAGATCGTTCATGTAATGGCATCAGATTGTTAGGGCATGGTGCCTAGTATCTTTTATTAGTGCTTTATGACTTTGTTGTGACTTGTTGTGCTTAATGCTTTTCACTAGGGCCCGAGTGCCATGATTTCATATCTGAACATGTTATTGATTCATTATGATAGTATTGTTTATGGTCTTATATGCAAGTTGTATACACACGTTGTCCAGAACCAATGGCCCCAAAGTGACAGAAATCGGGATAACCAGAGGGAATGGCTTTGGTGTGAGGATCACATGTGTTCACGGAGTGTTAATGCTTTGCTCTAGTGCTCTATTAAAAGGAGCACCTTAATTGCCAGTAGTTCCCTTGAGGCCGCGCTGCAAACGGGCTGGCAGTACAAAAGATGTTGTGCAAGTTCTCATTGCGAGCACGTATGACTATATATGGAACACATGCCTAGGATTGTCTAGTACTTGGATGCTTTATCTTATTTATTTTCAATTGCCCTATGTTCTGATTGCTATGTGAATTGTCTTGTCCATGCAACGCCCGTCCATCCATCCCTATGCCTACCGCACTCGAATCCCACTGTTTACTGCTATTGTTACTACTGTCTTTACTTTGCTACTGCTGCTACTTTACTAATCCTACTACAAAACTGTTGCTACTGATAAACTATTGTGAGCAAGATTGTTTCTAGGTGAAGCTGAATTGACAACTCAGTTATTAAGGCTTATAAATATTCTTTGGCTCCCCTTGTGTCGAATCAATAAATTGGGTTTCACTTCCCTCGAAAATACTGCGATACACCCCCTATACTTGTGGGTCATCAAGACTATTTTCTGGCGCCGTTGCCGGGGAGCATAGCTTTATTTATCAAGAAGCCATCCAATAGCTAGGACAAGGAGGAGATCAAGATCAAGCCAGCAACAAAGGAGAAGCTCAACGCCAACAGTAGTTCCAAGAGGAGAAGGCCAGGATGGAGCTGCTGAAGTAGATTAGTTAATAGAAGGAGAGGTGGAGTAGGATACCAAGATACAGCAGTAGCTGAACTACATCCCTAGCAAGTGCAGCCTCCACACAACTATAGGTGATTAACTCCAAAAACCAAATATAGCATATGTTCTTATCAATATATTTTACAAAAAAGGTTTGGAAAGAAAAGGAGCTCTCGGAATGCATAGATGTTATGCAAATCATCATAGAGCTTTGAAGCACACCAGTATCTGATCTTACTTAAGATTGAGTCTTAGTCCATGTATCCTTGGCATGGACAAATAGCAGCAGAGCATGCCACTTTAGTCCACTATTGTGCACACTCCACATGGGAGGCACCACAACAGTAGATCTTGTGGTAGTAGAAGCCACTAAATTATTTAAACACAAAACATCCAGTACCAAGTCTGTTTTATTTAAACACTAGACTCATACTTTGCATCATGGTCAAGGGACCATCTATAGTATAACTGATACATAAGAATGTCCAAACAAAGATCGAGTAGATGATCTTTGCTAATGTGCATCCTCCAAGGAGGCACTACAATAGCAAGATCATCTACGAAGGCCACAGGCCATAAGCCTTGTACACAGGGACTAGCCAACAACTCAGAGAACCAACCTAACAATGTACTAATTAAATTAAATCATTTTCCTAGGGTAAACCACTAGAAATCATTCCAAGTGAAGCTTACTGCCATGTTGGTAGCATAAATATGTCAAACAATTCCATTTGCAAGTCATAGCACATATACATAAATCATCTTCCTAGTCACCAATCTAGGAATCATTTCATTCTTAGAAATCATGTAAAAGAACAACCACAAGTTCATTATTGTTATTTGTCATGTAGTACGGGAAGCACATTTATAAGCTAAATAACTTTTGTCCAATAGCAGGCATCACAAATAAGGTTCAGCTGACCACACATGCTTAGGCTGAACAAGTCATCTAAATTGAGGCAATATTTCACAAATAAAGGATCGATTCGACAAGATACAGTACTTATCCACCCCCATGTATAACCCAAGCCATAATTTCTAGAAATATATCATATGGATGAGTACCACAGCTTAAGAAGTAATCATGAACCACAGGACCATTTGATAAATCAGCCAGCTAATTAGAGAAAAGTTGAATAGTACTAGATCATCCTCATAACTAGGAATCACCACAATGGGTTAGGCTTTCGGAATCTGACTACTGGAGACAGATTCATTAAATCAATCATAGAAATAGCACAGGTTCAAGAACACTATCTCATCTGAAATAATTCTTATAACTAGCAGAGATACTGCCAGACCAAAATTCAGTAAATACTACAGATCAATTCCGAGATACCATAATGTAAACCTACAGTGCATTGGCTCAAAATCCATTCATAGAGGAAGTACCATAACTAGAGAGGATGGCGTCGTTGCAGATGACGCCGGGGTTGCGCCTTGAGCACCTTCCCTGCAGGTGTTGAGTTATGGAAGGTGAGGTCCAGGTCGATAGAGAGCATTAGAAGGTCGCGGCTAGCCATGGCGTAGGCGACAGCAGCCACGGTACCATACCACCATGAAAAAGGAGGTAATAGCCGATCATGGCGATGCGGAGGAGATTATCCAGAATCCGAGAAGCAGCAGAGGTGTGCGTCGGTGACCTAGCTGAACACCACTGTTAGGGTTCACCATAGATGTGCATATGAGAGCGCAAGAGTAAGTTGTGTCGATGGAGAAATGAGGGAAGAGAAGGAGGCATAGCCTCGTCAACTAGCCACAATGGAGGATGTCGGCCGACAATGGCCAGAGTGGCGTTGGAGATGGCAGCATCAGGCGGTGATGCGAGAGGGGATTAAGGTCGGGGTGGTACGTGCCTATGGGAGTGAGAGAGAAAGGAGTGATTAAGATAAGGAGAGTGGGTCGGGGTGGGTTTGACCTCGAGCCGGTTGGGCCTAAGTTGGCCCAGTCTGTGAACTAGGACCAGTTCCAAAAATAAATTATTATCCCATATTAGTAAATGACCAAAATACCCCGAACCTAACTTACACTCTAGAAAAATATAGAAAAATCGTAAAAATATTTATGATATATCAAAATGATAACAAAAATAATATATACCTAGGAAAAATATAACATTACTTGTTTGAGTTAGATAAAATGCAAATAAATATTAACACCACTAAAACCTAAATGAAATTGCATAAAATAAGTAAAAGTCCTAAAATGAACAAAAAAATCATTTTTCCATATAAAAACTAAATCTAATATTTCGTAAAAATACTAACTTAATTTTTTTAAATAAAACTTGAAACAAATGTTTGAAGATATATAATTCCTGGTGGAATTTTATAAAAATGAGTGTAATACTTAAAAATAAATAAAAACCATTTTAAGATCTTGAATAAATATATTTTACAAGAAAAATATTATTTATATTATTCCAAAGACTTTTAAGCTTTTTTTAAGAAATAAAACCTTACCTATTTTATAAAAGACCTAGTTTGTAAATTCTTTAAGAAAAATTTCTTAAATAAGAAATAATCAAAATCCTATATATAAAACCTTAAATCCTTTATAACAAAAAACTAAGTCCAAACCCATAACTTTGATCTATAATAAAACTTAAGTGTAACTTATTAACTTTATAAAACTTTTTTAAAAATCATAAATCCAAACTAAACCCAACAACTTTAAGTAAATTTTAAACATCATTCACTTATAATAGAAGTGAATGATATTTATCTTTTAACCATTCTTAACATGACTTCAAATTCTAACAGGTTCATAAGATCATCTGAAGTTACTTTCCTTAATAAGATAAATTATATTTATAATATCAAACCACATTTAAACTCATCATTCACTTAAATTGGAAGTGAATAGTCTCAGACTCTTAATCATCCTTATCATAACCCTGAAACTTGATAAGGATTTAAACACATCACACTTAAAAATACTTGTGTTTTCCCTTTATAAAACATCAAGAAGTGAACCAAATATAATATAACACATATTCAAAACATATAGATCCCCACTACATGTGTTATAATTGTTTAATATAATAATGATTTCCTCTTTAATAATTATAGATAATAAGACACCCTAAAATTGTAATTTCAAGTTGAAATGCTTTCCTTTATAAAGTATATTTCTCTTCAAAGATTATTATTTTGAAGTAATTAAAATGAACTCTAAGCATATCCTTAAGTCTCTAAGTTTTAATAGAAAGCTTGTAAAGGATAATCCTCTAACCAAATATCAAAACTTTGGGTGTTACATCAATGTGTGTGACTTTATTGTACCTGTTATTTATTTTACACACATAACATGACTTCAAATTCTAACAGGTTCATAAGATCATCTGAAGTTACTTTCCTTAATAAGATAAATTATATTTATAATATCAAACCACATTTAAACTCATCATTCACTTAAATTGGAAGTGAATAGTCTCAGACTCTTAATCATCCTTATCATAACCCTGAAACTTGATAAGGATTTAAACACATCACACTTAAAAATACTTGTGTTTTCCCTTTATAAAACATCAAGAAGTGAACCAAATATAATATAACACATATTCAAAACATATAGATCCCCACTACATGTGTTATAATTTTTTAATATAATAGCGATTTCCTCTTTAATAATTATAGATAATAAGACACCCTAAAATTGTAATTTCAAGTTGAAATGCTTTCCTTTATAAAGTATATTTCTCTTCAAAGATTATTATTTTGAAGTAATTAAAATGAACTCTAAGCATATCCTTAAGTCTCTAAGTTTTAATAGAAAGCTTGTAAAGAATAATCCTCTAACCAAATATCAAAACTTTGGGTGTTACATCAATGTGTGTGACTTTATTGTACCTGTTATTTATTTTACACACATAACATGACTTCAAATTCTAACAGGTTCATAAGATCATCTGAAGTTACTTTCCTTAATAAGATAAATTATATTTATAATATCAAACCACATTTAAACTCATCATTCACTTAAATTGGAAGTGAATAGTCTCAGACTCTTAATCATCCTTATCATAACCCTGAAACTTGATAAGGATTTAAACACATCACACTTAAAAAACACAGGTTCATAAGTCTCTAAGTTTTAATAGAAAGCTTGTAAAGAATAATCCTCTAACCAAATATCAAAACTTTGGGTGTTACATCAATGTGTGTTACTTTATTGTACATGTTATTTATTTTACACACATCACACCCTGGATCTACTTATGTTCTAAAATTAACTTGGGTACACCAAGTCACGCTTAATACCTCAAGAACATTTATGTTTTTATAGTTAAATTTTGTCTGTTCCAAATTAAGTCATAAGGCATTTCAAATACAAGCTTATCGAATAGGCGCTAACAACATCGGTCACATTCGATTAACCACAAAGATTGTTTAAACTTTAACAAAGAAATCTTTTCTTCAAAAGTTATTCGTTTTACCACTTCAAACTACAATCTTATAATAAGTCCCTTAATGCTTAACAACTTAACATAATAAATCCCATCATGATTACCAGATAGAAATTCACCTCAATCTTAGAATATTATTATACTTCACTCTTATACTTTGCATATTAAACACTTAAATACTTTGTAGATAGATTTACTTAAGGAGTAAACATTAGAAATAACTAAATCTTAAAATACATCACTTCTATTTAACTCATTCTCATTATTGGGAGTTATCTCAGGATTTTACAAAATGCATTACATTACTTATGCATCAACATATTGCTTCTTTAAACATTAGTCCTTACTGGACCAATGATGTTGTTTATAGAATTTGGATCTTCTTGTATCTTGAAGACCGTGAGTGCATAATCTTGCAATCACAAAAGGCAAGTTCACACTTGCTCATGTCCTTTGGTTATTTTCTATCAAATGCTTGTAACTCAAATGTTGTCATCACTTGCATTTCAAAAGGTCCAAAAACACTATTTTCATAATAATATGATTATGGATTATTTACCAAATGGTAATAATCTATTGATACAGTTCCAGTGGTAAAGAAACATAATATCTAGGACTTAACAACCAATGTCTCCATTGATTCTAGCACCATATATTACGTGTTAACCATGAGATTTGGAATGGGATGGAGAAGTCAGCTGTATCTTCTCCCTTTCGCATGGACGGATGACCTAATCGTGAAGCTACAGATTTCTCGTTGAGAATCTAGAGAATCCAGCACATGGGTGGGACCCCTCAGTGCCCTACGATCTAGGTGTCTAGATTATCTGTGCATAGCTGTCGTGGTGGAGGTTCAACATAGCTGATGGTGGCTGCCAGGCAGAGCTGCTTACAGAGTCTTCGAGAGGATACCTGGACTATACTCGTGGTAAACCTGCTTGGGGGATCGTGTATTCATGCGGGGTCACGGAGAGGGAAGTGATTGGCTTGGATCTTAGACTGGGCCCCATACCAAGGAAGTGTTGATGAGCCTGCAACTCGGATGTGCAATAAGGCTAAGGTCTCTCATGGGTAAAGTAACGCACCTCTATAGAGTGTAAGAACTGTGACGTGTTACTCCGTGTTCCGGGAAGGAGCTACGAACGCGGCACAGGAACTCCATGAAAGTTCTGGTCAACCTGTGAAGGCTGTCGGACATAGTTTTCACAGTAAAAGAAACCTTTGAAGAAATGTTGACGAAAACCTGCATTGCCTACGACCTATGGTCTATGGCTGTAGATATTGCTGAGTACACTCGTACTCAACCGTACCTTCTTAACCGTTGCTAGGTTCTAAGTCGTGGAAGATGTCATCAGCATCAACCTTGTGCTCAAGAAACCATCATCGATAGCTCAAGTTCTTCAATAAAGTCAACGAAGTCGACATATACATCAACCAAAGTAAGACGAAGTTCCTGAGTAGATAGGAGTAGATTCTCTAGCCATAAAACCTACTTCTATAGAGCATTGCTTTAGCAGCAATTGCAAGCCAGATTGTTTAGATGCTAGTCTTATTAGCCAGATAGTTTTGAGTTATTATTTCTAGTTCTTCTTTGTAAGAAATTTCTTTCTTCCTCTTTAACCTAGAGTGTTCTCTGGATCTTTTTTAAAGAGTCGAGTTGTAATCTATAGTCATGTCTTGGACCTACTGTGTTTCTGTTGTACCACTCTGAGGGATGTAATACTAGTGAATAATGTTTCATTGGTGTTATGTCAATGACTATAGTGTACTACATCATGCAGTGGTATGTTGGGTCACCACTTTCATGTTGACACCATTGCCAAACCTATAGTGAAGGTCATACTTGTCTAAACATCGGTCATGTTATTCTGAAATGAATTTAGATCATTTCACACATATACATACATGTTACTAGAGACCTCATCAAGTCTCACCACCTCAGTCTGCATTGTAGAGGGCACGGGGAGACAAGAACTAGGTACCTTGTCAGGGTTGTTCTCCACAATAGATATTTTAATAACCTACATAGTCCAATGAAGTACAAACTTTCCTTATGCTCTTA
Source organism: Avena insularis (assembly GCA_023614405.1). NCBI lineage: Eukaryota > Viridiplantae > Streptophyta > Magnoliopsida > Poales > Poaceae > Avena > Avena insularis. The sequence continues at coordinate 177,515,386 of CM042692.1, read as the reverse complement.
AAACAGAAATTTATAACATACAGATTGTGCAGATGCAAGAACTAGCTACCGTGTGATTGGGAGTGGAGGGTGTCAGATAGGTGCATGCCTCTATGGTCGAGGGCGCCTGACAGGTTCGTGCAACTGCGGTCGAGGGAGATGGAGAGGTTCACATCGCCATGGTCGAGGGAGAGTTGTGCACATCCGCGGTTGATGGAGAGTTGTGTGCAAACATGGTCAAGGCGCCGAAGAGGTTAGCGCACCCTCGATCGAGGGAACCGGAGAGGTTCGTGCAACCACAGTCGGGGGCATCAGAGAGGTCGAAGGTGAAAGTGAGATCTAGATGTGGGGGAACTTTTCCAGATAAGGTTTAGATGTTAAGCTGGGTGGGCTTAATTGCTCTAGCCCATGAAAACAAGTTTGAATTTGCACAAAAGTAAACAAGTAGAGAAACAACAATGAATTAAAAATATAGGATACAATAATTCTCAAACAACTTAAGCAAGACGATAAAATACTCAAATAATAATTATACAATACATGTTTTAAACTAAAGAAAAAACAAGCACAATACTACTGATTATCCCATTAATCAGGCTCAATAGAGGTAACAGACTCTAAATTTGAATCTAGTATTGCATTCAAATCTGAATTAACTAATTGACGCATTCTATTAACAACGTCCATCATCTTAAAGGAAGTATGCTTGCATTTGGCCTTCTACTTGCAGAAAAACTGTGCCACCTCTTTTGCAGCTTTTTCATTCATTTTGTCTAAGTGGCGCATCTTCTCAGCCTCATGCAATGCTTCGTTGTGTCTAAGTTGATTCCATAGACAATACAATGTGCGTGTCTGGTACATAGAAGTGTACTGCCTATCATCCCAAGAACATGCATTGCATTCAGGATTCAGTTGACTGCAGCGAAGGAACCTGCAGCCGGTCTGAGCACTCTAATGGCGGTCACACATGAATTTGCGATGGTGCCTCAATTCGCACGTGCACCGAAGAGGTGTCTCCATGATGATCTCATTCCATTGCAGGTCGTTATCAATATAAGAAGGTGGATATGGTCCATACAGAATCTGCGTGAGGGGTGATTGAAATGTGAAAAAATGAGATGGATCACTGTCAGGAAACTGTATGGATTTGATCAAGAAACCCAGATGAATCTTGATCAAGAAACCACAAATATTCTCATAAATCAAAATTAAAGGCCAGAAATTCACGCTTGCATTCATCTCATTATCCATCTCTGTAGTGCACCGCCTAGGTCTCGTCTGAATCGCTCTGCCGCCGGCTAAACCTTTTATGTGTAGAGAGGGTGAAGAGAAGTGGGGAGTAGGGAGAGGTTGAATAGAACAGACAAAATATTTACAACCACTCATTAGACGCTTTACCTCTCTGGTGGGTCTCAGTGGTTAGCGATATGAGGTTAATTTTCCATCTCAAACGGACCCACTGTGTAGGTCTCGTATAATCCATGGCGCTGGTAATTATGCAAGGGACACGCCAACCATGGCATTACAAAGTGCCGCACATGCCTGCCACCTACCACTACACCATTTTGTGTCGGTATCAGTAATACCACAGTGTATATTTGTGTGCCGCCCTTAAAAACCGCGGTGAACCAGGATCTGTCGGGTAATCAGCTACTTTTTGCTTGTGCCTCCTGAAAGAAGTGCCAGGGACGGGGATATTTTTGTAGTGTTAAACATGAGCTTTGAACTACAAAACTGACGATTTTGAAATACTCAATATTGTATCACATAAAATATACTTGGAATATAAATTGCTATAGGTAGGTATGGTGTACACTGTTGGACTAGTAAGAGCATCTCCACTCGTCCACCCATACGGCATCCGGCGCGGCCTGATTTTGGCACGTATGGGGCGCCAGATTGGTTCACGATTTGGGGAGGCGATGGCTCCCAGTCGTACACCCATAAAATTGTGGAATTTATTATTTAGCGATGATTTTACATGTTTGAAAAATAAAACTAGTCGTAATCCTGCCTAGTCCTGTAGTACACGGTTTCGGGGTCATCATCGTCGTCGCTTGGCACACGCGGCTGGAACCTGTGCCCTTTCGCGGTTTGCAGTGGGTAGCGGAGACCATCGATCAGCGCAGGCTGCAGGGACCGTCGGTCATAGCTTCTACTATAGCCCACCTTGTCATCCTCCGTGTTGTACATGGTCGCGCGCTGTTCAGGGAACTCTTCCGGGTCACCGGTGCAAACGAGCTGGAGCGCGGCCATAGCGTATTCCGGTGGCACCTTCCATTCCAGCCTCGAAGGCAGGACAGCCGGAGGTGGGGTGCCCCGGTTGGCGATGCCGCTGCACTCGTGGTTGCTGATACCCTTACTTGGACTCCGTGGTGGCTGAAAGTGCGGGTACCGCAAGAGAGGGTGATCTTCGTTGATGATGTGGCGCATCACACCGGCGAGGGTCTAGTTCGCCCACCAGAGTTGTTGGCCAGATTTGTTGTGGTTCACCAGAGGAGGGTCATTGCCCTTGTACCTGGCGAGATCTCTTTCCCGCCGATTGGCGAAGAAGGGGGTCTAGGTCGAAGTGTTGTTGGGACACCAATTGGGATAAATCCGTTGATCTAGCATGAGCTCGAGGTAGTAGTGGCTCATTATGGCCGCCCGACGGGCAGAACCTCGAGGCACAAGGGGGGCAGGCACCCCTTCGGCGCTCAGCACCCAGTCGGGGGGTAGCCGGTAACCCGGCGGACATGGGTAGCTGGAGGCGCACAAGGCTTCCATCTCCTCAAGGATGAGATAAGATCAGTGTGGGGTGTCCATGGTGAGAGAGGGCAATGTGGATATGTGGATCGCAATGGAGGCCACCCTAGATATAACAGGAAAGTTAGACAGGAAGAGTTGGAAAGGGTGGTTAATGAAGCACCTATCTCACTACCAGGGTTGGCCACATCATTTTTAGCTCCATCTGGTCCCCCCCCCCCCCCTCGGTGGGTTGGGTTCAGCATGGGGGCACCAGATACTAAAATGGGTTGCGCTGGTGCCAAAAATGAATTGGGGTGGATTGGGCGTGATTTTCGGTGCTGGCACCCCCAAAACCCCTTTAGGGGGCTTTAGGGACCCCGAGTGGAGATGCTCTAAGGTTTAAGGGATTTTGATACAAGTCTTAGCTTGTTTGGGATTTTTTGGGTTAGCTAATACGAAGGTTGACAGCTACAAGCATGCAAAAGTGTCCATCGTACACTCTCTATTAGACAAAGTAACTTAAAGCTAATCATCCATGTATGTAAATAAAGGTAGTAATACATAAGGCACTTAAATATTATTATTCATCAAAGCATATGAAACAAACAACAACATGCATAACTTCTATCTCAACTTTTACTTCCCCTTTTACCTTTCTATTCATGCATTCATTCTATTTTATTTCTACAGCAACTCTATTGATGGTGGTCTTGGCAACATGAATAAAATACAAACTTAACATAAAAGTAAGATACATACGCTCCAAGTTTATGCGAAAATCTTATATTTCTCAAAAAACAAAGTTTAGAGGTGTGCAAACCGTGAATGTAATATGTCCAGTGGGGTGCCTTGGGAATTGATGAGTCCAAAATTAGAGCATATTTACCTTTCGTTTTTAACTAAGTAGAATAAGAATTTTTGTATTTTGCTGCGCTTGCACGCACCTTTTGTCCTTATTTCAACATGATCTCGAATTACTGAGTCTCTTATGCATATCAATTGGAACCATCATATTATGTTATAATATGATATTTTTAAGTGATAAAAGTCATCTAATTGATTTACCTTTGCACTTGGGAGAATAGCAAACATGAGGAAGGCTACTACAGCATTAACAACCAGTGGTACGGGCAGAGCCCACCCATACCACGCAGCAGTGCAACCGCCTCATCAAATACTTTCTCCTAGCAAAGACGGATTACAGATCCGACATTCATAGCAAACTTGAACCACGAAAAACCACGCCAAAAAGGGATCTGAAGGATTAACTTGGAGAAGAGCGAATCCTGCTGCTTTACGGATCATTAGAAGACATTTCATCATCCCCCTCATCATCAACCGCTGCACCACCATTGCCCCTTCATTCATTAGATCTTGTTGTAATTCCAGATTCAATTGTTGTTTGCACTAGATTTATCCTCATACTTTTATCCATCCATTTTATTATGATGATGTCGTTGATTGCTTTCATATGTGAGTAGTTTTCCCTCATTCTTAGGGAGATGGAGAAACCCTAGAACTATTATGAAATTGAAATAAAGATGATCTATTCTTGTGTACATATGACTTACTGGTCTATGATAGATTTATGATGTGTGTTTGATCTCTCTCTTTAGATGGTATGAGTAGTCGGCCACATATCATTTGCCTTCGGGACTAAAGAAGAGGGAGAAATCCTTTGGATGTGTTTGGAATTGTGCCTCGGAGCTATCGTGACTATAAGCACCGTCTAGCAACCTACACGGTCAAAGGAGGGTTAAGAGAGATTCCCTAAGCTAATTACGATATCCACGGGGAGACCCTTAATTGCGGTGGTCTATATGGGCGATTGCTCTTAGACATCGCAGTGGTTATATAGAGGTGACCTCATTCTTGGCTCAACAAAGTGACTGCCTACAAGCCTTGTAGTGAACATCTCATTATGGAGCTCTCTCCACACATATCATGACACAATAAGTAGGTTATCCTAATTATGAATAATAATATCATGCTAGAGGCGTATCCTACACCCCCGAGAACGCTTTAGGCCTATTGAGTTTAACCACGCTTTCGTACACTTTTGTTACTTGCTTTCTTTTACTTGTTTTAATTACTTTTGTCCATTCAACCAAAAACCTTTCAAACACCCTTTACTTGAAATCAAAGGTGGTTTACAAGTATCCTTTGGTAGACAGTGATGAGGGGCATAAATACCTTAACCAAATAGCTCTTTGTGGGTTAGATACTCTTATTTCAAAACTAGCTATAATTGATGTGTGCACTTGCAGTCATCAAGTTATTTTCTAGCACCGTTGTCGGGGAGCTAAGCACTTTTTGTCTTTGTTTTTAGTTGCTTATTCTAATAATTTCTTTACTAAAGTTGTTTACTAGTTTTAGGTAAACACCATGGGAGAGTACCGACATATAATTTAGCTAGCGGCTGTAAAGAATTCTGGTCCACCCATGGACGCTTATTTAAAATCCAATAACCCAAGAGAGTATGATATTAACCCCATGCTTTGGATCTTTTGCATGCTAAAATGTTTGCAGGGGATGGTATATGGAAGATTCATATGAGCATGTAGGGTTCTTTGATGATACATGTGGGACTTTTCATCTTAATATACTCACCGAGGATGAGGATAAATCTGCTCTTTTCGTTCAAACTCTTATTGATGGGGCCCGTTCTTGGTATATTCGAAGTCCTAAAAAAATTACTAACTCCTGGGAGAGTTTAGCCTCTTCATTCCTAGTTGATTTCTTTCCCAAGACAAAAACTCTTGGAGCGAGACGCGTGATCATCAGTTTTAAAGGAAAACCTAAAGAAAGCTTGCATGAAGGATACAAACTGTTTAGGGGACTGCTCGATCACTGCCCCCACCACAACTTCCCGCCTTGGTTGGTAATACATACTTTCTACGCAGGTTTGAGCACTAATAATAGAAATAAGCTAGACTCCCTTACCAATGGGTTGTTTACTGAATTTAGTGTTGAAAGAGCCTGGAATTTGCTAGACATAGTGCATAGGATAGAGAAAGCTTATTTTGGAGCCAACCTTAACAAATAAAATCCTATAGAGTATAATTGTTTGAGAAGATTTCTAGCTTCCGGCAAAGTAGAGAAACTTCTTGGGAATTTCAACTTTGACCCATGTATGATTGCTCAAATTGTTAAAACCAATATATGTTGAATATCTGCAGATCCCAAAGGAATGGGAACGCTACACACCTCCTAGTAAGGAGAAGCCCCCTAGAGCTAGTCATAAGGACAAATACTCATAGATGCAGAAAAATGCTAGTTGAAGAGGAAACTATCCTCACAAAAATAATAGAGAGTGAGGATGAAAGAAAGAAATAAAAGGATAGGGGGTTTAGCTAAAATCCTGGGAACCTTGAAAAAGAACATTGGCATAGTAAAAGAACTTATGGAACCTGAGGTGTTTGAGGATGAAGTAATAGTGGTAAGTAAAGAATCTTTTGATATGATAAGAGGCAAGTTTGATGCTAAAAATAGAAGTCAATGGAAAATCCCTTTTTGTCTAGGGGGAACTACTTATGGAGGGTTTTGTGACTTAAACTCTTCCATTAACATTATTCCTTACACAATCTATGAAGAGTTGTGATGCCGTCTTGATGAACCAGACCTTGAACCGTCCAAAGTTACCTTTATGCTTTCTAACTGAACCTTGCAGTGAACTCATGGGATTCTTCGCAATGCCTGCATTTTTGTAGAAGCTTTTGTGTACCTAGTTGATTTGATGTCATTGAAATGCCTTTAAACTCCTTTTGTCCTGCCATTTTTGGTAACCGTTTTTACAGCTCCATAAACATTTCTATTGATAACAATAAACAAGTTTTGTCTCTATGGTTTGGGTAAGAAGTTTTAGAAGTTAATTGCTGCCAATTCAAAAAGTTGCCTTATGAGAAGAAAATTTGAAGTTAAAGAGGAGAGAACTATTGAAGAATTGGCAGTAATTTATATTGATACTCCATAATCCAAGTTGGAGAGGAGTTTGATAGATAATGATACACTACCAAACGACTCTGCAAAAGAATATTTGGACAAAATCCTCAACTCTGCACAAGAAATTGAGAATCTCCTTAGAGACGAATTCGAAGAACTTGAAAGAAAAGGAGATGAGGATCCACCACCTCTTGTTTTGAAGCCTCTTCCTCCAGGGCTTAGGTATGAATTCTTAGATAAGGAAGGCAAGTGCCATGTAATTACAAATGATAAGCTCTCTCCTGAAGAAAATAAGAAATTGTTAGAATTACTTGTCAAACAGCGTGAAGCTTTTGGATACACTCTTAGTGACATGAAATGGGTAGATTCTTCCATAGTGACTCATAAAATACCTATGGTTAAGGATGCTAAACCATGTGTTGATAATAAAAATATGTTGAATCTCAGAATGAAAGAGGTAGTAAGGAAAGAAGTCATAAGTATGTTAGACAATGGTATTATCTATCCAATATCTGATAGCAAATGGGTAAGCCCAACTCATTGTATACCTAGGGAATGTTGTATAACTATAATTAATGATGATAAGGATAAATTAATCCTTGCTAGAACTAGAGCAGGGTATAAATTGTGTGTAAACTTTAGGAAATTAAACAAGAAAACCATAAAAAATCATAATCAAATACCTTTCATGAATAGCATCTTGGAAAGGATGTCTGCTAAATCTCACTTTTGTTTTCTTGACGTCTATTCGGGTTATTCTCAAATCGCTTTTCAGCCTAAAGACCAAGAAAAAAATACTTTCACTTGGTCCTTATTGGCATGTAACGCAACTACTACTTTTCAACCTATGCTTATCGACTAATGCCTTTTGGTTCATGTAACGCAACTACTACTTTTCAAGAGTGTGTTTTGAAAATATTTAACAGTTTTGTAGAAAGATCTATGAAAGTTCTCATGGATAACTTTGTTGTGTACAAAACCGCTTTTGAGCAGTGTCTCTATAATCATAATAGAGTTTTATAGTGGTGTAGACAAACCAAGCAGGTTCTCAATTGGGAGCACTGATGATTTATGGTAAGAGAAGGTATAGTTTTCGGCCATAGAGTTTCTAGAAAAGAGATTGAGGTTGACGGTTCAAACCTTTTTACTTTAGAAAAGTTGCCAATTCCATAATACGTGAAAGGGGTAAAAAACTTTCATGGGCACGCCGGTTTCTATAAGCATTTTATTAAGGATTTTGCTAAAATGGCTGCTCCTTTAACTCGTCTCCCAGATAAAGATACCCTTTTCATTTTTGATAGAAATAGCATTGATTCTTTTGAACAATTGAAAAAAAGCGCTAGTTTCTGCACCCGTTATTCAACCGTCAAATTGGGACGAGCCATTTGAAATTATGTGTGATGCTAGTGATTATGCTATTGAGGCTGTTCTAGGACAAAGAGATAAATCAAACCTAAACGTTATCCAATATGCTAGTCGAGTTTTCAATGAAGATCAGAAACTATGCAACAACTGAAAAAGAGTTTTTGGCTGTAGTTTTCGCTTCTGACAAATTTAGACACTACATTACCAATTCAAAGGTAATAGTTCATACAGATCATCAGGCATTAAGGCATCTTATAGTTAAGAAAGTTGCTAAACCCCGTCTAATTAAATGGGTCTTGTTACTCTAGGAATATGACCTGCAAATAGTGGATAGAAGAGGTAAGGGTAATCCCGTTGTTGATCATCTCTTACGTATGGAGGGAATTATAGAAGATCCCATTCCCATTAACGAATCCTTGCCAGGAGAATATCTTGTTGCTATTGAGTCACGCAATCCTTGGTTTGCAGACTATGCTAACTTTCTTATTGGTAAGTTTCTACCAAATGGAATGAATTACAATCAAAGAAAGAAATTATTTAATGATTTAAAACATTACTTTTGGGATAATCCTTATTTATATAATCACGGTATTGATGGGATAATTAGGAAATGTGTAGCTGGCCACGAGATGAGAGATATTCTTAGGTCTTGTCATGATAGTCCTTATGGGGGACACCACGCTAGTGACCGTACATCAGCCAAGGTCTTACAGTCAGGATTTTACTGGCCAACCTTGGTTAGGGATGCTTATGATTACGTTAGGAGCTATGATGCATGTCAACGTATGAGTAACATTGGCAAAAGACAAGAAATTTCTATGAAATATAATCTCATAATAGATCCATTTGACGTTTGGGAAATGGATTTTATGGGACCTTTCGTTCCCTCTAACGACTATACTCATGTTCTTGTTGTTGTTGACTATGTTACCAAGTGGGTAGAAGCTATACCCACTTCCCATGCAGATGCATCCACCTCCATCAAGATGATTAAAGACATCATTTTTCCCAGGTTCAGAGTACCTCGATTTTTCAAAACTGATGGTGGAACTCATTTTATGAAGGGTACTTTTGGCAAAATACTTCAAAAATATGGAGTCAACCATCGAGTAGCCTCGCCTTATCACCCATAAACCAGTGGAAAAGTGGAACTGTCTAACCAGGAGATTAAAGTCATACTCCAGAAGATAGTGAATAAATCAAGAAAAGATTGGGCTATGAAGCTTAACAATGCATTATTGGCATATCACACAATATTCAAAAATCCAATGGGAATGACACCATATAGGATGGTCTAGGGTAAAGCTTGTCAGCTCCAATTAGAATTAGAGCATAAGGCTCTTTGGGCTATTAAAACTATGAACTTTAACTTTCAAACGGTAGGAAAGAAACATCTCTTGGATATTCATACTTTAGATGAACTCATAAATTAGGCCTATGAGAATGCAAGGATATTTAAAGAAAAACTAAAGAAATGGCATGATAGAAAATTAGAGAATAAAGAATTTGAATCTGGAGATAAAGTTTTGCTCAACAACTCTAGGCTTAAGATTTTTGCAGGTAAGCTAAAATCTAAGTGGGGAGGACCTTGCTAAGTTGAGGAGGCGTACCCCTCGGGAGTGGTAAAGTTGAAAAATACTACTCTCTCTTCTTCATCCTGGATTGTTGATGGGCAGCGTTTAAAACACTATAGAGTTGGGGAAGTCAGTATGGTGGAGCTAATCTCCTTAATTTCGGTCGAGGAATATATCAAACAAAGTGAGGTAACAGGGTATTAGCTGCTTAATTTTGCTATTCTGGAAGATTTTTAGTTTGCCTTGTCATGTTCTTTGCTTCCCCTTTTTTCTGATTTTTCTAAGCTATTTTTTGACCTTGTACGGGCGGGCCGTACGGGCAGACACGCCTGTACCAGTGGTCGTTAACATGACAAAATATGACATTTGTTTTCTTGAGATTCAGTATGACTGGACCGTACAGGCAGACGTTGCCGTGCCAATGGTCGTTAACTCGTCAGTACATATTCTCGATTTCTCGCATTTTGGTACGACCGAGTTATACAGGAAGATGCGCCTGTAACGATGGTCATTACCAGATCTATTTCTTCCTTGTTTATTCATCATTGTATTAAAAAATGTTGATGAAGGTCGGCAAGATACTAGTACGAGCGCATGGTACGGACGGGGCCTGCCCGTACCATTGCCCGTGATCGACTCCAACCCCTTTCATCTAAGGATATTTTTTCCTTTTGATTGCGCCTTTTCCCCTTTTATGTCTTTCACCATCATCTTTTAGATCTAGGGTTTTTCTTCTTTGCCTTCTATTATGACACCTCAGATCTCACTTGATCGTTCAAGAACTATGCAGCCTTTTCATATCAAGAAGAGCTAGACCAAGAAGGAAGATGTTCCTATAGCACAAGCCAAGAGAAGGGAATTCGAGAGGGATTCTTTGTGCTCCTCAACTAAAGAGTCTACTCAAGTGGTTCCACTCCTCAATTGGGAGGATATGTTTCCATGCAAGTTGGAGTTGCCCAGGCACGTGGAACAAAGCAAGAACAAAGGAGAATCCCAATCCAACCCCTATAGGTACAACCTTCGTAGATATTCTCTCAAATCCCTTCCTGGATCCTCTTCTCTAAAAGAGGAAAGACGGGATGAGATTAGGGAAAATATCAAGAACCTTGAAAATATTTCCAAAGCTTGTGTTGAAACTATTGGGGAAGGAGTTAAGTCTTACTGGATGATGGGCAAAGACCTTGAAAAGAAAGTCGATAACATCGATAGTAGATTTCAACTCCTAACGAAGATTATCATGGAGATGGATGACGACAACAAGACGCTAAGTAAAATAATTAAAGAATAACATGTTAGCATCATAGAGTTGTCCACTCGATTTGCATGTATTGCTCATGCATGTAGCCTCAAGGCGGAAGAAGGAGAAGAAGATGATGACTTCTTCACCCCCAAGAAGGAGTAGATAATCACAAGGATTTTTGGGATCCTCCCCACTTTGATTACAAGCTTGGGGGGAACTGTGAAGACCTTGTAATCTATCTTAAAATTTTAGCATGTTTACTTCACTACACGCATGTTAGGTTTTAATTCCAGAATTTGCATGAGTTTCATCATCTTTGAGCTCCCTTCTGTTCGAGAAAAGAATTATATCTATTGAGTTTCGAGACTTTATGATATTTGAAGTTATCTTTTGATTCATGATTATTATATATTAGATGATTGAATTACGTTGAGAATTATGATACCTGTACAACTGTCATGATTTTAGGGACTTCCACACTAATAAAAGTATTGATTAAACTATGAGAAGGAGAATTTTGGTAGCATATTATAGTCACGGGTTTTAAAAGTCCATAAACAGTAGTGAGCATGATCAAGTGACTATACTAAAAAAGAAGAGATAAAAAGACAGCTATCAAAATAATTCTAAGGCAAAAGAAAGGTACAAGCTTGAAAAGAGAAAAGAAAAAAGAATGACCATGAATCTTCATTACTGAAATCAAGTGCTCAACTAATTTAACTTTATGATTATATAATATGTTGAATCACTAAAAGCTTCTTATAACTTCATTAATACCAAAAAAGGTGTGGAAGCCTCTAAGTCATGTGATGTGTAAGGATGTGATAATACCCCCGAAGTAACTTTACATGTGATATTATATTCCTGTTTCAATTCTGCCCCATTTAATGTAACGACTCGTGCCTCATGAACATAATGATCTTGTCCACAATCCACCATCTTGCTCGGGCGAGCAAGAGTCTAGATTGGGGGAGTTGATGAGTCTATAATTCAAGCATATTTACCTTTCATTTTTCCATAAGTAGAATAAGGATTTTTGTATTTTACTATGTTTGCGCACACCTTTTGTCCTTGTTTCAATAGGATCCCGAATTACTGAGTCTCTTATGAACATATCAATTGGAACTGCCATATTACATTGTAATATGATATTTTTAAGTGATCAAAGTCATATAATTGATTTACCTTCGCACCTGAGAGAATAGCAAACGTGAGGAAGGCTAATACAGCGTTAACTACTAGTGGTACGAGTGGAGCCCGCCCGTACCATCTGCTCGTACCACGCGATAGTGCGACCGCCTCGTCAAATGCTTTCTCCTGGTAAAGACGGATCACAGATCCGACATTCACAACAACCTTGAGCCACGAAACACCACACCAGAAAGGGATCCGAAGGAGGAACTTGGAGAAGGGTGAATCCCTGCTGCTTCATGGATCATTGGAGGACATCGCACCATCCCCTTCATCATCAACCGCTTCATCACCATCACCACTATTACCCCCATCCTTCATTCATTAGATATTGTTGTAATTCCAGATTAAACTGTGGTTTGAACTATATTTATCCTCGTACTTTTATCCATCCATTTGATTATAATGATGTCGTTGATTGCTTCCATGTGTGAGTAGTTTTCCCTCGTTCTTGGGGAGACGGAGAAACCCTAGCACTATTATGAAATTGAAATAAAGATGATATATTCGTGTGTCCATATGACTTACTGGTATATGATAGATTTATGATGTGTGTTTGATCTCTCTCTTTAGATGGTATGTGTAGTCGGACACATATCATTTGCCTTCGGGACTAAAGAAGAGGGAGAAATCCTTTGGACGTATTTGAAAGTGTGCCTCGGAGCTATCATGACTATAAGCATCGGGTGGCAACCTGCACTGTCAAAGAAGGATTAAGAGAGATTCCCTAAGCTAATTACAATATCCACGAGGAGACCCTTAATTGCGGTGGTCTGTATGGGTGATTGCTCTCAGAAATCATAGTGGTTATTTACAGGTGACCTCATTCTTGGCTCAACAAAGTGACTGCCTACGAGCCTTATAGTGAACATCTTATTGTGGAGTTGTCTCCACACATATCATAACACAAGAAGTAGGTTATCCTAATTATGAATAATAATATCATGCTAGAGGTGTATCCTACACCCCCGAGAATGCTTTACCCCTATTGAGTTCAACCATGCTTCCAAACACTTTTGTTACTTGCTTCCCTTTACTTGTTTTAATTACTTTTATGCATTCAACCAAACACCATTCAAACACCCTTTACTTGAAATCAAAGGCGGCTTACAAGTATCCTTTTGTAGATAGTGATGAGGGGCATAAAGAACTTAACCAAATAGCTCTTCGTGGGTTCGATACTCTTATTTCGAAACTAGCTAGAATTGATTTGTGCACTTGTAGTCATCAGGCATCCCAAATATTATGGTTCTCACCATACTTGGATAGATCTTATTGTGGTGTTCTTCCATTCCCTATGAAAAAACTTCAACACAACAATTTCTCCCATTTCATTTTTATGGGGTGACATTAGTGGCATAAAGATATAGTGCAAGCTGCCATAAAACTTCCAAAAAAAATTCCAAGCTTTCAGTAGGTATATTAAGTTATTTATATCAATATAACATCAAAAGTTTCATAAGTAATCAAACTCAAGACTCAAAACAATGACTTCAACAACAAAATACAGAATCTATCCAAAAAACTTTAGCCACAGAACATACTGTTTTTGCCTACTTAAACATGTCAGGAATTTTCGCTGATGTTTTTGCATATATAGGATGAAAAATTTCAAACTAAATTTTAAATATAAGCTCAATAGGATTTACATAACTCTGAAGGTAATTTTCTTGTAAACAACATCGTGCATGAAACTACAACTCCTAGTAGTTCTATCAACTCAATATCATCCAAAATGGGTAAAACTTGGTACTTTATTTGTAGGAAATATAAACTTAAGATGAACACCCTATTCTAAAATATAATAAATTTCATAAACCAAAAGGAAAAATAAATACATAGTTTCCACAAACATACAAAAGAAAGCATGAAGGTAAAACTAAAACATGAGTTTGCAATGATATTACTTGAGATTTCTTAAAAGAAGAGGGGGATGCATGGGCATCCCCAAGCTTGGTGTTTTGGTAGTTCTTATCCTCTACTACTTTGTCATCGTATAATGTTTCATCTCCAACAAAGAACTGATTTTATCTCCATGATACTTGTTTACCTATAAAATGGTCAGTTCTCCAAAACATATGATATAACAATTTCAACCAAGATGCAAACTCACTTATTATTAGGAAACCATATTATTTAATAAGAAAATATATACAAGGAAAGAATCTTTTATTTTGTTTTTCTATGGTAAAAGTTTTAATGATATAGACTTTGCAATGGTTCCATTTGCATGAACAACACATGTTCAAGGACAGCCCCAACTCTCCACAGTTCATCTTTCTCATTTACTTTCCCAAATTTTATTTTTAGTTGAACTCCTGAACTAACTATTAGAAAATAATAGATAAAGTTATTTTACATATTAAAAGTATACAAAGGTGTGCTCAAATTGAATAGTATTGGAAAGCATATGGAGCACACCGCAAAGCACATAACCATTGACTTTTAAGTCTATCTTTTTTCCTATGCATTGGTGTTTCGTATAAGAATAAATGGCAGCAACTTTGTGGTAGATAATGCGTATAATAATTATTAGCTTGCATTTAAAACAAATTGGAAACATAAATAGGGCTCGTATATCTTACTCTTTCATAATATTTGCAAGCATCAAAAGTAAACTCAGTTCCATAGTTTTGAATAGAATCACCACATAAAGACAAGTCATCTAATGAGGATAATGGGTCATCTAACTAAACTATATCACTTTCATCCTCCCATATATTAGATACAATTGTTCCACATAGAGAACTATCAAGCAATAAAGAAGTGTGATCATTTCAATTATGTAAGAAGGTTTGTTCATGGGAATTTATGTGTTACCATTGTTGGGAGTAGGAGATGAGTAGATACTCCATTATTCCTCCATTTGTTCTTCTTTATCCTCTTCTTGGGGTTGCATGGGCATCCCTAAGCTTATGATTTTATCATTCTCTTCCTACAAAACGTTAGTGCTACCTAGCTGCCCCTCTTATTAAACTCAACAACATAAATATTTTCTATGAAGTTGTTTACAATAATCAATGATGATAGTGATCACACATTTAAATTTACTAGCTATAGTGCTATTTGCATGTTCGTCAATGCAGATTTATAATTCATAAGCTCCCATAAAACTAAAAAATTGGTTACTTGTTCCAACCCTAAATGACCATAATCACCTCTATGGTAAGATCCTATAAAATATTTTTCATGGAATATACATTGAAATTCAAAGTGTCCACCGCATTGTTTAGAGCAAAAAGTTTTATCATAATATTCAATCAACTCACTAGCAATAGGATTTAGTTTTTTATGAAACATTCTAGCATTATCCCTTCTTTTGATTCTCTATGTTTCTTAGCTATTTCAGCAACATTCAAATACATAAACAAAGTTTCATTTATATTTATACTTGTGCACATAATAGGGGTATTCTTAGTGTTTTCCATTTTCTATTTTTTGATTTTTAATTTTATATTTAATATGAAAAGGAAAACAAGAATAGAAGCCTAGCACAACGCTCCTCAGCAATGACGCTAGAAAAGTACTTGATAATCCCCAAGGTGGGGAACCGCTATAGTACAATTCGATAAGTATTTGAGTGTTGAACCCACGAGGAACTGAAGGTAAAATATCTATTATGTAAAGCCCTATAACCCACTTATATGGCCTTCTATGCAAATTAATGAACTATAGTTGTAAGGTACTTTTTACTTCTAACTAGAAAACAGTTAAGTGTTGAAAGTAATAACAGGAAGTAAACTATTGCAAGTAAAGTAAAAGCAAGTGAAGTAAAAACAAGTAAAAGTAAAAGCAAGTTACTCAAGGGAGCAAATGTTTTAGACAAATAGTTATTTCATTCGTTTGGTTGTCATAATTAGTGAAGCACATGTATAATCTTTTTGTTGTTTCTTCTAGAGAGGAGACATAAATAGGTGTAGCCAAGTTACTGAGCAAATACACCACTTGTAGTTGATATCAAGGACGTTTACAAGAAATCAAGGGAGTTATCATAAACTCCAACCGCCGATGTAAGTTTCAAAGTCCCATAACTTATCCCCTTTTAGTTAACCATGAATTAACATAGCATGCATATTTAAGACTTGGGATACAATTTTTGCCAATCTCTGTCCGTTCCTCCTCCTATCAACATGCAATGGTGACAACCTTATGCATGCTGCAACATATGTGTGCACTTATATATTAGTACATAAGATCATCATAGAAGATAACATATACTTCTATGAAATCAACAACGAACTATTTCACAATTTCCCTAAACAGATCACTAATCAAACATAGTCATAGAGTAAATAGATCATGGGAAAATGATAGATTGCATCACACATCATGTTTTCCAAGATATTATAGTAGAGGGATGGAGAGGATCTCGCTGTAGATGTTGATGATGACCACGCTAGAGGGGTAGAGGCACCAGAGGCGATTCTGATAGCGGTTACCCCTCCGATCTCCTCCTGCGGCAGCCTGCAGGCTCTCTGTTTTGGTGTTTTCGATCTCTTCCAACATCTGTTCTGACATCGTGTCGGGGGACCCTTTTTATAGAAGGTTTTAGGTCAAAACGAAGCAGATGGTGGAGGAATCAATGGCATCCATGCAACAAGGCCCGAACAAGGTATGGTGGAGCGACCTAGGAGAGAGCCCGTGCCAATGGGCCTTATTCCCAACCCATTAAGTCCCTAGTGACCTCCTTTTGCCTGCTAGATGGTTCTCAAAATTTCCGAAGCATGCTCTCTATCCTTGCCCTTTTTGGAGTCCTGTAGATCCTGTAATGTCAAAAATACTAATAGAAGGTGTTTTATGCTAGACAGAGTGAGAACCCAAGGAGAGGGATTGTTTATAAAATCCCCAAAATCAATGTAAAACATGGATATAACATTATATAAAATTTAAATACATGGGAATATGTGTCAATAAACTACAAAGTTCATGTGTGTATTTTACATGAATCAAGGTGAAGACTTAATTTATATTATTCCTACTAGGAGTTGTCTTAATAGAGTCATATAAGCTAATAAGAGCCTTCTCCAATGAATTCTTTAGTTGTCGAAACTCAATTTCTTTCTTAGTTTTTCCAGGATTTCCAAATAGGTTTGTTAAAATAAGAGTTCATAAAAATGGGGTCCCTTGTATTGAAATCTGCATTTAAAAATTATTTATACCAAATGCTTAAACCATGATAAAAAATATTATAAAGGTTTGGGGGTAAATATTAGGGCAATTTTCCCTAGTTTCTTGGATTCTATACCACGCTTCCATTAAAGGTTCTCCATGATATTGTTTCAAGCTATTTATTTCATCATCAGTAAGCGACATTTACTTTGAGGTAGACATAATCAAAACTACCTTTTGGGTTCTTAGGTGTAGTAAAAAGGTGAAACCAAGACTAAATGGAAACAAACAAAACAATAAGAAAAAGACAAAAGGAAATAGCTTTGTAAATCTAAAGACAAGAAAATCTCACAGTGGTGCAACCTCCTTAAACTTAGATGTTTGCACAAGTTGATGAAGACAATGTCAGAAGATGTCCTAGCAGCTGTTGTTGAATAGGAATTATGCACCCAACTTGATAAATATGCTACTACAACGTGATGGAAAATGTCCTGACAATTGTTGTGGGAATTATCCAACCCACTATGAAATTTTTTCTCGTAACTCCCTGGCAATGGTGCTAGAAAATATTCTTGATGACAACAACTTTGTGTGTACCAACTCGTTGGGAAGTGCAGAGTGTTGTAGCAAGCGTCTTTTTCCTACAAGAGTGACTCGGAAGTTTATATCGAACTCTCGAGGAATTGGTTATGAACTTCTTTTCATGTCTTCTTCAGACAACGTACAAAACAAAGTATTTGTCTTGCATCCCCAACTCCACCATGTGATTGTTAAGCACAAGATTTCATATTAGTAAAACTAAAATAAAATTATAAATAAATAAAAGTAAACAATCTATGACTAGACAATAAAATTAAAAACAATAAAATAAAGTTCTTTGGGGTTTTTGTTTGTGTTTGCTAATAGTAAAAGTGCTTTTGTATTTAAGGAATTAATTAATATAGAAAATATAAAAGTAATGAAAGTTGGTTTCTTATAATAAAAATTGGACCGTAGTTCATGGGTTCACTTGCCTATTCTCTCATAAGGTGTAATGGACATAAAACAGTTCATAGAAGATATAATATTAATAAAACTTTATTATGTATTTAATTAGCATTTATATGTACATCACGTCCTAATATAAATATGATGCAACACAGCTCACTGAGCTTGGTGCAACATCGTCACCGAGGCAGTCATGGCCATCACCGGATCCAACTCCTCGATTTCTTGAAGCGTGGAGGCATCCGGCGGCGCTGAGATTGCGTCCATACCTCTGCGAGATGTCAAGTCGGGACAGGAGAGAGGCATCTGTCAATTCACCCGACCCATCTTATTTTTAGGCTTGCAGGTCTCCCAGTATGCTGAGTGCCAGGCCCAACTCCTTGAGCACTAGGCCCGCCACCTCTTCGCGGTCTGTGTCCAGAGGAGCTGCACGACCCAGCCTCAGGGCAAACTACCCATGGAGAGAGTCGCGGCGCTCACTCGACCCGTTGACCAGGTCAACTACCGAGGCCTGGTGGTAGGCCCCTCTGTCTCCGACGTGGCAGTCAAAGCCTTTGTTCCTTGCATGTGGAGACTGTGGTGTCGATGAAGGACGCAACAGGTTTGCTGGCACGACATGAGACAGAGAAAATTCGCGGCCCGTGCCAGCCATCTGCGTAGATGCTTTCTAGGAGCACGGTCTTGAGGAGCGCAGCCTGCTCATCTAGGAGCGAGCACAGATCAGCCGTCAGAGTGAGGGGAGGAGCATCAGACCTGGCCGCGTCTGCCCTCGCTGGCTGTTGTGCAAGGTCGGTCTGCTGGACGCCCACCTCGTCCATGCTGGTGACACATTGGTGTCCGTAGCCGCTCTCTCCCGCCTCGCGGCGCCGATATTTTTGAACAAGGGGTCCTAGAAGAACCTTGACTTCCGCATTTATATTATCGTCGGTCGAGTAACTTTTGTATAAAGGACCTCAAAAATAAAGGAAATAAAACATTGTCATTGATCGCTTGGAGACGATATGGTCTAGCTTTTAAAACAAGGTTACACATTTTTCATAATTAAGGATGAGTAGACTCCACACCTAGATTGGTTGTATCACTTCTGTCGATAGGAATACTAAGGCCTAGTTTGGCAATAGCAAATCAATACTTTAGTTTTTCTCTTTTCTCGGTTTTAGAAAAACAGGGTCCGACCCCTTTTTTAAATACTTAAAAAAAATCATAGTTAGAGAATACTTCAGTTTGAAAACAATATTATTTGTTGGATCCAAACAACTTAAAGTATTTAATATTTAATTTTTTAAAAAACTAAAGTATTAATACTTTAAAAATACTTTGATGCCAAACAAGTCTAAGATTCTCTTCGGTTAGTTCGAAGTTTGACTTTCATTTTCAGAAGGGATTAGTAATTTTTCAACTCTGTAACTTCGGGTTTAATACAAACGAAGTAATTATGTTTAATTACGAAGTATGCAACTTAGTAAGCCATAGCAGACGTCTTTTTGGCCCTAGCCGGCTAGATTATTACTACCTCTATTTGGTATTATAAGTCCGGAGAGCTTTTTATACTGTTTGAAATTATAAGGATTATCTCATATATGGTCTCTTTCGTTTAATACATGTTCTTCTTTTCTCTCACCTCTCTCATGCATGTAAAACTATTGGTGCATGCATAGATTAATGAGAGAGTTATGAAGTGTCTTGGTATTAGCAACTTGGCTCTTAGGACTAAGGCCGGTCCTAGTGGGAGTATCATAGCTAGTATCATGCATGCCATGTTGGCAAAAATCTGATGTGGCACAATAATTAATGAAGAAAGAGATGGTTAAAGTATCATAGGTAGCTACTACGGTATAACACACGTGAAACTAGAAAATCCTCATGCAAATAAATGTTGTATATAATTTTGTATTGAGATTCTACAAATTATTAAATATAGTGCTAGTATGATACTATCATATAATACGTACCATTCACTATGAAGATACTTCATCTATCTGCAAATAACTGTATTTCTAAGTTTGTCCTAAGTCAAACTTCGTAAAGTTTGACCAACGTTTTAGAGAAACGTGACAATATTTATGGCACTAAATTGGTACCATTAGATATGTTTTCAAATTTAGTTTCATAATATGTTAATTTGATGTAATATATGTTGCTATATTTATCTAAAAAATTGGTCAAATTTGATTAAGTTTGACTGAGACAAAAGCTAAAAGTACACTTATTTACGGACGGAGGGAGTAGTATCATATGCATGATACTACTAGTATGATACTACCACTATGACTAGCGTAATAATCCCAAACAGAGATAGTACTACTGAATGTACACAAGCAATGTAGTAGTCGGTGATTTAGGGGCAAAGCTCCCAGTAGGGCAAGGTAGGGCAGCCGCCCTACATTGATTTTTGGCAAGAACCTTTAGATGCATATGTTTTTTCTGAACATTTTGACTAATCATACACTGAACACAGACTTTATATGAGAAAGTTATGCTTGTTTTAGTGAACATTGCGCAAAACTAATTATGGAATAAAATAAGGTCTAGGTATATTCTAGTTTTAAACCAACTATTTCTATTTACAACATCTAATTCACAATCTAAGAAAACAAGACTCTAAACAATATCCTAGATGGGATATCTAAGAAAGACCTGAGAGTAATTTGGCCACCTTATGGCAAGTGGCTAGAACCAACTCTAATTATGTGGTGGTTGATGTTTCTATTTTGGCTTGTATATACAATTGATCTAAAATTCTAATTGACATTATGGCTCAATTGGAGAGATGATGTTTTAGATCCCTCCTGAAAGATGTGAATTCGCAAAAAAAGATGTCATATTCCTAAGTATGGATGAAATGGTAATAAAATGAGTGAAGAGTCATTAAAAACGATAAGACACTAGGTCACTATTGATTATTTTGGAGTATGTACACTTCATACTATCTATAGAATCTATTACAACTAATTTTGATAGTTGCTTTGATGAGTTGATGTTAGAGTTGTTTCAGAATTTCTTGTTTGACTCAAGTGACTCATTTATAGTTTCAATGTGAATAAGATTTCTCAGCTTACGATTATTTATATTGGACGTGTTTGGTAGACCGGGTGAGCCCAGATATTCTCTCCCCAACCTAGCTAAGAACCTTTTTTGTTGTTTGTTAGCCCGGGTTGGGCCATCTCAGCACTGCCCACCTCACCCCGAAAATAGCTCTCAGCCAGGCTGAGGAGAGAAGCTCAGATCGAGCTTCGCAACTCGCCTAGGCTGAGTCCATCCCGCAATCCACTGTAGGACTACGCCCCCCCCCCCACCCAATCCTCGATCATGTCTCCCTTTCTCTGCTCATTTCCCCCTAAGCCCTGAGCGTAGCAACCGCCTCCGACGCCGCTAAACCGTTGGTTGCCCCGATGTTTGATACATTGCAAATGTATCTATAATTTTTTATGTTTCATGCTTGGTTTTAGCCACTTTCTCGTGTTTTGTCCACACTTTGGAGTACTTTTCATATGATTTCTTGGACTAACCTATTAACAAGAGCCACAGTGTCAGCTGCCTGTTTTCTGTTGTTTTTGGTTCTAGGAAAGTCAGAAAATGAATATTCTCGGAATTGGACGGGACAAAAGCCAAAGTCAGTTTTTCACCGAGGGACACCTAGAGCCAGAATACGAGACATAGAGGGGCTGGGGCCTGGCCACACCACCTGGCCGCGCGGTGATGGCTCAGTGTTGATGTAGAGCTCGTTGGGAACCCCAAGAGGAAGGTATGATGTGCACAGCAGCAAGTTTCCCTCAATTATAAAACCAAGGTTTAATCGAACCAGTAGGAGCAAGGAAACACCCCAAAGGTGTTGCTAGCTAAGCCTTGGCAGGGCGCACTACCGGTGCTAGTAGCAACGTGGAGACCTGCACAACACAACCACGGAACTTTGTCCGCAACTTGCGATGAGGCTGTCAATCTCACCGGTTTTGCTGAAAACAAAGGATTAAATGTATCGAATGGAAAGAAGTGATAGTTTGCAGAAAGTAAACACAAAGCAGTAAACAGTTTGTAGTTTGTATGTAAAAGAAAGGACCGGGATCCATAGTTCACTAGAGGTGGCTCTCCTTAAGATAGATAACATGCTGGGTGAACAAATTACAGCGGGGCAATTGACAAACATCGCGAAAGCAATACATGCATATACTAATCATCTTGACTCCTTTGGAACTTGATTGGGCATTACAACATTATACATAGACCGCCATCCAACTGCATCTATGACTAATAATCCACCTTCAGGTTATCATCCGAACCCCCTCCAGTATTAAGTTGCAAGCAACAGATTATTGCTTTACGAATTGCGTGTAATGTAAACAATACGATTGTTCTATGAACAAAGGATTGTTGTTTTCTCCCTAGTAGCAACAGCACATCTAATACCTTAGAGATTTCTCACTTCCCAGTTACGGAGGCATGAACCCACTATCGAGCATAAATACTAACTCTTGGAGTTGCTAGCATCTACTTGGCCAAGATAGCTACTAACAATGGAAAGCATGCAAGATCACAAATAACAAAGACATGATAGAATCAATAATCAATCTGAAATAGCATCTCAATATCCATCGGATCCCCGCAAACACAACATGCAGAATTATAGATGGATGATCTTGATCATGAACGGAGCTCACAAGATCTAGACATGAAAGCACAAAGGAGGAGAACCAGCCATCTAGCTACTACATGGACCCGTAGTCCAGAGATGAACTACTCACGCATCACACCGGAGGCTTGCATGATGATGAAGAAGGCCTCTAGGGTGAATTCCCTCTCCGCCTGCTGCGTTTTCTCCCAACGTTGTTTCGCTCATACTGCGTTGCCTATAAGAGTGAGAGGCCTCTCCTCTCCTTAGACACACCAACGCACATCCCTTTGCACCTCTTGTTCCAGAGCACTGTGCTACCTTGATCTTCCCCATCCCTTCTTGCGGTGTCCACCGCGAGCCGGGATAGTAGCCCTCTGATATACCGCTACTTCGAGTGCTGTACGGGTGAAGGGTGATGGCTCAATGCATGGCGCCCAGAAAAGTGCTTAGTGCGTGGTTGATGTAGAGCTCGTTGGGAACCCCAAGAGGAAGGTATGATGAGCACAGCAGCAAGTTTCCCTCAGTTATGAAACCAAGGTTTAATCGAACCAGTAGGAGCAAGGAAACACCTCAAAGGTGTTACTAGCTGAGCTTTGGCAAGGCGCACTACCGGTGCTAGTAGCAACGTGGAGACTTGCACAACACAACCACAGAACTTTGTCCCCAACTTGCGATGAGGTTGTCAATCTCACCGTGTTTTGCGGAAAACAAAGGATTAAACGTATCGAATGGAAAGAAGTAAAAGTTTGCAGAAAGTAAACACAAAGCAAAAACAGTTTATAGATTGTATGTAAAGACAAAGGACCGGGATCCATAGTTCACTAGAGGTGGCTCTCCTTAAGATAGATAACATGCTGGGTGAACAAATTACAGCGGGGCAATTGACAAACACCGAGAAAGCAATACATGCATATACTAATCATCTTGACTCCTTTGAGACTTGATTGGGCATTACAACATAATACATAGACCGCCATCCAACTTTATCTATGACTAATAATCCACCTTCAGGTTATCATCCGAACCCCCTCTAGTATTAAGTTGCAAGCAATAGATTATTGCTTTACGAACTGCCTGTAAAGTAAACAATATGATTGTTCTATGAACAAAGGATTGTTGTTTTCTCCCTAGTAGCAACAGCACATCTAGTACCTTAGAGATTTCTGTCACTTCCCAGTTACGGAGGCATGAACCCACTATCGAGCATAAATACTAACTCTTGGAGTTGCTAGCATCTACTTGGCCAAGATAGCTACTAACAACGGAAAGCATGCAAGATCTCAAATAACAAAGACATGATAGAATCAATAATCAATCTGAAATAGCATCTCAATATCCATCGGATCCCCACAAACACAACATGTATGGAGTACAGATAGATGATCTTGATCATGAACGGAGCTCACAAGATCTAAACATGAAAGAACAAAGGAGGAGAAACCAGCCATCTAGCTACTACATGGATCCGTAGTCCAAGGATGAACTACTCACGCATCTGCGGAGGCTTGCATGGTGATGAAGAAGGCCTCCAGGGTGAATTCCCCTCTCCGGCAGGGTGCCGGGAAGAGCTTCAGATCCTTCCCGATCTAGGGATGGAGATGACGGTGGCTACAGACTCTTTCGTGGATTTTTGATCAGGTACTTAGGGTTTTCATCCCGAGGGCATCTTATAGGCGGAAGGAGAGGCCGAGGGGGTGCTGGGGTCAGCCATACCACCCCCTGGCGTGGGCCAGGCCTGGCCGCGCGGCCAAGTGGTGTGGCCGGCCCCCAGCTCTTCTCCGTCTCGTATTCTGGCATCAGATGACTTCCAGAAAAATAGGCACTTTGGCTTTTGTCCTGTCCAATTTCGGGAATATTCATTTTATGACTTTCTTGGACCCAAAAACAGCAGAAAATAGGCAGTTGGCACTTTGGCTCTTGTTAATAGGTTAGTCCAAGAAATCATATGAAAAGTACTCCAAAGTGTGGACAAAACACAAGAAAGTGGATAAAACCAAGCATGGAACATCAAAAATTATAGATACATTTGCAATGCATCAACATCCCCAAGCTTAACTCCTGCTCGTCCTCGAGTAGGTAAGTGATAAAAAGAAAGAATAATTTTTGAGGTGACATGCACCATCAATGACTTGATCAAAGTATTTGCAAAACATTCAAAGCTGGGATCATAGTACTTTAATCATAACATGAAAGACAAAGTTCTGGCAATAAGACAAAGAAACTATGATGCAACATGAAAACGCACAAACAAAAGATTCATGAATAACAATGCTTTGCAAGACGTTTGTTTGTTTCACATAAAGAAAACATAGCATAACGACATTCAGCTTGTCCCTCATAGAGTAGCAAATATAAATGCATAGGACACCTTCAAAGTTCATAAGAGTGACTATACAAATAGTTTAAAACAAGCAATATCAAGTTATGTATCAATCAACTAGTCTTGGGACAATGCACATAGAACTAAGAATGGCCACTATGCTCTCAAAGTAAGTGCATAAAGATAGAAGATGGAGACTCAATATAATGGTGGAAGAAAGGCCTTCATAGAAGGAAGCAGAGATTCAAGGTTCATAAAGAGCTTCCAAAAATTATGGTACTTATAGCTTTTAGCTCTCATTGCCCCTATCATAAGCATCTTGAAGTGATTAAGGTTAAAGTGAACAAACTATGGTGTACATGCTTGACGAAGTATAAGTTAGAAATCTCATGTCCCTTGTATACGAGGGCCGCTCCTCATGCTACTCAAGTTTAGTCACCGGTAAGTTCTTGTCATCGTAAGTATATGTGTATCATAGAGAACCGCCAACGGGGTACCCCTTGCCCGATGATACGGAAGAATCGCCATATCAAAATGACAAGGCAAGCAGACAACGAGCATCTCAGCAATCTTCTTATTTACCATGGGAATATGGTGCTTTTTGCTCTCTTTCCTCTTTTCATAATCTCATTTTTTTCTCTTTTTCTCTTTTTTCTCAATATAGGACTCTTTTTTATAAGAAGAATGCTTCATAGACAGCTCATTATGGTTACGCTGCAGGTTTCAACCATGTCAGCATGGATTAGACCAGCGGCCTAGGCGTTTCTCTAACACATATACATAACTCCATGGACTTACAAGCTCCTCTTTCATTTCACACCGACGACAACCATATACAAAAGAGCATGATATCAACTAGGTACAAGTACCAAGTGAAATGTTGAAAGCGTTCCCCATGACAGCATGGTTCTGCTAATTCCCAACAAATAAGTGCAAGCATATACAACATAGACGACACAATGGTTCAAGTTTATTAAGGGCAAGAAA
The DNA here is from genome assembly GCA_023614405.1 of Avena insularis. NCBI lineage: Eukaryota > Viridiplantae > Streptophyta > Magnoliopsida > Poales > Poaceae > Avena > Avena insularis. The sequence continues at coordinate 177,489,356 of CM042692.1, read as the reverse complement.
AGTAAAGTGTGCCATCAAGTTCATGAGAGCTTTAATCACTAGTTTTCTCATAACAAGTTTAATTTGGAAGGTAAAAAAAAGCATGAATATACTTTGAATAGCTTAATCTAGTAGGTAGGTATGGTGGACTCTTTGGAATAACTTGGTTTAGGGAGTTGGATGCATGAGTGGAACTCATACTTGGTTGCGGAGGCTAGCAAAAGACTAGGGGCGACAAACTAAGAGAGCAATAATGGCCATAATCATGCAGTGCGACAACACATCATTGATCAAAGCATAAAGTGATACTACAAGTTGAAAACTAAAGGATCATAAAGGCTATGGTGACTTGAGATAGTCATAACATGGTGTGAGAATGCGCCAAGTCAACCCAATTAAAGCATCAAAGGAGAATACCACTATACTATGCTTTAATATGCTAAAACAACGCATGGTTCATCCAAGGCACATTAAGCAATCTCAATTGTTTATAACAAGTCATGCTACAGCAAAGAATACTAAGCGTAAATACAAACGAATATCAAGCATGGCATGACAAAGCATAGGCCACAGTCAAAAACAAGTCTTTTTACCGCATAAGCATGGACTTTCCTACTCTTTTCCAAACCAAACCAAACTATTTGCAAACCAATGTATGAAAGAGGGGGTCTAGCCAATTTATTCAGCAAACGAAGAAAACCAAAGCAAACAAAAAAACAAAACGAAAATGAAAAAGAAGACGCTCAAAGAAAAACACAATTGTGCATGAAACAATAAAAATGAAGCGTTTGGAAGAAACCTGAGATTTTTATTGATGAAGAAGGGGATGCCTTGGGCATCCCCAAGCTTTGACGCTTGTACTTCTTGGATATTTCTTGGGGTGACACACGTGGCATCCCCAAGCTTGAGCTTTAGTCCATCCTTCATTTCATTACTCATTCCTTCCATACACCTGAAATTTTTCCTTCATACAAAACTTCACACAATCTTTATTAGCAACATTAGTGCACGAAAGATAAATAAGTCTTAAAGTTCAGTTCTAATACCAAATAAACTTCCATTAGAACACTAGCTACTGTAGCACTTCCCTCAAAAATCTCAATTCCCCAAAATAACTCAAAAAGGAACCAATAAGAAGCAAATGCAGAAAATGGCAGAAATCTTTCAAAACAGACCAGCAGGTAAAGACGAATTTTTTCGAAGACCTTCTATTGCTCAAATCAAAAAGTGTTGAACTAACGAAAGTTAGATAACAACCTGGGGCAGAAGCACAAAACTTCACGCCTCAAAAAGACGTTCAGAGATTATACACGAATTTTTACGGTGAAGCACAGAAATCTGTTTCGGGACAGCGACTTTCCCAATCATTACTTCTCTCTCATTAGAGGTTACTCTTGGCACAAAAAGCAAATAAAAAGGATAAGGAGCGGTTATTACTGAAGTAATAACTTCCAAGACTCATCTAAAACTTTTGGGTCATCTCCCAATAAGTACTTTTCTTTAACGCCTTTAAGTTAGGCATAAAAAGCAAGAAAGAATCAAGTGTTCTCAAATGAAGAAGCATTAAAACCAAATTTCTTGCCCTTACCTCTCTTACTTTTATTCTTAACCTTGGGGAAAATATGATTGTTTGGTGGAGAAGAAAGGTGCATGGTCCCCTTTCTGACATCTATTATTGCTCCAAGGAGTTTAAATAGGGACCTTCCAAGTGTAATTTTTCCTTTTCCTGCACATTCAATAACAAGATAATCAGTAGAAATCATTTTCCCAAGGATCTTTGTAAACACTCCTTCAGCTATTCCAATAGGTAATATGGTAGCATTATTAGCAAGAGATACTTATTTTCCTCCTTCAGTGAGCCCCCAAAGATTCAAAGATTCATAAATATCTTTTGGCATAAGACAAAATTCAGACATGATATCACAGCGGGCTTGAAAAGTTTCAGTGTTTATCTCAATCTTTACCATAGGGAGCCACTTTGATGGTTCAGAATTTATTCGAACATAATTATGATGCTCCCTAAGCATATTATAGCTATCTTTTAAGCTAGTAGTGCTAGTCTCAAGAGTGTTCAATCTAGCAAATATTCTTGCGAAAGAAATATCAGTTTGGCTAGGCAAGTTGTAAGTAAAGATAAATTTCTTTATAGCATTAATAGCATCATCCTCATTACATTGGAGGAAATCTCCTCCCACAACAGCATCTAAAGCATATCTATAGCAAAGGGCAATTCCAAGGTAAAAACTGCTAAGGAACAAGCTTTGAGTCATTTTAGGCTCAGTTTTTTCATGTAGATGAGAGATTCTAGACCAAGCTTCCTTGAAGCTTTCCTCAATTCCTTGTTTAAAAGTGAAAATCATTTCCTCGGGTGACATAGTGATTGGAGCAAGGCTAGACATAATAGCAACTCAAGATAGGAACTAATTTTTTTGTGTTTTCAAATAAGAAAGCAAACTAGTAAAACTAATTTTTTTTGTGTTTTTGATAAGGAAACAAGCAAACAAAACAAAAAGAAACTAAGCAAAACAAAAATAACAAAGTAAAGAGATTGGTAATGAGGGACTCCCCTTGTGAAGATGTCCTTGACTCCCCGGCAACAGCGCCAGAAAAGTGCTTGATGGCTCAGTATTGATGTAGAGCTCGTTGGGAACCCCAAGAGGAAGGTATGATGAGCACAACAGCAAGTTTCCCTCGGTTATGAAACTAAGGTTTAATCGAACCAGTAGGAGCAAGGAAACACCCCAAAGGTGTTGCTAGTTGAGCCTTGGCAGGGCGCACTATTGGTGCTAGTAGCAACGTGGAGACCTGCACAACACAACCACAGAACTTTGTCCCTAACTTGCGAAGAGGTTGTCAATCTCACCGGTTTTGCTGAAAACAAAGGATTAAACGTATCGAATGGAAAGAAGTGATAGTTTGCAAAAAATAAACACAAAGCAGTAAACAGTTTGTAGATTGTATTAAAAGAAAGGACCAAGATCCATAATTCTCTAGAAGTGGCTCTCCTTAAGATAGATAACATGCTGGGTGCACAAATTACAGCGGGGCAATTGACAAACATCGAGAAAGCAATACATGCATATACTAATCATCTTGACTCCTTTGGAACTTGATTGGGCATTACAACATTATACCATCCAATTGCATCTATGACTAATAATCCACCTTGTTATCATCCGAACCCCTCCAAGTTGCAAGCAACAGATTATTGCGTGTAATGTAAACAATACAATTGTTCTATGAACAAAGGATTGTTTTTCTCCTAACAAAGCAGCACATCTAGTACCTTAGAGATTCTGTCACTTCCCAGTTACGGAGGCATGAACCCACTATCAAGCATAAATACTAACTCTTGGAGTTGCTAGCATCTACTTGGCCAAGATAGCTACTAACAAAGCATGCAAGATCACAAATAACAAAGACATGATAGCATCAATAATCAATGAAATAGCATCTCAATATCCATCGGATCCCCACAAACATAACATGCGAATTACAAATAGATGATCTTGATCATGAGCAGCTCACAAGATCTAGACATGAAAGCACGAAGGAGAGAACCAGCCATCTAGCTACTACATGGACCCGTAGTCGAGATGAACTACTCACGCATCACACCAGAGGCTTGCATGATGGTGAAGAAGGCCTCGGTGAATTCCCTCTTGGCGGTCCGGAAGAGCTTCAAATCCCTCGATCTAGGGATGGAGATGACGACTGAGACTCTTCGTGGATTTTTGATCGGGTACTTAGGGTTTTCGTCGAGGGCATCTTATATCGGAAGAGAGGCCGAGGTGCTAGGGTCGGACCACCCCTTGGCCAGGGCTGGCGTGGCCAATGGTGTGGCTGGCCCCCCTCTCTGTCTCTATTCGGCATCTGACTTAGGAAAATAGGCACTTTGGCTTTTGTCCCGTCAATTCGAGAATATTCATTTTCTGACTTTCTTGGAACCAAAACAGCGAGAAAAGCAATGGTGGCATTGTGGCTCTTGTTAATAGGTTAGTCCAAGAAATCATATGAAAATTACTCCAAAGTGTGGACAAAACACAAGAAACTGGATAAAACCAAGCATGGAACATCAAAAATTATAGATACATTTGCAATGTATCACGCGACCAGGCCTGGCCCGCGCCGGGGGGTGGTTTGGCCGCCCCAGGCACCCCCTCGGCCTCTGCTTCCGCCTATATATTTCCTCCGATACAGAAACCCTAAGTACCAGATCAAAAAATCCACGAAAGAGTCTGTAGTCGTCGTCATCTCCATCCCTAGATCAGGAGGGATCTGAAGCTCTTCCGGGCACCCTGTCAGAGAGGGGAATTCACCCTGCAGGCCTTCTTCATCATCATGCAAGCCTCCGGTGTGATACGTGAGTAGTTCATCTCTGGACTACGGGTCCATGTAGTAGCTAGATGGTTGGTTCTCCTCCTTTGTGCTATCATGTTTAGATCTTGTGAGCTCCGTTCATGATCAAGATCATCTATTTCTAATCCTACATGTTGTGTTTGTGGGGATCCGATGGATATTGAGATGCTATTTCAGATTGATTATTTATTCTATCATGTATTTGTTATTTGTGATCTTGCATGCTTTCCGTTGTTAGTATCTATCTTGGCCAAGTAGATGCTAGCAACTCCAAGAGTTAGTATTTATGCTCGATAGTGGGTTCATGCCTCTAGTAATGTGGGGAAGTGACAGAAATCTCTAAGGTACTAGATGTGCTATTGCTACTAGGGAGAAAACAACAATCCTTTGTTCATAGAATAATCGTATTGTTTACATTACATGCAATTCGTAATGCAATTATATGTTGCTTGCAACTTAATACTAGAGGGGGTTCGGATGATAACCTGAAGGTGGATTATTAGTCATAGATGCAGTTGGATGGCGGTCTATGTATAATGTTGTAATGCCCAATTGAATCTCAAAGGAGTCAAGATAAGTAGTATATGCTTGTATGCTTTCTCGATGTTTGTCAATTGCCCCGCTGTAATTTGTTCACCCAACTTGTTATCTATATTAAGGAGAGCCACCTCCAGTTGTAACATCCCAAAACTTCAATCCAAGGTTATCAAGATCAAATCATCCAAAAATAGGGTTAACAAAAACTTTTTTCAAATTTAAAATGAAAGCATTCATATATGTGTGCTTTTAAAATAGGAGTTGTTTGAATTGCCATGATTGAATGATCCAATGCTTGTAAAATGTTTCTTTGGTGATTTAAACATCATCTACTTCATTCCCAAACTTTTCCTAAAGAAAATCAAATCAAAAATAATTAAAATGGAGGAATGGTCATTTTGGCAAATTTCACTCTCATGCCTACTTTGGCTATTCCTAGTACTCAAAACTTAACAGAAATAATTCTTGATCCTTGCACCCCTTGCTAGTACACATAATGAGGTACCAAGGCCCACCTTTTGATCTGCTAAAAACATTATGTTAACTATTTTAAATGACAGTTTAAAATGGAATCTAATGCATATGCATAGATCACCCCTACTTCAAAAACCATCTCTTTGAGCTCCACTTTCAAAACCCTTGCAACCAGAGACTACCTATCACTAGTGGAGATCACTCAAAAATTTTGAAACCAAAATTCAAAACTTTCTTTCATGCGGCCATTTAATCAAACACTTGGCATGCATAATCTCTACTCTAATCCTAGCTCATCGCTTACTGTGGTTTTGCCCCCAAATGATCTTCATTTATCTCCTTTGTCCCCTCTTGATCTAACCAAACCCCTAACACCCATCTCCCTTGTCCCTAGTCCCCATGCCATGCCGAGCCATGCCTCGCCGGCCAACCCTTGCCCCGCTACAGCAGACCATTCCCTCTTCCCTCGCCATGTCTAGGACGTAGCTAGGAGCTCACCGACACCCTTGTCCCTTGCCCGAGCCAAGAGCAGCAGTGGACCACCGAGCACAAACCGCGCCCAGTGCCACCGCACCATGCCAGTGCCGCCCCCAGAGCGCGCTCGGTCCCCGCTCACACAGACCGCCCCTTGGCAGCAGCCCGCGCCCGCCACTCCGCCTCGACCTGGAGAACACCCCAGACACCCCCGCTAGCCGCCCAACGCCTCACAGCCACCGCTCTCCGTGGACACCGCTGCCTCTGCCTCTCAGAGCGCCACTTGCCCAGACCGCGTGCCACCGCCCCTACGCGTGCATTCAAGTTCTAGAGCACCACCAGGGAACCACACATCGATCGCCACCCGCAGCCATGCCTCTACCCCGCCGTAGCCATGTCGCCACCGTCGACTGTCCATCCCGCTCGGTCTCACCATCGGGCCTATAAAAGGAGCCCTCCCCAGCCTCTTCTCTCCACACCATTCCACTCCTCTCACCTCTCTGAACCTCACCCACCTCTAGCCGGAGCAAGGCAAGCTCTGCCTCGCCAGAATTGGAGCCAGAGCAGTCGCGGCAGGAGGAGAAGGGCGCTGTTGATTGCGACCACCCCAAGCTCCACCACAACCGCGCCTCGCCTCGCCATCGTCTTCCACGTCGTTTTCCCACCTCGCCGACCCTGCTGGAGCCCTGGTACACCCCTAGTAGACCCCCACCGAGCCGCTAGGGTTCGAGCTCGCCGGTGACTTGTTCGTCGTCGAGGACGACCCTCAACCGTTGATCTCGCTTCTAATCCTACACCCCACGCTGCACTGCTTAGCGTTTTAAGTGCCACTGACAAGCGGGACCCCCCTGTCAGTTGAGCCCCACGCCGCGGAGCACCACTGGGCCGGCCCATTTCTTTTCCCGCGCTAGCCCACCCCTTCAAATCTGAATTTTTCTTTTTAGTTAAATCTAGTTTCTGTCCACTATTTCAAAATTCAATTCTGTGAGTTTGACAAATCCAAATAGCATGAAACAAATTTTGCCTAAAATGTATTAAGATGATCTATCCAAGACCGTTGGATTTAATTCAATTAGAGTTATAGATCTCTCCTATTAAAAATAAGAATATAGAAGCTTTTGCAACTTGCAACATTTTTATAAAATCAACCAAGTTAGCTTTTGAGTTGATTCCAACTCTCAAAAATCACATTTTATCATATCTATCTAAATATGTAGTAATATTAAGGTTTACATGCAGTGACTTTGGACTAGTATCAAAATAATGCTATATAGGCATTTCTAGTCACTTTAAATCATTAAATAATAAACTTAAACTAAAGTAATATTGATCCAACCTTTAAATCTCATTCCCACATGTTAGAATATGTGGTGAGGACATGTGTCCACATGATCCCATATTTTGGTGGTGAATATTAAATTTTAGTTAATATTTCAATGAGTAGAAATTACTTTTCTAAAATAAAAAGGATGAAACTATTGAATTAAAACTTGTGATGTTTGTGATGATAATAGATCATAAAATGTGTGTTTTAGAATGCTACTTAGCCTAGTTAAGTATTGTTTAGTGATTGTGCACTCCCTATGCATTTATAGACGCTAGTACCGACCAAGCTTTCGAGGAGGAGGAGTTCGACCAAGAAGAAGAAGAAGAAAACTTCAATCACTACACCAACCAAGGCAAGCTAGCACTATCCAAGATTAACCCTTGCAAGTTAGTATTTGCAAGTGTAGTACTTAGCAAACTAGAATCAAACTAGATGGTTTAGCAAACATGCCTTAAGCATGCTTTGATCACACCCCCTTTAACTATTAGTACATGAAGTCTTATTGACAAGTTTTACCTCCCTTAGTTTACACAAAGTTCTTTACTTGTTTTGAAGGTAGCATAAAAAGTATAAAACTTGACCTACTTAGAAACCTTTAGATGTCATTCTATGGCATGAGATTGATCCCATCCTTCCACCTTAGTGAACACTCTTAACTTAGTATTTTAGCGTAGATCAAAAACTTGAGCCACTTTAAATGGGAACAATTGGTGCAAATGAATTGTGAAACCCTTGGAACGATGAGTCATTCTATTGAGATGTTTTGACATGTGTTGAGAAACACAACTGGTTTATGATGATGAAAATGATGAGGCATGAGCCTTAACCCTTTTATAAAACTGATGGTTGGATTCGGATGTGATACCATTACAAATTTACCGTACAACCACATTACCTTAATTGGGTAAGGCTTAGCTAGAAATTTATATGCATTAGTATTAGTTCCCTCACGGGAGAGGTTTGAGCTGAGGCTACCTCTCAATGTTGTCCACCTATGCAGTGCCCAAGATGACTGATGGTCATGGTTGGGAGGCCATGCTCATAGGAGAGGTGCTTATACTAGGGTGTGTAAAGGGAAGGTTATGTTTGATTATATGCATACTAAGTATGATGATTCAGGGTTACCCCTGACAGATGTATCGAATCTTGTGGTGAAAGTGTATCACCTCTGCAGAGTGTCAAACTATTCGAATAGCCACGTCCGCGGTTATGGACAGTTGGAATGGCCATACTGTTTCGTTGTCAGATGTTTTCTAAATACTTTGAAGTAATGATGAATCTTGACTTGACCACAATAGGGTTGTGTTATGACAATAGCTTCCCAACTTAAGTGATTCTAGAACCTTATTTTATCTTTCTTGGTTTCTGAACTCAGCTTAGGTTTCAAACTTAACTTTATAGTTAAACTTAGCTCTAGCACTTTAACTTAGAATTATACTACTTGTTAGTGGTAGTTTGCGAGTACTTAAAGAGTACTCATGGCTTTTGTCCCTGGCTATTATCATGGCCAGACTATGAAGGAGATTATCAAGATGATGGTCAGCAGGACGGCTATGATAACTAGGACTATCTGCCTTCGTCAGCATTGCTTGTGCCCCTGAAGATGGACCTCACTGCTACGCTTATCTTTTATTTTCGCTGCTTGTTGTATTAAGACTGGATCATGAGATCCTTATTTGTGTAAGACCTTATATATGGTTTATAATGGATGATGTACTGTGATATCCAATCCGTTATGTCTCGGCAAAATGGTAATCCTAGGATTGCGAGGTATGGCATAACGGGCATATGGGATTAAAAATCCGGGTGTTGACACTAGTGAACTATGGACCCCGGTCCTTTCTTTTACAATCAATCTACAATCAATTGTTTACTGCTTTCTGTTTACTTTCTGCAAACTATTACTTTCTTCCATTCGATACGTTTAATCCTTTGTTTTCAGCAAAACCGGTGAGATTGACAACCTTGTTGCAAGTTGGGGGCAAAGTTCTGTGGTTGTGTTGTGCAGGTCTCCACATTGTTGCTGGCACCGGTAGTGTGCCCTACCAAAGTTCAGCTAGCAACACCTTTGGGGTGTTTCCTTGCTCCTACTTGTTCGATTAAACCTTAGTTTCATACTGAGGGAAAACTTGCTGATGTGCTCATCATACCTTCCTCTTGGGGTTCCCCAACAAGCTCGATATATTTTGGGCCATCAAGCTACTTTTCTGGCGCCGTTGCCGGGGAGTCAAGGACATCTTCACAAGGGGAGTCCCTCATAACCAATCTCTTTACTTTGTTGTTTTTGTTTTGCTTAGTTTACTTTTTCTTTGTTTGCTTGTTTCTTTATCAAAAACACACAAAAAAATAGCTTTACAAGTTTGCTTTCTTTATTATAAACACAAAAAAATGACTACTCTTGAAAACACTAAGTTGTGTGACTTCACTAGCACCAACAACAATGATTTTATGAGCACACCTATTGCTCCACCTTTGCCTGAAGCTACTTTCTTTGAAATAAAACCTGCTTTACTCAATCTTGTTATGAGAGAACAATTTTCTAGTATTGGTAATGAAGATGCTGCTGCCCATCTAAATAAATTTTTAGAACTATGTGAGATGCAAAAGCATAGGGATATAGATGGAGATATTATTAAGCTTAAATTGTTTCCTTTCTCTTTGAGGGGAAAAGCTAAAGAATGGTTCAATTCCTTAACTAGGAATAGTATTGATTCTTGGACTAAATGCAAAGATGCTTTCATTGGAAAACACTATCCTCCTGCTAAGATTATATCTATGAGAAGTGAAATAATGAAGTTTAAACAATCTGATAATGAACATGTTGCTCAAGCTTGGGAAAGAATGAAATCTTTGGTAAAGAATTGTCCCACTCATGGACTGACTGCTTGGATGATTATCCAAACCTTTTATGCAGGATTGAACTATTCTTCAAGAAATCTATTGGATTCTGCTGCTGGAGGTACCTTTATGACTGTTACCTTGGGTGCTGCAACGAAGCTGCTGGATAATATGATGGTTAACTACTTTGAATGCCATACTGAAAGAGCTCCACAAGGTAAGAAGGTAAATTCTATTGAGGAAACCTCCTCCTTGAGTGATAAGATTGATGTTATTATGTCTATGCTTGTTAATGGGAAAGCTCATACTGATCCAAATAATGTTCCCTTAGCCTCTTTGGTTGCTCAATAAGAGCAAGTTGATGTGAACTTTATAAGAAATAATAATTTTAGCAACAATGCCTATAGGAATAATTTTGGTAACAACAATTATAGGCCATATCCTCCCAACAATGGTAATGGTTATGAAATTCCTACAACAACAATAAGAGTGCTCCCTCTGAGCTTGAAGTTATGCTTAAGGACTTTATTAGTAAACAAACTGCTTTCAATAAAACTATTGAGGAAAAACTCTCTAATGCTGAAAGAAATATAGCATCTTTGGCTGAAGATCAATCTTCTTTGAATAAAATGGCTGCTAAACCTGAAACTAATGATAATCCCTTTGTAGATACTAATGCCATACAAGTTAGAATTGATGAAAATGTTAGACTATTATCTGAATTGCATGCTAAGTGGGAAAGAGAAGATGAAATTGCTAGAAACATTAGTGTTTCTACTATCACTACCACTAGTGTTGAGGCTAGTAATATCTCTACTACCTTAGATGATAATTATGATTTTGATCTTGATGGTTGCAATATCTTTGAAGTTATTAAGTTCCTACAAAAGCTTGCTAAAAGTCCTAATGCTAGTGCTATGAATATGGCCTTTACAAAACACATTACTGATGCTCTCAAAAAGATTAAAGAAGAAAAGATGAAACATAAAGCTTCTATTCCTATAAAACAAGAAGATGGTTAGGAACCCATCATTAATATGAAAGTGAATGATTTTGATTTCAAAGCTTTATGTGATCTTGATAGTAGTGTTTCTATTATGCCTAGAAGGATTATGATATGCTTGATTTGCCACCACTTGAAGATTGTTATTTGAATGTCCCACTTGATGATAATGCTAAAAAGAAACTCATGGGGAGTATTAATGATGTCCTTATTATGGTTAACAATGCATATGTCCCCATTGATTTCTATGTTTTGGATATTGAATACAATGCTTCTTGTCCTATTACTTTGGGAAGACCTTTTCTTAGAACTGTTGGTGCCATTATTGATATGAAAGAAGGCACCATTAAATATCAACTCCCACTCAAGAAAGGTATAGAGCACTACCCTAAGAAGAGAGAGAATATTTCTTTTGCCTCTCCTATGAAAACAAAATTTGCTCTTAATGCTTATTCATTTGAGAACACTTGATTCTTTTTCTTGCTTCTTATGCCTAACTTAAAGGCGTTAAAGAAAAGTACTTATTGGGAGATAACCCAAAAGTTTTAGATGAGTCTTGGAAGTTACTACTTATGTAATAACCGCTCCTTATCCTTTTTATTTGCTTTTTTGTGCCAAGAGTAACCTCTAATGAGAGAGAAGTAATGATTGGGAAGTTCCTGTCCCGAAACAGATTTTTGTACTTCACTGTAAAAATTCGTGTAAAACTTTTGTACGTCCTTTTGAGGCGTGAATTTTTTCGCTTCTGACCCAGGTTGTTATCTAACTTTCTTTAATTCAACACTTTTCGATTTGAGCAACAGAACATCTTCGAAAAAAATCGTCTTTACCTGCTGGTCTGTTTTGACAGATTTCTGCCATTTTCTGCATTTGCTTCTTGTTGGTTCCTTTTTGAGTTCTTTTGGGTAATTGAGCTTTTTGAGGGAAGTGCTACAGCAGCTAATGTTCTAATGGAAGTTTTATTGGTGTTAGAACTGAACCTAAAGACTTATTATCTTGAGTGCACTAATGTTGCTAATAAAGATTGTGTGAAGTTTTGTATAAAGGAAAAATTTCAAGTGTATGGAAGGAATGAGTAATGAGATGAAGGATAGACTAAAGCTCAAGCTTGGGGATGCCATGCGCGTCACCCCAAGAAATATCCAAGAAGTACAAGCGTCAAAGCTTGGGGATGCCCAAGGCATCCCCTTCTTCATCAATAAAAATCACAGGTTCCTTCCAAACGCTTTATTTTTATTGTTTCATGCACAGTTGTGTTGTTCTTGGAGCGTCTTCTTTTTCATTTTTGTTTTGGTTTTTCGTTTGCATTGTTTGCTTAGTTTTCTGAATAAATTGGTTGGACCCCCTCTTTCATGCATTGGTTTTCAAATAGTTTGGTTTGGATTGAAAAAGAGTAGGAAAGTTCATGCTTAAGTGGTAAAGAGAGCTTGTTTTTGACTGTGGCTTATGCTTTGTAATGCCATGCTCGATATTGTTTTGGCTTTATGCTTAGTATTCTTTGCTGTAGCATGACTTGTTATAAAGAATTGAGATTGCTTAATGTGTCTTGGAAGAATCGTGCGTTGTTTTAGCATATTAAAGCATAGTATTGTGGTATTCCCCTTTGATGCTTTATTTGGGTTCACTTGGCGCATGCTCACACCATGTTATGACTATCCCAAGTCACCATAGACTTTATGATACTTTAGTTTTCAACTTGTAGTATCACTTTATGCTTTGATCAATGATGTTTTGTCGCTCTGCATGATTATGGCCATTATTGCTCTCTTAGTTTGTCACTCCCAGTCTTTTGCTAGCCTCCATAACCAAGTATGAGTTCCACTCATGCATCCAACTCCTAAAACCCAGTTATTCCAAAGAGTCCACCATACCTACCTATTAGCATATGATATTCCAAGTATATTCATGTTTTTGTCTACCTTCCAAATTAAACTTGTTATGAGAAAACTAGTGATTAAAGCTCTCACGAACTTGATGGCACACTTTACTTTTTTGCATTTTATAAACTTGAACTATTGCATCCATCTTTGTTGCGTATATGCTTGCACTTTATAAGTTGAAGTTAGTAGAACCATGTATCATGGGGAACGCTTTCAACATTGCACCTGTACTTTGTACCCCGTTGATATCATGTTCTTTTGCTTATGGATCCCGGTGGTGTGAAATAAAAGTGGAACTTATAAGATCATGGAGTTTGTATGTGTGTTAGGGAAACGCCTGGGCCGCTAGCCTAAGCCATGCCTAATCATGGTGGAAACTTGTAGCATCACCATAATGATCACTCTATGAAGCATCCGCAATAAAAACCTATGCAAATAGCAAATAAAAAGATCGCTGAGATGCTCATTGTCTGCTTGCCTTGTCATTTTGATTATGGGATAGCTCCTGTATCATGTGCAAGGGGTACCCCGTTGATGGTTCTTTATGATACATATGTACTTACAATGACAAGAGCTTACTTGTGACTAAAGTTGAGTAGCATGAGGTTCGGTCATTGTAAGTAAGGGGCATGAGACTTCGGTTTATAACTTGTCAAGCATATCCTCTTAGTTGTGTCACTTTAACCTTAATCACCTTCAAGATGCTTATGATAGGGGCAATGAGAGCTGAAAGCTAATAAGTACCATAATTTTTGGAAGCTCTTTATGAGACTTGAATCCCTACTTCCTTCTATGAAGGCCTTTCTTCCACTATTATATTGAGTCTCTACCTTCTATCTTTATGCACCTACTTTGAGAGCATAGTGTCCATTCTTAGTTCTATGTGCATTGTCCCAAAACTTGTTGATTGATGCATGGCTTTGATATTGCTTGTTTTAAACTATTTGTATCTAGTCACTCTTATAAACTTTGAAGGTGTCCTATGCATTTACGTTTGCTACTCTATGAGGGACAAGCTGAATGCCACTATGCTATGTTTCCTTTATGTGAAACAAACAAACGTCTTGCAAAGCATTATTATTCATGAATCTTTTGTTTGTGCCTTTTCATGTTGCAACATAGTTTCTTTGTCTTATTGCTAGAACTTTGTCTTTCATGTTATGATTGAAGTACTATGATCCCAGCTATCCATGTTTTGCAAATACTTTGATCAAGTTTATGATGGTGCATGTCACCTCAAAAATTATTCTTTCTTTTTATCACTTACCTACTCGAGGACGAGCAGGAGTTAAGCTTGGGAATGTTGATACATTGCAAATGTATCTATAATTTTTGATGTTCCATGCTTGGTTTTAGCCACTTTCTTGTGTTTTGTCCACACTTTGGAGTACTTTTCATATGATTTCTTGGACTAACCTATTAACAAGAGCCACAGTGCCAGCTGCCTGTTTTCTGCTGTTTTTGGTTCCAGGAAAGTCAGAAAATGAATATTCTCGGAATTGGACGGGACAAAAGCCAAAGTCAGTTTTTCACCGAGGGACACCTGGAGCCAGAATACGAGACGGATAGGGTCTAGGCCCGGCCATACCACCTGGCTGTGCGGCCAGGCCTGGCTCGCGCCAAGGGGTGGACTGACCGCCCCAGGCACCCCCTCGGCCTCCGCTTCCGCCTATATATTGCCTCCGATACAGAAACCCTAAGTACCCGATCAAAAAATCCATGAAAGAGTTTGTAGCCGCCATCATCTCCATCCCTAGATCGGGAGGGATCTGAAGCTCTTCCTGGCACCCTGCCGGAGAGGGGAATTCACCCTGGAGGCCTTCTTCATCATAATGCAAGCCTCCGGTGTGATACGTGAGTAGTTTATCTCTGGACTACGGGTCCATGTAGTAGCTAGATGGCTGGTTCTCCTCCTTTGTTCTATCATGTTTAGATCTTGTGAGCTCCGTTCATGATCAAGATCATCTATTTCTAATCCTACATGTTGTGTTTGTGGGGATCCGATGGATATTGAGATGCTATTTTAGATTGATTATTGATTCTATCATGTCTTTGTTATTTATGATCTTGCATGCTTTCCGTTGTTAGTAGCTATCTTAGCCAAGTAGATGCTAGCAACTCCAAGAGATAGTATTTATGCTCGATAGTGGGTTCATGCCTCTAGTAATCTGGGGAAGTGACAGAAATCTCTAAGGTACTAGATGTGTTGTTGCTACTAGGGAGAAAACAATAATCCTTTGTTCATAGAACAATCGTATTGTTTACATTACATGCAATTCGTAATGCAATTATCTGTTGCTTGCAACTTAATACTAGAGGGGGTTCGGATGATAACCTGAAGGTGGATTATTAGTCATAGATGCAGTTGGATGGCGGTCTATGTATAATATTGTAATGCCCAATCGAATCTCAAAGGAGTCAAGATGAGTAGTATATGCTTGTATGCTTTCTCGATGTTTGTCAATTGCCCCGCTGTAATTTGTTCACCCAACTTGTTATCTATATTAAGGAGAGCCACCTCTAGTGAACTATGGACCCCGGTCCTTTCTTTTACAATCAATTGTTTACTGCTTTTTGTTTACTTTCTGCAAACTATTACTTTTTTCCATTCGATACGTTTAATCCTTTGTTTTCAGCAAAACCGGTGAGATTGACAACCTAGTCGCAAGTTGGGGGCAAAGTTCTGTGGTTGTGTTGTGCAGGTCTCCACGTTGCTGCTGGCACCGGTTGTGTGCCCTGCCAAAGTTCAGCTAGCAACACCTTTGGGGTGTTTTCTTGCTTCTACTGGTTCGATTAAACCTTGGTTTCATACTGAGGGAAAACTTGCTACTACGCCCATCATACCTTCCTCTTGGGGTTCCCCAACGAGCTCGATATATTTTAGGCCATCAATGTTCCCGGCCCGGACCACCCCGACACCGTGAGCAGAGGCAGGTCGCGCCGCCGCGCCGCCTTTAGCAGCAGCAGCCCGTCGCGCTATCCGTAGAGGCAGCAGCAACTGCCGCCCGCAGAGGCAGCTGCAGCAGGTCACGCGGCCTCGCCGCCGTGAGCAGCGGCAGGTCCCACCGCCGCTGACCGTCGGGTCCTCGTGCGTCCCCTGCACTGCGAGCAGGCCGCGCTGCCGTGAGCAGCAGGAGGTCGTGCCACCGCGAACCGTCGCGTCCCCAGAGACCTCGCGCGCGTCCTCAAGCCACCTCGCTCATCGACCTCGCACCGCCTCCTCGCCCAGCCTCATCTCACCGGCGCCGATCGACCTCAGGCTCGTCTCCGGCAGAGCTCCCTAGCCACAGCTCGCCGGTGCCGGATTGATTTTTATTTATGTGTACAGGGAGCCGATTGCTTTTTGTTTGTGTATACAGTGACTTGATTGTTTTTTATTTTTGTATATAGACACCTGATTGCTTTTTATTTGTGTATTTAGAGGTTTTTGTGTAAATTTTATACCTCCTTAGTATATCTCAACACATACAACCCACCAAACAACGGATGACTTCAGAATTTCTCAACAGACATGTGCTACCAAACACATGGCAAAATCTGAACTCAAACATGCTGAAGTCAGCTTGGCTCGGCAGAGATATTGATTCTGAGGTGGCTCGGGCTACCAAACACACCCATAATTATGAGCATGAGCCTATATAAGATAATCTTTAGATATTTGTTATTCATATACAAGAATTAAATACTTCGGAGATTATGTTAGTATTTGAAATAATACAAGATGCTTCATATCATTTATCGCCTTGTTGAGTCGGTATTGATTTTACTCGTAGCAACAATGACAATTAAAAGGGCTTTGTCAATGGCAAATATCATCAAGACCGAGTTGGTATTTACTATCATTGGTGTTCGCCCTACCTTAGAACTTTTCCGTCCTCCATCACTGCGGTGATTAATTACCACTAATATCTCAAAATTAATGGACATATATCCAGTTGGCTTACAATCCTGTAAGTAATTAATGGACATTAATATCTGAGCATCACTATTTATACACTTGCAATGGAACTCTAATCGAATTGAGTTTGTCAAGTAGGAGAATACCAATATGAGAGGGAGCGGCCAGTTGCCATTGATCATGATCTTGTTCATCGGGTACCTAGTCGGGCGTGCACAATGTAAGTACATGTATATCGGCATTACAATCTTGTTTTCTTAGACTAGTCATAATGGGGAGTATCATATAGTAGTATCATTTATATGATATTACTATATGATATTATCTTTATAATGCATAGTATCATGTACTAGTATCATAATCTTAGTATATTTATTATTTTGTAGAATCTCAATGTAAAATTGTGTATAAGATTCATTTGAGATTAAATTTTTTAGTTCTACGTGCTATGATACCGTATCTTTTTTTTTGCGAAAACTATAATACCGTATCTACCTATGATACCAACACAACCTCTTTCATCATTAATTAGTATGTCAAATTAGAATTTTACCAACATGGCATGCATGATACTACCTATGATACCTCCATTGGGACTAATCTTACTAGAAAGTTTACGCTACACGTATATAAAATCTGTTTGATATGCGGACTTCAATAGGTGGCGTCGAGGCGCAGCAAATGGTGATCTATCGGGATGGTCATGCCAACACAAGTATCGACGCCACCATGCTCAAGTCGGCATCAGTAGAAGAGAGCAAGCTTCACCTTAAATTTTGCGTCAGGCATTTCGGATGTCGTCTGGAAGGAGGGTACAATGGTACGTGCTACTGCTGCGTGAAGCAGGAAGAACATTGTTTCGAGACGCGGGATGAGTGCAATGACTATTGCCCTGACTGCAACCCTAACTGCCCGCCACCATCATATAATTGATGATAAATTTTCCATTCCCTGCTTGAATGATGGCTCTTCGATAATAAGAGCACTGCATTCTTTTTTTCGAAATTTCACCGATCTATTAATAATCATCAACAACAATACAAAAAAATCTAAAAATAATAAAAATTACAAATATGTAATTGGACCACCTAGCGACGACTATAAATACTAGAGCGAGCCGAAGGCGCGCCGATGTCCTCGTTCCGCCATCACCAGAGCCAGACAAAGCTTGTCATACTAGAGCTTATTGTAGTAGACAGACGGAAAGTCGTCGTGCTAAGGCCACAAAGGCCCTTCTATCTGGATGCAGTGCTTGCGGATATGAAGGTGGACGCAGCACCTGGTCCAGATGGCTTCGCGATGGCTTTGTTTAAGTAGTTTTGGGGGATTTTGAAGGGTCCAATCCTCCGTAACCTGAACGAATTTGCGATGGAGCGCATAGATGTTTCGAGGTTCAACTTTGGGATTCTCACCCTGATTGACGGGGCCGATGACATTAAGCTGTTTAGACCGATTGCCCTTATTAATGTCATTTTTAAGTTTTTTGCGAAGGCGTATGCTTCTAGAATCTCACCCATAGCCAAACGACTTTTATCAAAGGTAAATGTATTCACGAGGGGACCGTGTCCCTTAACGAGATAGTGCATGAGGTGAGAGTGAAGAACTTGGGGGGCATCTTCCTCAAGCTCGATTTTCAGAAAGCATATGACCGGGTGAATTGGGAATTTCTCAGATCAGTGCTTAGCAAAAAAAGGTTTCGAGTCAGGGGTGGTTCACAGGTTAATGCAACTTATTCAGGGAGGACAAACGGCCATTCACATCAATGGGGTGATCGGCCCGTTCTTCAGGAATGCAAGAGGAGTGCGACAGGGAGATCCACTCTCTCCCATCCTCTTTGACTTCGTGGTTGATGCCTTGGCAATGATCCTGGAGAGAGAGAGGGAAGCTGGGCACATCAGAGGTCTGGTCCCGCACCTCATCCCAGGGGTGTGTCACACCTGCAATATGCATATGACACGATGGTGCTGATCCAACCGGATGACGTGGGAATTGCCAATGTCAAATTTCTCTTGCTCTGTTTCGAGACATGAGTGGCCTAAATATCAATTTCTCGAAGTGTGAGTGCCAACACCCGGATTTTTAATCCTAAATGCCCGTTATGCCATACCTCGCAATTCCAGGATTAACATTTTTGCAAGACATAACGGATTGGATATCACAGTACATCATCCATTACAAACCATACATAAGGTCTTACACAAATAAGTATCTCATGATCCAGTCTTAATACAACAAGCAGCGGAAATAAAAGGTAAGCGTAGCGGTGGGGTCCATCTTTAGGGGCACAGGCAATACTGATGAAGGCAGATAGTCCTAGTTATCATAGCCGTCCTGCTGGCCATCATCTTGATAGTCTCCTTCATAGTCTGGCCATGAGAATAGCCAAGGACAAAAGCTATGAGTACTTTTTAAGTATTCGCAAACTACCTCTCACAAGTAATATAGTTCTAAGTCAAAGTGCTAAATCTAGGTTTAACTATAAAGTTAAGTTTGAAACCTAAGCTGAGTTCAGAAGAAAAGAAAGATACAGTAAAGTTCTAGAATCACTTAAGTTGGGAGGCTAGTATCATAAACACAACCCTATTATGGTCAAGTCAAGATTCATCATTCATCTCAAGTTATTTGGAAAACATCTGAAACCGAAACAGTATGGCCATTCCAACTGTCCATAACCACGGACGCGGCTATTCGAATAGTTTGACACTCTGCAGAGGTGGTACACTTTCACCACAAGATTCGATATATCTATCAGGGATAACCCTGAATCATCATACTTAGTATGCAGATAATCAAACATAACTTTCCCTTTACACACCCTAGTATAAGCACCTCTCCTATGAGCATGGCCTCCGAACCATGACCATCAGTCATCTTGGGCACTGCATAGGTGGACTTCATGAGAGGTAGCCTCAGCTCAAACCTCTCCCGCGAGGGAACTAATACTAATGCATATAAATTTCCAGCTAAGCCTTACCCAATTCAGGTAGTGTGGTTGTACGGTAAATTTGGAATGGTATCGCATCCGAATCCAACCATCAGTTTTATAAAAGGGTTAAGGCTCATGCCTCAACATTTTCATCATCATAAACCATTGGTGTTTCTCAACACATGTCAAAACATCTCAATAGAATGACTCATCATTCCAAGGTTTTCATAATTCATTTTCACCAAGTGCTCCCATCTAAAGTGACTCAAGTTTTTATCTACTCTAAACTACTAAGTTAAGAGTGTTCACTAATTGGAAAATGATGGGTTCAATCTCATGCCATAGAATGACATCTAAATGGTTCTAAAATAGGTCAAGTTTTATACTCTTTATGCTACCTTCAAAAAGTAGAGAACTTGGGTAAAGTAAAGGAACTAAAGCTTGTAAATAAGACTTGGGGTAACTAATAGTCAAAGTGATATGACTCAAGCATGCCTATAGCATCTTGCTAAACCATCTAGTTTAATCCTAGCTTGCTAAGCATTATACTTGCAAGTGTTATCTTGTATTGCTAACGGTGGCTTGCCTTGGTTGGTGCAGTGGTTGAAGTTTTCTTCGTCTTCTTCTTGGTAGAACTCCTCCTCCTCGTAGACTTGGTCGGTACTATCATCTAGAAATACATACGGAGTACACAATCACCAAACAATACTTAACTAGTCTAATTAGCATTCTAAGACACACATTTGATGATCTATTATCATCACAAGCATCACAAGTTTAATTCACTAGTTTCATTCTTTTTTAATTTAGAAAAGTAATTTCTACTCATTGAAAAATTAACTAAGATTTAATATTCACCACTTAAAATATGGGATCATGTGGACACATGTCATCACCACATATTCTAACATGTGGGAATGAGATTTAAGGGTTGGATCATAATTACTTTGGTTTAAGTTCAATATTTAATGATTTAAAGTGACTAGAAATGCCTATATAGCATTATTTTGGTACTAGTCCAAAGTCACTATATGTAAACCTTAATATTATTACATATTTAGATAGATATGGTGAAATGTGATTTTTGAGAGTTGGAATCAACTCAAAATCAATCTTGGTTGCTTTTATAAAAATGTTGCAAGGTGCAAATGCTTCTGTTTTGTTATTTTTACTAGGAGAGATCTATAACTCTAATTGAATTAAATCCAAGGGGCTTGGATAGATCATTTCAATACCTTTCAGGCAAAATTGGTTTCATGCAAAATGGATTTGTAAATCTCTCTGAATTGATTTTCAAACTCAGAGACAGAACTAAGTTTAAACTAAATAGAAAAATCCTAATTCAAACTAACTGGGCCGCACGGGAAATTCTAACAGGCCGGCCCAGTGTCACTCTGTGGCGTGGGGCTCAACTGACAGGGGGGTCCACAAGTCAGTGGCTCATAACGCGCGAAGCGATACGGGGCGATGTGGACAGTTAGATTAGACTGAGGATCAACGGATGTGCCTTGTCATCGACGACGGACCTATCGCCGGTGAGCTCGAACCCTAGCGGCTCGGTGGGGGTGCATAGGGGGCGTACCAGGGCTCTAGCGATGACGGCGAGGCGAGCAAACGGACTGGGGGTCGACGGCGAGCTCAGGGACGGTCGAGGCAAGTCCGGGGGTGGTCACAATCAGCGGCGCCCCTTCCTCCTCTGTTGCGGGCTACTTCGGCCGAATTCCGGCGAGCAAGTGCTCGCGCTGCTCTGGCTAGAGGTGGGGAACGGTTAGTGAGGTGAGGGGAGTGGAGTGGTGTGCTTCAAAAGGCTGGGGGTTCCCTCCTTTTATAGGCCTAACGGCGAGACCAGGAGGGATGGGCAGGCGACGGTGGCAACATGGCTACGGGCGGCTAGCGGCATGGCTGAGGGTGGCGATCGATAGGCGGTCTCCTGGCGGTGCTCTAGGAACTCAATGCGGGCATAGGGGCGGTGGTGCGTTGGGCGGCGAACGGGCATGTCCGTCGTGTTCCCTGGGTCATGGCGGAGCGGTGGGCGCGGGCTGCGGTCGAGCGGCGGCTTGTGCACGCGTGCCGGGTGCGGCGCTCTAGCGCGTGCTCGGCATGGCTCGGTGGCACTAGGCACAGGATCTCCTTGGTGGTCCACTACTGCGCTTGGCTCGGGCAGGAAATAGAGGGTGGCGGTGAGGTCCTGGCTACCTCCTAGACATGGCGAGAGAGAGAGGGAAGTGGTCTTCTGGGGCGAGTGCATGGTCGGCCAGCGAGGGGTGGCTCGGCATAGCATGGCCATGCCAGTAGGAGGGTAGGGGATGGGTGCTAATGGCATGGTTAGACCCTAGGGGGACAAAGGGATTAAATGAAGATCATTTGGGGGCAAAACCTGTTTAAAACAGTGAGCTAGGATTAGGGTGTAAATCATGCATGCAAGTGTTTGATGAAATGGCCGCATGAGATAAACTTTTGAATTTTGAAAAGATTTTTGGTGGGTTTGCTAGGAGTAAGCTTGAGACCCTGTGGGTGCTTGGGTTTTGAAAATTTAGCTTGTTTGAGTGGTTTTTGAAATAGTGGGATCTTCCCATATGAAATAGATTCAATTTTAAACTGTCATTTAAAATTAGCATTTGAAAGATTTTTTCAGATCACAAAGTGGGCCTTGGTACCACATTATGTCTACTATCAAGGGGTTTAAAGATCCACACATGTTTCTGTTAAGTTTTGAGTACTAGGAATAGCCAAAGTAGGCATGATAGTTAATTTGGCCAAAATGACCATTCACTTCAGTTATTCATTTTGAGTTGTTCTTCTTTGGGAAAAGTTTGGGAATGATGTAGATGATGTTTATTTCACCTAAGAAACATTTTACAAGTAAAGAATCCTAGAACCATGGCAATTCAAATCAATTCCTAATTTAAATGCACATACACATGAATGCTTTCATTTTTAATTTGGAAAATTTTTTGTTAACCCTAATTTTGATGATTTGGATCTTGATAAGCTTGGATTAAAGTTTTGGGATGTTACAAACCTTCCCCCCTTAAAAAAAATCTCGTCCCGAGATTTACAAAGAAAACTAGAAACTAAAGAGATCTAGGAACCCTGTCCTAATGTAATCTTCGCGCTCCCAAGTGGCTTCCTCCTCGGTATGGTTGCTCCATTGAATCTTGAGAAACTTGATGCTCCTGGTTCTGGTGGTTCTGTAGGCTTCTTCTAAGATACGGATGGGCACTTCCTGATAGGTCAGGTCATTGTTGATTTCTATGGCTATGTGATCAATGTTCTTGAAAACTTCAGTCTTCTTAGGCACTTCCAAGCATTTGCGAAGTAACGAGATATGGAACACAATGTGGATGGCTGACATCTCTTCAGGCAGTTCCAGCTGATACGATACTTCTCCTCGATGGTTCAGAATCTTGAAAGGTCCGATTTATCTGGGGGCTACCTTTCCCTTCAGACTAAAGCGTTGAGTTCCCTTCAATGGTGAAACCTTGAGATATACAAAATCTCCGACATTGAAAGTCAGGTCTCTCCTTCTCTTGTCAACATAACTCTTCAGTCTGGATTGAGCGGTCTTGAGGTGCTCCCGGACTTTGTGAACTTTCTCTTCTGCTTCTCAGAGAATGTCGGGTCCAAAGATCTGACTCTCTCCTACTTGCGACCAATTCAAAGGGGTACGACACTTTATTTCGTATAGGAATTCCAAGGGTGCCATCTGCAAACTAGCTTGATAACTGTTGTTATATGAGAACTCTGCGAAAGGCAGGCAGTCTTCCCATTTTGATTTGTATTCCAACACACAAGCTCTAAGCATATCCTCTAGGATCTGGTTGACTCTCAGTCTGTCCATCAGTTTGCGGGTGATAAGTGGTACTGAAGTTCAACTTGGTTCCTAATCCTTCTTGGACTTTCTGCCAACATCTTGAGGTAAACTAGGTTCCTCGATTTGATACGATGGTCTTGGGGGTTCCATGCAGACTAACAATCCTAGCAATATACAGTTCTGCTAGCTTCGCACTCTGGTAGGTAGTGTTGACAGGTATGAAGTGAGCTACCTTAGACAGTCTATCAACTATGACCTAGATTGAGTCATTTCCCCTACTGGAAGTAGGCAAACCGGTGATAAAGTCCATTCCGACGGAATCCCATTTCCATTCCGGAATCTGCAGTGGTTGCAACAGTCCTGCAGGTCTCTGATGCTCTGCTTTGACTCTTTGACAGATGTCACACTTGGCGATGTAGCTTCCGATTTCTCTCTTCATCTTGTGCCACCAAAATTGCTCTTTCAAATCTTGATACATCTTTGTTCCTCCGGGGTGGATAGAATAAAGAGTATCATGAGCTTCCTTCATGATAACTTCCTTCAGCTCTGAATCTGCTGGCACATAGATACGTCCTTTGTACCACAGTACTCCTTCTTCATCTTCAGTGAATCCAGGTACCTTTCCTGTACCAATACGACGTTTGATTCCGTCGATCCTTTCATTCCCCTTCTAGGCTTCCTTGATTTGGCTAATCAAAGTGGGTTGAAGTTCAATGCTAGCTAAGAATCCTTTGCTAACTAATTCAGTCCTGAACTGCTCCAACTCTTCATACAAACTTTGTTGCTTCTCCTTGATCATGGTATTTAGCCTACACGGCAATCTGCTAAGAGCATCCGCTACCACATTGGCTTTGCCGGGGTGATAGTGAATGTCAAGGTCATAATCATTGATTAACTCTATCCATCTCATTTGTCTCATATTCAGCTCCTTCTGAGTGAAGATATATTTTAAGCTCTTGTGATCTGAGTAAATCTCACAATGATTACCCATCAGATAATGACGCCATGTCTTCAACGCTAGAACCACAGCTGCTAGCTCAAGATCATGGGTCGGATAGTTCTGCTCATGCCACTTTAGTTGTCGATACAGATACGCGATGACTTTGCCTTCTTGCATCAATATACATCCTAGACCCATCTTGGATGCGTCACAATACACATCAAACGGCTTCTTGATGTCTGGCATGACCAATATTGGGGATGATATCAATCTCTTCTTCAGCTCCTGGAAACTGGCTTCACATTTGTCTGTCCATTCAAACTTCTTGTCCTTCTTCAATAATTGGGTCATGGGTTGGGCGATGCTTGAGAATCCTTCTATGAACTTGCGGTAGTATCCCGCTAATCCGAGAAATGCATGGACTTGGGTTTGAGTGGTTGGGGCTTCCCATTCTTCGACATCTTTGATCTTGGCGGGATCAACAGAGACTCCTCCGGCAGACACAATATGTCCTAGGAATCCTACTTCTTTCAGCCAAAACTCACACTTGCTGAACTTGGCATATAACTGATGCTCTCTCAGGGTTTCTAGGATAACTCTCAGATGTTGCTCATGTTCTTCTTATGACTTGGAGTAGATAAGGATGTCGTCGATAAACACAACTACAAACTTATCTAGGAAATTCATAAAGATCTTATTCATGAGATTCATGAAGTAAGCAGGGGCATTGGTTACTCCAAAAGACATAACCGTGTACTCGTATAAACCATAGCGAGTAGTAAAGGCGGTCTTCGGAATATCCGTTGCACGAATCTTAAGTTGGTGATAACCAGTCCTAAGATCAATCTTTGAGAATACCTGGGCTCCAGTCAACTGATCAAATAGATCCTCTATATTTGGCAAGGGGTACTTGTTCTTGATGGTGACGTCATTCAACTTGCTGTAATCTGTGCACAAACGATTGCCTCCATCTTTCTTGTCGACGAATAGCACTGGTGATCTCCATGGCGATGCGCTTGGTTGAATCAAGCCTTCCTCTAACATGGCATCCAACTGCTTCTTCACTTCCACTAACTCGGAGGGGTTCATGCTATAGGGTCTCTGGGCTATGGGTCCGGTTCTGGGGATTAGTTCGATAATGAACTCAATATCCCTATCTGGGGGCATACCTGGCAATTCATCTGGGAATACGTCAGGGTATTCACAGACTTCTCTGACTTGGTCTATGGTGGGAAGGGTTACACTCTTGTTGCACTTGAATTGACGGGGTAAGGTTTCAGAGATATGCTCTACTTTTACTCCAGAACTACTGGTCATGGTGATGGCTTTCTTAGCACAGTCTATCAGTCCTTTATGCCTTGACATCCAGTCCATACCTAGTACTACTTCCAATCCTTTGGTTCCAAGTACAATTAGGTTGGCATAAAAATCTATCCCATGTATTCTGATAGGCACAGCTTTGCAAATTTTTCTAGCTTTGGTTGTTGAACCGGGGATATGAACTATCATGACATGCTTTAGGTTGGTTGGGTGAATCTTACTAGTGCATGCAAATTCTTCGGTGACAATAGAATGTGATGCTCCCAAATCAAACAATACTCTTGCTAAAACTGAGTTAACAGAAAACATACCCAGCACTACATCTGGCGCTTCCTGGGCTTCTTCTGCGTTCATGTGGAAGATACGACCGTTGCAGTTGTGAGGGTTCCCTGGGGAAAATCTTCTTCCTGGTTGAACACGACGCTGCTGCTGAGCTGGGGCATTCACATTGGCATTGGTTGCAGTCTTCTTGGGACACTCATTGGAATAGTGACCCTTCACTCCACACTCAAAACAAGTGGACTTGTCCTTGACTGCGACAGGTACAACATTGCTGCCTGTTCTGGGTGCAGTGTTGTTGTTGTTCTTGGGAGGTGCACTGTTGAAATTGTTGGCATTGCCGGAGTTGTGGTTGTTTCCTCCGGACTTCACATTGCCTCCGCTATGGTTGGGGTAGCTTGGGCGAGACGTTGGGGGTCGGTTGTTCCTTGGTGCATATCCTGGTGAAGGGTTGGGACGGTACTTCTGGTGACTGCTGGATCCAGACTGTTGCATCATGCGACGCTTGCGGTTGTCGTTTGCCTAGTTAATCTTTCCTTCCATCTGAATGGCAGAGTCGACTAGTTCTTCGAGATCTTCGAAACGGATGTTGACGAGGACAGTCTGCATCTCATCATGCAGTCCGTTCAGGAATCTCTCCTTCTTCTTGGCCTTCGTGTTGATCTCATCAGGTGCATATCTGGAAAGTCACAGGAATCTATCATGGTACTCCACCACAGTCATTCTTCCTTGCTTCAATTCGCGGAATTCATCTCTCATCCTGTTGACTAGACCTTGCGGCACGTGGGTGCGGCTGAACTTGACTTTGAATGCTTCCCATGTCATCACTTGACCATGGTTCATATTGCGGATACTATTCCACCAAGCTCTTGCATCTCTCGCTAGGTAGTGGGTGGCGAAGAGAACTTTCTCATTTTCATCAACTCTGGCAACTTCTAAGTTGTTTTCCATTGTCTGTAACCAGTCATCCGCATCTAACGGGTTTTCAGATTGGCTGAAGATTGGGGGATTGGTGTTCTGAAAATTTTTAAGTTTGGATCCCTGGTGATCCTGATTTCCATGCCCTTGGTTGTTGAGAGCCATTTGGGCGATCTGCTACAATGTTGCTAAGTTGGCTTGGCGCTCTGCCCTGCTTGCTTCATGGTCTGCGATGAGATTCTGCAAGATCTACAGCATTGGGTCTTGCGACGAGCTGCTCCCTCCTTGGTTTCCACGAGTCATCTGAAGATTGAGATAGATATAGGGGTAAGAGGGAAATTCTAAGGTTCATGGTGATGCTTTGGGGGTTTTCAAAGCTTAAACTTTGAGTTAGACTCAGGTTTTTCAACAAACTTCATTTTCATTCATGCAAGCAAGCACACGATACAACACACACCACAACAATCAAAGGGAAACAGATGGTTGGAAGAACCATTCTGTAAGCTACGATACAGTGGGACAGATACAACTCATGCTACGACAGTGCTCTAGTGCATCTACTCATCGTCGATGAAGTCGGAGTCCTCATCATCAGTGTAGAAGTCCACGGCATCCTCCTCCAGAAAGTCATCATCATTGCTGAGGTAAGAATCCATGTCTCCCTGGATGTCTTCACCCTCATCTTCTTCTTCCTTGGCTGCAAGCTGAGCTTCCTTCTCCTTGACGGTCTTCTCGAGGTCGGCCACCTTCTTGCGAAGACGAGCGATGGTGCGATCCTTCTTTGCATGCTGGCGGCAAAGAGACTGGCGATCTTGGACGAGCAGTGCGAAAGTCTGGGCCTTCTGGTTGGCAATGGCACGGTTCTGGTTGGCTAACTCTCGGGCATTTTCCAGTTCCTGCTGTCTGTCGTGTAGCAAGAAGTCAAGATTCTCCACTTGACGCCTCAACTCTGGGTGACTTGGCATCTCCATCGGCATTCCCATGAAGTCACGTCTTGCATAGTGGGCAAAACGGGTTCCTTGGATCTTGTTGACGCTGAGGGCACATAGACGTGCGAGAGCTTCATGCATTGCCCTGGCTAATCCATCTAGCCAGTTGTTCTCTCTCAAGGAGAACTAAATTCTCCCGGAAGTTGGTACTTCGATGCTTCCTCTAAAATCTGCGGTGACTAGCCACTATAGGTCTCCTCCTGGGGGTCCTGGAAGTTGAGCTCCAAGAAACTTCGGATGTGGGCGTCCCAGTAACTCCGACAGTGAATCCAGATCCCTCTCGAAGATTAGCTGACCTCCGTTTCCCAACTGGTAAACTTGCTGAACTGAGTCTCCATCTGCAAGAATTAAGGATGAGGAAATTAGTGAAGTGATCAAGTGTGTCAAATTTTAAGTAGTAATGTAAGAATTTTGAGGAACATGAATTTTTGAGAAAGAATGAGTTCACAAGGATAAGAGAGGAAATAGTTTTTCATAACTACTCACTTTGGTTTTGAAACTAAGCTTTTGGTTTGGACATCCATTTTAACTAGGGTCTCCTATGGCTCTGATACCAACTTGTCAACACCCGGATTTTTAATCCCAGATGCCCGTTATGCCATACCTCGCAATCCCAGTATTACCATTTTTGCGAGACATAACAGATTGGATATCACAGTACATCATCCATTACAAACCATACATAAGGTCTTACACAAATAAGGATCTCATGATCCAGTCTTAATACAACAAGCAGCGGAAATAAAAGGTAAGCGTAGCGGTGGGGTCCATCTTTAGGGGCACAGGCAATGCTGACGAAGGCAGATAGTCCTAGTTATCATAGCCGTCCTGCTGGCCATCATCTTGATAGTCTCCTTCATAGTCTGGCCATGAGAATATAGGACAAAAAGCCATGAGTACTCTTTAAGTACTCGCAAACTACCTCTCACAAGTAATATAGTTCTAAGTCAAAGTGCTAAATCTAGGTTTAACTATAAAGTTAAGTTTGAAACCTAAGTTGAGTTCAGAAGCAAAGAAAGATACAGTAAAGTTCTAGAATCACTTAAGTTGGGAGGCTAGTATCATAAACACAACCCTGTTGTGGTCAAGTCAAGATTCATCATTCATCTCAAGTTATTTGGAAAACATCTGACAACGAAACAGTATGGCCATTCCAACTGTCCATAACCGCGGACGTGGCTATTCGAATAGTTTGACACTCTGCAGAGGTGGTACACTTTCACCACAAGATTCGATACATCTATCAGGGATAACTCTGAATGATCATACTTAGTATGCAGATAATCAAACATAACTTTCCCTTTACACACCCTAGTATAATCACCTCTCCTATGAGCATGGCCTCCCAACCATGACCATCAGTCATCTTGGGCACTGCATAGGTGGACATCATGATAGGTAGCCTTAGCTCAAACCTCTTCCGCGAGGGAACTAATACTAATGCATATAAATTTCCAGCTAAGCCTTACCCAATTCAGGTAGTGTGGTTGTACAGAAAATTTGGAACGGTATCGCATCCGAATCCAACCATCAGTTTTATAAAAGGGTTAAGGCTCATGCCTCAACATTTTCTTCATCATAAACCATTGGTGTTTCTCAACACATGTCAAAACATCTCAATAGAATGACTCATCATTCCAAGGTATTCATAATTCATTTTCACCAAGTGCTCCCATCTAAAGTGACTCAAGTTTTTATCTACTCTAAACTACTAAGTTAAGAGTGTTCACTAAGGTGGAAAATGATGGGTTCAATCTCATGCCATAGAATGACATCTAAAGGGTTCTAAAATAGGTCAAGTTTTATACTCTTTATGCTACCTTCAAAAAGTAGAGAACTTGGGTAAAGTAAACGAAGTAAAGCTTGTAAATAAGACTTGGGGTAACTAATAGTCAAAGTGATATGACTCAAGCATGCCTATAGCATCTTGCTAAACCATCTAGTTTAATCCTAGCTTGCTAAGCATTATACTTGCAAGTGTTAGCTTGCATTGCTAATGGTGGCTTGCCTTGGTTGGTGCAGTGGTTGAAGTTTTCTTCGTCTTCTTCTTGGTAGAACTCCTCCTCCTCGTAGACTTGGTCGGTACTATCGTCTAGAAATACATACGGAGTACACAATCACCAAACAGTACTTAACTAGTCTAATTAGCATTCTAAGACACACATTTGATGATCTATTATCATCACAAGCATCACAAGTTTAATTCACTAGTTTCATTCTTTTTTAATTTAGAAAAGTAATTTCTACTCATTGAAAAATTAACTAAGATTTAATATTCGCCACTTAAAATATGGGATCATGTGGACACATGTCATCACCACATATTCTAACATGTGGGAATGAGATTTAAGGGTTGGATCATAATTACTTTGGTTTAAGTTCAATATTTAATGATTTAAAGTGACTAGAAATGCCTATATAGCATTATTTTGGTACTAGTCCAAAGTCACTGCATTTAAACCTTAATATTATACATATTTAGATAGATATGGTGATATGTGATTTTTGAGAGTTGGAATCAACTTAAAATCTATCTTGGTTGATTTTATAAAAATGTTGCAAGGTGCAAATGCTTCTGTTTTGTTATTTTTACTAGGAGAGATCTATAACTCTAATTGAACTAAATCCAACGGTCTTGGATAGATCATTTCAATACCTTTCAGGCAAAATTGGTTTCATGCAAAATGGATTTGTAAATCTCTCTGAATTGATTTTCAAACTCAGAGATAGAACTAAGTTTAAACTAAATAGAAAAATCCTAATTCAAACTAACTGGGTCGCGCGGGAAACTCTAACGGGCCGGCCCAGTGTCACTCCGCGGCGCGGGCTCAACTGACAGGGGGGTCCACAAGTCAGCGGCTCATAACGCGCGAAGCGGTACAGGGCGATGTGGGTCGTTAGATTAGACTGAGGATCAACGGTTGTGGCTTGTCATCGACGACGGACCTGTCGCCGGCGAGCTCGAACCCTAGCGGCTCGGTGGGGGTGCATAGGGGGCGTACCAAGGCTCCAGCGATGACGGCGAGGCGGGCAAACAGACTGGTGGTCGACGGCGAGCTCAGGGACGGTCGAGGCAGGTCCGGGGGTGGTCACAATCAGCGGCGCCCCTTCCTCCTCTGCTACGGGCTACTCCGGCCAAATTCCGGCGAGCAAGTGCTCGTGCTGCTCCGGCTAGAGGTGGGGAACGGTCAGTGAGGTGAGGGGAGTGGAGTGGTGTGCTTCAAAAGGCTGGGGGTGCCCTCCTTTTATAGGCTCGACGGCGAGACCGAGAGGGATGGGCAGGCGACGGTGGCGACATGGCTACGGGCGGCTAGCGGCATGGCTGAGGGTGGCGATCGACAGGCGATCTCCTGGCGGTGCTCTATGAACTCAATGCGTGCATAGGGGCGGTGGTATGCGGTCGGGGGCAGCTGGCGCTCTGAGCGGCAGAGGCGGCGGTGTCCACGGCGAGCGGTGGCTGTGGTGCGTTGGGCGGCGAATGGGCGTGTCCGTCGTGTTCGCTGGGTCGTGGTGGAGCGGTGGGCACGGGCTGCGGTCGAGCGGCGGCTTGTGCACGCGTGCCGGGTGCGGCGCTCTAGCGCGTGCTCGGCATGGCTCGGTGGCACTGGGCGCAGGCTCTCCTCGGTGGTCCACTGCTGCGCTTGGCTCAGGCAGGAGACAGAGGGTGGTGGTGAGGTCCTGGCTACCTCCTAGACATGGCGAGAGAGAGGGAAGTGGTCTGCTGGGGTGAGTGCATGGTCGGCCGGCGAGGGGTGGCTCGGCATGGCATGGCCTTGCCAGTAGGTGGGTAGGGGATGGGTGCTAATGGCATGGTTAGACCCTGGGGGGACAAAGGGATTAAATGAAGATCATTTGGGGGCAAACCCCTGTTCAAAACAGTGAGCTAGGATTAGGGTGTAAATCATGCATGCCAAGTGTTTGATGAAATGGCCGCATGGGATAAACTTTTGAATTTTGAAAAGATTTTTGGTGGGTTTGCTAGGAGTAAGCTTGAGACTCTGTGGGTGCTTGGGTTTTGAAAATTTAGCTTGTTTGAGTGGTTTTTGAAATAGTGGGATCTTCACATATGAAATAGATTCAATTTTAAACTGTCATTTAAAATTAGCATTTGAAAGATTTTTGCAGATCACAAAGTGGGCCTTGGTACCTCATTATGTGTACTATCAAGGGGTGTAAAGATCCACACATGTTTCTGTTAAGTTTTGAGTACTAGGAATAGCCAAAGTAGGCATGATAGTTAATTTGGCCAAAATGACCATTCACTTCAATTATTCATTTTGAGTTGTTCTTCTTTGGGAAAAGTTTGGGAATGATGTAGATGATGTTTATTTCAACTAAGAAACATTTTATAAGCAAAAGAATCCCAGAACCATGGCAATTCAAATCAATTCCTAATTTAAATGCACATACACATGAATGCTTTCATTTTTAATATGGAAAAGTTTTTGTTAACCCTAATTTTGATGATTTGGATCTTGATAAGCTTGGATTAAAGTTTTGGGATATTACAGTGAGGTGGTCATCTTATGGAAAGATCCCACCGAACAGGT
The DNA here is from genome assembly GCA_023614405.1 of Avena insularis. NCBI lineage: Eukaryota > Viridiplantae > Streptophyta > Magnoliopsida > Poales > Poaceae > Avena > Avena insularis. The sequence continues at coordinate 177,456,851 of CM042692.1, read as the reverse complement.
TAGAATTGCCAACCTCCTTAATTGCAAGCTGAGTCAGTTCCCCGTCACCTACTTAGGGTTGTCGGTGAGTGATAGGAGATTGCATTGAGGACTGGGATTTCTTGGTGGGCAAGGTGGGTCACAGGGTGGACCCTTGGCAAGGCAGATTTATGTCATCCACGGTTAGTCTAACACTCACGAATGCATGTCTATCGAGCCTTCCGACGCATGCCATCATGTGCGTCTACAAGCTGTATGATGGGACCCATGTGGGCATGGATAAGTGTTGATGTTGTTTCTTCTAGGAAGGGGTTGGGGACAAGAGGAAATACCATCATGTGGACTGGGCCACGGTCTGCTCCCTTAAAGAGCTGGGTTGCATTGGGATCAGAAACATGAGACTGATGAACTTGTCACTCCTCATAAAGTGGGTGTGGAGGCTATGCCAAGGCGAGCAGGGGTTATGGGTCGACCTCCTCAAGGCAAAATACTTGAGAGGACGGAAACTACTTACAGATAAGGCTGTGAAGGGATCACAGTTATGGAATAACCTGCAATAGGTCATACCTCTCTTTCACTAGGGGGCAAAGTTTGAGGTGCATGACGGTTGCTCAACTAGGTTCTGGTTAGATCGCTGGCTTTGCGGAACCCCGATACAGGAGAAATTTCCAGACCTATTTAGGATTTGCGTAAACCCTGAGACCTCAGTGTCTAATGCGTCGTCTACCCATGGGTGGGACCTGGGGTTTAGGCGTCAGTTTGGTCAGAACGAAGCCATCGAGTGGGGTAACCTATCTAGGGAACTAGAGATGTTGGCTAATAGGAGATCTGAGGGTCCAGACCAGATCAGTTGGGCTCTTGAGGCCTAGGGTCTCTTTTCGACCAATTATATTTACCATAAGCTGTGCAGGGGCACGACTCTGGTGGATTTGGGGAGGGGATCTGGCAGGTGAGAGAACCAACCAAGATCAAAATTTTCCAATGGAAATTGATCAGAGGCCGGCTGTCGTCAAACGACAACCTTGCCAGGAGGAGAGGCCCCTCTAATGGCTCTTGTGTTCTCTGCGGGGAGCTAGAGAATGCAAACCATATTGTGTCCCAATGCTTTCTGGCCAAATTCATGTGGGCATGTGTGAGGGAACCGCTCGAATGTTCGTGGAACCCTGCAGGGGCAGGGGATTTCCTATCTTATGCACACGGCCTATCCGGCTGTACGAGTAGGATCATTTGGATTTGCTTTGCAGCGTTAGCATGGGCCCTGTGGAATGTTAGAAACAAGATGATGATCGAACACTCTTTCATCGCTCATCCGACAGACTGTTTACACAAAATGATCATTTCCTTGCAGAGCTAGAGATGTCTAAGCAAATCAGGAGACCGGCCTTCACTGGATTGGGCTATAGCAGAGCTAAGAAAGCTGGATGCCCGGCTCAGGGCATGAGCGCCGGCGGGGTGGACAAGTGATGTTTGCGAGGCGTCGAGGACGGGGCTATGATGTTGGGTCACCACCTTATGGCAGCTAGTGGTGTGGTGTGTGTGTGTTTGTGTTGCTGTCTGTGGCCTTGGTTTGTATACTTTGTGGTGCCATGTCGGTGTGACTTGGGTCCTAGGGGCCTGTGCGGACCATGTTTGTGGACGTGTTGTCTTTATAAATAAAGCTAGGCAAATGCCTTCTGTTTAAAACAAAGGACCAGCGCACTAAAGCAGCAAACATCGTCAATGATGACAATCGTAGATTGGAAGTGACTGACCTGCAAACAAACCAATGAAGACGAAAACGGATAAATTCCCAGGAGATCCGCCGAAAAAACAACTCCACGCTCCTTCCATCGGTGCTAGATGCACCACCGGAGCGAGGATAGAGTGAAAAGGACATTATTCTGATATCAAGACGTAGCGTCGCCTCAACTTCCGAAGAAGACACTAAAAAATAGGCTAAACAGAAGACGGAAAACCTCCCGCCGGCGAGAGGCCGTGGTCCGTTCCACCTCCAAGACCCTAAAACCACTGAAGCCAGAGCAGACCGGCGATATCGCTGACAAGGGGTCAGGAAACCCTAGATGGGTTTTCTCTCCTGGTCGGCTCTCCCTTGAGGCACCCGTACGTACCGGTTAAACCATCTCTACTATATAATTTGTCTAGAGGAGGTTTTCGTCGGTCTGTTCTGAGTTTCGTACGTCGTCCTCCCGTACGTGTTCGCTTTTCCTATTCCTAAAGAAACCTGATCAGTTAAAAAAAAGAATCTGATCGGTGTGAGAATCCATGATCAATTCAACCGATCGGTGATTAAAAACGGTATGAGAACCTAGAACCTGGCCGTCGTCGTTCGCCTAGACCATGGCGACCGGCAGGGGGGTGTGCTCTGCCGTTGTTGCTCGTAGAGACCATGGCGAGCGGCAGCGGAACGTGCTCAGGTCGTCGTCGTTGACACACGCAAGCAGCAGGGGCACGGACTGGAGCAAGCGAACTGGTGGACATGGGAACTATAGCTAGCTATGTGGTACTGTACTATCCATGTATCCCGATCAATTTCATATACCGATTCCATAGCTAGGTACCTAGCAAGGTGGTGCTATCCATCGTGATTAAGCTAGCTAGCTAGATGGCGGTGAGCGCCCGGAACAAGGGCGGTGAGCGGCAGGGGGCAGGGCGGGGAGACCCAGCGGCAGCCCGAGCAGTTCTCGTGGAGAAGATGACTAATAAAAAAATGGCCAGAAGTGCCATCTACATGTACAACTTTTATTGTACAGTATTTGTTTTTGTCCGGGTCAGTATCACACCGTAAAAATATTTAAGGTGTCTGTATACAAGTTTGTAAGGGTTGAGTTTTACCGTATCTGTTAGGGTTGTTCTTATGTAAAAAAAATATGTTGTTACAACACACACGACGACATATGTGCTAGACAAGGGTCACACATGTGGATATATTTTGTGGTAAAATTTGGGCCATGCCAAAGCTCAAAACAATTTGTTACGTGCTTTACAAGGTCATATGCTGTGTTGTAGAGATGATCGACGGTCGAAGGTCGATAACGAGGCGTCTGTGATGATTTTTTCAATCTCAAAACCCGCTGGATCAGTCTCTCGGATCCAGTTTTACGGAGGTGTTCATAGGCGTGAGTGTATGTACATATTTCTGAGCATCTAAGTTTCTATTAGGTTTCGCAAAAAAAAGACGGTGGTGGTGGTGCGAAGGGTAGAGATGGCAAGATTAGGCAGAGATGGCAAGAGTAGGCAGCGCATCACTTGGTGATTTAACAAAAAAAAATTAGTAGCCTTCCATAGAATTTAGCAAAAAAATTATAGGTATTTTGTTACGATTCATAAGTTTGTGTGATGATTTTATTAATTTAGATATTGAACATAAAGATCTGCGAACTTCTTAGTTTACACCCGCTGCAACGCACGGGCACTTTGCTAGTATGTGCATAATAAGAGCACTGCATTTGGTTTAGGTCCGGATCAAATAACACAGTTAGTATCGTGAGTTGCAGTTCAATTTCCATGACATACTTTACTTTCGATGTTAAAAAAATATAGACCAGCAGTTAACTTATCTCTAACTTTTATTTCTTTATACCAAAAACTAATTAAGCTATCTTCTAACGACTACGTAATACTTTGAACCGATGTTTGTATTCTATTCTGCCAAAACTGAACCAACAGAACATAAAATAGTAGGTTAGTATATAGATCCATATCCTAGTAGCACATAGAACTAGAAAAAATAATGTCAAAGAAATCTTGAATACAAATTTGCTTTGAGATTTTACAAATTAATAAATATAATAAGACCATGATACTAGTACATGATAAGACGATGCATTATAGAGGTAGTATTATATACTAATACTATCGCCGTCTCAAAGCTTTTTTTTTTTTTTGAAAAGTCAAACTATGAAAGTTTTAACCAAATTTTTAGAAAAAATATCGAGAACTATGATATTATTAGATACCATGTGAAAATATGTATTATAATGTATCAAAGGATAGAGATTTCATATTGCAAATATTAATATTTATTTCTAAAATTTGGTTAAACTTTACGTAATTTGATTTTTGAAAAAAAATAAGTCTTAAACTTTAAAACGGCGATAGTATCATTTGTTCGGTACTACCCACTATGACTAGTAGTTGTACTACACATCAATCCATAGTTGGGCTTAAGTTTTTCTTTTTGGACAATAAATGGCTTAATTATTAGTAACTTTAATACACTGTAATACACTAGCTTCATGCTCACATCAACACAAGAATAAAACGCAAATTAACACATCGTGGTTAATTACCACCAAAACACCACAATATATTGGCAATCCAGTCATGAGTTGACCACCCTGCAGTTTCTCCTGATCTCTCCCTGGTCGCCAGTGAGGACCCCGACGCGGCCCATCTTGCGGACCGCGTTCTTGAACTCCTTGAGGAAGTGCCCTTCCTTGGTGAGCGCGTGGATCAAGCCCGCGGCGCGGCGGTCGGCGAGTAGCGCGGCATCGGACCGGAACAGGCCACGGCCGAGCTTGAGGTTGACGTAGTAGTGGGAGTCGAACCGGGCCGGGCTTTCAGGGTCCATGGGCACGGTGGTAGCGTTGTTCGACGGCGACCCGCACGCGGCACGCAGCTGCGCGGCGTAGGCAGCGTTGAGGGTCGGGTCGGTGGCCGGGGCGACGGCGCCGGTGGTGGTGGAGCTGAAGAGGCGACTGCTGAAGAGGTTGCAGTGGCCGACGCCGATGGTGTGCGCGCCTGCGGGTACATGTGTAAGCATGCATGGCAGCATGTGGAAATTAGAAATTCGTTGTTGGTAGTGATACTATGCTGCCATATTGCGATATGAATGGCGGCACGTGGAAGTTAGATTTATGGAGAGTGAAATTATTCTATGTCATATTGCAATACATATTATTGTATAAATACAGTTTTTGTAATATTTTGAAAAGAAAACTGATTTTTTCAAGCTAAATTCGAATAAGAGAAGCTTCGTCCATAAAGTGTGCGACATCTTAAAAGCACCATGGCAAACTGATAACAACAAAATTCCAGTTACGACATGCGTGATAGAGCATTTCATACTGGTTTTTCTAGCTAACTAGGGGTTAGTACATTGGTTTCATTGAAGTGTCCACTCTAGCCAGTCCGAAGAATAATGAATGATTCAAACTCTTGAATGTGTCCACTTAATTCACACGATTGAGCCGCTATTTCGAGCACAGCGTGGTCACTTAGCTGCTAGCTAGCCCGGCCCATGCTGGTCAGGTGGTGCAATCTAAGGCTAGTCATAGTGGAGTAACTTGGGTAAAACATAGTCCTACATGTATTGCCAATTTAGATGATATGATATGCAATTAAATGATGATAGAGAGCCTTGTGATAACTATTCACTCCTTTCTAAATTAGGATTCCTATTAGTTTTGGTCAAAGTCAAACTTAATAAACTTTGACTAAATATCTAGAAAATAGTATGAACATCTATGACGTCAACTCAATGTTATTAGAATTACCATGAACTATATTTTTATATTATATGCATTTGACATTAGGAAAATTAGTATGTTTTTACATATAGTTGGTCAAACTTTATAAAGATTGACTTTGACCAAACCTAATATGCGTCCTAATTTGAGAAAGAGGGAGTAGCTATGTTACCATAACATCACGCATTTTAAGATAAAATGACACTACATTGCAATGAATGAGACTTTGCATAATACTTTCGCTTTCCCAAATTAGGACGCGTATTAGATTTGGTCAAAGTCAATATTTATAAAGTTTAACCAAATATTATATGTAAAAACATACTAACTTTTCTAATGTTAAATGCATATAATATAAAATTATAGGTCATGGTGATTCTAATAATATTGAGTTGATATCGTAGATGTTCATACTATTTTTTAGATATTTAGTCAAAATTTATTAAATTTGACTTTGACCAAAACTAATATACGTACTAATTTGAGAAGAAGGGAGTACCATACATATGTTATTTTTCACTATAACGAGTAATTTAGACTAGTAATATATGCATGTTACTACTCTAAATTACTCCCACTATATGATCAATCTAAGGGTCATCGTGAGCTAAACAGCTCATAATCATAGACTGGCACTTGGAACTACACTAGACGACTAGACCAGTCTACTCTTGTTCGGACTACACACTTCACTAGGACTGTATGCCCTAGAAGATGAGCCCACGGCACTTAACCAATGATGGCCGATGGGCCAAATGGAATCCAATCTCTTGCGCCACGGTTTCTTGGATTTGATATGGTGTTGGTTAGGAGTGCTGGTAGTTGGTAGTTACTGGTAACCACCACTGAGGCATGCACTTATTCGTACTATCAGTACAGGACAATTAGCTGTACCAGCTGCATTAACCCATGCCCATGCATGCATGATGCCAAAGATCTCAGCTCATTTGGTTGCAGCTGGTACATATAGATCAAGTGATAATTCTCGATGAGACGGCGTCCACTTGGTTTTGCTGCATGCTTGATTGAGCAGTGCACATGAAAGGATTACCACTCAGTGATGGCCTTTTTGTGGAAAGGGCGGAACTTTGATCGAGTTTGCTTTTGACTTTGCCATATAACTAACAGATTTCTGGCCACCATAAGCATTATTGTCATGAAAAAGTATTATTGTGCATATATTGTTTCCGTTTGATTTCTTAAGCCTTAAAATAGGCTTCTTAAGGAAGTCAACCGTCAGTTGTTGTTAATCACTGATGAGTGATACGATCAAATTGTTTAAGCATTTTGAAAGTGCATAAGTGTGTGTACGCACCGATTATATATATACTTCCTCCGTCCAGAAATAAGTGACTCGGATTTGGCTCATGTATCTAGATGCAATCTAGCATGTAGATACATCTAAATCTTGACAAATCTGAGTTACTTATTTTTGGATGGACGAAGTATAATTTAGTGATATGTTTGTCACACTTGTATTTTTTTTGTTATAGGTTCACTTTCAAGTCCATGGCATACTCTCCCCATTCCAAAACATAAGACATGGATATATGGCGGCAAGTAATAAAGCTCCGACTAATAATATATGTGTGAAAGCATGTAGACCGAGCACCGTAAAAATATTATCAATGTGTTTGTCTTGGATATTTCTGTGCCATATGTCTTTTTACTAATTTTATAAGCATATCAATTGTCCATATTTTTTGGTGAAATACTATGTATTAGAGATACTATGAAAAGTCAAGGTCAACCTTATATTCTGAAACTGAAAGTGTATTCGTTTACAAGCATGTGTCTATTATGTTTATACTAGTATCCCATTTTTAACATTGGCAGTATGGTCAAGTTCAAACAATACCGAGTATATATGCATTACTCCCTTGATTCCGAAATATGCTATGTAACTTTGACTGGTTATATATACAAAATTATGATGATCTAGAATATGAAATCAGCATGAACAGATCCAGCATGAGACATATCTCCATAACCTATATATTCAATCGTGTAGTTTTCGGCATTCTATTATATATATTTTGGTCAAATTTAGTAATCCTCTGATCTACAATAAATGTCGCTAATTTAGTTTTTTTTCTTTCGAATAAATTTATATGCCGTATATTTTGGGTTGGCTGGAGTATGAAATATACATTTTATCAACTCCGTCCGTCCTAAAAAGATGTCACAAAATTAAATTTGAATGTATCTATTTATAAATAGTGTTTAGATACATCCTAATTTAGATAAATCTGTCACGTCTTGTTCAAGACGGAGGGAGTATATAAATAATGCTATATATACCACTTTATTTTTTGTCATATACTGAACCCAGTTGGATACTTGCAGGCTTAACCGTCTCGGAGCTACTTTAAGATGCTCCAGAATGGAAACTAAGAGAAGAGCTCCGAAGAGAATGTCTACAATTTCCAGATTTAATCAGATGCAGGTTCATGAGCTATAGTAGTACAGTAGTATGTGCCTACGAGCTAGCCATAGCCTTCGGTGGTGGCTATAGCTATAGGTTGCTAGCTTATCAGCAACGAACGGCCATGAATGGGCGGGCTCTCGAGCGGTCGAGCGACGACTACGATCGCCCCGGTCGATGCACCGACACACATGGATGGTTGTTGCTCCATCCCTTTCTATCGCTAGCCAGCTACTACTACACCACACTTGCCTCTTGGCTCCGTTATGCGTGCATGTGCATGCAGCGTCTATTCCGGCGTGCATGCTCACCACACCACCCGTGCGCACTCGCCGCCAAACGCCCAAACCGACCGATCGGTGCCGGCCGTCCACGTCGATCGGTTAGTGTGCTCGTGCATGCAATGGCCACCCGGTTGGTCGCCGTCGTCACGGTGTAGCAGACTGTGGTCACTCGCTCGTCAGACGTGAGACCCGTGAGCGCAACTAATTAACAGCGTTGTTTGCGCGTGTACGTACTTTACTGATTTTTTTTTAAAAAAGAGTATCGGATCGAAGAGACCATCTCTAGTGTCATATCTCTGCCGTCTGCGCTCTTCAAAAGAGTATACTTCTAGCACTCAAGATTTGTTTAAAAACGTGTCCGTCTACACTCTTAATACGTACTACTTCCTCGGTCCTGGTTTATAAATCCTACGTGTATCTCGGTCATTAAATTTTTTTATTTAATATAGATTATATAATATAAAAATTACATCAATAGAAAACACACTTAGCTGTCAGTGGGAAAGTACTTCTGTGTCAGTGTCGATCGATCGGGTGATTCAGTTCGGATAGTGATCGATCGTACGTGTCGGCACGAACTGCGTGCCTAAAATATTCGTTATTTATGTTTGACGACGTGACCTTGATGATACCTGAGAGGATGACGAGGTCCTTGACGTCGAGGCCTTTGCTGGCAAAGTTGGCCTCCAGCGTGGTGAAGTTGTCCGACGGCGAAGGGATGTCCGACAGGGCCTCCGACGCGCGCGACACAACGCCGTCGCGCCGCCCGAGCTGCACGTCCCACAGGTCCCGACCAAGCTGCACGTTCATCACGGGTGAGCTCCAGATTAGCCATGACTGCATGCGTGCATTGACTGGTGAAGATCGATGCGTGCACACTGAGAGAGTGCACGTGACCGACCGACCTGGAACGAGACGGCGTCCCTGGCGGCGAGCGCGACGATGTCGGCGCAGGAGACGACGCCCGGGCAGACGGCCTCCAGCACGGCCTTGGCGGTGTCGACGATCTCGAAGCCGCCCAGCGACCTGTTAGGCGCGGCGTCCTTCTCCGCCGTGCTTCCCGCCGTGGAGTCGATCAGGAGCGACGCGTCGCAGCCCCTCACGAAGCAGTCGTGGAAGAAGAGGCGGAGCAGCCTGGCCGGGAGCGCGGCGGGGTTGGCGGCCACGCTGGCCTGCACGATGTCCCGCACCACCGTCTCCGCCACCGGGCAGCTGTGCCGGTAGAAGTGCGCCTTCAGCAACGCCGCCTCGACGCCGCCGCCGCCGGCCAGCGCGCCGGCTAGGACGACCAACAAGAGCAACGTTGGCGGCGCTCTCATCATCGGGCTGGCTCTGGCGAAGCCGGCGTATGTAGCTAGCGGTACGTAGGATGGATGTGACGCGAGTGATTGCCGCGAGAGAGCGATGGATAGCGATCGGCAGGAGAGAGACTAATGGAAGCTACGAGGCTACTAAGCTTGTTGGGTGTGGCGCGCTTATTAAAAGGCTGGCCACAGCGTGCGCCGGCCGGGGCCGGCGTCGATGATCGGTCTCCATCGGCGAGGTCCCAAGTGAAATCGTCCTTCAGTTAGCCGTCCGATCGTCATCCACCGGTCGAAGAGGCAACGTTCAGCGTGGCACATTTTGAATCGATTGTGTAGCAACGCCGCCGTTCCTACCCTACCTGGCTACACGACGATCCAAGAACGAACCTACCTTCCCCGCTCGAGTGCTCCGAGCAACAAAATTAGTTGGGCGTCACTAGTACACCGCAGGCCGGTATCCACCACATGTCAGACGTATTGTACGTAGTTAACTAGTACGTACTCCCATGTATCTACACGAAAACCGCATGCATGCTAATCAATATCAATTCTTGTTTTCCATTTACTATATTTTTTCTATTTGAACGTTTCATTTCATGGTGTACGTCATAACACGTATGGTTGTGTTAGATTTTACTTTAAAACTTTTGGGATTGTCGGTTGACTTGTTACAGAGAAAATTAAAGGTAATTAAATCGTTCAAAGTGACAATATTTCATTTTCAAGTCATCCAAGTTTTTATTTTTTGCGAAGCGTGAGGCTGCACGGCGAGTGGGGCGAAGCAACCGAGAAAGTGAGGAAGACGACTGCGTAGACTAAGGTTATGTGGGCAGTTTTACGAGGGTATTTTTGCAAAATGATCCCGCTAACATCAAGTAGTAAAGACTACATACACGTGTGGTAAATTTGATGCTCATTGTACTAGATAAATATCCATTGAAGCATATTATGCATGATTTTGTTGCAACGTGGTCAAATACCACACAAACATATTACCCTCGACACATAAGTTCGCAAATGTAAAAACAAGAAATGTTCACATACATATTTTTTTCTGTTTCTATCTTCAATATTTTTGTTGGGTTCTTTACAACTTGAGTTTCTCTTTTTCTGATGGTGATGCTCTTCACGGTTACTTTTTCTTTAAAAAGAACGCCCAAGATGTACTCACCACCAAAACCTTCCTATCGTACTGTCCAAATTTTCTTTGGATCACTTGCATATTGTGAAGACCATTGTGCAAATATAAGATATGCAACTCTACAAGTATCTAGAATTGATTTCAACTCAAAGAGTAATTTCGTTACGGTTGGTCCGCGGGAAAAAAAACATGCGCTCCTCTCGCTCCCCGAGGTGACAAGGCGCCGCCACCCATCTCCCCTGTCTCGACCCCCCTCCCCCCACCCGCCCCTCCTCCTCTCCCCATCGGTGTTGCCGAGGGCCGCCAAGCGATGGCGGACTGCTTCTCCCGGCACATGGAGGCAGGTTCGGGGCTCTCTCCCTCCCGGTGGCAGTGTACCCAGGGCGGTAGCGGCTCGTCTTAGGCTAGGTGGTGGCATCTCGGCTTAGGCTAGGTGGTGGTAGCGCGGCGGTGCAGACGCGGTGTTGCTGGGTGGCGGGTAGCTGCGGGGCGATGCCGGATGAGCCCATTCAGCCCAGATATGGGCCCCTCGGGCTTGATTTGAGTCGGGGCGGGCAGGTTCGTCCTGCACGCAACGCATTCGCAGATGGTGTCGGTGGTGTAGCTCGTGTAGGGGACAAGTGGTGACGGAGGCCAGCCTGTTGCAGTGTGGCGGCATGCTTTATGGGCCTGATCTAGGCCCCATCGGTCCCTCTTGGGACTGGTGTGCCTCTGGGCTTCACAAGGGCTTTATGGTCCCGGTGAGCCCAACCAGACCTAACCGCGGCTTCTATGCCCTACGGCCGTGGCCGTTCAACCACCGCCTGTAGAGGTAATTCCCTCTCACACGTCCATGGTACTGTTGGCCCCGATTCAAGCTAATATTCGCCTCCGTTTGGCAGACCATGTAACGGTAGCTTCGGTGAGACCACGACAAAGACATCGTGAACGTAGTGGCGCATGTTAGTGGGCGGCGAGTTGGTGGTGTCGATTCCTTGACCTTGCAAGGCTCTTGTGCAAGATCGCTCGAGGGTTGTGGATAGGGTTTTTGGGAGAAATCCTTGTCGGTTTACCCAACATCGATGCGGTGTCACCTTCGGGTGGCATTCCTCCTTGGAGGGCATTGTGGCTACCCTGCATCCACTTCCCTCTATGTGTCAGTGGAAACCTAGGACCAATGCTCTGGTCCAGGCAGTAGCATCATTTCTTTCCTTCTGGAAGGTGTTTCTTAGTACTTAACAATTTGGTTAGGAGCGTGGTCGTACTTCTTATGAGGTGCAATGGCTACGGGTCACCTTCGCTTATTCGACCCACCTCTATCTCCATTTTCTTTCTTCTTTTCTCCTTTCGAGAGTATGTTTGCTACTACCCCTATTGTGGGAATAGCCACGGCAGTCGCTACCGGGGTAGCGATTGAGTCGATTGAGGGCAAGAGCGAGTCGCCATCTACAGATCAAGATTGAGGGCAGACACAGGGGTTTATCCAGGTTCGCCCCCCCCCCCCCTCGGGTAAAGACCTACTTGCTACTTGATTGTATTGATCGCGAGTTGATTACAATATCGGCAAGCTCGGCGGCTAGGCAGTGAGTCGCTTGGATGGGGTAGCTTATAGCATGTAAGTACACTGAGTGTCCTAGGGAGGTCTATATAGGGTCACCTCGCTAGGATTTACAGGATTACAACTGAATTAGTTTAGGTTTTGGAGGGTTTGACCTAATCTGACTAGGCCTAACTAAGGTCTTAGGACTTCAGATCCCAGTCGTCAAGCTTCATTGAAGTCTCCTTCTAGTCGTCGCGCTAGTAGACCCACTCATCATGGTCCTGGGCCAGTCGAATCGTCCTCATGATCATACCCCGATTGGTATATACCCATCAGTACGCCCCGAGTGCATCAGGGGTTCGGCGAAGGTGTCAACTTGACAGTCGGAGTAGGCAAGTCCGAGTTGGCACCCAGTCGAATTGGTGGCGAACTCCTCCAATGAAGGGAGAAGCCTCAGTATGTTCTCAGTCATAGCTAGGCGATTTGGTTGGTGTTCGAGTCGCCTCCCCCAAGAGAATGGAATGGGCAAGTGGAGTAAGCGAGTCGAGTGATCAATTTGATTGAAGTTGGACCATCAGCACAGTCAAACTAGCCGTTAGGTAATTTCTAACGGTAACTTCCGTGGAATTACCGCGAAGTAATGGCTAGTCCGTGATCACCGGATAGCACCGCTATATAATGAGAGTGGCGGGGAGAGTACGGTCTCCACCCGCGTTCCTCATTCTTCTTCCTTCATCCTTTCTGCGCCAGCATCCGATCTAGATCTCATACTGCGCGAGCTAGTTCCTATGGCGCCTGCCTGGACTAAGTCTAAGTGCATTACGACGATACTGCAATCCTTCCAGGATGCAGGCATCCTCGTAAAGGGTCAGTGGCGAGTCTCGCCGGTAGGCGATAACGAGCCCAAGCCGCAATCCGAGGAGTTTATCTCCTTCGTTAGCCATCTAGAGCACGAGCTAGGGTTTCCCACATCCATGTTCTTCAGACAGTTCCTTCATTTCTACCAGATCAAACCCTCCGATTTAGGGCCACATGGTATTGAGCAGTTCGTGGTCTTCGTCGCTTTCTACGAGAGCTATTTGGGTTGGCCAGTCGCGAAGGGAAAGGCGGAGCCTTGCTGGTGACGGGCGTTGTTACTTTCCAGGTGAAGCCCCATGTCAGCTTCTACAAGCTGATGCTGCCCAAGAAAGCAGCAAGCGAGTGGAAGAAATATTGGTTTTACGTCAAGGATTCAACCCTGGTTGGAGAGGTAGCGATCCCGCGGAGCAGAGAAACCCGTGGCGGTTGTCGGTGAAGAAGCTCCCAAAGGCCCATGAGGCGGTCGTGGCCGAGATGCACGCTCGGATGACCAAGCTCGAAGAGGAGGGGTTGAAGAATATCAACCTCTTCAATTGATGGCTCGGGCGGCGGCTGGTGCCCCTCGCTACCCGAGCTCACTGCATGTACGAGTATACTGGGTGATCTGAACCTTCTAGGGCGAGCCCGGATTTTTGGGTCACGGAAGATTATGTCGCGGCCTTAAAGAAGATCACGGAGGCGACCTTCACTGATCTCCAAGAAGGGATCAGTCTGTACAAGCCGAAAAATTGATACAACTGCCCAGCGACAATTTGAGAAAGAAAAGGACCACTAGAAAAAGGTTTTGTTTGCATTGTGAAGTTTCTTGCCAAGCATAATCTAGCCTTTCGTGGTAGTAATTGCAAAAAATTTGAAGATATCAATGGTAATTTCTTAGGTTTGGTAGAGATGTGATGTCTACGCACTTCTATTCTTGTAGACAATTGTTGGGCCTCCAAGTACAGAGGTTTGTAGAACAGCAGCAAGTTTTCCCTTAAGTGGATCACCCAAGGTTTATCGAACTCAGGGAGGAAGTGGTCAAAGGTATTCCCTCTCAAGCAACCCTGCAATCAAGATACAAGAAGTCTCTTGTGTCCCCAACACACCCAATACACTTGTCAGGTGTATAGGTGCACTAGTTTGGCGAAGAGATAGTAAAATACAAGAGGTATGGATAATTATAAGTGGTAATGGTGATAGAAAATAGCTTGATGGCGTGGAAAAGACTAAAGGCAAACTGAAATAAAGATTGAAGCAAGCAAACATGTAACAGATCTAATTGCAAACGGTGTTTCAGTGCTTAGAAACAAGGCCTAGGGATCATACTTTCACTAGTGAACACTCTTTATGATACTACTCTTAACTACTCTCCGGTTGAACACTCTAATCATTGGTAGGGCTATAACAGCACACCTCAAAGTTTGCTTTCCGCATCTAGATAACCCCACACGGTCACCTTGAGCACTAGATGGTTCCAACAAACACCACAATTCCATAAAGACATCCAACTCCAAATATAACTCATAACAAGTATTTGAAATCTCTAGCCTAAGTGCCACCATGGTGTGCACACTGTCAACTTCACACACATGGGGAGAGCAAAGATCTATTAAAGCACTTGAGTAGCAAGGTAGATCTATAGATTACAAGCTCATGATCTCAATAAGTTCATGCATAGAGAGAGAGATGAACACAGAGCTACCGGTAGAACCCTTATCCTCGAGGAAGAACTACTCCCTCCTCATCATGGGAATCAGCAATGGTGATGGAGCTGGTGGTGGAGGTCGATGGAGATGGCTCCGGGGGCACTTCCCCGTCTCGGCAGGGTGACGGAACAGAGACTTTCTATCCCCCGAATCTCCCCTTCGGTGGCGGCGGCGCTGTGGAACTTTTCGTGGCTGGAAGCTTGACTATCTAGGGTTTTTGTATCAGGAGGAATATATAGGCGAAGGGGCAAGGTCGGTGGCCGGCCAGGGGGCCCACACCATGCCCTGGCGCGGCCTAGGGGTACCCGCGCCTGGGGGTGTGGCCACCCTGTGGCCCCCTCTGTCTCGTATTCTGGCTCCGTGAGTCTTCCGGTAAAATAGGAACTTTGGCTTTTGTCCCTTTCAATTCTGAGAATATTCATTTTCTGACTTTTCTGGAACCAAAAACAGCAGAAAACAGGCAACTAGCACTGTGGCATCTTGTTAATAGGTTAGTCCAAGAAATCATATGAGAATTACTACAAAGTGTGGACAAAACATAAGAAAGTAGATATAACCAAGCATGGAACATCAAAAATTATAGATACATTTGCAATGTATCAACATCCCCAAGCTTAACTCCTGCTCGTCCTCGAGTAGGTAAGTGATAAAAAGAAAGAATAATTTTTTAGGTGGCATGCACCATCATAAACTTGATCAAAGTATTTGTAAAGCAATGAAAGCTGGGATCAAAGTACTTCAACATAGCATGAAGGATAAAGTTCTAGCAATAAGACATAGCAACTATGTTGCAACATGAAAAGGCACAAACAAAAGATTCATGAATAACAATGCTTTGCAAGACGTTTGTTTGTTTCACATAAAGAAAACATAGCATAGTGGCATTCAGCTTGTCCCTCATAGAGTAGCAAACATAAATGCATAGGACACCTTCAAAGTTCATAAGAGTGACTAGATACAAATAGTTTAAAACAAGCAATATCAAAGTTATGCATCAATCAACTAGTCTTGGGACAATGCACATAGAACTAAGAATGGCCACTATGCTCTCAAAGTAGGTGCATAAAGGTAGAAGGTGGAGACTCCATATAATGGTGGAAGAAAGGCCTTCATAGAAGGAAGCAGAGATTCAAGGTTCATAAAGAGCTTCCAAAAATTATGGTACTTAATAGCTTTTAGCTCTCATTGCCCCTATCATAAGCATCTTGAAGTGATTAAGGTTAAAGTGAACAAACTATGGAGTATATGCTTGACAACGTATAAGTTGGAAATCTCATGTCCCTTGAATATGAGGGCTGCTCCTCATGCTACTCAAGTTTAGTCACCGGTAAGTTCTTGTCATCGTAAGTACATGTGTATCATAGAGAACGGCCAACGGGGTACCCCTTGCCCGATGATACGGAAGAATCCCCATATCAAAATGACAAGGCAAGCAGACAACGAGCATCTCAGCAATATTCTTATTTACCATGGGAATATGGTGCTTTTTTCTCTCTTTCCTCTTTTCATAATCGTTTTTTCTCTCTTTTTCTCTTTTTTCTCAATATAGGACTCTTTTTTTTATAAGAAGAATGCTTCATAGACAGCTCATTATGGTTACGCTGCAGGTTTCCACCATGTCAGCATGGATTAGACCAGCGGCCCAGGCGTTTCCCTAACACATATACATAACTCCATGGACTTACAAGCTCCCCTATCATTTCACACCGACGACATCCCTAGACAAAAGAGCATGATATCAACTAGGTACAAAGTACCAGTGCAATGTTGTAAGCGTTCCCCATGACAGCATGGTTTTGCTAATCCCCAACAAATAAGTGCAAGCATATATGTAACATCCCAAAACTTCAATCCAAGCATATCAAGATCTAAATCATCAAAATTGGGGTTAACAAAAACTTTTCCAAATTTAAAATGAATGCATTCATAAATATGTGCATTTAAATTAGGAGTTGATTTGAAGTGCCTTGTTTAAGTGATCCAATGATTGTAAAATGTTTCTTAGGTGATTTAAACATCATCTACATCATTCCAAAACTTTTCCTAAAGAAAATCAAATCAAAAAGAATTAAAAAGGAGGAATGGACATTTTGGCCATTTTAATCCACTACACTACTTTGGCTATTCCTAGTACTCAATTCTTAACAGAAACAATTCTTGATCTTTGTACCCCTTGCTAGTACACATAATGAGGTACCAAGGCCCACCTTTTGATCTGCTAAAAACATTCTTTTACTTATTTTAAATGGCATTTGAAAATTGAATCCAATGCATATGCATAGATCACCCCTATTTCAAAAACCATCTATTTGAGCTCCACTTTCAAAACCCTTGCAACCAGAGACTACCTAGCACTAGTGGAGATCACCCAAAAAAATTGAAACCAAAATTCAAAAGTTTATTTCTTGCGGCCATTTAATCAAACACTTGGCAGGCAGGTTTAAACTCTAAACCATAGCTCACTGTTTTGAACAGGGTTTTGCCCCCATTTGATCTCCATTTAATCTCTTTGTCCCCTCTTGATCTAACTAGGCCCTTAGCACCCATCCCCTACCTCCCTAGCAGCCATGCCATGCCAACCCGAGGACATGCTCGCCGGCCAAACCTGCCCCACTGTAGCAGACCATCTCCCCCTCTCTCTCCATGTCTAGGAGGTAGCCAGCACCTCACTGCCACCCTCTGTCCCCTGCCCGAGCCAAGCCCTACATTGGACCACCGAGGAAACCACACGCCCAGTGCCACCGCACCATGCCGACGCCGCCCGCTAAGCACGCTCTGTCCCCGCGTGCACAAGCCACCGCTTGACCGCAGCCCGCGCCCACCGCTCCGCCACGACCCAGGGAACACAACGGACACGCCCGTTCGCCGCCCAACGCACCACAGCCATCGCTCGCCGTGGACACCGCCACCTCTGCCGCTCAGAGCGCCACCTCGCCCAGACCGCATACCACCGCTCCTACGGCCGCATTCACTTCCTAGAGCACCGCTAGGAGACCGCTTGTCGATCGCCACCCTCAGCCATGCTGCTAGCCGCCCGTAGCCGTGTCGCCGGAGTCGCCTGCCCATACCCTTCGGTCTCACCATCGGGCCTATATAAACCAGCCTCCCCCGCACCATTTCTCCACACCCACTCACTCCCCGCCTCTCACTGAACCTCCCCCACCTCTAGCCGAAGCAAGGGGAGCAGCAGCTCGCCGGAATTGGAGCCGGAGCAGGCTGCCTCTAGAGGAGAAGGGCGCCTGCGATTTAGGGCACCCCAAGCTCCACCGCAACCGCGCCTCGCCTCGCCGTCGTCTTCCAGTTCGTTTGTCCGCCGCGCCTCGCCTCGCCGTCGTCTTCCAGTTCGTTTGTCCGCCGCGCCTACCCTGTTGGAGTCCTGGTACGTCCCCAGCAGACCCCCACCGAGCCGCTAGGGTTCGAGCTCGCCGGTGACCTGTTCGTCATCGACGACGACCCTCAGCCGTAGATCCCCCTTAGCCGCTAGGGTTAGAGCTCGCGGGCAACCTGTTCGTCGTCGACGACGACCCTTAGCCGTAGATCCCCCTTCTAATCCTACGGCCCACAGCGCGTGTACCGTTTCGCGTTATAAGACCCACTGATAAGCGGGACCCCCCTGTCAGCTGAGCCCCGCATCGCGGAGCGCCACTGGGCCGGCCCAAGTTCTTTCCCGCGCTAGCCCACCCGTTCAAATCTGGATTTTTCTTTTTAGTTAAATCTAGTTTCTGTCCACTAGTTTAAAATTCAATTCTGGGAGTTTTACAAATCCAAATTGCATGAAATCAGTTTTATCTGAAAGGTATTGAGATGATCTATCCAAGCCCGTTGGATTTAATTCAATTCGAGTTATAGATCTCTCCTAATAAAAATAACAAAACAGAAGTATTTGCAACTTGCAACATTTTTATAAAATCAACCAAGTTAGCTTTTGAGTTGATTCCAACTCTCAAAAATCACATTTTATCATATCTATCTAAATATGTAATAATATTAAGGTTTACATGCAGTGACTTTGGACTAGTACCAAAATAATGCTCTATAGGCATTTCTAGTCACTTTAAATCATTGAATAATGAACTTAAACCAAAGTAATATTGATCCAACCTTTAAATCTCATTCCCACATTTTAAAATACGTGGTGATGACATGTGTCCACATGATCCCATATTTTAAGTGGTGAATATTAAATCTTAGTTAATTTTTCAATGAGTAGAAATTACTTTTCTAAAATAAAAAGGTTGAAACTATTGAATTAAACTTGTGATGCTTGTGATGATAATAGATCATCAAATGTGTGCTTTAGAATGCTACTTAGCCTAGTTAAGTATTGTTTGGTGATTGTGTACTCCGTATGTTTTTATAGACGATAGTACCGACCAAGTCTACGAAGAGGAGGAGTGCTATCAAGACGAAGAAGAAGAAAACTTTAACCAATGCACCAACCAAGGCAAGCTAGCACTATCCAAGATTAACCCTTGCAAGTTGTACTTGCAAGCCACCATTAACAATGCAAGCTAACCCTTGCAAGTTTAGTGCTTAGCAAACTAGAATTAAACTAGATGGTTTAGCAAAGATGCTTTAAGCATGCTTTGATCACACCCCTTTGACTATTAGTACCCCAAGTCTTATTTACAAGTTTTACCTCCCTTAGTTTACACAAAGTTCTTTACTTGTTTTGAAGGTAGCATAAAAAGTATAAAACTTGACCTACTTAGAAACCTTTAGATGTCATTCTATGGCATGAGATTGAACCCATCACTTCCATCTTAGTGAACACTCTTAACTTAGTAGTTTACAGTAGATCAAAAACTTGAGTCACTTTAGATGTGTCAACACCCGGATTTTTAATCCCAGATGCCCGTTATGCCATACCTCGCAATCTTAGGATTACCATTTTTGCGAGACATAACGGATTGGATATCACAGTACATCGTCCATTACATACCATACATAAGGTTTTACACAAATAAGGATCTCATGATCCAGTCTTTAATACAACAAGCAGCAGAAATAAAAGATAAGTGTAGCGGTGGGGTCCATCTTCAGGGGCACAGGCAATGCTGACGAAGGCAGATAGTCCTAGTTATCATAGCCGACCTGCTGACCATCATCTTGATAATCTCCTTCATAGTCTGGCCATGATAATAGCCAGGGACAAAAGCCATGAGTACTCTTTAAGTACTCGCAAACTACCACTAACAAGTATTATCAAGCTAAGTTAAAGTGCTCAAGCTAAGTTTAACCATAAAGTTAAGTTTGAAACCTAAGCTGACTTCAGAAGCAAATAAAGATAAAGTAAAGTTCTAGAATCACTTAAGTTGGGAAGCTATTATCATCAACACAACCCTGTTGTGGTCAAGTCTAGATTCATCATTTAGTTCAAATTTATTTAGAAAACATCTGACAACGAAACAGTATGGCCATTCCAACTGTCCATAACCGTGGACGCGGCTATTCGAATAGTTTGACACTCTGTAGAGGTGGTACACTTTCACCACAAGATTCGATACATCTGTCAGGGGTAACCGTGAATCATCATACTTAGTATGCAGATAATCAAACATAACCTTCCCTTTACACACCCTAGTATAAGCACCTCTCCTATGAGCATGGCCTCCCAACCATGACCATCAGTCATCTTGGGCACTGCATAGGTGGACAACATTGAGAGGTAGCCTCAGCTCAAACCTCTCCCGTGAGGGAACTAATACTAATGCATATAAATTTCCAGCTAAGCCTTACCCAATTTAGGTAGTGTGGTTGTACGGTAAATTTGGAATGGTATCGCATCCGAATCCAACCATCAGTTTTATAAAAGGGTTAAGGCTCATGCCTCAATATTTTCATCATCCTCAATCATTTGTGTTTCTCAACACATGTCAAAACATCTCAATAGAATGACTTGTCATTCCAAGGTGTTCATAATTCATTTTCACCAAGTGTTCCCATCTAAAGTGACTCAAGTTTTTGATCTACTCTAAAATACTAAGTTAAGAGTGTTCACTAAAGTGGAAGGATGGGATCAATCTCATGCCATAGAATTACATCTAAAGGTTTCTAAGTAGGTCAAGTTTTATACTTTTTATGCTACCTTCAAAACAAGTAAAGATCTTTGTGTACTAAGGGGAGTAAAACTTGTAAGTAATACTTGGGGTACTAATAGTCAAAAGGGTGTGATCAAAGCATGCTTAAGGCATCTTTGCTAAACCATCTAGGTTGATTCTAGTTTGATAAGTACTACACTACTTGCAAGGGTTAATCTGGGATAGTGCTAGCTTGCTAAGGGTAGCTTGTACTGTTAATGGTGGCTTGCCTTGGTTGGTGCAGTGGTTGAAGTTTTCTTCTTCTTCTTCTTGGTAGAACTCCTCCTCCTCAAAAGCTTGGCCGGTACTAGCGTCTATAAATACATAGGGAGTGCACAATCACCAAACAATACTTAACTAGGCTAAGTAGCATTCTAAAACACACATTTGATGATCTATTATCATCACAAACATCACAAGTTTTAATTCAATAGTTTCATCCTTTTTATTTTAGAAAAGTAATTTCTACTCATTGAAATATTAACTAAAATTTAATATTCACCACCAAAATATGGGATCATGTGGAGACATGTCCTCACCACATATTCTAACATGTGGGAATGAGATTTAAAGGTTGGATCAATATTACTTTAGTTTAAGTTTATTATTTAATGATTTAAAGTGACTAGAAATGCCTATATAGCATTATTTTGGTACTAGTCCAAAGTCACTGCATGTAAACCTTAATATTATTACATATTTAGATATATATGATGAAATGTGATTTTTGAGAGTTGGAATCAACTCAAAAGCTAACTTGGTTGATTTTATAAAAATGTTGCAAGTTGCAAAAGCTTCTGTCTTCTTATTTTTATTAGGAGAGATCTATAACTCTAATTGAATTAAATCCAATGGGCTTGGATAGATCATTTTAATTCCTTTCAGACAAAATTGGTTTCATGCAATTTGGATTTATAAAACTCTCTGAATTGATTTTCAAACTAGGGGACAGAAACTAGATTTAACTAAAAAGAAAAATCCAGATCTGAATGGGTGGGCTAGCGCGGGAAAAGAAATGGGCCGGCCCAGTGGCGCTCCGCGGCGCGGGGCTCATCTGACAGGGGGTCCCGCTTGTCAGCGGCACTTAACACGCGAAACGGTACGCGTTGTGGGACGTGCAATTAGAAGCGAGATCTATGGCTGAGGGTCGTCGTCGATGACGAACAGGTCGTCGGCGAGCTCGAACCCTAGAGGCTCGGTGGGGGTCTACTGGGGGCATACCAGGGCTCTAGCAGGGTCGGCAAGGCGGGCAAACAACATGCAAGACGACAGCGAGGCGAGGCGCGATTGTGGCGGAGCTTGGGGTGGTCGCAATCAACGGCGCCCTTCTCCTCCTGCTGCGGCTGCTCCGGCTCCAATTCCGGCGAGGCAGAGCTCGCGTTGTTCCGGCTAGAGGTGGGTGAGGTTCAGAGAGGTGAGAGGAGTGGAATGGTGTGGAGAGAAGAGGCTGGGGAGGGCTCCTTTTATAGGTCCCACGGTGAGACCGAGCAGGATGGGCAGTCGACAGTGGCGACATGGCTACGGCGGGGTAGGTGCATGGCTGGGGGTGGCGATCGATGTGTGGTTCCCTGGCGGTGCTCTAGAACTTGAATGCGAGCGTAGGGGCGGTGGCACGCGGTCTGGGCGAGGTGGTGCTCTAAGAGGCAGAGGCGGCGGTGTCCACAGCCAGCGGGGGTGTCTGGGGTGTTCTCCAGGTCGAGGCGGAGCGGCGGGCGCGGGCTGTGACCAAGGGGCGGTCTGTGTGAGCAGGGACAGGGCGTGCTCTGGGGGCGGCGTCGGCATGCTCAACCAGCTCCGGGCGCGGTGGTTCCTGGCCGCTCTGCCCTCTGTCTCTGGCCTGGGGCTGGTTGGGCGGTGGAGGTGGACCACAGGCAACTTGCTAGACATGGTGAGAGAGGCTAGAGAGGGCGGCTGCTGCGAGTGCACGGTCGGCCGGCGAGAGAGGGCATGGCAGTGCAGTGCAGCTAGGGGTTCGGGAAGAGGCTGGGGTTGGTCTGGTCAGGCTTGAAGGGGACAAAGATGATCAAAGCACATTGCAATTGCTAGACAAAATCAACCCAAAACAGTATTAGTTAGGCCAATATGATCTTGCCATCAAGGTGTTTGCTGAAATGGCTGCAAGAGAAAAAGTTTTGAATTTTGGTTTCAAATTTTTTGAGTGATCTCCACTAGTGCTAGGTAGTCTCTGGTTGCAAGGGTTTTGAAAGTGGAGCTCAAATAGATGGGTTTTGAAATAGGGGTGATCTATGCATATGCATTAGATTCAATTTTCAAATGCCAATTAAAATAAGTAAAAGAATGTTTTTAGCAGATCAAAAGGTGGGCCTTGGTACCTCATTATGTGTACTAGCAAGAGGTGCAAAGATCAAGAATTATTTCTATTAAGTTTTGAGTACTAGGAATAGCCAAAGTAGGCATGAGAGTTAAATTTGCCAAAATGACCATTCCTCCTTTTTAATTCTTTTTTATTTGATTTTCTTTAGGAAAAGTTTGGGAATGATGTAGATGATGTTTAAATCACCTAAGAAACATTTTACAAGCATTGGATCATTCAATCATGGCAATTCAAACAACTCCTATTTTAAATGCACACACATATGAATGCTTTTATTTTAAATTTGGAAAAGTATTTGTTAACCCCAAGTTTGATGATTTTATCTTGATAACCTTGGATTGAAGTTTTGGGATGTTACAAACCTTCCTCCCTTAAACAAAATCTCGTCCCGAGATTTACAAAGAAAACTAGGAACTAAAGAGATCTGGGAACTCTGTTCTAATGTAATCTTCGCGCTCCCAAGTAGCTTCCTCCTCGGTATGGTTGCTCCACTGAATCTTGAGAAACTTGATACTCCTGGTCCTGGTGGTTCTGTAGGCTTCTTCTAGGATACGGATGGGTACTTCCCGATAGGTCAGGTCATCGTTGATTTCCACAGCTCTATGATCGATGTTCTTGAAAACTTCAGTCTTCTCAGGCACTTCCAAGCATTTGCAAAGTAACGAGATATGGAACAGATTGTGGATGGCTGACATCTCTTCAGGCAGTTCCAGTTAATACGATACTTCTCCTCGGCAGTTCAGAATCTTGAAAGCTCCGATATATCTAGGAGCTAACTTTCCCTTCAGACTAAAGCGTTGAGTTCCCTTCAATGGTGAAACCTTGAGATATACGAAATCTCCGACATTGAAAGTCAGGTCTCTCCTTCTCTTGTCGGCATAACTCTTCTGTCTGGATTGGGCGGTCTTGAGGTGCTCACGGATTTTGTGAACTTTCTCTTCTGCTTCTCGGAGAATGTCGGGTCCAAAGATCTGACCCTCTCCTACTTGCGACCAATTCAAAGGGGTACGACACTTCCTTCCGTATAGGAATTCAAATGGTGCCATCTGCAAACTAGCTTGATAACTGTTGTTATATGAGAATTCTGCGAAAGGCGGGCAGTCTTCCCATTTTGATTTGTATTCCAACACACAAGCTCTAAGCATATCCTCTAGGATCTGGTTGACTCTCTCAGTCTGTCCATCTGTTTGCAGGTGATAAGTGGTACTGAAGTTCAACTTGGTTCCTAAACCTTCCTAAACTTTCTGCCAAAATCTTGAAGTAAATTGGGTTCCTCGATCTGAGACGATGGTCTTGGGGGTTCCATGCAGACTAACAATCCTAGCAATGTATAGCTCCGCTAACTTTGCACTCTGGTAGGTTGTCTTTACAGGTATAAAGTGGGATACCTTGGACAGTCTATCAACGATGACCTAGATTGAGTCATTTCCCCTACTAGAAGTAGGCAAACCGGTGATAAAGTCCATTCCGACGGAATCCCATTTCCATTCCGGAATATGCAATGGTTGCAATAGTCCTGCAGGTCTCTGATGCTCTGCTTTGACTCTTTGACAAATGTCACATTTGGCGATGTAGCTTCCGATCTCTCTCTTCATCTTGTGCCACCAAAATTGCTCTTTCAAATCCTGATACATCTTTGTTCCTCCGGGGTGGATAGAATAAAGAGTATCATGAGCTTCCTTCATGATAACTTCCTTCAACTCCGAATCTGCTGGAACACAGATACGTCCCTTGTACCATAGTACTCCTTCTTCGTCTTCGGTGAATCCAGGTACCTTTCCTGTACCAATACGACGTTTGATTCCGTCGATACTGTCATTTCCCTTCTGGGCTTCCTTGATTTGGCTAATCAAAGTGGGTTGAAGTTCAATACTAGCTAGGGATCCTTTGCTAACTAACTCAGTCCTGAATTGCTCCAACTCCTCATACAAACTTGGTTGCTTCTCTTTGATCATGGTGTTAAGCCTACACGGCAATCTGCTAAGAGCATCCGCTACCACATTGGCTTTGCCGGGGTGATAGTGAATGTCAAGGTCATAATCCTTGATTAACTCTATCCATCTTCTTTGCCTCATATTCAGCTCCTTCTGAGTGAAGATATACTTCAATCTCTTATGATCTAAGTAAATCTCACAGCGATTACCCATCAAATAATGACGCCATGTCTTCAATGCTAGAACCACAGCTGCTAGCTCAAGATCATGGGTCGGATAGTTCTGCTCATGTTGCTTCAACTGTCGAGACAGATACGCGATGACTTTGCCTTCTTGCATCAATACACATCCTAGTCCAATCTTGTATGCATCACAATACACATCAAACGGCTTCTTGATGTCTAGCATGATCAAAATTGGGGTTGATATCAATCTCTTCTTCAGCTCCTAGAAACTGGCTTCACATTTTTCTGTCCATTCAAACTTCTTGTCCTTCTTCAACAATTGGGTCATTGGTCGGGCTATGCTCGAGAATCCTTCTACGAACTTGCGGTAATATCCTGCTAATCCAAGAAATGAACGAACTTGGGTTTGATTGGTTGGGGCTTCCCATCCCTTGACATCTTTGATCTTGGTGGGATCAACAGAGACTCCTCCGGCAGACACAACATGTCCTAGGAATCCTACTTCTTTCAGCCAAAACTCACACTTGCTAAACTTGGCATATAACTGATGCTCTCTTAGGGTTTCTAGAATGATTCTCAGATGTTGCCCATGCTCTTCTTCTAACTTGGAGTAGATAAGGATGTCGTCGATAAACACAACTACAAACTTATCTAGGAAATTCATAAAGATCTTATTCATGAGATTCATGAAATAAGCAGGGCATTGGTTAATCCAAAAGACATGACCGTATACTCGTATAAACCATAGCGAGTAGTAAAGGCGGTCTTCGGAATATCCGTTGCACGAATCTTAAGTTGTTGATAACCAGTCCTAAGATCAATCTTTGAGAATACCTGGGCTCCAGTCAACTGGTCAAATAGATCCTCTATCTTTGGCAAGGGGTACTTGTTCTTGATGGTGACATCATTCAACTTTCTGTAATATGTACACAGACGATTGCCTCCATCTTTCTTGTCGATGAATAACACTGGTGATCTCCATGGCGATGCGCTTGGCTGAATCAAGCCTGTTGCTAACATGGCATCCAACTGCTTCTTCAGTTCCACTAACTCTGAGGGGTTCATGGTATAGGGTCTCTGGGCTATGGGTCCGGTTTCGGGGATTAGTTCGATAATGAACTCAATATCCCAATCCGGGGGCATACCTGGCAATTCATCTGGGAATACGTCGGGGTATTCACAGACTACTCTGACTTGGTTAATGGTGGGCAGGGCTACACTCTTGTTGCACTTGAATTGACGGGGTAAGGTTTCAGAGATATGCTCTACTATTACTCCAGAACTACTAGTCATGGTGATGGCTTTCTTAGCACAGTCTATCAATCCTTTATGCCTTGACATCCAGTCCATACCTAGTACTACTTCCAATCCCTTGGTTCCAAGTATGATTAGGTTGGCATAAAAATCTATCCCATGTATTCTGATAGGTACAGCTTTGCAAATTTTTCTAGATTTTGTTGTTGAACCGGGGATTTGAACTATCATGACATGCTTCAGGTTGGTTGGGTGAATCTTACTAGTGCATACAAATTCTTCGGTGAAAATGAATGCGATGCTCCAGAATCAAACAATACTCTTGCTAAAACTGAGTTGACAGAAAACATACCCAGCACTACATCTGGCGCTTCCTGGGCTTCTTCTGCGTTCATGTGGAAGAGACGACAGTTGCGGTTGTGAGGGTTCCCTAGGGAAAATATCCTTCCTGGTTGAACACGACGCTTCTGCTGAGCTGGAGCATTCACAGGGGCATTGGCAGCAGTCTTCTTGGGACACTCATTGGACTAGTGACCCTTCACTCCATACTCGAAACAAGTGATCCGGGACTTGTCCTTGACTGCGACAGGCACAGCATTGCTGCTAGTTCTGGGCGAAGTGTTGTTGTTGTTGTTGCTCTTGGGAGGGGCACGGTTGAAATTGTTGGCATTACCGGAGTTGTGATTGTTTCCTCCGGACTTCACATTACCTCCGCTATGGTTGGGGTAGCTTGGGCGAGAATTTGGGGGTCGGTTGTTCCTTGGTGCATATCCTGGTGAGGGGTTAGGACGGTACTTGGTGACTCTTGGATCGACTGTTGCATCATACGACGCTTGTGGTTGTCGTTTGCCTGGTTAATCTTCCCTTCCATCTGAATGGCAGAGTCGACTAGCTCTTCGAGATCATCGAAACGGATGTTGACGAGGTCAGTCTGCATCTCATCATGCAGTCCGTTTAAGAATCTCTCTTTCTTCTTGGCCTCCGTGTTGATCTCATCCGGTGCATATCTGGCAAGTGACAAAAATCTGTCACGATACTCCACCACAGTCATTCTTCCTTGCTTCAATTCGCGGAATTCATCTCTCATCCTGTTGACAAAACCTTGCGGCACGTGGGTGCGGCTGAACTTGACCTTGAATGCTTCCTAGGACATCACCTGGCCATGGTTCATATTGCGGATGCTATTCCACCAAGCTCTTGCATCTCCCGCCAGATAGTGGGTGGCAAAGAGAACTTTCTCATTCTCATCAACTCTGGCAACCTCTAAGTTGTTTTCCATGGTCTGTAACTAGTCATCAGCATCTAATGGGTTTTCAGATTAGTTAAAGATTGGGGGATTGGTGTTCTGAAAGTTTTTGAGTTTGGATCCTTGGTGATCCTGATTTCCATGTCCTTGGTTGTTGAGAGCCATTTGGGCGATCTGCTGCAATGTTGCTAAGTTGGCTTGACGCTCGGCCCTGCTTGCTTCATGATACGCGCTGAGATTCTACAAGATCTGCAGCATTGGGTCCTGCGACGAGCTGCTCCCTCCTTGGTTTCCACAAGTCATCTGAAGATTGAGATAGATATAGGGGTAAGAGGGAAATTCTAAGGTTCATGGTTTTGGGTTTTTCAAATCTAAAACTTTGAGTTAAACTCAGGTTTTTCAACTAACTTCTTTTTCATTCATGCAAGCCAGCACACGATACAACACACACCACAACAATAATAGGGGAAAACGGATGGTTTGAAGAACCATTCTGCAAGCTACGATACAATGAGATGATACATCTCATGCTACGCCAGTGCTCTAGTGCATCTACTCATCGTCGATGAAGTCGGAGTCTTCATCATCAGTGTAGAAGTCCACAGCATCCTCCTCCAGAAAGTCATCATTGTTGCTGAGGTAAGAATCCATATCTCCCTGGATGTCTTCACCCTCATCTTCTTCTTCCTTGGCGGCAAGCTGAGCTTCCTGCTCCTTGACGGTCTTCTCGAGGTCGGCCACCTTCTTGCGAAGACGGGTGATGGTGCGATCATTCTTTGCACGCTAGCAACAAAGAGACTGGCGATCTTGGACGAGCAATGCGAAAGTCTGGGCCTTCTGGTCGGCAATGGCACAGTTCTGGTTGGCTAACTCCCTGGCATTATCCAGTTCCTGTTGTCTGTCATGAAGCAAGAAGTCAAGGTTCTCCACTTGATGCCTCAACTCTGGGTGACTTGGCATCTCCATCGGCATTCCCATGAAGTCACGTCTTGCATAGTGTGCAAAACGGGTTCCTTGGATCTTGTTGACATTGAGGGCACATAGACGTGCGAGAGTTTCATGCATTGTCCTGGCTAATCCATCTAGCCAGTTGTTCTCTCTCACGGAGAACTAAATTCTCCCGGAAGTTGGTGCTTCGATGCTTCCTCGAAGATCTGCGGTGATTAGCCACTATAGGTCTCCTCCTGGGGGTCCTGGAAGTTGAGCTCCAAGAAACTCCGGATGTGGGCGTCC
The DNA here is from genome assembly GCA_023614405.1 of Avena insularis. Taxonomy (NCBI): domain Eukaryota; kingdom Viridiplantae; phylum Streptophyta; class Magnoliopsida; order Poales; family Poaceae; genus Avena; species Avena insularis. The sequence goes on along the minus strand of CM042692.1, from coordinate 177,427,921 downwards.
CAGTAACTCCGTAGTGAATCCAGATCCCTCTCGAAGATTAGCTGACCTCCGTTTCCCAACTGGTAAAACTTGCTGAACTGAGTCTCCATCTACAAGGATTAAGGATGAGGAAGTTAATGAAGTGATCAAGTGTGTCCAATTTTAAGTAGTAATGTAAAAAAAATTGAGGAACATGAATTTTTGAGAAAGAATGAGTTCACAAGGGTAAGAGGGGAAATAGTTTTTCATAAATACTCACTTTGGTTTTGAAGCTAAGTTTTTGGTTTGGACGTCCATTCTAACTAGGGTCTCCTATGGTCAGGATGGCTCTGATACCAACTTGTCAACACCCGGATTTTTAATCCCAGATGCCCGTTATGCCATACCTCGCAATCCCAGGATTACCATTTTTGCGAGACATAACGGATTGGATATCACAGTACATCATCCATTACATACCATACATAAGGTTTTACACAAATAAGGATCTCATGATGCAGTCTTTAATACAACAAGCAGCGGAAATAAAATATAAGCATAGCGGTGGGGTCCATCTTCAGGGGCACGAGCAATCTTGTGACGAATAGTCCTAGTTATCATAGCCATCCTGCTGACCATCATCTTGATAATCTCCTTCATAGTCTGGCCATGATAATAGCCAGGGACAAAAGCCATGAGTACTCTTTAAGTACTCACAAACTACCACTAACAAGTATTATCAAGCTAAGTTAAAGTGCTCGAGCTAAGTTTAACCATAAAGTTAAGTTTGAAACCTAAGCTGACTTCAGAAGCAAAGAAAGATAAAGTAAAGTTCTAGAATCACTTAAGTTGGGAAGCTATTATCATCAACACAACCCTGTTGTGGTCAAGTCCAGATTCATCATTCAGTTCAAATTTATTTAGAAAACATCTGACAACGAAACAGTATGGCCATTCCAACTGTCCATAACCGTGGACGCGGCTATTCGAATAGTTTGACACTCTACAGAGGTGGTACACTTTCACCACAAGATTCGATACATCTGCCAGGGGTAACCGTGAATCATCATACTTAGTATGCAGATAATCAAACATAACCTTCCCTTTACACACCCTAGTATAAGCACCTCTCCTATGAGCATGGCCTCCCAACCATGACCATCAGTCATCTTGGGCACTGCATAGGTGGACAACATTGAGAGGTAGCCTCAGCTCAAACCTCTCCCGTGAGGGAACTAATACTAATGCATATAAATTTCCAGCTAAGCCTTACCCAATTCAGGTAGTGTGGTTGTACGGTAAATTTGGAATGGTATCGCATCCGAATCCAACCATCAGTTTTATAAAAGGGTTAAGGCTCATGCCTCAATATTTTCATCATCCTCAATCATTTGTGTTTCTCAACACATGTCAAAACATCTCAATAGAATGACTCATCATTCCAAGGTTTTCATAATTCATTTTCACCAAGTGTTCCCATCTAAAGTGACTCAAGTTTTTGATCTACTCTAAAATACTAAGTTAAGAGTGTTCACTAAAGTGGAAGGATGGGATCAATCTCATGCCATAGAATGGCATCTAAAGGTTTCTAAGTAGGTCAAGTTTTATACTTTTTATGCTACCTTCAAAACAAGTAAAGATCTTTGTGTACTAAGGGGAGTAAAACTTGTAAGTAAGACTTGGGGTACTAATAGTCAAAAGGGTGTGATCAAAGCATGCTTAAGGCATCTTTGCTAAACCATCTAGTTTGATTCTAGTTTGCTAAGTACTACACTTGCAAGTACTAACTTGCAAGGGTTAATCTGGGATAGTGCTAGCTTGCTAAGGGTAGCTTGTCTTTGTTAATGGTGGCTTGCCTTGGTTGGTGCAGTGGTTGAAGTTTTCTTCTTCTTCTTGGTAGAACTCCTCCTCCTCGAAAGCTTGGTCGGTACTAGCGTCTATAAATACATAGGGAGTGCACAATCACCAAACAATACTTAACTAGGCTAAGTAGCATTCTAAAACACACATTTGATTATCTATTATCATCACAAACATCACAAGTTTTAATTCAATAGTTTCATCCTTTTATTTTAGAAAAGTAATTTCTACTCATTGAAATATTAACTAAAATTTAATATTCACCACCAAAATATGGGATCATGTGGACACATGTCCTCACCACATATTCTAACATGTGGGAATGAGATTTAAAGGTTGGATCAATATTACTTTAGTTTAAGTTTATTATTTAATGATTTAAAGTGACTAGAAATGCCTATATAGCATTATTTTGGTACTAGTCCAATGTCACTGCATGTAAACCTTAATATTATTACATATTTAGATAGATATGATGAAATGTGATTTTTGAGAGTTGGAATCAACTCAAAAGCTAACTTTGTTGATTTTATAAAAATGTTGCAAGTTGCAAAAGCTTCTGTCTTCTTATTTTTATTAGGAGAGATCTATAACTCTAATTGAATTAAATCCAACGGGCTTGGATAGATCATTTTAATTCCTTTCAGACAAAATTGGTTTCATGCAATTTGGGTTTATAAAACTCTCTGAATTGATTTTCAAACTAGGGGACAAAAACTAGATTTAACTAAAAAGAAAAATCCAGATTTGAATGGGTGGGCTAGCGCGGGAAAAGAAATGGGCCGGCCCAGTGGCGCTCCACAGCACGGGGCTTAGCTGACAGGGGGGTCCCGCTTGTCAGCGGCACTTAACACGTGAAACGGTACGCGCGCTGTGGGCCGTGCGATTAGAAGCGAGATCTACGGCTGAGGGTCGTCATCGACGACGAACAGGTCGCCGACGAGCTCGAACCCTAGCGGCTCGGTGGGGGTCTACTGGGGCGTACCAGGGCTCTAGCAGGGTCGGCGAGGCAGGCAAACAACATGGAAGACGACGACGAGGCGAGGCGCAGTTGCGGCGGAGCTTGGGGTGGTCGCAATCAACAGCGCCCTTCTCCTCCTGCTGCGGCTGCTCCGGCTCCAATTCCGGTGAGGCAGAGCTCGCCTTATTCCGGCTAGAGGTGGGTGAGGTTCAGAGAGGTGAGGGGAGTGGAATGGTGTGGAGAGAAGAGGCTGGGGAGGGCTCCTTTTATAGGCCCGGCGGTGAGACCGAGCGGGATGGGCAGTCGACGGTGGCGACATGGCTACGGCGGGGTAGGTGCATGGCTGGGGGTGGCGATCGATGTGTGGTTCCCTGGCGGTGCTCTAGAACTTGAATGCGAGCGTAGGGGCGATGGGACGCGGTCTGGTCGAGGTGGCGCTCTGAGAGGCACAGGCGGCGGTGTCCACGGCGAGCGGTGGCTGTGAGGCGTTGGGCGGCCAGCGAGGGTGTCTGGGGTGTTGTCCAGGTCGAGGCGGAGCGGCGGGCGCGGGCTGTAGCCAAGGGGCGGTCTGTGCGAGCGGGGACAGGGCATGCTCTGGGGCCAGCGTCGGCATGCTCGACCGGCTCCAGGCGTGGCGGTTCCTGGCCGCTCTGCCCTCTGTCTCTGGCCTGGGGCTGGTTGGGCGATGGAGGTGGACCACAGGCAACTTGCTAGACATGGTGAGAGAGGCTAGAGAGGGCGATCACTGAGTGCAGTCGGCCCGAGAGAGAGGGCATGGCGGCAAAGGCAGCTAGGGGTTAGGGAAGAGGTCAGTTGGTCTGGTCAGGCTTGAGGGGGACAAAGATGATCAAAGCACATTGCAATTGCTAGACAAAATCAACCCAAAACAGTATTAGTTCGGCCAATATGATCTTGCCAGTAAGGTGTTTGCTGAAATGGCCGCAAGAGAAAAAGTTTTGAATTTTGGTTTCAAAAATTTTGAGTGATCTCCACTAGTGCTAGGTAGTCTCTGGTTGCAAGGGTTTTGAAAGTGGAGTTCAAATAGATGGGTTTTGAAATAGGGGTGATCTATGCATATGCATTAGATTCAATTTTCAAATGCCAATTAAAATAAGTAAAAGAATGTTTTTAGCGGATCAAAAGGTGGGCCTTGGTACCTCATTATGTGTACTAGCAAGGGGTGCAAAGATCAAGAATTATTTTTGTTAAGTTTTGAGTACTAGGAATAGCCAAAGTAGGCATGAGAGTTAAATTTGCCAAAATGACCATTCCTCCTTTTTAATTCTTTATTATTTGATTTTCTTTAGGAAAAGTTTGGGAATGATGTAGATGATGTTTAAATCACCTAAGAAACATTTTACAAGCATTGGATCATTCAATCATGGCAATTCAAACAACTCCTATTTTAAATGCACACACATATGAATGCTTTCATTTTAAATTTGGAAAAGTTTTTGTTAACCCCAAGTTTGATGATTTTATCTTGATAACCTTGGATGGAAGTTTTGGGATGTTACAAGATGGGAACACTTGGTGAAAATGAATTACGAAAACCTTGGAATGATGAGTCATTCTATTGAGATGTTTTGACATGTGTTGAGAAACACAAATGGTTGATGATGATGAAAATGTTGAGGCATGAGCCTTAACCCTTTTATAAAACTGATGGTTGGATTCGGATGCGATACCATTCCAAATTTACCGTACAACCACACTACCTGAATTGGGTAAGGCTTAGCTGAAAATTTATATGCATTGGTATTAGTTCCCTCGCGGGAGAGGTCTGAGCTGAGGCTACCTCTCAATGTTGTCCACCTATGCAGTGCCCAAGATGACTGATGGTCATGGTTGGGAGGCCATGCTCATATGAGAGGTGCTTATACTAGGGTGTGTAAAGGGAAGGTTATGTTTGATTATCTACATACTAAGTATGATGATTCTGGGTTATCCCTGACAGGTGTATCGAATCTTGTGGTGAAAGTGTACCACCTCTGCAGAGTGTCAAACTATTCGAATAGACGTGTCCGCAGTTATGGACAGTTGGAATGGCCATACTGTTTCGTTGTCAGATGTTTTCCAAATAACTTGATATGAATGATGAATCTTGACTTGACCACAACAGGGTTGTGTTATGACAATAGCTTCCCAACTTAAGTGATTCTAGAACTTTACTTTATCTTTCTTTGCTTCTGAACTCAGCTTAGGTTTCAAACTTAACTTTATAGTTAAACTTAGATTTAGCACTTTAACTTAGAATTATACTGCTTGTTAGTGGTAGTTTGCGAGTACTTAAAGAGTACTCATGGCTTTTGTCCCTGGCTATTATCGTGGCCAGACTATGAAGGAGACTATCAAGATGATGGCCAACGGGATGGCTATGATAACTAGGGCTATCTGCCTTCATCAGCATTGTCTGTGCCCCTGAAGATGGACCCCACCGCTACGCTTATCTTTTATTTCCGCTGCTTGTTGTATTAAGACTGGATCATGAGATCCTTATTTGTGTGAGACCATATGTATGGTTTGTAATGGATGATGTACTGTGATATCCAATCCGTTATGTCTCGCAAAAATGGTAATCCTGGGATTGCAAGGTATGGCATAACGGGCATCTGGGATTAAAAATCCGGGTGTTGACAATATACAACATAGACGACACAATGGTTCAAGTTTATTAAGGGCAAGAAAATTAAAGTGTGCCATCAAGTTCGTGAGAGCTTTAATCACTAGTTTTCTCATAACAAGTTTAATTTGGAAGGTAAACAAAAGCATGAATATACTTGGAATAGCATATGCTAGTACGTAGGTATGGTGGACTCTTTGGAATAACTTGGTTTAGGGAGTTGGATGCATGAGTGGAACTCATACTTGGTTGTGGAGGCTAGCAAAAGACTGGGAGCGACAAACTAAGAGAGCAATAATGGCCATAATCATGCAGAGCGACAAAACATCATTGATCAAAGCATAAAGTGATACTACAAGTTGAAAACTAAAGGATCATAAAGGCTATGGTGACTTTGGACAGTCATAACATGGTGTGAGCATGTGCCAAGTCAACCCAAATAAACATCAAAGGAGAATACCACTATACTATGCTTTAATATGCTAAAACAACGCATGATTCATCCAAGGTACATTAAGCAATCTCAATTGTTTATAACAAGTCATGCTACAGCACAGAATACTTAGCATAAAGCCAAAACAATATCAAGCATGGCATGACAAAGCATAGTCCACAGTCAAAAACAAACTCTCTTTACCACTTAAGCATGAACTTTTCCTACTCTTTTCCAATCCAAACCAAACTATTTGAAAACCAATGTATCAAAGAGGGGTCCAACCAATTTATTCAGCAAACTAAGAAAACAAAGCAAACGAAAAACCAAAACGAAAACGAAAAAGAAGACGCTCCAAGAACAACACAATTGTGCATGAAACAATAAAAATGAAGTGTTTGGAAGAAACCTGAGATTTTTATTGATGAAGAAGGGGATGCCTTGGGCATACCCAAGCTTTGACGCTTGTACTTCTTGGATATTTCTTGGGGTGACACTCGTGGCATCCCCAAGCTTGAGCTTTAGTCCATTCTTCATCTCATTACTCATTCCTTCCATACACCTGAAATTTTTTCTATATACAAAACTTCACACAATCTTTATTAGCAACATTAGTGCACTCAAGATAGTAAGTCTTTATGTTCAGTTCTAACACCAATAAAACTTCCATTAAAACACTAACTACTGTAGTACTTCCCTCAAAAATCTCAATTCCCCAAAAGAACTCAAAAAGTAACCAACAAGAAGCAAATGCAGAAAATGGCAGAAATCTGTCAAAACGGACCAGTAGGTAAAGACGATTTTTTTTGAAGACCTTATGTTGCTCAAATCAAAAAGTGTTGAACTAATGAAAGTTATATAAAAACCTGGGGAATAAGTATAAAAATTCACGCCTCAAAAGTACTTACAGAGATTTTACACGAATTTTTACGGTGAAGCACAGAAATCTGTTTCAGGACAGCAACTTTCCTAATCATTACTTCTCTCTCATTAGAGGTTACTCTTGGCAAAAAAAAAGCAAATAACTTCCAAGACTCATATAAAACTTTGGGTTATCTCTCAATAAGTATTTTTCTTTAATGCCTTTAAGTTAGGCATGATAGTTTGAGAAGATGCTCACATAAGAAATATGAATTGAAGTAAAAGAGAGCATCAAGAAGCAAATTCAAAACACATTTAAGTCTAACCCACTTCCTATGCAAAATAATCTTGTAAAGAAACAAGTCATGAAAACACAAAGCAATAAGCATAGGAAAGCAGAATAAGTGCAACTTCAAGACTTTCAACATAAAGAGGGGAAACTTAATATTATTGAGATGCATAAAACCATGTTTCCCTCTATCATAATAACTTTCAGTAGCATCATGAATAAAATTAACAATATAACTATCACAAGAAACATTCTTATCATGAGCCACATGCATAAAAGAATTAATACTCCCCACATAAACATAGTCATTCTTAGTAATTGTAGTGGGAGCAAATTCAACAAAATAGCTATCATTATCATTCTCATCACCATAATCATCAAATATAGGAGGCATATTATAATCATAATTAATTTTCTCCTCAATAGTAGGTGGACTGAAAATATCATATTCATCATTGTAATCATCTTATATTGGAGGCATAGTATCATCAAAGTAAATTTTCTCCTCCGTGCTTGGGGGACTAAAAATATCATGCTCATCAAAACTAGCTTCCCCAAGCTTAGACTTTTCCATAGCATTAGCAATAATGGTGTCCAAAGAATTCATACTAACAACATTCCTATTAGCATGCAAATAAAGTTCCATAGGTTTTTTAATTTTCTCTTTAAACACTTCATGTCCTAACTCAAGATAAATACTATAAACCTCTCTAATTTTTTTGTTGTTTTCCATTAATCCTAACTAGTGAAAACAAGAAACAAAAGGACAAAATTGCAGAATCTAAAGGAAATAACTTCGAGCACTCACACACCAGCAACCGCACTAGAAGATAGCTTAGTAGCCAGAAGATGTGAGTACCTTTTACCTTACCTCCCCGGCAACGGTGCTAGAAAATAGCTTGATGTCTACGCACTTCTATTCTTGTAGACAATTGTTGGGCCTCCAAGTGCAGAGGTTCGTAGAATAGCAGCAAGTTTTCCCTTAAGTGGATCACCCAAGGTTTATCGAACTCAGGGAGGAAGTGGTCAAAGGTATTCCCTCTCAAGCAACCCTGCAATCAAGATACAAGAAGTCTCTTGTGTCCCTAACACACCCAATACACTTGTCAGGTGTATAGGTGCACTAGTTCGGCGAAGAGATAGTAAAATACAAGTGGTATGGATAATTATAAGTGGTAACGGTTAGAGAAAATATCTTGATGGCGTGGAAAAGACTAAAGGCAAACTGAAATAAAGATTGAAGCAAGCAAACATATAACAGATCTAATTGCAAACGGTGTTTCAGTGCTTAGAAACAAGGCCTAGGGATCATACTTTCACTAGTGGACACTCTTTATGATACTACTCTTAACTACTCTCCGGTTGGACACTCTAATCATTGGTAGGGCTATAACAACACACCTCAAAGTTCGCTTTCCGCATCTAGATAACCCCACACTGTCACCTTGAGCACTAGATGGTTCCAACAAACACCACAATTTCATAAAGACATCCAACTCCAAATATAACTCATAACAAGTATTTGAAATCTCTAGCCTAAGTGCCACCATGGTGTGCACACTGTCAACTTCACACACATGGGGAGAGCAGAGATCTATTAAAGCACTTGAACAGCAAGGTAGATCTATAGATTACAAGCTCATGATCTCAATAAGTTCATGCATAGAGAGAGAGATGAACACATAGCTACCGGTAGAACCCTTGGCCTCGAGGAATAACTACTCCCTCCTTATCATGGGAATCAGCAACGGTGATGGAGATACTGGTGGAGGCCGATGGAGATGGCTCCAGGGGCACTTCCCCGTCCCAGCAGGGTGCCGGAACAGAGACTTCCTGTCCCCTGAATCTCCCCTTCGGTGGCGGCGGTGCTGCGGAACTTTTCGTGGCTAGAGGCTTAACTATCTAGGGTTTTTGTATCGGGAGGAATATATAGGCGACGGAGCAAGGTCGGTGGCCGGCCAGGGGGCCCACACCATGCCCTGGTGCGGCCTAGGGGTACCCGCGCCTGGGGGGTGTGGCCCCCTCCGTCTCGTATTCTGGCTCCGTGAGTCTTCCGGTAAAATAGGAACTTTGGCTTTTGTCCCGTCCAATTTTGAGAATATTCATTTTCTGACTTTCCTAGAACCAAAAACAGCAGAAAATGGGCAACTGGCACTGTGGCATCTTGTTAATAGGTTAGTCCAAGAAATCATATGAAAAGTACTCCAAAGTGTGGATAAAACATAAGAAAGTAGATAAAACCAAGCATGGAACATCAAAAATTATAGATACATTTGCAATGTATCAAGATGTTAGCTTAATTGACCCTATTATTCAGGAGCATGTTCGTCGTATGACAAATGAAGTAACTCATGCGCATTATCTTGATTATAAGATTCAGAATGAGTTTCTACACTTGCTTTCTTCTTCTATTAGGTCTAAAATTGTTCACAAAATAAAGAGGTCGAAGTATTTATCTGTCATACTCGATTTTACGCCTGGTGCAAGTCACCAAGAGCAAATGTCTTTAATTATAAGGTATGTGGATTTATCTTCAAGTCATGTTTGCATAGAAGAATCCTTTCTATGATTTCTGAATGTAAATGATATGACTGGGCAAGGACTGTTTGATGTGCTAGAGAGTGAACTAAAGCTTCTTGATCTTGATATAAATGATGTGCGAGGACAAGGTTATGATAATGGTTCAAATATGAAAGGAAAGCATCAAGGGGTACAAAAGAAACTTTTGAATGTAAATCCTAGCTTTCTATTCTGCTTGTGATTGCCATAGTCTTAATTTGACTCTCTGTGATATGGCCGAGACTCGTGGTAGAGCTAAATAATTCTTTGGAATCATCCAACGCATCTATACAACTTTTGCTAATTCTACTAAGAAATAGCATATTCTGAAAGATAACATATCAGGATGGACTCTCAAATCAGTGTCAGCTACGCACTTGGAGAGTCGTGTTGAAAGTGCTAAATATATTAGATTTTAATGTGCATACATTCGATAGGCTCTACTTCAGGTACACAATATTTTTACATTGATAATGTTGTAGTTTGTTTAGGATTTGGCTACATCAAACTATAATATCTATTTCCTTTCTTTTATTTCAGGTTTCTAAAAGTGACAGGGATCCATGAATTTATAGACCATGAATTTATAGAGGCAATAGTCATTTGGTATGAGGTATTGTTTGCTATTAATTTAGTAAGCAAAAGCTTGCAAACAAAGGATATTGCTATTGAAAAAGTGCAAGGGATTATTTATTTCTTCGAGGGGTACAGGGAAACTGGTTTCTTAATTAGAGGCATTGGACAGAGCCAAGGAAATTGCACTTGAGTTGGATATTGGTGCATCATTTTGTGAAAGGCGAGAAACTAAAAGAAAGAGACAGTTTGATGAGAACCCAGATGACAGAAATGTTGCCACACAGTCTGCAGAGGAATCACTTCGAGTCAACTATTTTACATCTCTTGTTGATCAAGCAATTTCCTCTCCCGCAAGCAGATTTGAATAATATAAGGGCGACCAGAAAATCTTTGGTTTCTTATTTACCTCTGAAAAATTACGGTCATTGGATAATGATAGCTTGAAATCTTCATGTGGGAATCTTGAGGCTGCCCTTAGAAAATATAAAAAATCTGACATTGATGCCCCTAATCTATATGTTAAGCTGAAGTTTCTTCAAGATTTCATTCCAAAAGTAAATATGAGGCCGGTCGAAGTTCTGAATTTTTTTAAGTGACCTGTTGTTTTCACAATGCAAGTATTGCATATAGAGTTTTGTTGACCATTCCTGTCATGGCTGCATTGTAGGGGTTCGCGCATGAAAACAATAAATTTTTCCTACACCCAGAACCCCAGTTGCTAGGACCTATCTATTAGTAATGCAGTAACGGGAAGGGCTTTTCGAGAACTTACCCTTGAAGACCGAAAAGCATTTTCAACGCTCGGTAGAGCGTGGTTGATGTAGATGAACTAAAGCCGACCTCAAGGTCTTGTTGAATTCCCAGCAGCTCCTGCGGCTCCAATGACTCCTAGTGCCCCAAGTGTTGCACCTCGTAGGGAGTTACACACATTCGGTGCCTGACGATGACTCCCGCTCCTCCGATCTAGCAGCAGTTGCGGAAGTAGAGCTCCTGGATCCGAATACCGCAGCGCGACGGCGCTCCACGGTGAAGAAGACTCCTGCTCATGCAATCCATACTTGGGACCACGATCACAGGAGAGAGAGAGAATCAACTAGAGGTCTCCCCAAAATAGAGGAAACCATTTATTAATTATTGTGTATTTATTTTGTCAAAATACCTCTCTTTATATAGGGGACCCCCTCCCCCCACAGCTAACTAGCTTAACCATGTGGGACTAAACAAGGGAGGGGGGGTGGGGGGCTTAGCCGCCACCGGCTATGGCCCAAGTGGGCCCCATGCAGGGTGCCTTGGCCCAGCCGGCCACCCCTCCTCCTTCCTCCCTTCGGTCTTTCCCTCATGGGCCCTTTTCTCTCCAAATTTGGCCCAATTAGGTATTTGACCCTTTTTAATTCTTTTTCTTTTATTGAATAAATATAATTAAATGATTAAATCAATATTCAACATTCACTTATATATTATTCAATCTCGTTGATGTGGAACTCATTCCCTCTCATTCCGGACTTCCTCCGGACTTACCAAAACCCTTCCAATTTTCTCTCTTCTCTTTTCTTCGGTGATTCTACCAATCCTAAAACACTCTATAAGCATCATAAAAACCTTAAGCATGATACCCCATGGTTCGAAAAACACTCCAGACATGGTCAGGACCCTCCCGCACCAATGATCAACAGAGGAACCTGGATGGCCATGTGACCCCTGTGCATTCCACATAATCTTTCGTTGTTTGAACCATGAACGCCGTGTCATATTCCTTTTGTCTCTCGATACTTGCATTATCCGAGATCTAATCAATGACATCACCATGTCATGTTCAATCTTGTTACCAACAAATACTACTTGACTCGTTCCAACAAGTGATATCCCCGTGATCAAATCACATGTTGTCCAGCTATTGGATATAACTTCTCTGAGTGGGCCCTCGAGTATCTTTTCTGTCACGCGGATGGACAAATCCCTCTCTTGATGCATATTGCCTCAGTTGTTCCTTAGAATACCTGAACACACCTTTATGATCACCGTGTCACCGAGTGATGTTTGATGCTATCAAAGTACCCTCAGGTAACAACGATTGATATGGCCTCACGGTCTAAGAAATAGTACACTAAGTCTATTCTAATCATCGTAACTTGAACTTCATGACATGATCGGGTCACGATGCTTAGGTTGCGTATAGCTCATCATCTCATTCTCATAATGAGGTGACTCCATTGTCAACTGGCATAAATGCCACATGATCAGGAAACCTTGATCATCTGTTAACCAATGAACCAGTGACTAGAGTTTCACCGGAACTCCTGGTTGTTTATATATCACACATGTATTGACGTTTCCTTTCAATACATTTATAGCATGATATAAAACTTAATCATAAACTTTATGAAATATGATAATAATCCAAATTACTATTTGTCTCTAGGGCATATTTCGAACAGTCTCGCACTTGCACTAGAGTATAAGTAAACTAGTCGCATTTGTTCCTAATCATTGGCACCATATATCCTGACACCTTTGACCATGCTTGCTCATGGAAGAGGTTGAGTCTTGGGTCTGTACTTTACAGTCCCAAATCCATTGCAACTTACTAATGTCACATTGATTGACATTAATACTTTATCATCACATGATAACATCTTTGTGTATGCATCGTAGTTATGGCAGCAGAATGAGGTCTGTTTCCAGGAGCCTACAATGACTTTAGATCAACCACTTCGAGCTTTCTCAGGGGCACTGTGCCCTGGGACACACCTTCTGCATAAATATGAACTAGTCCCGCCATAACATTATGCATCACTTTAGATGGTACCATTATCTATTATTATAAATGTAACCATCGAAACACTAGTGCATCCTGTGCAACTTTTGATGTTTTATCACCTCGCTTCCTACTTGAATTTAGTCGGTATTATCGATATAGGAGTTCCCAATCTTCTAAGGTTAACACATTCCCTTATAACATAACCCTTTGCTTTTAAGATATGTCATCCTTCATGGATTTGGTAACATGTCTACAGTTCTCAATTAGACACTATGGACAAACTAAGCTCAACGTTCCGTGATTCATACTTAATCACTTTTCAAATGATCTTTCTCGTATTATATATTATGTTAAGTTGTCATCATGGTTTTCAAGGACAGAACCTATGTCTCAACATAGTGGATGACGATCATCTTTTTTCTTTCCAACCATTGATGTTTAACTTAATGCTATTCCCAATTTGAGTGGCCAAGGACCAGTCCTTAATCAATTCCTATTCCGAAACTCTTTTTAGAATATCTTTTAGGAATACTACATAATATCGTAATATATTTACTATCAACTTATAATCTCTATAAATCATTATTTATCAGTACTTGCACTTTTATTCTTAATATATCGTACACACTTAAGAATCAATCTTTAAGATCCCACTCAAAATATGTTCCCAACATATTTGAGTCTAAGACTTATATTGCTCCTACTCAAAATATGTTCCTGATATATTTGAGTCCGAGACTTATGTTGCTCCCACTCAAAAATATGTTATACACATATTGTTTTAGGAAGACTTTCACAGATCCCACTCAATTTCATGCAAATTGCATATCCTCTCACTATTTTGAATGACTTCAAAATCCTTTGATCAATTATCAAACTAAGAGATTTATTACGAGACACTAGTATCTTACTAGTTTTAAATCCACTAGACTTTTAGCACTTCTGAATCAAATTCTTTTGAATTTGTCCAATACATTATTCATGACAAATTGTGACTTTTTCATTCACCTTTTCCATCATGACTTTGCAGTCGTTTGGAAAACTTAAGTAACCCCATTACTTGGTAAGATTCAGCAATAATTTGCTTTCTAATCTTAAGCGAATTTTGCCTCTGGGATTTCTCATAACTTTAGGTTACCGTTTCTTTCCTTTGTAGTTCATAGGTATGTCATATTCCGGTAATATGACAAGTGATTCACAAATGTCTCCATCAAACATGTGGAGTACATTTTGAATCCTACTTTATGTAGTGAAAACATTAGTGGGGAAACACAATGATCATTATCATTGATTCTTTCCTTTATGAAGAGAATCATTCAGGAATGCTTTCTGTTGCACTTCTCAACACTCTGATGTAGGGTTTTGAATCCTCATCGTGTTTTTTACTATCTCCCTTAAGCTTCATAGTTGAGAACATAACCTTTCTCGAAAATGCACCAAAATTTAAGCAACACTAGTTTTGCCTTTCTTTTGATTTTAGCCATGGATTTCCTATTCAAAGTTTCCAATGAATGCTCTACAAGGACTTATTCGCTATTGTTTTGCTTATATCGAATAACTCCAAAACTTTCACGATGATCCATACAAGATATGGCGTTGATCTCGGCGAATTCAGATGGTTCACTATATATACTAATTGAGCGTTTACTATTTTTAACTAATGGTCTTTTACATCTACACTACAACGATTTATTCGGCGCCATCTATTCACCCACTTGATATCAAATATCACATTGTGATGCTTTGCATTTTGACATTTCAAACGCATTGCATTTCACAACCCCTTATACCAATCTAATAACGTAGAATTTCATTACTATTGATCAAATCATAGTAATTAGATTCTCTTTTATCTTTAATACCCTTGGATGATTAAATATTTTGATTATATCAAATAGTTTCATGCTCATGTTTCCTGTGGTAAACCTCTTTACAAAATTCAAACAATCACAAAATGATAATCACCACTTCGTTGAAATACAATACATCGAATATGCATTCTCTTTGAACAATTCATCAAATGCTTTTCATTCATGCAATACATGGTGTTTGAGTTATCTTTCCAAACTTGGGCATGATTCATATGTGACAAAAAAAACAATTGTCTTTCACATATTATCAACATAACTTTAATTTAAACAATGGCTTCATTCAAAATGAATATATCATTAAGTTGGGTATTTTCAAGGCATTTTGCAATATTTTACAAATGTTCATGCATTATCAATTAGTTTAATAACCAAGATAATTCACACATAATCGAATAAGATATGAACACAAATAGAATTCATTCATAAAAGTAGAACAACTGTTTATTAGAAACTCATAGGAATAACCGTCTCACGAAATGTGAGACACGCTAAAGAAGTTCGCAATCCATCGATTATAATAATCATCCAAAACAATAAAATAAATGATAAATATCGAGGGAGAGTGTCGTTGGCCATCATCATCGTGCTCTCCATCAACACGCAACGTCACCTCCTCTCTAGAAAGCAGCTCTCATGCAGAAGGACCTGTTTTCACCAAAACAGAATAAGTACCAAATACTTTAACACTACAATATGTGTTTGCAAGATTATAACATTTATAAAACTGTATATCAAATATATACCTTTGTCCTCGACGACCTCTCTAGCGATTGGTTCAACCTTTACGTTTTTTGAAATGTAATATGAAATCCTAGAAATCCATGGTTTCCGTATCACCACTCATAATGCTACTCTAGACATGTCCTTTATAGCTGGGAGGCAGCGATCGAAGTAGCACGCCTATCGCAAATGACACAGTCATCCAGTAGTCCACGAAGTATACCAGTCTCATGTGTGCATCAAGCATGTGCTCCAAGTGACTCTTCAGACAAATGTGTTCCTCCATCTGTATGGAAAGAAAATCTCCAAGCAGCTCATGCTTCCACATGCGTACATGGCTTATGAACTCTGATCTCAGCTGATCCATCATCGCATATAGATCAAGATCACCCCTGAACGGATGTAGTTCATCCACCAACACGTAACACATTATTATCTGGATGAAAGTTGACAACTTCTTGACGATAGTAGCGTTCTGCCCGCTCTCTTGGGCTCTCATAGCCATCAGGATCGGCCAATTTTGTCGTGCCGCGTATGTAATCTACCACATTATTCCTAGTAAGGAGATCATTCAGGCGCACAAGCCAACCAGGAAGTTGAATCCATCAAGTCTAAGTTTCTCACCAACTACCCACTCATCAACGTCAAAGTAAACTTCACGGTGAGCCATCTCTATATTTATAATTGCAAAAGGAATTTAGACTAAGTTTATAATTATATGAGTTAAAATAATAACTCCACTAAAAAACTCCTATCCCTAGAAGGGTTCTAGTGATTACACGATCTCTATTCACTATACCGCCCCTGATCGTCATGGCCGGTGACATAGTTGCAAAGGTGGACGCCTAAACATCGATCAGTCTCCACTTGAGCGTCTTTTTCAAACCAAACTTGATTATTCGTTTTTACGTATTTTTGGGTGTGCGGTTTGGCCCAACCTCCCTCCTTATAATGCCCTTAAACTTGAGTTTCACTCTAAACAGTGTGCCTTTCTTGGATATAATAATCTTCACAAGGGCTATAATTGTCTCGATATATACACTAGTCGTGTGTATATTTTCCGCGATGTTGTGTTTGATGAGTCTATTTCTCCCTTTGATGAGCTTCATCCTAATGCTGGTGCACAATTATCGTGCTGAAATCTCACTTCTCTCACCAGATCTTCATTTACCTATGATTGGGGGTCCTGATTTAGGAGCTAATGTTGATGTTAATCATGCTAATTATTTGCCCGCTGAGTCTATTATACAGGAATCAGAAGATTTTTTGAGTTTCGGTGGAGTTTCCTCAGCAGAGACACAATTTTCCTCGGGATCAGCGTCAGGTTCCTCCTCCTATAGCGATCTGCATGCAAACACGGCATCCGATGGAATTCCAGCTCCGTCCAGACATGCGACCCCCTCTGGTCTGCACACTTCCCCCCTGAGCGATTCGGTGGGCCCCCTGATGGCGACAGACGCACGAGCCGAGAGCGACACTTCGACGGGCGCACGAGATGCTACGCGCGACGATGTCTCTTCCCTGCATCCTAGATCTTCTATGGCCAATTCCGTGCATACTTCTTCGACGGGATCTTCTACGTTTGCTGGTTCTAGCTCACCTGGCAGTGTTGGATCTGATGAGTCCAGTTCAAGATCTTCTATGGGTGCTGAGCCGATTATTACGCGTCCTGTTACACGTTCTTAGCGTGGCGTATTTCAACCAAAAATTATTACCGACGGTACAATTCGATATGACATGATTAAGTTTGCAAATTTTTCTGCTACTGACGAACCAACTAATTTGCAGGAAGCTTTGAGTTCCCCTCATTGGAAACAAGCTATGGATGAAGAATTTTCCGCTCTTATGCGCAATGAGACTTGGCATCTTGTTCCTCCTTCTCGCGGACGAAATATTATTGATTGCAAGTGGGTTTACAAAGTCAAGAAGAAGGTTGATGGAACTATTGATCGGTATAAGGCTCGTCTTGTTGCTCAGGGATTTAAGCAACACTATGGTATTGATTACGAGGACATGTCATGTGGTCAAGGCGGCTACTATTCGGTTAGTTTTGGCTCTGGCTGTCTAGAATAAGAGGTCTTGCATGGTGGTTGCGACAACTAGATGTGAAGAACACTTTCTTGCATGGTGTTCTAGAAGAAGAGGTCTACATGCGGCAACCTCCTGGCTATGAGGATCGTGACCGTGTGGGACATGTGTGCAAGCTTGATAAAGCCCTTTATGGCCTAAAACAATCTCCCCGTGCTTGGTATGCACGGTTGAGTTCTAAGCTACATGCTCTTGGTTTTTTGGCTTCCAAGGCCGACACCTTACTCTTTTTGTACAACAAAGGGAGACTGTCTATCTATATGCTTATCTATGTTGATAACATTGTTGTAGTTAGTTCCTCTGGTCAAGCAGTTGGTGCCTTGCTTCATGATCTTCGCATGTCCTTTGCTCTAAAGGATCTAGGTGAATTACACTATTTTCTGGGAATAGAAGTACTGAAGACTTCAGATGGTATAATTCTCTCTCAGCAGAAATATGCACGTGATCTACTTTCTTGTGTCAATATGCAGTCATGCAAGGTCGTTAATACTCCTTTGTCAGTATATGAGAAGTTATCCATAACTGGTGGAGATGTCTTGAGTAGTGATGATTCTACTCGATATAGGAGTATTGTTGGAGCATTGCAGTATCTTACACTTACAAGGCCTGATATAGCTTTTTCAGTTAATAAGGTTTGTCAATTCTTATATGCACCTACTACGCTTTATTGGACTGCAGTAAAAACGAGTTTAAGGTATCTAAGAGGAACTATCTATGTTGGGTTGCGGCTGAGTAAGTCTGACTATTCTTGTGAGTGCATTCTCATATGCTGATCGGGAAGGTTGCCCAGATGATAGGAGATCTACATGTGGCTTTGCTATATTTTTGGGATCAAATCTGATCTCATGGTGTGCCAGAAAGCAGGCCACTGTTTCTCGCTCTAGTACAGAGGCAGAATACAAGGCCTTGGCTAATGCAACAACATAAGTTATATGGGTGCAAACTTTGCTGAAGGAATTGGGTGTATCACAGCCAAGAATTGCATGTTTGTGGTGTGATACTCTTGGAACCACATATCTCTCTACAAATCCGGTGTTTCATGGGAGGACGAAACACATTGAAGTGGATTATCATTTTGTTCGTGAGAAGGTGGCTCGGAAGCTTTTGGATATACGGTTTATACCATCAGGAGATCAACTAGCCGATGGGTTCACTAAATCACTTTCTAGTAGACAGCTAGAGATGTTTAGACACAATCTTAACTTAGATAAGTTAAGTTATGATTGAGGGGGGTGTTAAATACTCTAGTCAGTTATTGGTACGAGTTGCACCTATCCGTGTATGAGTAGTACACGATGACATGTCCGTGTATTAGTAGTGTCCATGTATGAGTAGCACACGATGACAGATCTCCTGTATGTTGTGCTAGCTAATATATATACACATCGTCGGGACTAGTTTGGCCATCGACAACGTACAAGAGTTCTTACGTCCTCCACGAGCACCAGCGGTGCTAGGGCGCGGGTCGCCATGAGGAAGCAGTGCCGCCGACGTGCTCCCAAGGTTGTCAGGCCTAGTTTGGCCATCGACAACATATAAGAGTTCTTACGCCCTCCACGAGCACCAGCCGTGCTAGGGCGCGGGTCGCTAGGAGGAATCAGTGCCGCCGACGTGCTCTCAAGGTGTTTGTAGGAATGCCAGCAGAACCTTTGCTTGTCCATTCTTTTGGTGTGGGAGTGCGACTAGGAAGTTGATCTCATATTTCCGCCGGCAGTGTCCTAGGGATACCAATGTTGGAATTTGGGTGTGGGCCTTGGCCCATAGCCTAATACAAATTCTAAAATTCTCTTGGCCCATTCATGCCTAGCAAGGGGTGGCACCAAAGTTTAGTCCCACCTTGCTAGTTTAGAGGGAGTTGGACCAATATATATAGTGGAGTGTTTCACTACCTCCTAAAGAGAGTAAAGAGGAGTGGCATACACGCGCTCCTCCTCCTCGCCCGCCACGCCTGCGCCAGCAGCAGCGGGTTTCTTGATTGTGCCTCGGTGCCGATCTTTCTGTCAACCGTTTCCGGTTTTTCTGGAAACGTGGGCTGTTACTACTCGGACGTGGACTACGCCCCACGTCTTACCCGACCGGCGCCTATATATAGACGGCCTTAGGCTAAAACCCTAATACGAGAAAATACACATCTCTCTGCCTCCAGAACTTTGCGCCGCCGCTACACCTTCTCCATCCCCTCTTCCGGCGTGCACCGGACGACGGACAAGAGGCCTCGGAACCACCGCCTCGTGAACACATGCGGGTGAGGCGATCAGGTTTTGGGGGCGCGTCTGCCCGACTCTTGGCGGCATCACGTCGACCGACCACTCCTTCCCGACGAGGACTTCTTCCCGGACATCGCCAGCCTCTACATCGACGCCATGGTCGACGACCGGTGTCAACCTGAGCGAATCCGATTCCTCCTCCAGACCATACGTAATTTGTTCCTATCTAGTTCGGTTTACATTGCTGCGTTCTTGTACTAGCTCTTGGAATAGATGTGATCTGTTTATTCTGGTTGAATATGATCTGTTTGTTTGTTCTGCTAGTATACATGATTAGATTAATTCTAGCACTTATAGTCATGATTTATTATTACTTATTTCGGATTAAATATTATGGTAATTTGCTTATATTTTCAACAACCAAAACGTCTATTTTTCTTCCGTCGATTCTGCTTGGGGGGAGCACAACGGCTGGAGGCGCTCTTACCTAGGTAAATGCCCATGCAGTGGTTTCGAGTAGGGATGTAAATGGTACGAATAATTTCCGCTCCGAATCCGCATCCGCGTCCATTTTTGAGGATATGCTATGGATATGGTAGCCCATATGGTATTGATGATATCCGACGGATAAGGATAATTCGATATTTTATGCGGATTATCCGAGGTACTCAAATAGGATAATCCGATAAATTTAACACAACTTCAATATCTAGACAATCTAGTTAGTGTATCGGCTCGCTTTGCATGCTATGTATGCATGTTATACTATGCTATTATCAATCTTGCACTTTTATACTACTATTATCTAGTGTTGCACACTTTCTTGTTATTTCTTTTGCATAAACTAAATAAATTTTCATTTTTCTTCTTGTATTTGTTCGATTATCCTCTTCTGATCCGAGTCCGCTCCATATTCGGGCATTCAGCTATTATCCGCTAATAGCTTCGATCCGAATCCACCAAAAAAATATGGTAAAGGATATGGTAATATCACTATCCGATCCGATCCGTTTACATCCCTGGTTCCGAGAGAACTGGAGCGGTACAAGCTGCAATTCAGGAGTATTCTTTCTCCTGTGACGTCATATCAATGCCAAGTCACGCATGGAAAACAGACTCGTTTTCTCCAGTTCACATAGATGGTTATTTTGCTCCCACACTCGACATGGAAAGAAAGCACCTGTGTACATCACCCCCGAAGTGCACGGATATGTGTTCCATTGCCCAATGTCAGAAGTTCAGAACCCTTGAGCAATGGCGATGGGGCCTAGTGCAGGTCAACATCTACTTCAAGGAAATTATTCATGAACTACACATACTTTTTGTATCTCTCTTAACAACTCATATTTCTTCACTGCTAATACATAGTTCAATAGCTAGGACCCCTCTTGATTTCTGTTGAAGCTCCGAGCACGTCTGCTTCGAAAGTAGCTCTCTTGTTAGTGCAACAACTGCAATACAACCAGGCCTTGTAGTAGATTAGTAGACGACAAAAAGGAAGGTTGATCCAGAGAGACAAAGGCACTTGCTTATATTATATGTCTGCGCCGTCGATGGTACTGCTCTCTTAAAAAGAGAGCGCAGCAGCCTTGCTCGTGGCCTCGCTGCAAGTTGCAAGAATGAATGGCGTCAAAATACATCAGAATCTCAAAGCTCTATGGAGATAACAAGGATTTAGGAATCATCTTCCCACATGGATGATTGATTTCAAACAGGGTAACGATACAAGATCCTAGAAACAGCATCATTACCTTAACGCCTTTTTGACCTCATTGCTCGCAGGGTCGAGACTCAGCGCCTCCTGGAACGCACTGACTGCTCCTCGGTAGTCCTGTACATGGAGGAATGGCATTAGAGCAAGTAAGAGACAGGTCGAGAGACTGAATTAGATTGGAAGGTTAGATTTGATACAGGAGTTATACCTCCATGAAACTGAGAGCTGAGCCCTCTCGATACCATGCCTTGGCCCAACCAGGACGCAGTGTTTTGCACTGCCGGGCATCTAGCAAAGCTCTGTCCCCTTCTCGCATCCGCAGCCAGCAGAGGCTCCGGTTAGCAAACAGGGTGGCATCAAGAGGGTCTATTTCCATCACCTACATTATCAACCAGCAAGGATGGCGCTCAGCTTCGCATAATTCTTTCAAGCAATGATAAATGGATCTAACAGGCTCTGTGTAGAACATTTTTGCATATTTTAGTTAATTTTAACATAAGAAAAACACAGATGAGCATGAGTCAGGCTTAGGCTGCGTTCAGGTGGATTTTGATAATCCAGCTTATCTAACCAGCTTTTGTCCACTTCACCGTTCAGCATTGCAGTGGATTATGATAATCCAGCTTATCTAACCAGCTTTTGTCCACTTCACTGTTTGCTTAACCAACTTATCGTTACTTCCACCCACATGCAGTCAAACTCGCCTCCACGCCGACTCCTCCCACATACTTAGGCATGAGCGCTTGGGAGGAGAGGCCAGCATAGGAGGAGAAGCAACAAAGACCATGACTTTGTGGTAAAAAGACTGAATGGTGAAATAAAACGGATAGATGGATGTTAACAGCCTAAACCTGATGGCAGTGGCAAAAACATTTAAAAATGATGAATGAACAGCATTTCCGTAATTAGCCACAAAGCAGGAGCGCTGTCAGAGTTTCAGAGGGAACTAAAGGCATTATCGTAACTCCCCTATGAAATATGTTCAGCAAAGTACAGTTTAGCAATGACAAACCGAGCCTACATTATCTGATCATGTTGTAAGGCACCCACAAACATTTCGACATAAACCATGAATCATCAGTCAATCTTATGAGCAATCATTAAGTTGTACTGCCACAGGGAAATCTGAAGTTCACCACAGTTTCGATCATGAACCTGACTTTCAGAACTACTATTTTGTTTGCAACTTTCTCTTGTATTATTCCAAACGAGTACTACCTCCATTCCATATTAACTGTCCCAGATTTGTCTAGATTCACATTTATCTACACACTAAAACGTGTCTAGATACATGTGTATCTAGACAAATCTGCGACAGTTAATATGAAACGGAGGGAGTATAACATTGGTTCATACACTCACCATTCCGTAGTAGTACATTGCTGTAAAGTAGTCCTTCTTAGCAAATGCTTCCTTTCCTTTTGACTTCAGATCGGCTATTCGTTCTTCCGCAGAAACTGCATCCTGAAAGGAGTGGCATGTTTAGTTGAACTTGCATAGAAAATGACAGGTTCAAGCA
This sequence comes from Avena insularis, assembly GCA_023614405.1. Classification (NCBI taxonomy): domain Eukaryota; kingdom Viridiplantae; phylum Streptophyta; class Magnoliopsida; order Poales; family Poaceae; genus Avena; species Avena insularis. The sequence goes on along the minus strand of CM042692.1, from coordinate 177,404,924 downwards.
GCACTGTAAGTGTTACAGTTGGAAAATGTGCCCCCTGGTCAAAATACATAAAATAATAATAATGATACTTTTCTGGAGGAAGTGCCCATATGACCAACCCAACTGGAGTTTCTGTGAAAATTTTGCTATTACGAAATTGCCGATCAAAAAATTCCAAAAGAAAATTCAATAGAGATGTAACATCCTCCATTCTAGTACATGCAGAATATCTGGGACACTGTGTTCACTGACTTCCTAATGCCAGCACAGATATAAGGACCTCAATGTCTATCATTTATTCATCCATTAAGAATACAGGCTTGCAGAAAGGACATGAATGCCACAATATAAGCAATGTTACCATGTGTCAATTAACATATTTTCCAAGAATACTTTCTCCAAGTGAAAATAAGTCGAGAACAAAAAAATACGGGATGAAGGGGTCGCTGAATACAGGTCATGAGTGAGTGCGCTGTGGAATATTTTCAAGTAAAATGCAGCATAGACCATCCAAGAACACCATGAATTACTCCGATCAAAATTGAAATATACAGGTTACTCTATAATGAAGTAACAATTGCATAGATACCTGAATCCTGGTATGAAGAGAACTCATAGTAGTAATTATCCCATCAACACTCCAATCTGGCACAGACGGAATTGGGTTTGTCCTAGGTAAAAGAAGTTCAACAATCTCACGTAGACCACGAGCTGCTGCTCTCTTGATTGGAATATCCCCGTGCTATATTGCAAAAATAAAATCAGAAGATGCAATATAACATCGCATGAAAAATGAAAGATTAACATTGTGAAAAAGAATTTGGCATGCACAATTACTAGTTCTCTCCAATCCTGAAAAAAATCGCAAAACAATATTTTCCTGAAATCATCCCAACGGCTGTAAGAACCTAACAAATTTTGGAGAAAAACGTAAGTAAAGTTACTCTCCAGTGTTATACGTGCATAGAATCTCATAATGGAGTTCCAATGGTATGCTCGGTATGAAAACTACAGGGATTGGCATCACGATTGATGATATTTAAACCATGTTGTATGTATTGTGAAAAAACTCCATACCATGGCCTAACCTATCACTAAATCTGCAAATCGTGCAGTCAGAAGCAAACCCCAACAGGTGCACGTGAATACACACTGATTGCACAATACTTGACACGTTCACAGTCCATAGTTATACAGCACTCTTCTTTTGCTATGCTGAAACTATTTTATAACCCGTTGTGGGAAACTAGCCACGAAAGCAGGCAAAAGTTGGTTACCAAACACAAAGGCAAAAGCAGTTAGAAAAGTTGGGATATCATAATCAACCACAATGCCAAATGCAACCTTAGAAATAGTTTAATAGATTATCACCCAACCATAGGTATGGGGAGGCAAGATAAACACGAGTGACAAAGCCAGAGCTATAGTTACCTGGTTAGGAATGTTAGGGTCAGCTCCAGCTTCCAGCAGGAACTTGACAAGTTCAGTTGAGCCATCATCAACTGCTCCCGTTAAAGGAGTTGGTCCAGAGCTAGTATTACCATTCACATCAGCACCAGCCTATTGATTGAAAATGCAAAACATAGCTTTAGAAAAAGGATCTGCACATTCAATTGTCACAGTAAGTTCAGCTAACTAATATGCCTGCTTTGACACTTGTTTAGAGACAGGGATATAATTGGCCAGCCAAACATAGCTAGAATACATCAGGTTAGGCAGATAAGTTACTGGACCTCAATCAGTAGCTTCATGCATTCCAAGTTGTTCCCACAGCATGCCATCATGAGTGGTGAGAAGACATGATTAACAACTCTGTTGGGCTGAAAAGGGAAATGAATTCAAAATTAGTCAGTAGCAGAATTAATGGTAATTAAAAAATGTGCCCACCAAGTATTCTGTCGCATTTCTAGAATAACTATTTTACCATCAAAACAAAAAAAAAAATAATTGCATTTTCTTTTTAATTTTATAAAGTTCCGAGTAATGCAATTAAGTGAGAAATCAATAGCTTACATCAGCACCATGCTCCAGCAGAATTTTCATGGCCTGATGCTGGCCCTTTGCAGCAGTCATGTGCAATGGTGTCCCTCTATAATTGATAGCATCCACATCAACTCCTTTGGACAGCAGTAGTCTTACAGACTCGCAATGCCCTGGAAGCACAACAAATATATTAGGAAATCCCTTGTGAGCAGATAATATCCTGTAAGCCCCCCTTCTGCTCCAGAGAATGAGTGGACTAAAGAACGAGTAACTCACCATGCTCTGCTGCATTGTGCAGCGGCGTTAAGCCCCTCTCGCTAGCTTTTGCCGGATCACTGCCATGATCAAGAAGATACCTTACAACCTGAGCGTTTCCCTTGAGTGCGGCGTAGAACATCGGTGTAGCGCCTACAAGGAGAACGCTGTTTTTAGGTGCTAAGTATTAACACTGAGAACACCCCTGCTACCTGTATGCACAATTTTTTACCTACGCCTGACGTCGAGTTGATATCGAGCCCCACTTCCTCTACCAGGAACTTGCAGATCTCCAGGGACCCCTTATTCGCAGCAAAATGAAGTGCAGTTAGCCCTTTCGGGTCCTTGGTTTCCCGTAAATCCATCTTTTTGGACATTTCTAGCATGGAGAGATTGCAGACGAAACAAATGTCAAATACCAAAATCATGTGTGAGTCACAAACAGAAGATAGTGCTGAAAACTAAACATAAGTTCCCACGCCTGGATCTCCAAATCGGTCTACATTGGGGAGTTCACGACTAATCTGGCGAAATGGATCCATGCAGTCTCAAGTTTGGTGGCCTCCGCCGAACAAAATGGAGGGAACTAACAACCCACTTTCTCAGAATCAACCGCCGAGAATATCAGATTTGCTACCACCCTACACCAAATTCGTCCCTACTACGGTACATAAGCATCACGCGAGAGCAGTGGCAGCGCTTTCATCCGAGACACTGGACTGGAGACGCGGATATTAAGCGGCGCTACTTACTCTTGAGGAGGCGAAGGTTGCCGTCGAGGGCGGCCAGGAGGGCGATGGCGGCAGGATTGGGGGCCATGCCGGCGGCGAAAGTCTCTCACTGGGGCTGTAGGGTTGCGGAAGGTTCTAGAAGATCTTGGCGCGGCGCCACGAGAGGTGTGGGGTTCTTTGGAGAAGAGGGGAAAGGTAGTGGTGTATGTGGCGCCACACAGGGGTTAGTGCAGTGTGGTGGAGGGCAAGAGTGTGGGCCCAAACTGACCCCGGCAGATCTGAGACGTGTCGCCAACGGTGCCTGCATTGATGCCACGCGTGAACCCTCCAACCGAGAAATATAAAACCACCCGAAGTACTGTTCACAGTGGGTGTCCCTTAGCTCGTTATTCTAGGCGGTGGTGTGTTTTAAAAGAAAACTAGTATAATGATTTGTAATGTTTGGAGACTTTTTATATTATTTAAAATTATAAGAACTATCTTATTTATTAGTCTCTCGTTCAATGCATGTTCTCATTTTCCTCGCACTTCTCTCATGCATGTAAAACTATTGGTACATGCATAGATTAATGAGAGAGTTATGAATTGTCTTGGTATTAGCAACTTGGCCCTTCGAACTAATAATCTCAAACAGAGTTGTATCGGATATGTATTTACATTTAATAAATTTGGTTATATGCATGTATGTGATTGGGCTAACCATGTACTACCACCTCTGTTTGGGATTTAGTCCTAAGGCTGGTCATAGTGGGAGTATCATACTACTAGTATGTTGCATATGATACTAATGTATGATACAATCTCTATAGTGCATGGTATCATGCGGTAGTATCATAGTATTACTATATTTAATGATTTATAGAATCTTAATGTAAAATTGTGTACAAGATTTACATGCATTAAGGTTTTTAGTTTTGCGTGTTATGATACGGTATCTACCTCTGATACTCTAACCATCTCTTTCTTTATTAATTGTTGTGCCACATCAGATTTTTGCCAACATGGCATGCATGATACTAGTTATGATACTCCCACTAGGGCCAGCCTAAGAGCCAAATTGCTAATACCAAGACACTCCATAACTCTCTCTCATTAATATATACATGCGCCAATAGTTTTACATGCACGAGAGAAGTGAGAGAAAAAGAAGAACATGCATTGAACGAGAAAGACTAATAAATAAGATAGCCTTATAATTTCAAACAATATAAAAAAAACTCTTAGAACTAATAATACCAAACAGAGGTAGTATTTTGTCTATGATACCGTGCAAGGCTTGTATGTAAGCTAAGATACAATAACACCCTCTCTCTTCATTAAGTATGGTGCCACATAAGCAATTTACTTATGACATCGTGCTAAGAGACGCCCATGGCAAATGCCTCATATACCTTTTCTGTTACGAAAGATGTGATATTGCATTTAAATGAATTGAATTGGGGTTTAGAATTGAGTGCTTGTTTGATTTAAACCAATTGTAAAACATAGGAATAGGAAAAGTGAAGGAACATAATGACATGACACTTAGAATACTGCGTGAATAAAAAATGCAAGAATCGATAAGATAAACCGTTTGATTGCACCGCAGGAAAAACGTAATTTTTTTATAATGATTTAGGTACATGTCATAGTTGTCATAAACACATAGGATTTTTTGCAAGAGGTCTCACCTCTTGTTAGAAATCCTATAGGATCGTAGCGTAGGAAAAAATGCATAGGAAATTCGTAGGATTTATTCTTTTGAAACAAACACACTATTTTAAAAATTCCTATGGATTAGAATCCTATAGAATTCTTTTAGAAATCCTTTGATCAAATAGGCCCTAAATTGAGTGGGAATTCTAAATCTAAGATTGAGGCTGGTCCTAGTGGTAGTATCATAAGAGCAAGAACAATAGTAAAGTCGGTTGCTATAAGAAATGTCCACCTCACCTATAGTCAAGCTAATAGTTAGCTTATACAATAGGTAAGCACAAATTATAGTAATTTATTAGTAGGATGACCCACTTTTCACTCTCACATGGTGACTAGAAGCACGTGCTATAGCTGGCTCTTAGCAAAGAGCTCACTCGTCTTCTCTCTTCTCTTCTCTCTCCTCCAACTAGACTAAGATATATTATTTAATTGCTTATAGCCTGCTTACATCAGCTTATTGTACTTTCTCTAAGGTGTATCATGCATGCCACCTTGCAAAAAGATGATGTGGCACAACAATTAAGAGCAAGTGTAAGGTCTAGTCAGCAAGTTATAAGACTTAAAATAGTATATTGGTTAAGGTTGATCATAGTGGAAGTACCATACTAATACTAGTGTATGATACTATCTCTGTAATACATGGTATCATATAGTAGGATCATATTAGTCCTATATTTAATAATTTGTAGAATCTCAATAAAATTATGTACAAGATTTACGTGCATTAGGATTTCTAGTTTTACGTACTATGATACTCTGACCATCTATTTCTTTATTAATCGTTGTGTCACATTAGTTTTGTGCCAACATGGCATGTATGATACTAACTATGATACTCTTATTATAGTAAATGGAGCAAATGAATTAACTATGTTCTATTCCATCTATGACCAAAGTTTACATACAAGCCGAAGGGATGCGTACGAGGGGTCGCGTCCGATCGTGGAGAGATGGGAGCAAGGAACTGACCTTGACGGTTGTTATATTGATCAACCGCACATGGTTTTACAAGCGGAGGATTACCCTCTTATTAATGAATAAAATAAGTTCTAATACTCTCCCTAATCCTTACTTGTCCTTGTGACCGATCATCCTGGGAATAACCTCGTCCAAAAATTCTGTGGGAAAAAATAGAGGAGAAAGATACAATATGTCATGAAAAACTTCTTCTAAAAACCCTGTGGGGAAATAAAGAGAAAATGACATATGTCGTCCATGCTTGTACTGATATTGCCTCATTACAAACCTTATGTGAGAAATCTTTAGGAAAAACTCACAAAGGAAAAGAGTGCAATACCGAAGATCTGATGATCTTCAACAGTTCATAACACTACTGCAAATGCGTTACTTAGAGACATCAATTTTCCATGGGTCTCAACCAGTTTCTTGTTCCGGCTCAAGCGTATAGCTTCTAAGAGCACACCATCTGAGCCAGTTTTTCTTTGCGGCTCTAAGATATAAGACCTCAAACGGTGCATTATAAAAGGAAAACGCCTCTAGCATGTACGAGACCGAGACGACTCGTATTTTGGACCGCTTGCAAGAACTTCTCAACCTTAGACGGCCTATACTAGGGACTGTCTCAAAAAGTCAGACGACCTGAGTCAGATAACAAAGACCGTCTCTATAACTAGTGTGCCTCGAAGTGGATTTTAAAGTGATCGTCTCTAGTGTGTGTAAACCTTTTTAAATAATAGCATGCTAATTCGAACTCGATAATAGCTGACATGACACATAATCATGATTCAGCATACATGTAGACATATTAACTAAAGAACTTATAGCAGCTTGATCACAGTAACATTAGCTAGATAGTTGGGAAAATCCATACAAATTTAGCCATTACATGTTATGGCAGTACATATAAAGTGCAGTCTATAAACCATTCAGCTAGCATAATTAGTACTCTCTAATAAACCAGTATTGTATTTATAATCGGCCATCCGATAGAAGTTGCTAGACCAGAATATGTACCTCTCCATTATCTTTTTTATCAAAGCAAAAAATGACAATGTTATCCTGCTTTAGGTTGAAACTTCTCACAGCCTTCTCCTATCCAATCATCAAGATTGCATTTGATCCAGCTTCCATCTTTATCCTAACCATCTTTGGCTTTTTGCTCTTCATTTGTCAAATATGGACATCAATAGGTTCATCAAGGCGATTCTTTAGGTATTTTCTTGTGAAGTCAGCTCCAAATGTCTAGGCAAGTACAGAGAGTTGAAGAATTAGCATGCTTGTGATTATTGTAAGTATTTAAATATCACAGGGTAATTTGTTGATAACATGGTTAATAAAATATCATTTTACCAGCCTGCACTTCTTTTACATGACGGATGAATATGGCATCCTATAGACGTAGTACTAGATTTTTGGTGAAAATTCGGGTTCACACCAGTCTAAGAGAAAGTCTACATAAACTTTTTCAGATACATGTCGATTCCAAAAAGGATCTCCTTATCAAAATGAGAGCGCCCCTTGTGTTGAGGCCCTGATGAAACAACACATAAACATTTCAATGTAGTGGAATATTAATGTCTACCATATAAACACATACAAAATAGATGACTGTAATTTGATGTTCTTTTCATACCTCTAAATTCAATCCTCTTAGTGGACTCTTCATCTATTGACTGGAATTCAAAACCACCAAAGCTAATAAGAAACTGTCATCGCTAGAGAGCATGACTGCATCATCACTACAGGTTTCTATCTGTTAAATAGATACAGACAGAGAGCATCTTAATACAATCAAGATGCAAGAAGACTAATGAAGTGACAGTTAAAACAGACCAATGAAGTGACAATTAAATCTCTATTGTAGAAGTGACAATTAAATCTCTATTGCTGGAAGTGACAATTGCAGATTTTGAGATTTATACAAGGGTAAAAGAGTTGGAACAGATGCAGGACGGCTGGGGGAGGCTCTCCCGACGACGACGGCGGGTCTTTGCAGCTCGGTAACCCTGAACCTTAAATTCGAGAAGCAAAATGGCAAATTCCATGGCAAATTCCTAAACCAAAGCTGCTGATTTAGGGTTTTAGGGATTTGGTTTTCACGCATACCTATCTAGACGATGAAGGGGTCCTTGGAGGGAGGGGAGAGCATCCACACCCCAAGGGAATGGAGGCGGCAGTGGTGGAGAGGCAGGGGACCAGAGACAGCAGTGGCGGAGCGCGACGGCGGTAGACAGTGGTCTAGGCGGGCAGGGAAGAACAAAAGTGGCATAGATCTAAAATATTTATCCAAATATTTCAAGTACTAGTCTCAGACAGCTGCAAGTGTAAAAAGTCTCTAAGAACGTCCGTTCTTCGAATATTTCACATTTTTTCGCCAAGTACTTGACGACTAGTAATTTGCAGAGAGATAATATTCGGAACTCTGGATATATTCAAAACTCTGGCATCTGATTATCCTAAAATTTGAGAATTATTCATAATTTAAAGACAAAGAAAGGTGTGTATACATGCTTGCTAGAGTGAATTCGAGTATCCTAAGACTAAATGAGGTTCATAAATTGAAGAAAATAATTAGCGTAGTATAAACCTTGGATCTTTATCTTGAAAGGCATGACGACTAGTGTTCATGCGCTTTGATCCAGAGAAATAAGGTGCAAGTGTTTTGAATTTTACTAATTCAAATGTTTAATCATGAAGTGATATCATTTGGTTACTTAATTATGAAATTTTCACCAATATAAACTTTTTTCATGTATTATTTGAAGGAAATCTCGTTGAGTGAATACTCGGATATCCGGATATATTTAGAACTCCAGATTTTGTTAATCCTAAATTTTAAGAATAATTCATAATTTAAAGGTAAAGGAGCATGTTTACACATGCTTGCTAGAGTGGGATTGAGTCCTATGAGTAAATGAGGTTCATACCATGCTGCAGAACAATAAGGTGCAACTGTTTTGAATTTGACTAATTCAAATGTTTAATGTCGATGTGAAATCATTTAGTTACTTCAATATGAATTTTCCACCAATTTAAAATCTTGTTGATGTATTCCTTGATAATTATAATATAATCGAGCACTAGAAATATTTGGTAGTGTGCATGAGTATGATCAATAATATAATTGAACACTAGAAAGTTTAAGGAACTCCGTATAAAGGAGTAGATTAATATATATATAGATAGACGAGGTTCACTAGAGATACCACGGATATATTGTCTTATATACAATTAGGTAATAATTAACTTAAACAAAATAAAAGCAGGGGCAGCAGCAAGAGGCTGGGACACGGATAGGCCTAACAGGGGCAGCAGTAGGAGGCCGGGAGGGGATACAGATCAGTCCTGACATATTCCTGGAGGAATTTGCCAAAGGCTGCGTGTCGCGTCAAGGTTTTCGGCTAATGCCTTTAGCCTCGACCTTTTCCAACATCCACCGCGTGCTACATCATGTTGTCGAGGTCTGTGACGATGGCTTTGCAACATAATGGGAAAAAAACAATTTCCCTATGGTAGAAAGGGATTTGCCCACACTGTAACTACCTCAGCACGTATCGGCTCTTGTTATTCTTAGAATAGTTTCTATCGTCCACTTCATCAGAATCCTCTTATTGATTTTTAAGAACATAACTTAGAACTCATACATATGATTAAACTGTATTACAACTCAAGAATTGATAACATATATAAGACAATATTAAATTGATATCAAAGAGAATGTATCTCCGCAATAATTTGATCAGTTCATATATCATTTTATCTCAACAAAATGACAATTAATTGGATCAAAGTATATGTAGAACAAATATTGCGACCTCATAAGTTTTTTCAAGGATAGCGTAAATGAACCAAGTAACAATTGCACAACCTATTGTTCTTGTACATTGCCCCGATTCGCTAACTCATCGCTGAAAAAATCTGATATCAATGTGTTTGCCTCTCTTTTGGGGCAAATTTGAATCATTGGCCATAATAAGAAATTGAAATGTAATTCTACGAAATAATATTCCGGGATATACATATTTCGGTACAAAAACAATTATAAATAACAAAGAACCAAATAATATTCAGGTACATGTAGAAACAACTTATTATCAAAATCATGCATATACATATACATCATACGAATCATTTAAAGATCAGAAACAATTCAAAGATCATAAATATAGTTCCATATGAGAATAAATCAAGGACCTCGTTTTTTTTAGAAATGGAGTTGGTGAACCAAAGTACCAACATCGCAACCTATATTGTTTGTGTACATTGCTGCCTCAGGTTCACTAATCCATCCCTAAAAAAATGACACCAACAATTGTGTCACCACTTCACTCTTTTGGGGAAAATTTCAATCATCGGCCTTAGTGAGAAACTGAAATGTAATTCTTATACACTATGAATGCATGCAATAACAATTCAAAGATCAATGTCTATGAATGTAGAATAAATCTGGGAGCCTCATAAGTTTCTTCAGGGATGGCGTTAGTGAACCAAGTACCAAGTGTACAACCTATTGTTCTTGTACATTGTCCCGGGTTTGCTAACTCATCCCTAAAATATCTGACACCAATGTGTATGTCTCTCTTTTGAGGCAAATTTGAATCATTATCCATAATAAGAAATTGAAATGTAATCCTACGAAACAATATTCAGGGATATACATATTTAGGTACAAAAACAATCCTAAATATTGTAATTATAAATAACAAAAAACCAAACAATCTTTAGGTACATGTAGAAACAACTTATGATAAAAACCATGCATATACATATGCATCATACGAATCATTCAAAGATCAGAAGCAATTCAAAGATCATATATATAGTTCCATTTGAGAATAAATCAAGGGCCTCATGATTTTTTAGAGATGGAGTTGGAGAGCAAAGTACCAACAACACAACTTATATTGTTTGTGTATATTGCTACCTCAGGTTCACCAACCCATCCCTAAAAAATTGACACCATCATATGTGTCTCCCCTTGCACTCTTTTGGACAAACTTCAATCATCGGCCTCACTGAGAAACAATTCAAAGATCATAGTTCATATGTGTAGAATAAATCTGGGGTCTCATAATTTTTGTAGAGATGGAGTTAGCGAACCAAAGTACCAATTGCACAATTTATATTGCTGTATATTGCCTCAGGTTCACTAACCATCCCTAAAAAAATCTGACACCATCATATGTGTCTCCCTTTGACTCTTTTGGGGCAGACTCGAATCATTAGCCTCAATAAGGAATAGAAATATAATGTTATATGCATGTTGTGTATCAAAATCAACACTCAACTAGCAAACCCTAAAACCTCTAAATCAAATGTTATAGATCGATTAAATTTATAGCACAAGAAGAACCGTATGAACAACAACAAGTTAAGCAAATGTAAATTTACTAGATAGAAGATGAGCAGATCTAATCAAATCTCCAAAACAATCGACCATTCAAACCATATATATTCCCTATATAAAGAGCAAAAGAATCTATAGATGATTCAGCAAATCCTACATATGAACAGTGAAATCTAGGGCTGCGACTAGAGAAGCTAGCAAAGTAGTACCTCAGACGCCTCATCAGAGACCACTTCCTCAAACTCTTCCTTCTCCACGATTTGCGTCGATGATTTCTTGGTGGAGGATGGGGTTGTTGATGTAGAGCACCGAGTTGCCTTCGCCTGCCGTATGCCCCTCATCCAGATCAGCCGCTGGCACCATGACGTTGTCAGCCACCTGCTGCTTGATGCCGACTACAACTGGCTGGATGGAGCCCGAAGCCTTGACAGCGCGGTGACGAGCGGCGTGCGTGCCCGTAGAAGTTGCCTCTGCCTACTCGACGATGACCGAGCCATCTGCTACTGTGCCTCCAACTTGCTTCACCTCCAGCTCGTCTCCCCGTGTACGCTTTATGGCATAGCTAGGGAGGGCGGTGGTGCAAGAGAAGGAGCTTCGGCGCATGCGTAAGGTGCAGATTGGAGTTTTGTGACTAGACAGATTAGGGAAAATGACATAAGCTCGTGGAAGAAGAAGGTCGAGCGGGTTTATATACGCGGGACCACTGGTAGTCCTCGAGTGGACACGTGGGTGTGGACTCGTGTGGGTAGGGGGGCTAGCACGATCTCCACTTTCTAACTGCATTAACAACACACACATGCTTTTCCTTAAAAAAACATGCGCATGCTACCTCGGTAAGGTTCACGATGCCAGTTTTCGAGATGGGCGGTATAATGGTCCGCCTCAGTAGACACCTAGAGGCGATTAATATTTCTGACAGGTTGTGGTTGAGTGATCTAGAGAGACGACCAATAATTTCTGTCGTCTCAGGTTCAATCTAGAGGCAGTTTGTTTTAAAGACTAGCCGAGGGGAGACTCGTACTAGAGACGGTGCAGATTCAAAACCGTCTGAGATTAAAGTTAGAGGCGGTCAAAAAATTAGGATTGCATGAGGTTGATAAACATAGCCGGTGGTTTGTATTTTTGAGGTAAACCGGCTCTAGGCACAGTCTTTAAGTAACGAGTTTATACTAGTGTAACCTGGGAGATTTCTCTCCCTGAACTTTGCAAGTCATGAAGTCTCATCATACCAATCCCATGTACATATTTATGAAACAACGAGCTTGGTAAGGACTTGTAAACAAATCAGCGAGGTTCTCACATGACTTCGTTTGCAAAATATCTATTTCCCCACTCTTTTGTAGCTCATGGGGATAAAATAGCTTAGGAGCAATATGCTTTGTAATGTTGCTCTTAATATAACATGTCTACATCTGTACAATACAAGCAGAATTATCCTCATATATAATGGTGGGCGATTCTAGCGAACCAATTCCACTTGAACCTTGGATAAAGTTCATCATTCCGCGGAGCCATACACATTCTCGTGATGCTTCATACAAAACAATTATCTCAGAATGATTCGTGGATGTAGCCACCAATGTTTGCTTTGTTGACTTCCAAGAGAAGGCTATACCTCCATGTAAGAAGACAAATCCAGATATGGCATTATGGGGATCTGATAAGTATCCAGCATCACAATATCCCACCATGGTTCTCTCTTGATTTTTCTGATAGAACAAACCAAGATCTTTGGTGCCCTGAAGATATCTTAGAATATTCTTCACACCAATCCAATGCCTTTTCATTGGTGATGCGCTGTATCTAGCCAATAGATTAACTTCAAACGATATATTAGGTCTTGTACAGTTTGCTAGATACATTAGTGCACCAATTGCACTAACATATGGTGTCGGGGGTATGACCCCTAGGTAGGCCAAGCCAGGCTCAACTGGTCGGCTCCAGGGAGACCAGGTCGAATGGCCGCAAGACAAAGAACCACGGCCGGGTGAGACTCTCCACCTGGTTCGCCTTGAGATTCCCCGACTAGCCCGTCTAGTCGGGTGGCCAAGAGAGCCGGCTGGGTGGCCACCTCTACCCGGCCGCCTCGGATCCATTTGACAAAGGTAAGGGGGAGGGCGATGCTCCATGATGAGCACACCCTTGACCAGACAGGCTGGCGCGCCACCCTGTCGACACTATCAGACGAGGATGCCAAAACGCCAAGGCTGGAGGCTGACGAGTAAAGCATCGGCTGACGGATAAAGCTCCGGCTGACGGATAAAGAACCAAGATGATGGATAAAGCATCGGGTGACGCCCAAAGCAGCGACGCTGAGACGGTGTGGCACTGTCCCCACGTGTACTGGAGCTTGACCGAGTCCTAGACCAACGGCTGGACCTAGCAGCTGCTAGCCCGCTTTGTAAACCCAAAGCCCAAATAGTAAACCCTAAAGCCCACATTGTAACCTAGCCTTCCACCAGTATATAAGGAGGGGTAGTGTCGGGGTTCTAGGTAAGGCATTACAAGTTAGAAGTTAGCCAAAATCGACAAGTTGAGTAGTTCATCTTCCTCTAACTCTTAATAGCGGCTAGGGAAACAGCTTAAGGAGCACTTGTACTGAGCACCAGCTCCCCATATAGTAGATCCTTGCAGGAGTAGGAGTGTTACCTCGAGAAGAGGGCTCCAAACCTGGGTACATCGCCATGTTTGCAGTATCTGTGCCCAGCCCGTTGCGAATAGCCACCGATAGCATCATGATTGTCCCCTCTCATGCCATCCCTGATGGCACTGCTGTGTTCCACACCACGACAAATGGCATCCACCGTGGGGCACAACACTTTGGCTGGGGTCATCTTTCGCACGGGACTTCCGCTCATCGCCAGTGAGCGAGTCGCCTCTAGCCTCGTCCTCACCTTCGGATCCTTCGACTGCATCCTCGACAATGCATCCTTCTTCAACGGGGAAACCTTCCCAAGTGACGGCTCCATCATGCACTTCGGCGAGCACCGCGTCTACGTCATCACCATCACCGAGAATTTCCCTCGCAAGGTCATCATCGTCTCCGACTCGCCTCCTAGCTTCTCCGCCCCACTTCTCGCCAGCGGCAGCGTCGAGGTCATGATGGATGGCGCATGCGATGGTTGACGCCCACCTATGGAGCGTGACGCGGGGGCCAACGACGTCGCACTGCTCGAGCAAGAAGCGGACCCCTTTGCGGCCTCCATCCAGAACCTCCGCATCCCCATCGCCCCTGAGGTGGACCCAGTGGCTACAGCAGCTGCGCTGGAAGCCACGTGCCAGAACCTCCTAGAGGAAGCATGATGACCCACAAATATAGGGGTGTATCGCAGTATTTTCGATAAGTAAGAGTGTCGAACCCAACGAGGAGCAGAAGGTGCTGGCTAGTGGTATGGATCAGGAATTCTCTGCAAATACTTAGCAAACGGATTTTTAGGGGTTTTCGATAAAGCAAGTAAACGAAGTACGAGTAAATAAAAGATAGTAAGAATGAATGCAGCAAGTGGCCCAATCCTTTATGCAGCAAAGGACAAGCCGGTTGTATTTCTATTGATGACCAAACGTTCTCGAGGACACATGGGAAGACTGTCAAGTGCTTTCGCTTCATATAGTCGATTAATCTTCTCTAGCTTGCTAAGTGTTGTGTGGGTGAACCTATGCTAATGTACCATCCCATCCAAGACTTAGTACATACTTGTGATTAAACCCCCTGCAAACATCTGTAAGTACAAGAAAGTAATTAAGGTAAAACCTAACCACAGCTTTAAACTCTAAGACCCTTACGTCCCATGTGCAATGGTTTCCTAACGGGGGTTCAGGTTTACATCACTCCAACCCCTACGATTAGTAGCCAAATACACAATGCATTCCCCTAGGCCCATATAGGTGAAGTGTCATGTAGTCGACGTTCACATGACACCACTAGAAGAACTACACCACAACTTAAATAACAATCTATTGAATCTTTCTCAACGCAACTCCACTACTAACAACAAGACTTCTCCCATGTCCTCAAGAACAAAACGAATTACTCACAAGACATCATATGGATCATGATCAGAGATGAAATAATGATGTATAACAATCTGAACATAAATAATAATTCAATGGTTCACTCAATAGCATCAACTACAAAGAGTAATCAACATCGGGAAAGTTTCCCTTATGAACTATAACAAGATTCAACCAATTGTTACAGCAATATGGAGATGGTGATGAGGGTGATGATGGTGATGATGGTGGTGATGATGATGATGATGATCCTGATGAAGTCCAGCTTGATGGTGGTGTTGATGGCGACGATCTCCCCTCTCCGGGAAGGAATTCCCCGGGAAATCACCTGGGAGAGATCTTTCTCTCTCGGTGTTTTCCGCCCCGCAGAGGCGGCGGAATCTTTCTATGGTCCCTCTCCTAGTCTTAGGGTTTTGGGAGGAAGATATACGCCAGAGGGGAGAGGCTAGAGTGGGCCAGGGTGGCCACACCACTCTCTGGCGTGACCTAGGCCTGCCCGCGCCATGGGGTGGTGTGGGCCCCCTGTGGCCCACCTCCACTCCATCTTCTGGCATCTTGAGTCTTCTAGAAAAATAGAATTTTCCGTATATTTTCTCGGATTTTCTGATCTTCGCGAATTTTGCCTCCAAACAGCACCTTTTCCATCAGAATCCTGACTACAGCGGTCCATGCTCCAAAAGTCATCAACCATGCAAAAACAGATGAAATAACATAAGTATCACCTCTCAATACGAAATATATCAATGAATAATAGTGAATTAAGACATAGAATAGTGATGCAAAATGGACGTATCAACTCCCCCCAAGCTTAGACTTCGCTCGTCCCCAAGCAAAACTGAGCTCAATAAACATGACCTCAAGTTTATGTAGTGAAGAGTCGATAAAAGGATACGGATAAGAAGCATCACATTCATCAAATACATAGATCATAATAGAAGACAACTCACTATTATATAACTCAACTTGCAATGAGTAAAGGAAACACAATAAAGATACATAAAAGTGAATCATAATTGGTAATGGCAAACTTAGCTCTCGGTTGAAGAATAGTTGATAATTTGCTGGAGTTCATAAATAGCTGGTTTTTCAATGAAAGCTTTCAAAGTAGTAAACATCAAGATAAGAGCAATGTGCAAAATAAGGAACATAAGAAACGTGAATGCAAAAATCATCATATGAATGAATGAAACACATCAACTCAAAATACTTGCCGAGATAGAAGGGAATAGGTTTACTGACTCAACTACAAAGTAAAAGAAAGGGCCCTTCAAAGAGGGAAGTAGGGATTACAAGTCTCATAAAGAGCTCCCAAAAATTATGACACATACTAGCTTTCAGCTCTCATTGCCCCTATCATAGGCATCTTTAGTTGATTAAAGTTAAAGTGACACAACTAAGAGGATATGCTTGACAAGTTATAAGTTTAAATCTCAAGCCCCTTACTTATGAGTACCGATCCTCATGCTACTCAACTTCAGTCACGAGCAAGCTCTTGTCATTGTAAATACATGTGTATCATTGAGAACCGCCATGCAGGTACCCTTGCACATGACACAGAGCTATCCCATAATCAAAATGACAAGGCAAGCGGGGCAAAGGAGCATCTCAACGATCTTTTATTTTCTATTTGCATAGGTTTTATTGAGGATGCTTCATAGAATGCTCACTATAGTTATGCTGCAAGTTTCCACCATGATTAGGCATGGCTTAGGCTAGCGCCAGTGCTTTCTCTAACACACATATAAACTCCATGATCTTACAAGTTCCACTTTTATTTCACAATCACGGATCCATAAGCAAAAGAACATGATATCAACTAGGTACAAGTACCAATGAAGTGTTGAAAGCGGTCCCCATGATACATGGTTCGGCTAACTTCAACTCATAAAGCGCAAGCATATACGCAACAAAGAAGGACCCAATGGTTCAAGTTTATTAAATGCAAGAAAATAAAGTGTGCCATCAAGTTCGTGAGAGCTTTAATCACTAATTTTCACATAACAAGTTTAATTTGGGAGGTAGATAAAACAGGAATTTACTTGGAACAACAATAATGCTACTAGGTAGGTATGGTGGACACAAATGGCAAAGGTTTTGGTTTAAAGGAGGTGGATGCACGAGAAGAATACCCTCTCAGTACAGGTTTTTGGCTAGCAAGGCTGGGTAGCAAGTATAAGAGTTGAAGGAAACATACAAACATACAAATGATAAAGACAAACATGCAATCTTCCTTGGAAGCACAAAAGATCTTAACTAGAGAATACTAAACTTATGAGCAAATCAAGAAAGAAAGACGATGAAATAATTTTTCTTTAGAGTACCTTTATCTTTTCATTCAACTCTCAAAAAAATAGTGTTGCTACTGACCGAGCCAGGTTTGCCAAAACCAACTAAATTAACTCAATGATCCCAAAGTGATACCAATACTAACAACAAGATCAATCATATAACCACGAATTGAAAACTAATAAAAGCTATGCAAAAGGGTGAATGATAGAACTTCTCATTAATAATCCATAACGGAAACTCACAGCAAGGGATACATATCTAACGAGAGAGGGGATACTTCCATAATGCAAACCATACTACATAATAACTCCTCTATTTATGATATGACTCTACTAAAAAGGTAAAAATATAGAAGATAGTGATATGATACCGCGACACTCCCCAAGCTTGGAACAAACAAAGGGGATGTCAAACCTGATGACGAATTACTCCTTTGGTGGTGGTATCGTTTCATCTTCGTCCGTCTTCCAGGGTAAAGGCTTCCCATCAACAAAGAACATTGTGGTTTCCAACATCCTGAAACTTGCAGCAGCACTTATGCGTTTAAATCTAGCCTCATACTCACAGTTTTGATTTTGAATGTCATAGAATTGTGCTTGCAGTTCATTGGTTGTTTGGCGGAGTGAGAGGACTTCGTCTTTGAGTTCAGCAGTCTCCTTCTG